>JAJTUP010000042.1:0-607442 GCA_021399435.1 Diaporthe sp. PMI_573
AGGATAGAGAAGTGACAGAAACAATGTGCAAGGAAGCTGGATGAAACTCGACTACATTCGCACCCTTGCCACAACTATTATTCCTTTTTTTTTTACCAATCTATCCTTTAACTCCCCATCTGAGAAGTTGTTTGATGGCCGGAGATAACCTTCCAATCCCCCAATGAGTTTTTCAGAGCTCTTATATCACAGAAAAGACCAAGATAAATGCCCCATTTTAAGTAGCTCCGGCGGATAACCGACCGTCGAGCATACTCCATGTGCTTGAGACCGACGAGGTCGGGCAGCAATTCCCCATCGATCAGATCCTATGGCGATATATTGACAGCGTCTGGGTGTTATGGGTAAAACCTTGCCTACGGGGGCCCACCGTGAAAATTGCATTCACCTACCCCCAACAACACTCATACCATCAGCACAAATCTATATTACGTAGTAACCACCTACCTCGAGAGTGTCATATAAGCTGGAAACTGGAAACTTACCTTGCGTTACAATGTCTACAATTTCCAAATCAATCGCCATCCATCGTAAATGCCCTAGATAGACACTGACACCAGCATCCGCACCTGCAGACTGATTTCCAGACGAGACTGGACTATGCCATGCTTTCCTTGACACTATTATAAGAATTGCAGCGCGAGGCCCTTTAGAATAAGACCCCCAAATGGTACGAGATGCTCCAATGTTTCCGCCGTATTTTGAGCCGTAATAGTATCCTCAGAACCAGTGGCTGCGAGCATTATTGTTGCCCTTCTGTACTGCCTGAAACAAGGCCACCAGTTCTGGTGGGTGCTAAGATCCGTTCTCGAGAGCAGCCCTTGCCAAGCTTCCCACCTCTCGTCACGATCGAGGCAAATGTGCCTGACCGGATATGCAGCACGGCAGAGCACGCATGCCTCTTAACCAGTCTGCTGTCTTCCCGGTGCAGGGAGCCCCACCAACTAGGGGGTCTATCCGCCCCAATGTGGAATTATCCGCCCCAGTGTGTGGGTACACCAGTCTAATGTGGCAGTCTTGCCACTCTCCCGCCGCCTCCCCACCTCCCCACCGTCCGCCGTTCACCCTCGACCCCGATCCCTGAATCCGACTGTGGCGCCTGAGTGGTGCGAACAGTCCGTGGGCTAGGAAAACCACCATCCCAAAGCAGGGGTTATACGCCCTGTGAGCCTCACGACATGGGAGCTTCTGGACCTCAGCAATCGGGTTTGCCAACGACGGTGTGAACATATTATTATTTCGACTATTGAGCAAGACGTTCCTATCCGTATGTTTCTTCATGCGGTACACGGTACATTGTGTGGATAGCAGGTTAGTTGCTGCCTAGTTGTTTTTGGTCGGGTAGATTCACGGAATGCTGTTACAGTCAATGCAAGCCCCTCGTCTCGGAGCTCCTCTGCTTTCAAAACGGTTGGATCTTGATAAGCAGGCGGTGGCCGTCTTAAATAAGACATAGTGTGCTCTGGATGACTGGGATAACTAGCAATGATGATAAGGTAAGCGTTGATAGAAGAATGATGGGAATGTGAGTGTTTGTAGCGAAGAATGCAGAGTAAGATGCGGCCCTTTATAAGTACAGCCAGTTAGGGAGACGTTTAGCTATGCCTGATTAATTCTGACAACCCAAGAGTTAAGACAGCGACCGACATCAGTGTGTCTGCGATACTTCCAGCAGGGAAGAAGCCAAACTTATCTAGCGCGCTTATCTATCTTTAGATCCATGTGTTCATAGTCTAGCTCGTATCATTTCGTTAGTGGCAGGCTGCTGAGAAAATGGGAAACAAAACAGGATTTATATGCTAGTGACATTGCTCATGCATCTTTGATAATGTGTGGTAATGAGTCTGGTGTGGAGATGGACTGTTAGACGCTGAGAAGCGGTAGAATTCCTTAGGTTCTATATAGCAGTCACCCCCTTGAGCTACCTTATGATAGGACAGGTATGTTAGATTCCGTTTGAATTCCCTTCATCCAGATGTTGATGACCGACAATAACGGGCACAGCTTTGTTGAAATTGTGTAAGCCAAAAGGCGGGACTTTGTGATGTGAACCAACTCTGGCCGCGGCAACAGGATCAAGGAGCTGGATGTCTATGTTCCTCATCACCATTGCCACTGAGCACAACATCATGTTCTTCGCTAAGGTCTCGCCAGGGCACCTCGAGGACCCGCCTCCGAACGGAAACCAGTGGCCCTGGATACCACTGGTAACAAGCTGTGCCTTGCGGTCGTCCTCCGCTGTCCTCGGTCCATTCGGTAGCGCGGGGACACCTGACCGACGAAGGGGCCCACCCTTGGGCTCGTCGGGGTACCTCAGGAATCGCTCTGCCCAGAAGGTGTCAACTGGGTATGCGGGCCTCATCCCCGAGAGCAACGGACCAGTGTTCCAAAATGACTCGTCGAGACCACCATCCCAGTTGGTGAACACAACTAGGTCGTCCCGCCCAACCTGCCGGCCTCCTACGAGATTGAAATCGGATTTTGGGCACCTCCTACCCACGGCCCCTGCAACACGAAGTCTCAGGGTCTCATAGTAGATGGAGTTCAATAGGGGCGCTCTCATGAGTTTGTCAATATCAGGCTCCCCGGACCCCAAGCACGCCGCGGCTATCTCGGATTCAACCCTACCCTCAAGACTTTGATCGAGGAAGATATGCAGAATCATCCAGATAGTAGCTGGTATGCTGTTTGCTATAGTCCTGATTAAAGTCAGCTTTGTGCCGGGAGTGAAGTTTGAATTCGTTACATACACGAAGACATATCCTAGCATCACGCTAGCAATACCGTCGTCAGAGAAGCCCAGGTCTTCATGGCGTTCTACCCATTCTCCTGATGCACTTGGACCCCCAGATTGGCTCGTATTCAAAATCCTCAAGCGATCTCCAATCGGTCAACGACTTACCAATCGCCCCCTCCAGATCTTGAAGTTATTGATCATCTTGGCCCGCGCTTCATGTCGTGATGGGAACATCCAGGCCGGTAGGCCCATTGAGAGGGCCGGGAATGCCTGATAGAATGCAACAAAGTCACCACAGAATGTGGGGCAGATTTTGAAAATATAATCGCCGTACAGAGCCCTGACTTCGGCGTGGAAGATTATGGGAAACAGTAAATCGTAGAGGTCTGGGGATAAAGACTTTGTGGGGCCGATTCGGTGACTCATCTCAGAGCAAAGGTTCTCTACGAACCTGTGACTTGTAGACTGTAGGTGACATCCCTGAAAGTACGTGGCAAAGTCCATGCGTTGATGGTTAATGATCCGCCGGGAAGGATCGGGATGAGATGTGCTCAGAGTTGTTGACGTCTCAAATTTTGAGATGTTATCGTGCCCAAATACCAAGAGATCTCTCTCGGGCATTCCGAAGAAACTTGTCAGGGCATCCCTCAGGCTAGGAGATGGGACCAGGTCTCGGCTCCTCCAAAGTCCTCGTGATTACGCAGGAGCAGGTTTAGATGCGACCAGACGACAACTAAGCCGGGGCAGGTGCCCCAGTGGCCCAGCAAACGCGGCTTTATGTGCTCGAGTTCTAAGGGAGATTTGAGAAGGACGTTGTCTCTGAGGAAGATCATCGCTAGGCCGGGAAGTTAGTTGCAGGATGGGTGTTGGGGATAGGTGCTGGTTGATGGGCCATACCAGCGGCGATGTAGCAAGCTGCGTGCTGGAAGCCCTGGAGGGATGAGCGTATGTCGTCTGGCAGGTTGTGGATCTCGGGGCGAGCCTGTAGTTTGAGAACAAAGTCTGGAGGTGAGAATGGAGAGGGGGCGGGTTGGGGCGATCTATTTGCTCATGCGGCATATTGGACAGTCTGAGAATTTCCAAGACCAAAGTGCTAACCGTGGACAGAATTCACGAGAAATTGGCGGAGAAGCTGGTGCGATCGAACCTGAAGCTCAGCATGTACCGTTCTGAGAACGAGAGCCATTTATGTGCTCGCACCTTTGGGAACAGCTGGGGAACAGCTAGAAGACTGAGGGCGTAAGCACGGCATGAGCTGTCAACGTGCTTCATTCCTTCTCCAGGATATCTGATGCTGTGCTGGGACGGCCGTCGTATCCACGTAGCATCGATATTTCCATCTTAGCTGGACAAAGCAGGGCCCAGCCTGCAGTTCCATTCATAAGTATACTAAGAATAGGTGGCCACGAAGATGCTTTGGTGCGTCATGAGTGGAGACGTGATGCGGGCAGCTGCGATCGAGAATGCCAAATTGCATGCGCCCAGAAAATCCCATGTTGTTTCAGGTCTAATGACGTCAATAGTATTGTTAGATACAAGGGATACGTCGGATAGGTCGACCCGGCGGGGTACTTGATATAAGTTACTTGTGTATCTCCGCCTAGACCCATACCAGTGGGAGAGGAACAGATCAGAACTACAGGTTGCCAGTACCTGCAGCATCTGACAATTATTGCCACCCCAGTCAAGATGGTGTCATGAACGCCCAGAGTTCTGCACCCTGTCCAATAGGATTGTGCGGGGCCGACGTAGCAGCGCATTAGGCCCGCGTCAAGGTACCCTGCCTGAACTAGTCCGTGCTGAACATTGTCAAAATTAGGCTGTACTAATGGACGCAGGCACTGGCACGCTTATCAAAACACTGGTGGGTGTGAGAGGTTGACCGCCGGGTTAGAAATACGACGAAAATGCGAGTGCTGAGGCAGTTCCCTAGCGTTCCACCATACGTCACAATGACTACATTCTTAGCCAAGAGTTTCTGAATTGATCCTAGTCCAAGTCCTGGCCCAAATTCCAAATCGACATTAAAGCCTCAAATGTCCCCAGAAGCGAATCCTTGTGGTGTTCTGTATTCGAAGCCTAACCCAACCAATTCCAAGTCAGGTCAGAGGACTTCTTAATGCTTGAGGACTTGCTGACTCAAACAGGGACCAAATCGCTGCGGACCAACAAGAAATGGTACCTTCGCTGGCTGAGCCCCCTAGAAACCATGCCGGGAGCCGTCACATTGGCCAAAACACCGATGCAGAGAATTCTGACGACACTCCGAGCGGTATGGACAAGCCGTCGGCTTCGTACATGAACCAGGGCTTGTGGAAAGAAGAGAAAGAGATGTCGCTTCGAGCTGTGGAGATGAGGACGAATTCACTGGGTTCGGAACACGACGATACACTCACCAGCATGAACGAGGTTGTAGAAGTGCTCGATAAGCAGGGGAGATACAAGGAAGCAGAGGAGATGCAGTTGCAGATACTCGATGCAAGGGAGAAAGCTTTGGTTCAAGCGAACCTCGACACACTCGGCGCTATGGACAGCCTTGGAACTGTGCTGCAACACGCAAAGAAATACGAAGCTGCTGAAACAATGCATCGGCAGACGCTGGAACTAAGGGAGAAATGGCTAGGAAAGTGCCATTTGGACACAGTCGGCAGCATGAACAACCTCATAGAGGTGCTTCTGCTGGAGGGGAGATACGAAAAGGCAAAGTGCAGATGCGTCAACTACAGCTCGAATATACAGATAAATTGCTGGGAAGAGAGGATCCCGACATTCTCGGGAGAGACATTAGGTTGGACAGCACCACAAAGGAGAGTGATATGGGATCGCCATAGTAAGGTCCGGTGTATAATATGGGAAATACGATCTGGGTCGGGGATTGTATCGAGAGGTAACAGAGAGATAGGCTATGAATGGGCTAAGGATACCCGCAAATTGTTCATAAATGGAGAGTCTTGATATCAGGGACAATGATGACGACCAGGCATGCAGGGGGGCCTCTATTCTCTCCAAGGCGCTAGGTGGTGGTTATTTGTCTATCAAAATATTCATGGGGCAGAGGATTCGCCTGCGTCTGAATATCTCCTGACTGTCCCCGACTCCATGGCACCATTTTGATGAGTAACAGCGGTGGCAGTTAATACGTGGTCTCAGATCTACACCACCACGACGTTTAACAGTTGGTAAGACAGCCACACTCCTTTTAATTTGTATGGAATCATGTCACGGGTCCTGAGTACTTTTGTCCCGAAAAAATTTGTTCACTATTTCACCAGATGAGAAGAGCCCCCTGGGTGGGGGTGCGCCAAGATGCCAGACGACATATACTTAAAATACCTAAGCATATCCTGAGGTGCGTTTTGATGAGACTTTGAGAAGAACATGGACGCATCCTTGGAAAACAGAACATGCTGAAAAAGTACAGCCCCTCGCATGCCCTCCATCAATTGATCTCATACCATCTCATCTCCTAGTGTCATGTCATCGTTGGCTTTCACCAGGGGCACCAAGTATATAGGCCCAGGATCCCTTTCCGCCTAGCGGCTCGTGTGCATTTTCTTTTGAATCTCTGAGTCTCAAAATTCTTCTGTCCGTTTGATTGCGGCTCAGTCGGGCTCTCAGGCACGGTTGCGGTGGTCTGGCTGTAATAACCTGTTCGCCATTCCCCCTTTATTCAATGTTCCGTTTTCGCAATCATTGCCGGAGCTCTTCAGGCTGAGAAGGTGCCGATGAAACACCGACTCCTCTTTGGGCGTTCATCCTGGTACCAACGCTCTTCGCCGCGTTCGTTAGATATTGTTGGATGACCTTACAGTCGCAGTTCCCATGCTTGAGGAGCTCGCTCTTGAGCATAAGTACCTCTTCCCTGAGCCCCATGACCGCTGTCGACAGCTGGTAATGCTCGGTACACATTGCCTTTTCAGTCGCCTCAAGCTCCGCCATGGCGGCTTTCGCCTTGGCACGGCATTTAGTAGCTGCCATGCGGTTGCGCTTGAGTAGGGACTGACGATGGTTTTGGGGCTGGGATTCGGTTGGCTGCTTGGACAGTGAGTGGTTATTCGACTTGTTGCTGCTGGTGACCTCTTGGAGTTGTTCTGGAGCTACGAATACCTTTGGAGACTGGTTCGACATTTTGGACCACGACTTGTGGGTTCTAGCAGGCTTCGTCTGGGCTAGCGAGTTCCTCTTCTCCTGTCCCTTGCCATCCTTCCCCTTCGACACACTAGCGGACGAACCCCTCGCGTTTTCCTTAAGCTCCTCTGGTGGCGGTGCGAATCGATGGTCTAGCTGTGTCGGTTCGATTTGGGTGCTTATTGGGGATACTGGGGTTTGAGTGCTGCTCGCCCTTGAGCAGGCTGAGTTTTCAGCGCTTCTCGGGGAAGCGACAGTGCTCGGCGTCGTTCGTGTTGTTGATGAAGGTGTGCCCTGCTGCGTGAACCACGATGGTGCCGCAGGTTTGAAGTTGCTGCTACTACCCGGGAGTGTCGTGGAAAGAAAAGGCTGTGCGGAAAGGGTGCTTCCCATCGGCGTTGTTGTCGGATCATGGGGATTTGTTATCGCAGGAGCGAGTCGATTTATGTCGTCACTATTACTACCTATGGCTGCCGCGGTTGCAAGCTGTTCACGATCTGTGCTGAAGAGGTTCGGATCGTACAGGTCATCGCTGCTCATCCACCCCGTCATTGGAGGGCCTGGGCCAACGTGGCCGCCCGGCGACGTGTTGGTTTGGTTGAGGTCAACAAAACTCGGGCACGGTGGGCAGAATTGGGCATATTCTTGAGCGTCGCCACAGTAGGATGGGTTCTGTATCGGCCTGGGCGACTCTGGGGTGGAGAAAACAGGATAGGCAAAGGGTCCAATCTCTGACACTGACTCGTTTTGTGCTTCAGTCCGATCGAACACGTCAATTCCGACGAGCCTTTCGTCTTGTGGTGAGAGGGTTGTTTGAGACATCAATGGCGATGTGGTGGTGATACTGTTTATGAGCAGGCTTCGTGTAATCGTGAGGTTGTGTTTCGGTTCCCTCAACTGTTACTAAGTGCTGGCTGGGATTGAGGGGTTCGCGGCTGCTGGTGCTGCAACTGCTACCGGTTCTGCAAGTGTTACCGGCGCTGTCAGTGTCAGGGGCGCTGGAAAACGGGCCACTGTTTGTTCAACCTTGTCAAGGATTCAAGGGACGCGAGGCTTTGAGAACTGGTTGCGCAGGTAGAGTTCTTCTGGAAGGGCCCTTGATCTTCACGGCACGAATGCCGCGCAAATCTTTCTCCTATGCTGGACTCCCTTATCTTGAAAAGCAACACGGGTGTGACGTAAGTGGATCTGCAGAGATCCATGGCCATCTGGCCCATCTCCAAAACAAGGACAGTCATACTTGAAGTGGCAAATTACGCCATTGCTGCTTGGTGCTCCTGAATTGACCTAGAGGAGGACTGTCCGAAGTGCAAAACCTCTATGGAGGAGATGGATGGCTGCAACCACATGGCGTACAGGGGTTGTGTTAGTGCATGGAGACATATTGCGGGCCAGTTATGTCGCGATCCTGGGGTGATTTACAAGTAATTTCATCATTTTTCCAGTTCGGGTGGGTTTGACGAAGTTGGGTATCTCCGTGGGGAAGTAGACTAGTCCTGTAGGTTGACGATCATGACATCAATGGAGAGAAGCAGCCTTAATGACCTGGTCAAATATACTAGTGGGCACTAGGCTTGACAATGACGGAAGACAAGCAGGCACTCGCCAAAGCATGGAAAAAGAGGCTAGCGTCGGCAGTTGCCGCCGTTTGAACTTCGTTTAGGTTATCGATAGGAATTGTTGACGTCGTATACAGACAGATTGGTCCTCTGTCGCCCCCTTTCCAGTGAAGGCGTGGTGAACCTTCGACACGCGATAACGTCTGCGGAGATTCATGGGGGAGCTCTCATCCCTAGTAATTCGACACCTCGGCGAAGTGGAACATTGCACCCGGCGGAACTCGACTATGGTTCATACCGTTACCGTCGCCATGTGATCGCACATACACGCACATACAGCCACATAGGAACCCAGCAGGAGGCAACAAGAATATATAGAAACACGGTTTGCGGCACACGCGAGTCCGGGGGGGACACGGACAGACAACACAGACGAAGCCGAACGCTGGGGGGAGACTGGAGGTATACGGACACGATATATGGTGCTTGGCACCGACGGAGCCGGAACACGAGGAACGATAACAATAATTCTAGAAAGAGACACAGAAGAAGGGTAGAGCAGAGCACAGATCAAATTTCTCCAACAGAAGGCGCGCAATACACAAAATAGATAGAACGGCGGGTAGTCTGGGGCAGCTGGTCCTGTTTCAAGAACAGGGCGAAGTGAGGCGCCGTGTTCGACGCGTCGGCTGTCTGCGGACCCGCTATAGCTGCTGACTAGAAAGCGGCCACATCCGAGTAGGAATTCAAGTCAAGTCAAGTCAAGTCAAGTCAAGTCATCTCAAGCCTTTTAACGGATGGAAGCAACACATTTCTTTACGGATATCTGCCCATTGCACTGAACAGGAACGTTAGGTGAAGACGGACCTTGTAATATAGCTTCGATTAGTATAGACCATGTCGGTATCGCGCCCGACACGTCTCTACCATCACGAGACGTTAAATATCATCATCATCATCAAGCCTTTTAAGTCTTCTCAGTCACTTCTCATACCATGAACACTTACGATGAGAGCATTTCAATGCTCCTGAATGAAGATCGAGCGACGCTAGATTTGGAGCATGTCCTCTCTGGTGATACTAAGTGCTGTGATTCAAGTTGCTTTGTAGAGCATGCTTTGACGCAAAGTGTTCATCTTTTCTTCAGGGGTTATCTGTTCCATATTCTCCATGGCTATAGCTGAGGCTGCGGCTTCTCTTGCCACTCTCTCATTAGATGGCTCCAGCCCCTTGTCCTTGATGAGAAGACATCCAAGAAGGCATAACCCCATCATAGGAGCTTGAATGATAAATGTGTTTCTGCTTGCAGACTTGTATGCGTCGAGTACCGTGTCTTGGCCGGGACCAGTAAGTTGTGGTAGGGAATAAGTGGAGCTTGCCAGATATTTATATTCGGAGGGTAAATTGTTTCTTAAGGTAACTTGTAATACCCCCGCGGATATGGCGAGACCGAAAGCCCCCTCCGGCACCGCGCAAGAAATTGCGGCTAGAGATGATGACCGATCGGCGTGACTTCGGCGAGTGCGCTTGTAGTGCGACAAGGTCGGCTGGAAGACATATCCGACTCCGACGCCTACAATAGCGAGCACACTGACGATGACAGTTAGATGAGTCTCTGTTGAAAATACATGCAAGGCCACTTCCTCTGTCCGCAACGGTCAGAATTTCACGGGATTAAGTGTCATGAAGACTTACAATGTCCAAAGTCCGAAACCACCCCATAGAACTTCACCGTAGCGCGAGATATATTGCCCGGCAATAATTGACGCGATCGACTGGTTGATAACAAGCGAAGATTGGATCGCCGCTGATTCTATAGCAGTATAGACTCTGACGTTTTGGAAATAGAGGGGGAGGTAGTAGAGGTAAGACTGGTAAACCGCGCCGAGAAGAAAACTCTGAGTTAGCATGGCCGAAACCGCGAGGCTCTTGAAGATTTGGACTAGGAAAGAGTCAGCTTCTGCGGCGTCGGCGTACTAAGGGGAGGGAAACATCCGGAGACGACAGAGGGAGGAGTACCGCCTTGCGATTCCCCGAGCTCAGGAATGCACTCCCACACCGAAACGCGGCAAGAGTGGGTTGGACACCGTCTTGGCAGCCATGTGGCTCGCCTTGCCGTCTCCTTAAGCCACGCTCCACTGCGCCTTCTTGAGCCCTCTACCGACGTGATGCCGTATCGAGCCTGGACCAAGATAAAAGAAAGAGCGGATTGGGGCGAGTCGGTTGCTGGTGGGTTCGCTTCATGGCTCCGGTCCCTACTTAACCCCTAGGAGAAGTAAATCCAGCCCGCACGGGGTCGTGCGTCTGGGATGGCGGGGAGCGTTGGCGCGACTGGGTCGAGGCGTCCGCGTCTTCGCGCGACCGGACGACCATTGGGCAACGCGTGCCCGCCGAGCACGCGAAGTCTTCGACACTTTATCAGGTCGACCGGCAACGCTCGTGGGTCTGTTCGCGACAATGGCCGGCATGGCAGGCGGTACCGCCTTGGTTGTCGCCCCCTCCTTCCTGCCTGTGGAGTACCATTTCACTAACTTGCGACCAGGCCCATACCGCTCGTTGTGGATGCAGTTCTCGGTCTAGTGTCGACGAGGAAAATATAGCTGCGAACATGTTATCCCGTGGACACCATATCACTTCCTTGGTGGTGCTCATGAGCCCATGCCTCCCGATATTTATATATGGCGACGGAGAGACGAATCCGATGAAGACTGAACAAGTCATCACAGACATACATAGGCTGGCAGCCACAATGCTTCCCCACTCATTCGTCGGATCCTTGGACATAAAGGCGGGTATGATCAAGATGGTAGAGAAAGATTTCATACAGTTCAAGCACGGAAAGGAATCAGATGAGGCAAAATAAGGAAAACAGGAAGAAAATTAAACCAGATGTCCGCCATCCTGCAGATCTCCGTCATATAGGGAAACTTGAAATTCTAGATAAATAACGCACGCTGTCATTGTAAAATGGATTAATTATATACAGACTCCTAATGTCCATGCCATCACTGTGTCACCATCACTCTTAACGTCCTGATAAGGGACTCCCCAGACTGCGAGATTCATCTGGAAGGGCCCATGCTGAAACCGGGCAACCAGCTGCGTGAGACTAGCCAGCTCTGTCCAGATAGTGGTTACCACCTAGGCAGAGAAGGCGGACAGGCAGGATTCCCTTTTTACACGGTTAAATCACGGACAAAGCGGACCATAAATCAAGGCGGACACTTTGTTCTAGGATGACAATCCCACGCAACGAGAGGCAGGCTTCTCGGGGCGGCCGACGCAGGTGAGAGAGGGCTAGTCGACACGAAGCATACAAAATCATAGTCCACTTCGTCTCAAGGCGTTTTGACGCTGTTGGTGGTCTCGTGTGGACCATTGCTTGCACGGCTTTGTCTACTCTGTTCTGGTCGAGCATCTTGCCACAGAAGGATCCCGGCGGCATAGACTCATTGCAGATGGACACAGCGTCACGACGCTCTCTTGATCATCTGTCCACGAGCACCAGCCCACGACATCCCTCACACCTGCCGACTCAGCAATGCAGGGCACCCTGGCAAGGCTGGTTGACTTCAGCGCCAGGCCCAGGTACCTGCAGGGCATTCCCTGAAAGAAGATTGGTTTGTGACTTTTGAAGCGTTGGTAAAGAGATCCCTACCCTATCTTGTCAGTTGGTAGCAACGTCAAGCACTTTGCCGCAGAAGGATCTAGTGGAGGATGCATTTAAATTTCAGCCTTGGCCAGTCCTCACGATTCAGCCTAGGGGATGGATTCAAAGACTGGGTGGATGGGAGAGTTGCGATGGGCTGCCCAGGCATTAGTCTAGGTTTTCATGGCAGCACGGCATTAGCAGTACGACACGGATCCACGGCCTCTCTTCTCTTCACACCAGCGTCGAACACACCTTTACACTGTGTGCCGATATGGGCTGCACTCTGAGTCCGTATGTATGGATGTGGTTGAAAGCCTCTACGTCTCCCCGCCCATAGCTTCATTTTCTTTGCAGTCGGGATGGCCCATCTGTCTTCGTGGCGCAGTAAGCTGCCGTTTCCACCTGGTCCTTGGTAAGGACCAGGTCCGTCTCGCTCACACGTCGTGGTTGGTCAAGAACATCTTGAAAGTCAGATTTAGGAGTAAACAACCTATCAATTGATTTCCGATGTGGTAGTCACCCTATTCCTCGTAATTCCCATCATCCACAGCCCCGCCGCCCCCGAGGGCCGTTCTTTCACACCTTTGAACACGTCTCTGGTGTACAAGACGCTCGGGAAATGGTCCTCCATCTTCCTAAGGCTGAGGATTTTAGTTCCATTGGGAAGCAGTACACTCATCGTGAAACCCGTCTCATCCGTGGCTTGTATGGCACTCTGAAACTCTTTCAATGTAGCAACATCCCTCCCCGCGACAGACTCGATGAACATGCCAGGCTCAATCCCGTATAGATGAGCGGGACTGCCGGTCGAGACGGATGAGATAAAGATCTTGGAACGGCAGTTTCCTTGGTTGAATTGCGCTTGAAGGGACGGTCTGTAAATGAAAGCCCCGCAGAAGTGGATGAGTTCTCGGGACTGGACCTGGTCGATGGGGACCGTGGGCACCGAGAATTCTGCCACCTCACCGTCACGGAGGACACGAACCGAGATGCAGTCGTCAGTGAAGATGTACCGGAGGTCGGAGCTCTGTACTACCACCTTGTTGTTCAAGCTCAAAATGATGTCGTCCTTGCGCAGCGGATGGGCTTCACTCTCGCCGTTCAGCGTGGCGCAGTGTGAACGCACCTTGTCCACAACCAGCACTTGGGTTTTTTCTGAGGAATGACCCAAGACCGCGGAGACAGTCTCATCCGGCAGTTTCTTCCGCAATGCATCAGACAGCGACATGGTCGTGACGTCGAAGTCCTGAAATCGTAGGTCGCTGAGCCGGCCTGCCTCCCAGTGCTCAAGAGCATCAGTTACCCGGCTGGCAGGGAGGAAGTCATGTACTCCGTCCTTGTGATAGAACTGTAATCCGGCTACTGTTCCATCTTGAAACAGCACTACACCGCTACTCATATTCGAGAATGATGAGTTAAGCAGTATGGTCTCATGGTGAAAAGCTCTGTAGTCTGCACCTCCGGCCGCGGCCGTGCGATCGCCAAGCAGCTCAACAGAAGTTTTGACCATCCTCTTCTTCTTAGTCGAATCGAAACTGGCAAAGAAAACGTGGTCGTGTTCTTTGAGGAGACTCTCACGGGAAAGGCAAGCCGGCTCCAGGTCTATTCCCTTCGGTACCGCAGTAGTGTCGTATGTGATGAAGACAAAATTGACCGCCTCGTGCATAAAGACGATGTGCGCCGGTACCTCTATCCCCGCTAGCGTAAGAATGATCTCGTCGAACCATGTGGAGTCGTTGCGGCTCATAATGACAAGGCCATGCTTGAGGAGCACACCAGCCTCGCTGAATTCGCCGGTGTCGCAGTCATGAACGCCCACAGAGCGGTAGATTTTCAAAGGTACGATGCTGCGGAAGATTCTGTCGCCCTTCTGGCAGAAACCCTTCTTGGGCAGAGTTGTCTCAATGGGTGCCTTGATTCGGGAAAGGTTATGTCCATTCTCCTCGATGGACCAGCCCCCTCCTTGTAGAGGCTGTCTCCTCAATCCCACTGGTTGGAAGAGGTCGGTTGGGAGATAGGCCGCGGTATATGTCTTGTCTCCAGAGTCTATGGGACTTCTGTGAACGGTGCTAACGCGGCAGCCGCCCCTTCCGAGTGAGTCCAACGCTGTTGAAAGGCTGTCCATACCCGTTATAGGCAGACCGTTGATAGACTCAAGGAGTTGATGGGGTTTGAAGACCTTACTGAGAGCTCTGCCGGTGACATAAATACTTCCAACAGGGGCCCCTCTCTCGGCGGCGGATAACCAGTCGATTTGGTGGAAGACAGCGCCAAATCGGTCCATGATATGGTTTGCGACGATGACGTGAAGATCGCCGACCCGGCACACAACCGTAATTTCATGATCGTGGCGCCAAACTCGGAAACGGACTTCCTGATTAATGCACTCATCCATGTGAGTGCTCAGTTTCCACAGATCGGTTTGCAACTTCTGGTCCGCCTCCAGAAGTATATCTCCAGCCTTGAGCTTCCCGTCTGCCGGACCTCCTTCCAATACCACACCTGCTACAATGGCGTTGGTCCTGTCTCGCCTGCGAATCTTCTCGTCCCATGTAGCTGGCAGGTGGTACCGTTTGCACTCGTGCAGGGGCAGCAAGCTCCATCCTACCTGGATTGTGCCTCGAAGAACTGTTTTGCCGGCAGCTAGGAGCTTCAGAACCCTCTGAGGATAGTGAAGGGGAACAAAGGTGTTGATGGCGGTTTCTGATCTAGCTGCCAGTAGACCAACGGCGTGTCCCCGTATATCCAGAGCTGGACTTCCGGAACTGCCCCCCAGGGCCGAGAACGCGGCTTGGATGTGTTCGGTATTGAGAGTCCTTAAATCAGTTGGGCAATTAGTGTAGCTGATTTGGGCATCGGTATTGTTGATGAATCCTTGTCCGATACTAAGCCCACGACCATCGTGATAGCCTAGAAGACGGATGGCGACTCCAGGCTTGGCCTCTTCCGCGTCGAGAGGGATCGCACTAATACCATAAGAGCGTGCAAGCTCTGCGTCGAGCTGTACAATTGCGTAGTCATGCTCGGGGTCTGAATATACAACGCGTAGAACCTCGAGCTGGTCCAGTCAGTCCCGTCAACGTGAAGGAGGCAAGGGGTGAGGGTTGGGTGATAGTAATACCTCAATGTCACCTTCAAATATCACAACGCCTGAGAACGGGCCTGGACCAACATTGTGTCTAACAGTAAGCAGATACCCATTTTCTTCATCGACGTAGAAGCCAGTACCGTCACCAGTCAATGGCGAGAGTACGTCAAAGTGGTGCGTGTGGCAGACTTTCAAGCGAGCTACACTCTTGCGGGCTTTCTTGATGACGGCGTGCCATGCTTCGGCCTCGCCGATAAGGTCGTTCTTGGGGGTTCTGTCCGCCATGGATGTCGTGGAACTTTCAGAAGTCATTTTTAAAGGCCTGTGAGTATGTCTACCATCAGAGAACAGGAGAGAAAGGACTGATTCCCAGTATTTATACTTTAAATCCATAAAGTTTCAAGCCCGTGCATCGTCGCCAGAGGGCAAGATATGTTTATTCTCGCCCGTACCGTCAATATAAAATCAACAAATCTCGCACCCCCCCTCCTTTACCCTCCCGCGCGTAAGCGGTGTGATCTTTTCGTGAACAGGGGAGCATGGGCAGGACCGGTGAGTCACCAATGCAACGAAGCGTTGGCAGTCTCAGAAGTAGTGAACGCCGAGGACCCCCGAGAGAATCCTTCTGTGGTAAGTTGTTCGGCACGCAAGGCCCTGGAATCAGCTTTGCGCTCACCGGGACTGGTTCCGATTCCCTTCAAGCGTGAGGCCGGCCTCACTTACCCCCTGATGGTGCGCAGCCCGTCCCGCGATAGGAAAGACTCTGAAAACCCATGTCCCTGCTACGCGCCCAAACGAATCAAATATATCCCTGTCTGAATGCACATAAAACTTGCTCGAGAAGAAAACCCGCATGATGTGGGTGCAATGGTGGCTGCATCCCAGGTTGCCTATTGTCACTGCACTACAATGAGGCGTGGATCCACAGTACCGCCTGCAGGGGTTTGGTTCTTGGGTACTTACCTAGGCATCCTGTAGGTAGAATGGGAACCTAGGTGCTGCGCCGTTAATCTCCGCATGCCAAAGCGTCTGCTCGCGCATTAGTGGGTGCCACTCCTATTGAGGAGTGCCCTCCTCCCATGGGACCGGGCCACGCGTATTCCCCGGCACAACTCCTCATTTTTTTTTCATCCCCAGCGTCGAAGAGTCTCAACAGCATATTCTCCATCAAGAACCGGGTGTTGTAATTTTCCGAACACATTATATGTACACTGTACTGATATGGGTTGCACTCTCAGCCATGTCGTGGGGGAAAGAGCTGCAGTCATCAATGACATCTTGGAAGATGAAACAGTAAGTTCTGAATCCTGAAGCATTGACCAAAGCGCTGATCATAGCAGGTGATCAGAAAGCTGTCAACTTACAGCTCATCGCTGTCAGAAAAGTCCCGACACAACCTGCTATTACTTGCGGAAGGGCGTCCAAAGGGGTCCGCAACGGCGGGGTTTTCCTCATCTGATGTGGCCAGGGAGGCAGGTTATTTTGACTCACTGGACCGTAAGGACCTTAGAGTGTTCTTGCACCTCAAACCAACGCATGTCAACGTTGACCAGGGCCTTCAAGGCGACTTCGATTGCTGGAAGAGAGAGCCCATGACTTTCTTTGAGGGTCTTGATGTTGAAGCTGACGGGGACGCCAAGGCCTATCTCATCAGGCAAAACGAGAATGCTCGGCTCCTGAAGTTGGAAAGCCATAGTCCAAAATCCCACATCAGATTGAAAAGTCGCATCAGATCGAGATTCTTCAAGGCCTTTTTCCATGAGGCTGAAGGGATCTGCCACAGCTCCGGCTTTGGAGAGCTGGAGGAAGATACCGGGAGAGGCTGGGCCAGTCGAGGTCGCAATTATAACTATATGAGACGGCGCTTGGGAATAGGTTGCCTTTTCCTGCTACCTATTACTGTTGGTGATACTGTGTAAGTTTTAGCCAGTTCCAGTTGGTCGCGCCTTTCTAATGTCTACAGTTGGGAGGAGCGGTTGTCAGTCAAAGGCGAGGAGCGCGAATCGGTAGTAGACATTCTGAAAAAGTTTGACATCAAACAAAAGAGCGATGACATTAAGGCTGAAGATCTGGGAAGCGCCATATTGACACAACTTCTAAGACCCCTGAAATGCGGTTTTGCTGCGCCAACATCAACATCGACCACCTCCATTGGTGACGCGGGATGGAGCTTGGCTCTAGTTGGTGCACGACTGGACATGCAATCCGAACAAGTCTACTATCGGTTTCCATTTATTTGCGACTACGATTCGCCCATTTTCATATGCGCACAGAATGGTGATATAGAGGGAATGAGGTATCTGTGGCGGTCAGGCAGCGCGTCTATCGATGTGGTCGATCCATATGGTCTTGGAATACTCTACTATTCCACCTACTACTGCTGGCGCAACCGCGGTATAGAGGCCTCTTTCGCCACATTTAGAGCATTGGTTCATACTGGTGCCGACATTGGGTGGATTGATGATGTCCAAAGGCATGTGCCCTCTCTTCCCGGTACCAGAAGGTTGACTAACTGGCCCGAAGCACCCCAGTAGATACAATGATCGATCTTATCTTGGTGGAGTCGGCCATGAGAGGTCAATATTCCGAGCCGTTCCTAAGCGAGCTGAGTGTGCTCTTCGGGATGCCCTGTAATGATATGTGGACGACATACATATCCTCCAGAGGGTTCACGGACTTGCATAATGTCTTGCTCAGGATCGATACACAGAAGCCGTTAGAAGTGTATCTTACTGAACAAGTCGCAAAGAACCAGGATCCCGCCATCCTTGACGCCAGAGACCTCACTGGTAGGACAGCGCTCGATTGGGCCGTCGAGCACGGCTGGCTGTGTGCAGCGAGGGCCCTGGTTCTCCATGGAGCCGATGTCAACCAGAGGAGAGAACGCGGTCTATCTATGCTTCATCTCGCCCTAGCTGGACCGATGTCTGAAGATCCGTGTGGGTCATTCTTGGGGATTGTGAATATGCTACTTGCGATGGGGGCTGACGCCAACGCGACTGACGATGAGGGGTGGACTCCGTTGCATATAGCGGCATCATGGGGTTCAAATTCGGCTGTCAACCTCTTACGACAACTTTCTGGCGATCACTTGCTCACGTACCATCACGAGACTGTTGATCAGCTGGCTCAGAAGAACTTGGATGGACAGCGCTTGACCAAATCTATTATGGCTGGACCGCTCTAGCGCCCGTGGCATACCTCCCTCATGGACTTTGAGCCGTGTTTACCAGGGCCATGAGTCCAAACGTACAGTTGCCCTGTTCGCGTTCAATGTACTCGCGAACAACACTTAATCCACCTGAAGCTAGCATGTCTTCTTCGGGTTCAAGCACCAGACCTCTATCAATAGGGCCTTTCCGGTCACCATCCAGTTCGTATAAATGCCCGCTTCTGTGAGACTGAACGAAGCACACAAAATGATAGTCCACTTCGTCCTCTGCGCTTTCTGGCACCTTTGAATTCCCTTGAACCGCAACCTGCCTGTACACGCGCTCAAGTTCGACCGAGTTCTCAAGGTACGAGGATCGCTGGTGCGGCAACAGGGAAGAGCACTGGTCGACCAATTTCGCAAAGAATGATCCATGGCCTTTACGCATGTTAGCGAGTGACCCATTTGAACATATAGCACGAGTCCCGCTCACCGACTAGATCCCGCGCTGGCCCGTTGCTGAGAGCATGGAGAATGCTGTAGAGTCCACATGCATTGTTAATGGTTTGCATAAACCACATAATGTCATCCTTATCTCTACCACCTTCGGAATCGCTGCGTGTTGCATCTTCGCGCGCCCGCTCCTCCTCGTATCTGTCAGTAGTAGGAAAGACCAGAATCAAGGCGAGGGCTGGGTGGGGTAGCAGGTCTGGATCGTCCAGTGACACGACATCTTGGAACTCGAGACAATCAGAGGTGCCAAGACAGCGGATGAGTCTATTGAATACGTCCGGGTTTGACTCAAGCGGGAGAAAATGTTTGGCGTATGAGGTAGACATGTTCGATGCGTGCATCATCACACCGAGTCTGCCTTGTCGGCTGGCGACAACATTTAGCCATTCCCCGCAGAGCCGCAAGCGTCACAAGATCTCAACCCCACTCCTGCCGTTGGAGACAGCTGGCGGATGCGATGCAGGCAGGGGCTTTCGGCGCTAAAGTCGAAACCTGTAGGGGTTCACGACGCTATTCTCGAAACTCCCCGATTCGGAACGACGCTATTCTCGAAGGCGTCTCCTCGAAGGCCGTTGGGATGCTCGGAATATATGCACATGCCCGCGTTTGCTCTCACGCAACAAATCGTTACAAGCGCTTCCAAATCTTAACAAAGCTGACGCCGCAGACGCACAGGCCTAATCCTTCGCGACTTGCCAGACTGAGGACGGGCTACCTGCTCTTCCACCTGGACCTGCATGTGTCTGGACCTCGATCTCGACCTTGACCTGAACCACACCCGTACCATTCCAAGTTGTGGCCTCGCCGATCCCCTCCTTCATGGCGACCTTTATTGCGGTTAATCAGCATTCAAGGCCTGTTTGGAATGAATATGTGGTTGCATACCGTACCGGCCACGACAAACTTAGTTTCGTGCCTGTCGGGAGTGGACGATCTCATCTGGGGCCCACTGGTCTTCTTTGAGCTACTCATGATGGCGATGTCTCCTTGCGTTCATAAGAGGAAAGGATGTATGAGGTTTTCCAGAGATTGACTAGACCTTGGCTCAGTACAAACCAGAGATGGTCAGGATATACACCAGATTCAGCATGCCGGGCACACCTTCAGCTTTTGAATCTAAATCGGGTAGCTCCTAGGACCAGAGGTGACGAGTACGTCCATGGTGCATCCTACCCTCCCTCATCAGCCTACGGTATTGTGAAATTTACATATTTGTGATCTTCGATCCCTGTCATCTATGCAGCTGCAGGAACATGAAATCAGCACACTACTGGGCTTTGGAGTCATTGGGGACGCATTCCAGGCATTTACCTTTGGCCATCGATGAGGCAAGAAGCCTCGAAAGGTATAGTGTCCAAGTGCCAATCCCGACATGTCTTGAGTGAGGGTGTGGCCGCGGTCACTAAATGTATATATATCTGCTGCAATTTGCTGCATCTCGTGTCTTGCAATAGACCAAGGCATCACATTGATCATCTAGTATTATACTTCAATCATACAACTCCGGCTTGCAGGCAACGCAATATCCTCTCCAGTAGCATGGGTGATTATCCTAATACCAAAAAAGAGGGTGATGACGGAGTGTCCTCTGGGGGGCAAGGCAGTGGTAGCGGCAGCACAGGCTCCATGGATGCAATCGGAGGAGGTTCAGGGCAAGGGACAGTGCCACGATAATGTAAGAGCATGCTATCCTGTCATGTGGATGTAGCTGATAGAGCCAAGTCGGCATTTTGTTTCTCCGAGAGCCGGACATCCCACAGGGGTGATTAGCGGGATCTTACTGGGCGGAGTCAATGCCGGATTTCCAGCATTGAATGTAACACCCGGAAGCCTTCTTCAAGGGAAAAATGACTCAATACCATCGGCAGGGCAATGAGGGTATCTAAGTTAGCATTATATCCTCTCAAATTCAACTTTCAGGCATGTCACCGACACGCATCGAAGGGAGCCCTAAACTTGAAGCGGCCATTCGTGAGCTTCGTTCGATTATCAAGCAGGAAGATTTCATTACTATCAAATTTGAAAAGGACGAGTCTGGCCAAGAGAAGATTCTGGATGTATCTAAGTTGATCGAGAACACTATTTACAACGACGCTGTCCAACAGATCGGCCAAGAGGTCGTGAATCAAAGCGTATGTACGGCCGCTTCAAATAAGCCAATACTGCTGACCAAACACAGAAGACATTAGTCCGGGAAAGATGGCCAAATGACGAGATAAGGTGGCGCGCCAATGTCATCCGTCATAGGTATGGCTCTATAGCGGGCTATTTGAGTGCCCTACTCCCCATCAGCCAGGATGCCAGTGCAGAGCGAACCCAAGTCGTGTTCCATTCAGCACGTCGCGACCAACAAAGTCAGCGGCCTTCGGTGGTGACCGTCACAGGGAAGTCGGAGATATATCTTTTTGACGAAAGTACCAGTGTCTGTGTGTACAGGGGAGAGCTCACCTATGTACTGGTACGATTTGACAACAAGATGCATGGGCAGCAGACCGAAGACAATTGAGATTTGTTTCTATTCACCGATGATACCATCCAAGGAGCCCAGCCCGAAGGCGTTAGCTGATCCAAAGTCAATACCATCCATGTTTGCTGTCCCATTGATATCGAAACTTGGCCAGTCTGCTTCCCATGCAACGGCGCCTAAAATAGAGCCGGCACTATCAAACGTCGCAGGATCCCCCGGGGAGTTCGTGCCCGGCTGCGAGGTTCCCGAGTCGGGGCCCTGTGTCTGCTGTGCCGGATGTGCCTGACGTGCCGGGTGTGTCTGATGTGCCTTAATCCAACACGCATCCACAAGGGCAAAGTCGACCTTCATTAGGAGCTGTTCCCTGCCTGAGCTACCTGTCCACTGAGGCTTCAGGTCCAAAACGGCGAGGTTGGGAAAGGCCAAGTCACGGCAGGCATCCTGAAAATTGTACGCCGACTCCCCACCGGACCGACTCTTCACCAGAGCGACCCAGACAGGCGTATTGGGTATTTCGTACGATGGCGGAGGTATTTGCAGCTCCCCTCGTAACGCTTGGGCAGCCCGATCGACGAACTCCTCGCGGATCGCAACACTCTCACGTGATATTTCGGTAAGACGGGCTTTAACCTCTTGGGTTGAGTCAGCAGTGGTCCCAAGAAGATGTCCATTTCACTTACCGGCGAGGACGCCAAAAAGGGCCGTGGCAACCGCTCCCTCGGTGTCGAGCAGTTGGTTTACGATCGAGTTAATGATGCATATCGCCTTGGCTGCGTTCGTGCTTTGGCCCACCTTACCCTTCCCATGATTGACAAAGTCCATGCAGCCCTCGAAGTACCAGCAGTCCCAAGAATCGCTTTTGGTACCCTTGGCCAGGCTCTCCTTGTGGAACTCCTTTGAAAGATCATTAAGCACCTGTCTTGTGTCTGCCTCCTCATATCGTGATAGAATCGCCTGAATACCGGATAGCTCTGTTGCTATAGATTTCTTCTTCTTCAGACGATCTTGTCCTTTTACTATTCTATAGACAAATCTGTCGACCATCTCCTTGCATGACTTGCGTTCTTGTGGTTTTCGCCTTTTCGAATCCCGCTCAGTAGTTCCGAGCGGGCTCGGAAGCTCAGAGCTGATGACATTGCTCGATACGGTGGACGTGTCATTGTGACTTCGTTTTCTCGGTAGAGCCGAGAACTGAGGCTTTTTGGAACGGACATCTTGTGTTATTGCCCGGCGGGTACTGTTTGAGTTGAATGATGTATTGTGCTGGCAGCAAATGGCATCCGGTTGTTCCCGGGCGATATTAGTGCTGAGGCGGGAAAATCAGTTTGAGGCCAGGCGTGGAAACGAGGTACCTACCAGCTGGCGTCAAAGGTCCACTGAACAGGGACAATGGCGTCGTAGATCTTCTGGATCTGATCGTAGAGTTGACCGTCTCTGAAGGTGGGCTGACACGAAGTGACGTGACAAAATGGTCGAAATCCATAATTGGCCGTGCCTTCGAGACGGAAAGGGGTGATGTCGATACGAACAGAAGCACAGCATTCGTTATGCTTCACTGAGAAACAGATGCTAGTGGCCTTCTCCGTGTGTAACCTCGGAATCGGTCGTCTGACTTTGAGTGCCTGTGTGATCTCGAGATCGGATATAAAGAACCCGTCCCCCTCAGGAGAGATTGGGGCCACGTCTGCCATTTCTCCTAGTCCTCTTGCTCACTCCTCCAGAGACAAAGGTTCTCGTTGGTGTTTGAAGAATACTCTATTCTTCAAAATAAGCGGGGCCACACCACTCCGGGACTCATATCCCCGTGCTTTGAAGAATAAGCTATTCTTCAAAATAAGTGGGTCACTTGTCTCCGCATCCCGACCTGGGTTGTCCACTCCATAAACGATCGGGTTGCGCTATCTGATGTACTCCATCCCGTGGAATAGTCTCAAACGAAATAAGGGAGAGAGCTGCAGGATCCATGTATCCGAGAGTCTTGGACGCATCCCGGCTCAACCAATAGTCATTTCGAAGTGTCCCTGCTGAGCTCGAGCATCCGCCGGGATGCGTCCCAGTTCTTGCTGAGTTTTTCGAGGTGCTTATCTAACGAGATGACATCCTTTAAAACCATCCCTGCCACTATGCCCCCCCATGTAGACGCAGGTGTGAGGCATATAACAAAGAGCGCAGTGGCCAGAATCCCTTGTCGTAGCCCGCACCCCGTGATCCTGCTAGTCCTCGCCGCCGTGAACTCTGATTGGGCTTCTGCCTGACCAACACGGTCAACGGATTTACTATTGAGTATCAGGTATCTGCGATCAGGGGGTCCCCGCAATATATACTACTTCTGGTTTCTGATGTCCTTCTTTTCCGAAACATATACATGCGTGCTGAATCCGAGGTGTGTTGTCACTTTCCGTAGCACCACGACTGTTGCTAGGGCAAGGAGTGGGACGAGAAAAGTTCCCGCTGACATGAGAATCACTGAGGCTATGGTCGGCATAAATTTGAAGAAAAAGGTATGGCCCCAACTGTCGAAGGATTCAGATTTGCTTAGCGCTGTTTTGTCCTCGGCAGAAATGTGGGATTGACAAGCAGCCTCCTGCTGAATGGAACTGTCGAAGGCACATGAGAATTTCGTCCAGGCCAGTTTGCCGAGCCACTCCAGAGTTGTAGTGGCAAGAAGGTAAGCGCCAAGAAGAGTTGTGCGAGGGACCAGAGGCTCCAGCCTCGTGCACAGGAGGTTGACACCGATCAAAGCGCAAGAGATGGAAATACACGGAATGGCTTGAGGCTGGTACCTCACCACCGCCTTCAGCAGTTGACGGGAGGCAGAAATTGCATCACTGTGTTGGACTCGGTCGTAGGTATCACACATGGTATGTTTGGTAGTCCTGAGGTGGTGAACCAGTGACGCCTGAAACGCTGGCCAGCTGTGCAAGCCGTGTTCTGGCGGCTGTGCATTGTGATTGTGGGTGGGTAGTAGGGATTCGTACTCATCCATCGCCGAGCTGAGATACCGGTGATTCTCCAAGAGATTCCGATTTACCTGATCATCGCCGAGGTGGTTCGACCAAAATATACCCGGACAATTGATTTTTGGCTCGCGTAGAGGCCGGCCCAGCAGCACAGCCAATTTATTCGATGCTACTATCCTCATAGGCATTGAAGAGACCGCCTGCCAACGGGTCACACCGGTCGTCCTAGGACTCGTTGACCCAGCTCCCACCCGTTCCCTCTGCATCACGCTAATCGGATCGGATGCTCTTTCGATGCTCTGCATTGCCAACCTGGTTTGGTTAACCCCTTTTAAAAGACCACACCGGTCTCTGCCGTCTCTCTCAGGCAACGACTCAGTGTGTTGGAAAGAGGCATCCAGAGGGCAGCGTGGTTCGCCTATGTCATGTGCAGGTGGAATTGGGTAGGTACTATCCCAGGCTCAACTTTACCTCGTCAGAGTTCCTGACCTCCTGTGGGCAGGTTCAGCAAAGCTGCGGACACCGCTGGTTCCAAGCAGCCGTGTGGTGTTCGGATTTTCAATTGGGGCGCGGCTGTCCCATGGGAAAACCGGACCCGACAGGCACCTGGCCATGGCCCAAAGAGAAGCCATGTGGTACGTACGCCTCGCATGAAACTTGAGTTGGTCCAGGTCCTGACAACCAGCAGGCCACTGTCAGCCTTCCAACCCTGTGCCTTGGGAATACTTAATTGATCGATCAAAGAAACAGACGGCAGATTTGAACAGGATTTTCCAGCAACCTACTCCTATCATTTTGGATATAGTTCGGTGTCAAACGCAGCCGGAGCAAGACAGCAGTGCAGCGTGTTGTTACCCCCTTGACTTGCCCACAAACCCGGAGGCCTCGACAGAAGGGAAGTGTGGATGTGCCCTTTTACGGGCTGGGCTGCCTTTGGCCACTCTGCAGTTGCACCTTAGCCGCCAAACGGCCCACTTCAAATACAAAAGGTCCCCGTCGGCCCTTCCACAGCCCGTGGCGATACGTGGACAGCCATAGCAGACGGAGACTGTCCAGCGATGCAACGTGTTATCGCTTCCTGCTTGAATTGCGAGCAAAGCTGGAAGCCGCGCCCGCATGATACACTTGTCCTGCCTGAGACGAGATGGAAAGAGCCATGGGAGAGGGATGTTGAATTGAGATCCAACCTCGGATTCGTCTCCTGTGCCCAGTATGAACAGGGGGGCACAGGGCGTACTCAAAAGTACGGTTCTGGATCCCATCGGGTTGCCATTGTGACCGACCAATCCTTCATGATACTGTCTCAGACCAAGTTTACGCTCGAGAATGGAAAGTTAGGAGCGTCGCCGCCGAGGGTAGTCAACGCCATGGATGAGTTTATTGATCGTCAGGTCAGAGACTACGAAATTCATGCAGAGCGGTGGTTGAAGCAACATCCAGAGGTGGCGGAAAACGATATTGTGGTCTTGGCGATAAATCTTGTGGTAGGGAAGCAATGTGACTTTGACCTCTTCGGGTGCAACTTCTCGGTGGTAGCAAGACCAGGCAAGAAACAAGTAGTGTCCAAGAAGGGGCACACAGATACTGAAGTTGTGTCTTTGCGGTCCAGGCGGAATACGAGGAACGCGTCCCTTGTGATGGCCGGACCTGTTAGCGTTGACCCACCTGGTTGCGGCAGCGGCGCTTGCGCGGTTTCCACCGCTGGGGAGGAACGTTGAATGACGATTGGCGCCAGAGCTTGACCGGTGGCTGAGAATGAGTCCCTTTCGCGACGTTGGCCGCGATGCGGCGAGACGCTGTTTTGGCCCCTGGAGCCCTCACGGACACTGACATTGGCGTGGGTGGGTCGGACTTGGCACGTCCAGGTGCGCTAGTGGGGTACTGGGGTAGACGAGCTTGGAGGCAGCGCGACGCTAGTAAAGTACCTAGGTATCGCATGTCCTAGCGCCAGTGACTCTCCACCCGCCCAGCCGCCCCACCCTTCGACCTCCTCGGGGCCGTGACCCCTCTCTGATCCCCGAGAAGGATGCCGGTCTCCCAGTCCCTGTCACCTGCCTGGGTACTAGAATTCCTAACGGCACCCCCATCAGCTTCAAGACGGCAGTCTCAGTGCTGCCATGGACCATGTCTTCGCGGGATGTCAGACGCAGAACTCATTGATCATCTGTTCCACTCATTGTCTGAATTCCTTTCCACAGCATGGACAGGAAAGCGTCAGCCGTACAGCTTTCTTCAACACTTCCGCACTGCCTCTTCCTCGCCCAGTGACGACACATCCCGCATTTTCCTCGAGTCTGGTTTCAAGGCCTGGGTGGCATATCACGTTGTCAAGCTGACAACAGCAAACGCTCATGGGCAAGCCTATCGGCGTCGACAGTTTGGTGCGTTGGACCGCCTGCCGGTTGGTGAAAAGAAGAGGCTGGCGGTGAAGGACGGAGGGCGATGAGCAGCCCCAACCTGACGCTCTCAGCTTCCAAGAATCTGGCAAAGGATTGGATGGACTGCCGGCCTTGTATCATCAACCATGATCAGTTGGCCAAGGTGACCCGAAGTTTGATGTCATGCACGTCCCATAGCTTCCCCCTTCCTTTTCTACCTAGCAGACAACTTCTGCTTTCGCCACTGCTGTGCCACGGCGCTCGCGCTGCGGCCCAAATCAGCCCCTATCCGACCATCCTTCCACCCCTTCTGCTTCAGCTGGGCAAGTCGACGCCGTTCCCTCGATGACCACTGGCGAAGACGATGCCCACTCCTCTTCCGACGTACTGGGTTCCTCCTGCCACCGCTGCCACTGCCGCTGCCACTGCCGCTGTCGCTTCCGCCACCGCTGCCGCTGCCGCTGCTTTCATCGCCCTCATCCTGACCCTCGTCCTCTTCCTCATTCTCCCCATCGTCATCCTTATCGCCATCACTGTCCAGTGTAGCAAAGTCAATGGGGAAGTCAAGGAGAGCCTTAGACAGGAAAGCCTTAGGCAGGGAAAGTTTTGTTGCTGTGGATGTCTTTGGTTTTCGGCGTTTCCTGTCATGCGTCTTTGGATGGCGCGTTTGGGGCACATTCTGTATAGTACTTATACGCATAAGATGCTCTGCAGCGTGGACCACGGTCTGCAAGCGTTTTATCGCCTTTGTCATTGCCTTTGTGATTTGCGAGAGATCCTGGGAAGAAACATCTGGCTGTGTGACCGGTGATCTCCGTGACTTTGATCGTAATTCGATTCGGCGGCACTCCTTGCTGCTGGGGATGTTTTCGATGCCGCTACCAGCGTGCTCATCGACGTCTCCCGAGCCATAATCGTCGGAAATGTGCTCGGTATTGACATGTTTAGCACTGGCATTTTCCGCCTTCTGGCCTCCTCTGTCGGAGCCAGGGCTGGCAGAAAAGTCGCCATCCTCATCCATACCGTTTTGGATAATGACAGCGTCATCGGTGCCGGCCTCACCTTCGGCAGAACCGTCAGAGTTGCTGACGATAACTGGCGAGGTCACGAGCTTCAGAGTATGGCCACTCTCAAGTAAACGACAGCTTGAGCAGAAGTTTGTGTCCGGACAATCCTGGCATTCATAGCGTAGATCGAACAGCCTGGTTTGGCAAACCTTGCAGAGGGGTATTCGAAGCACCGTACTGAGCATCTGGCGTGCTTCCTCGTCATCGACCTCCCCGAGATTCTGCCCCAGGGTATCCTCGTCCGCCTTGTCGTCAGCCTTGTCATAACTTAGCGCCAGCTGCTTGTGACTGTTGACTGCTTAGGATTTGGATGGGTGATGTACCTAGTGGGGATCTGACATGTAGCTTGCTGATCCTCTCGCACTGTCGTTGCAGGCACTAAAAGCAGGCCAAGATCCTCTACTTAGAGAGACTTCTAAGCACTTATGGGCTTGGGTAGCGACAGCCAATTCCGGCAGGGATAGAGCTTACTCGCAGCCAATCCTGGACATCCGGATTTCGACTAGGTAGATCAGCGTACCTGCAAGTCTTCCCCGCACCTGAAAGAAAGCGGTTTTGATTCAGAAGAGGAAGACACATTTGCTCCAAACTGTAATAGACATCGAAAAAGTGGGCGCTGTTTAGAGAAGGTGGCCTATAATCTGTGAGATGTGACGATCTGTGTCGTGAGAAAGCTCTCTGCCCTCAAGCCCTGCCTGACTATTAACAGGCTGTAGCCGATTGTCGCCAAGAGAAGCACGAGCATGTACCATTGGAGAATCGAAGTCGTCACCCAAGCAGCAGCGAGACATATGCGACTTTGAAGGCAGGCAGGCAGTTTTCCTCCGTTCTTGATATACTGAGAGGTATGACCAGGTGGACTTCAAGTATCCGACCTACACTACACCTCTTCATTTATAGTCGACTTTCACTCAACAGCATATACCGTATATACTCGACAAATTCACGATACCCCCGGTCGCCTAATTAGGCCTAATCTTACCTAGGCTGAAGCTATAGCCACCTTACTAATCTACGCTAGGTTTAGCCCCCCAGAGATGCCCATCACGTCTCTAACGCGTCGATCTTGAAGTTATTTGTTTACTGCTGGTCTCATGGGTCACAATGCCTCCCCTAGGCCCAATCTCAACCAACATCCTACAAAAAAAGCCAGGGCCAAAGCCCAAGCCCTTTCATGAGCGAAAAGCTCCTTCATTTAAGCCAGTTACACGGGTAGAACGGTCATACAAGCAGAAAAAACGTGTTGAAGTTCTTCTATTTCTTTTGAACCACCGTATCCCAGGAACTACTGGAGGTAGAGGTGGCCATTATCGACAAGACCTCCCACCTTCCCAAGATGGCTTCCGTCCTCCTACACTATTTGAAGCCTCCCAGTTCTTCAAGATCCCTGAAGCAACTATAAGGACTTGGTGGAAAAAGCGGGATCAGCTTGTACGCAAAGAGGATCAACGAAGGTATCACCCTAGATGGCCAGAGTTGGAAGACAAGCTTTACACCTGTTTTCTTACACGGCGAACAGAAAATAGAATTGTTTCTATCGGCTGGTTTCGACGAGAATCAAAAAGGCTATTTAAGGACACCTACCCTGAAAGCGTTCACCTCTGGGTATTCTCTACCGGCTGGTTTAGAGGCTTTCTACATCGACATAGGATTTCACATAGAAGGGTTACTAAGAAGGCCACCAAGCTTCCTGCAGAGTACCTTGAAGTTGTGAATAACTTCGTCAAGTTCATTAGACGTATATCTCAACCAAGAGATTCTCTCTCAGTACCAGTATCAGCACCAGCACCAGCACCAGCACCAGCACCAGCACCAGCACCAGCACCAGCACCAGCACCAGCACCAGCACCAGTTGTCAACAACTCACCTCCTCGGCGGTTCTCCAAATCAGCAATCCTAAATCTGGACGAAACTCCTATTCCATTTGAGTATAATTCTGGATGTACATATACTTCTACAGGCTCGAAGTCAGTACAGGCAAAAACAGAACGGAGTGGATGGGATAAACGACAAGCTACTCTTATTCTCTACATCTCTGCAGATGGCATACAGAGATTCAAGCCGAAGATTATATTCCATGGTACTTCAGGACCTGCAGGAAGGATATACAATCAGGAATCCTCATCCTACAGTCCTGATGTTACTGTGGAATTCAATCCTACAGCTTACAATAATGAGGAATTATTCGGTAAATGGATTACTGAAGAACTAGACGCAGTAGCTAAGGATATGAAGGATTTCCTATTGGTTATGGATGTTGCTAGATTCCATGTAACTGACACTATCAAGCAACAGTTGAAGGATCTAGGGGTTACTATTGCATTGATACCAGCTGGCTGTACTAGTCTCCTTCAGCCATTGGATACTGCAGTCAACCATCCCTTCAAGCTTTGGCTTCAGGAATTTACTGACGAATATATGACAGAGAAAGAGAAGGAAAGCCCTGGACATATATGGACAGTCTCTGACATGCGTATAATGACTACCTGGGTAGTAGCCAGGGCAGTAAAACGTCTGGAAGAAAGGCCAGAGTTGGTTCAGAATGCCTTCATTCACACTGGAATTTCTATTCGTCCTGATGGAAGTCAGGTTAACATGGTCCGTATCAAGGATATAGAGCCTTCTCAAATCAACTGGGAAGGCTGGGAAACGGCTAAGGAACCTACCATGAAGATGGAGTATGAGGAAGTGTCTGTAACACCTCTGGAAGAGATGGACCTCTTTGTGAAGGAAGAGGAGGTTCAAGACTGTATTACTGTAGCTTGTTAGTGTATCCAAAACCCTGGCCATGGTGGCTTCAAACTAGACCAAAATAGGACTAGTCTTAGTGACCGGGGGTATCGTGAATTTGTCGAGTATATACGGTAATAGAGCAAGCTTGGCTTCTTCTTTGCTCGGCACAATCCATTGGGAACTACACCCCTTTCGTGTGACATTCCGCTGTTGAAATTTATTTTATGTAGGAACTATTACGGTCCGTCTTGCTGTCGCTTGGGTTCCCACTTGAACTGACGAGCAGATACTACTTTCTGCAATATATAAACACTGACCTGGAGAGGAAAGGGGGGAGGGGGAAGGAGAGAAAACCCCGACAGATGCGGCTCAAATTTGGGCGGCGGGGCGAACCAGCCATGAATACATAGGTACGTATATGAACCAGGCAGCTACCCCACATAGGCTCAGCGTGGTGCGCGATCCAAAGAGACGCTTCCCGGATAAAAGACGGAGACCACTGCCGTGGCTTTTTTCTTAGGATCGTCACGAATCTTTCTTCAGTTGATCCCAAGCTCTTACATCGTCTTGGTCCTTTTACTAGTTGTTCACTTCGGCGTATTCCTCCAAGTTATTGCAGTTGTCAAGATGACCAACCTGGCGCAAGACTGGATCGATCACTTATGTCGTCAAGCGAAGAAGTGCGTCGCAAATATAGCTCATCGGTGCTAGATCCAGCTGACTTTTGTAGCGACCAAGCCCGCCCCGCAAGTGTATACGAGATAGAGTCCCATGATGCACCATCAGGGTTTCATCGGCCCAATGAGACCGATAGTGGGCATAGCGAAGGGCACGGGGAGGCTACCGAAGCGAGCGATACCGAGCATGAGGCAACCTTCATTCACAGCCAAAACAACGATTCCGTCATTGCTGGCGACTCTGTGGGGGAGGCAGCCACGGCCAACAGTCGGGACGACCTACCACCCAACCCACCACCGTTACTTAAGCAGCCTGATTCTCGTCGGGTCTCCCAGAAGCAATTGACAGCCGAAGGGAAAGGCATCTATGCCGGCTTGGTGAAGATCGAACGCAAATGCATCGAAGTGGACAACAGCCAGGATGCTCCGATCCACGATCGATTGGATCTCACTAGGTTTCTGGAGAGGATCCCGCACAGAACATTGGCATTACTTCAGATATACCGAATGCTGCCACATGACACGGTTCGCAAATGGTTCATCACGGTTCAGACAGGAGGAGATAGGAGACCTTCGACTCTCCAACCGGCCGAGGATATGCCTACCCAAGTCCCCAGCCCCGAGGACTATCTACATGGATTCACTATAGCTCTAGAGTTGCGTGCCAAGGCAGAGGAATGGCCAGAGCATGAGGAGTTGGCGGCGCTCGCGACAGCGGAAATTGGCGAAGAGGGTCGCAAGAAGGTGATAGATGGAAAGCACATTCTCGACATCGGAAAGCAGTTGGTCGACAAGCTCTTGCGAGACGTGGTGACGGCCGAGGAAAACGCGAAGGCGAAGCAGGAGGCCCAAGCCAAAGAAGAAGAAGAGACCTACCAAGGTCCGCATGAGAAACATTGCGGATGTCCCAGGTGCAAGGCCCCACCTCCACCTCCACCACTTGTTGATAACAGGCCGCTGCAAGACCGCGAGCTGTATAAGACGGTCGGTAACGATTACTACCTACGATTCGAAAACAGATGGATTCCCAGCTTTGGCCCGGAACAGTATAATGCTCTGCTTGACATCCACCGCACATTATTGCGTGAGCATTGCGACTTTTTCTTGGTATCGCGGCATCCCAATGCGTCGCCAGCACTCCAGAAGTCTGCAAAGAAGTATAGGATGACTACGAGAATGTGGAGGCACGGCATACATGCCATTCTCGAGGTCCTCCGCCATCGACAAACCGAAAGCCAGGAATTTATGTCAACTTTTATCACCTTGACATACAATATATTAGCTTTGCTAGAGGAGACCGTTCCGCAGTTTCGTTCCACCTGGGTCGAATGCAAAGGAGATGTGGCTCGATACGGGTACGTAAGGTGCTTTCCCTGCTAGCGACAGATGGAAAATAGAGACTGATACCTCCTGGATAGTTGGGCTTGCCACGATAAGAATATGGGAGTCGGGGCGCTTTGGGGTAATATCTGCAAGGAGGACTACACTCGGGTTCTTGACGATAACCCCACGATTGGTCGCCTCTATCACCACTTAGCCATTCTAGCACAGCCCCGGTCTCTGTCTTGGTCTGATGCAGATTTCGACAACACTATATCCTCGCTTTTCCATTTCACCAAGTCCCTTGTTGTCGAAACCCCATTTTTTACCACGCTGGATTCGATATTTACTTTGATCGACCCAATAATCGCCCGAAACAAGGAGGAAGCCTGGAAGGCAGCCAGTATCCCCTTAAGCGACAAACATCACTTTGTTGCCGCTGTCACCAACCTACTACTTGCTTCTCTGGATGCCAGCCTACTCAGGGCGCACGGCTATAAGACCTGCAAGAAGTACTATCTTCAGGCTGTCTACGAAGCACTGAAGAACCTCGGTAGCTCTGATGAACTAGCCCGGACATCCAGGATTCGTCCTAGGTATGTGCTGACCTCGTGGATTGGCTTTGGACACCGACTAACTGGTCTCAGCGGCGAGCTCGGCGTATTGCTTTGCCAGTTACTGCTAGGAATTCCCTCTGCCTCTGGAAGATGGAGCCCAATGATGGCGGCTTGGGCCCCCGATCTTGTAACGCCTGCAGACCGCGCTGATCTTATCGCCAACATGGCCAATGCGAGGGACATTCATAACGCAACGATCGAGATGATCCAAACCATGGTCCCATACCTCTTAGCAGAGGCAGATACACGTGACCTGCGGGTCTGGGGATTTATCTACGTGATCTTGGTCTTTATGCGCTCCCTGAAGACGCGGCCCGACTTAGTTAAATGGGTTGGTTACGCATTCCACGCAGAGATTTTGGCACCTTTCCTCAGCATGCTTCTGCGTGAAGACGAGACTCGAGGTCGGTGTGCCTTAGAAAGGGCCTCTCAGTCGGAGCTGCTTAAATTATGCACGCCACTCAACCAGAAAGAGAAGCCAGGTAAGTACGGGCTTAGCACCATGGACAACATCAGAAAATACTATCCCGCCCAGGAGGAGGACTATCTAAAGGTAGAGGGCGCCGGCAATATGTCAACCACGGAGGCCACAATGCTGGAAGACGTCATAGTCACGACAGATGAGGCTGCGACAAATGACAGTGCACACGAGAGGGACTGGGGCAATACGAGGCCAGACACGGAACGAATTTACACCAATCCACTACCGGAAGATGAGCTGCTTAGGGGGCATTTCTTTGCGAGAGAGGCAAACGTTGCCTGCCCTCCCGCCTTCGAGGTGCAGGCCGCCGAGGGAGCAGCCGCGGACCAAGCACAGGAAGAATCCCTGACGGATTCTGATACAGAGAGTGAAGCACAGAAAGGGGAGCAGTCGGAGAGCAAAAACGAAGATGCACGAGAGAAAGACGGGCAGGTGGAGGAGAGAGCAGCAGAAACGGCGCAACAGGAAGCCGAGCAGAGCGAGAAAGAAGCCGAGAAGGCACGAAAGGCAGATTTGATGAGGCAGGAAGGCCTTCTTCGTGATCCCGCTCTGTTCCCCGCGAATTGGTTCGAGAATTCGAAATACGATTTCGACGAAAGTCAGGTTCGTCACCACTATGTCCAGGACGCCGATACGTATCATAATCGATCCAGACAGCTTTTGGGCCTGGCTGCCCAACTGATCAACGTCTTCTTTGAGTTCCACACCGATGAGAATGGGCTCTATTTAAGTAGAATTAGTTACATCGGAAAAACCTAAAAAGACCTCTATAATTTAAAACTTCTTTAATAATTAATTCTACTTAAATTCTAAAATTCTGAAAATTGAAATTTAGCTTATTTATATAATTATAAACTAAACTGTTAAAAACACCTAGATCAGGGGCAGGGACTATAGAGGAGGATAACTAATAAGGATGAAGACAAAGCATTCTTCAACACCTCACGAGAGACAAATTCAGAGAAGTAGGAGGCAAGTTAGGTGTAGGAGGGAAAAAGTTGATCTGACTGAAGAACTAACTAACTATCGAGGGGAAAGGATGACTCTATATATATATAAATAGGGACTAGGGATGTCGGAGGGTTAATTCCTCCGGCGGTGAGGAATTTAGAAGGAGATAACCTAAGAAAAACGGGCCCCGAATGCCCTTCTTGGGAATAGCCCTGAGGCTTTTTCTGATAAGTGGGTTTTTCTGAGGACGAGAAGGGAAAGCAGAAGGACGAGGGGGGGTGGGGGCAAGCGGGGGGGGGTGATTTATAACATAAACCTTAAATTTGCATCCAAATTGAGCCTAGTTTGAAGAAGTTGACAGGGTGTGCACAGACGTTTTTTGTTAGCATTTTAAATCGCTCGCTATGTGTCATCGCTCGCTTAGTGTCTAACCACGTTAATCAAAAAGTATCTTCCATTACTGTAAGCCTTTAACGACACTAGCCAATTTACACACTTTAAGTAAACCCTAATGACTAATCCTTTGATCCCCCCCTCCTCCCCCCCTTCTAGGGCTAAGGCCTAGGAGCTGCGCCTGCTTTCAGTTATAAAACTAAAAATTAGAATGAGGAAATAGTAACGCGGTGCTCGGGAGAACCGGATTGAAAAAGCGGAAATCCGGTCCTGGAGCATTTGCCCGTGGCTGAGCAGAGACCCACTAATACGGCGGAACTGGGTAGACCCGCTCCTGAGCGCTCCGTCCTAAAAATAAGTTCGGCGCCAAACCCGGAAACCGGATCCTGGAATCGTAGCAAAAAATGCACTGCATCCGGACAGTATAATTACCCGAATTGCCCACTCCAGCATCTCATTTTCGGCAACCATACTCTCAAGACTACGAGCGGGAGCCCGAGATTGTTATACAAGAGGCATCTCCGGGCGTGCAGGAGGAAAATTATGTGCAACGGGCCTTTCTATTGCCGTTGTGGGCAAGCTGACATCGTCGAAAAAAACCACAATGCTCACATCAGTATATGTAGACGTGGAAAGACACGACGCGGACGCGCTACTGGGGGCTGTCAGCTGCGCTTGCTTTAAGGCAAGCTCGCCAGCTCATCTGGCGCTCAACTAGGGATGGTCAATGTATAACCAACGTGAAAAACCCGTTTGTAACCGTTATTTAACCGTCACATTCAGTGAAAATCACAGTCCGTGCACCAGGGTATCCTGACTCAGCAGGTCAAATTGCAGTAAATTACAGGACCAACGAGTTCCCGTGCGGCCCGAAGAGCAAGGCTCGTCGGTATCTTAGGATCCAACTCACAAGGGCGGCTGGGACAGCCGATGAATCATTCAATCAATCAAGTTTTTGCTTCCGTCAACAGCGGGGTTTGGACGTCATCGTCCGACTGGGAAACCGGATTCCTGCAACATTCGTTCTGGGCCCTAGCTTCGAGTCGCGCCACTTGGCTGGCGAGTTAGACCCGCACTCTTAGAGTGCCTGCCTTGAATCGCTATTCAATTACTCTGGTTCGGTATCACTGAGTGCTAGGATTCGCCTAAGCTCTTCCCTGATTAGGGAACCAACAGGAATGAGATAACGAGCGAGAAGGCGATTTCTAGAATATCTCGCTATCCACACCCGAAACATGAACTTGCGTAAGCATTCCCATGGGCCTCGCTGCTCACCATGGGACAACGATTCCATCGTAACTTTGAAAGGTGCCACTGATTTCCCTCGTTGCTGAGTCAATCTTCTCCATCATACCCCCGACACTTTCTTCAACGGTTACGGCACCGACATCTTCCGGTCTCGCGCCCGTCGCCTGCAACATCGGGGCCGACATAGCTGTTAAAACCACCCCCGGACTGAAGACGACACTGATTAACCAGCTTTCTTCGAAGTGAATCCTGCGGGTAAACCAATTCAGAGCTGCTTTCGTCCCTCCATAGGGGCTAAACATAGGCAGGGAGCCCGGTAATTGGTCCAGCCCCGCGATGCTCCCAACTGTTGATGAGATGGTGACAAATCTTGGGCGGCCGCTTTTGCTGTTCTTAAGCAAGGGTATAGTGGCCCGGAGTAGGGCTATGGGGCCGCCTATGTTCACAGCAAAATGTTCGGTAATTGCATCGATCGAGGTCTCGGCCACAGACGTGCCGGAGTTGCCTATAGCGGCATTGGCAATGACGACGTCCAAGGACTCAATGCCATGGTGTTTCTGCAGAGAAGCAACAGCATTTGAAGCATCAGATTCCGAAGCTGAATTGATCTTGACGACAATCAACTTGGAGCCGTCCGCCTTAGGCAATGCTGCAAGTGCTTTGGACGATTCGTTGGAGGGATCCCGTACAGCCGCAATTACAGTGGACGATGGTAGTTGCAAAGCGGCGGAAACAAAGCCTTTTCCAAGACCGCTCTTGGCTCCGGTGATGAGATAGATCTGATTGGAAGACATGGTAAACGATCCGGGCGTGCTAAGAAACTGTTTATTTCACATAGACTGGCGAAGAAGAGAGGTATTTATAAGTTCTTAAGGTTCCCGGAAAGCCTTAAAGTCTCCAGGACAACCTGTACCTCTCGGAGGTTCGAAATCCACCGAATCATAGAGCCGATGTTTTGGTACCGACGGCTCCTGACTCGTCTGCCGCGCCTACGTCATGGCATTTCATGTGCACACCATGTCCAAATCGGGTAGATGGCTCGTGGTATGGCCCCAAAGGTTACGTCCTGGGTCTCATTGAAGAACGCGCTAGCCCCGAGACGCATTTTACCTAAATGGGTATATCCCTCATGTAATAGCACTTCTGTGGGCCAGGTCATTATGCCGCGTGGGGCAAACGCTAGCTGGGGTAGGCCGGGCTAGACTTCGACACTCCACAACACAGACGATGAACACGGACGACGGACATGGAGCACGCTGGGGTTCAAAGCCTGACATGGGTTGCGAGTTGATCTTTGACTTCGTGACTTGCTAAAAAGGGTGTGATCGGCTCAGGGTAGGCTTCGTAGCTTAATTTTGAGGGGTAAAGTTACCGCTGCTGATAAATCGGGCCCACAGTGCCCTCCCCTCCCCACCCCCACATACGTTATGTAGTTACTTGAGGCTTGGCCGTGGATATCAGGGGGGTATCGAGCTCTTTACTTGTATTTATACTGTATTTATGCCCATCCTCCTCTGGACTCTATTTACAAATGCAAGCTCCTTTTTCTACATTAGATATTATGTACACTTACATATACATCTTCCAGATGGCTCCATGAATCTAGGGCCATCAATTATCAACCCCAATGCTTTGTTTAGTGGAGTGAACTCACCTGTCTGTTAGGTAAAATTGGCGCCGCTCGCCGCCGTGCCAGCGAGTGAAAAGGACAAGTCCATCGTCTCTGCTAGCCTGGATCATGATGGACGCGTAGGTCATCTATACCGGACGCGATGATCGGATAGCGGGGGGCAAGCGTAGCGGGTTGAACTCCAACAGCTTGCTACGCTGAAATGGATGGATTTCGACACGGCGTATCAATAACAAGCTAAGCCAAATATAGGTATGCTTGAAGTGATATAAAGGAAGTGTAAGTTGAAGTCGTAAGGTCGTCTGAGGCCTGGGTCATTCCTGGAATAGAAAGACCCGTCAGGCCTTTTATCTGGTTGCGGGGATACCTGACTAATGCCTGCCACAGATCACACCACAGCGATATGTCCACTGGTTTTGGGTAACTGCTCAGGTGAAACAGGAGTCGGACTCAAGTCAGATTGTTCATGGCTAGCGGCTCGCAAACCAACTGCTAACCCCGGCAGTAAGATTAATTGTCTCATCGGGATTCAAAGACACCCCGCCCCGACTACACCGTTCGGACAGTTCCTGGCCCCCATCCCCGATGTTTTGACTCCGCCGGGTAGGCGGGAGTAATGATAGGACTTGACGATGAACTCTACTATGCGGCCACCTCCACAAGCCCATGCCAATGGACCTAGCACTAGATCGGAAGGTGCAAGCTCGGCAAGTACGGCATCCGATCAAAGTTGTGCATGCTGTCGGGGCAACGAAGCCGACCATCCCCGTGTGCATGGTAGAGTGTAACCTCATAACTTTCACCGGCTAAATGCAGGGACGGAGATACAAACTGCGTAGTATAACTAATGCCTTATAAGCCTGCTCTCTCTCTGAATTAGTGAAGGTATCGTTGAGCTATTCTAAAACCTGCGAACTACGCTAACTAATATCTTGGAAATGTCGATATTCAGCGTGGCTGATAAAGCCGTGATAGTGACTGGAGGCTCCAGGGGGGTTGGTGCCGCAGTTGTTCGCATTCTTGTCGGCAACGGTGCCAACGTGGCCATTTTCGACATTTTGGACAAACCGGGACAAGATGTTGCTGCCCAAGCATCCTCTGCAGGCCCGGGCCGAGCAATCTACTACCATGTTGACATCTCCAGTCGCGAAGAAGTCTTTGAAGGGGTCCAGAAAGCTTTTGCGGATCTCGGTCGACTAGACTCACTTCATAATATTGCCGGCGTGGAAAGGTCGAGCCCCGCTGAAGACATCAAAAAGCAGGATCTCGACTTGATTTTGGACGTGAACGTAAAGGGAACCTTCTACATGGCTCAAGCCGTTTTTCCATATCTTAAGGAGCTCGGTGGCACGATAATCAATTTCGGTTCTGACGCGGGCTTGTCCCCTTATGTCGGCGGGGCACACTACTCGCTATCCAAAGGCGCGATACACTCTTTGACTCGAACCTTGGCACATGAATGGGGAAAGTACGGCATACGAGCAAATGCCGTGCTCCCGGCAGTATGGACCGAGATGTATGATGAACACCGTTCATGCTTGTCCTTGGAGGAGCTTCAACATCATGATGATGACCTTGCGAAGCGAGTACCTCTGGGTGGTCGACTGGGTAGTCCTTCACATGATCTTGCTCCAGTCATGGTATTCTTGACTTCTGACGCTTCCAAGTTTATTACTGGTCAGATGGTTTCGGTCAATGGTGGCCTTGGTTCAGTGCGGTAACATCACTCAGTGCTGTCAGCCATCGCACTGGAGGATATAATGTGGCAAGTAGCTTGAAACTCAGATATGGAATATCTACTCATAAGTGCTGAAGCACCAATTGCAATTGCATTCCATCAGACAGTGATTCCGTCTAATCTAGTGGCACCACCTCTGAGGGATAGAGCAACTACGGCCAAACCTCTTCTTAGCATTGAGCTTACTAGTGTAGATACAACCTTGCTGTTATCCCTAGAAACCCGGATGGGTCCTCCAAGCCCGCACATCCAAGTGGCCGACAATAGCTGCATAAATCTGGCCGTCCGGGGTTTTCGGACATAATCTTGCTCGCCTAGAGAGGCGTGAACCTAATTCAAGTGGTGCACCCGGGATGCCCTGTCGCTACGCCTAGGGGTATAGAGCCGATCGACCGGGTTCATTATCTACGGAAATCTAGCTCTTCACTGTAGCCACTAGACTAGACTGACCACTCAATTATCGTCATTTGAACCCACTTCCGCTTCTGCTATTCGCTAGCTAACCAACGTGTAATTCTAGCGCTCTGTTGCTACTTTTAATTACCACACGCCTAGCGTGCCTTGCGTGCGACATCAAGGGCTCAACTGCCGAAGGCAAGTGCGGAGGGGCCCATGAGAAGTGTACATAATTAGCCACTTGGACACATGCGGAGCCGGCGCAACTTCGCAGAGTTTTGGGTGCGGCCACTGCATAGAGCAAACCCGAATTCCGGCACCAGAGAAAAGATCCAACAGATGTAACTTCATTGATGTCCAAGCTGCAAACGTCGCCAACCCCCCCTACCTGTCTGTCGACCCTACCCTAGCCAGAACCGCCCACGGGTCTGGGATTCATGAGCATCCTCGGCGGCGATGAACTAATAGGCGGAGACTTGCAAACCCCGTTATGTCTGCTCCCTGAAATTGCGTACCCTGCCTGGCTAACATAGTTTGCTGCCTACCAATTCAAATCGTTTAAGCGCTCTAACTCCCTCTATTTTATTAAGGTAGGCGGACCAGGTTTGAAACACGTAAGTTACGGAGCACCTCACAGACTCGTAGTCGGGCTAAAAAACAGTCACAAGTCGGTGTAAAAGACAACCCGCAGCTCACATAGATGTCTACGACGTTGTACTGAGTCTGTTTGGGCCGTCCCATCATCGGACTATGTGCTTGGACTTGGGAAATTATCTATGGTGGGTAGCTCGCTCATTAAACTTTCGGCTTATGCAGGCAGATGCGTATCTCCGAAACCCCCGGACGCGCACTTGCATTAATGGTCAAGTCAAGGTCTCCAGTTTGAAGCCATGTACAGGCGTAATGTCAGGGTAGTCTTGCACCTCGTCGCGCGGCCGCTGCGCCTTCTCAGCGTAGAAGTCAGACCTAAGGCCGATAATAGCGCCTTGTTCAGCAGGGAGTTGGCTTGGCCTAGCCTGCTGACCCGAGGCAGGGCATTCAACACAGTAATATCCAGATGATCTAGTTCTGAAGATGCGCGGCGGGTGAATGCCTGGATACTCTCGTATGAATTGAAATCAAGTTCCCAGACATGCACAATGCCGTTTCGTCCCGAGCGTTGCTGGATCACTTGTCGTGCTTTTGCGCCTTTAGCAACATTCCGTACTCCGAGGATGACACGCGATGCATTGAGCCTGGCGAATGTAATAGCGGCCTCCAACCCAAGTCCTCTGTTACCGCCTGCCACAATGACGTTCTTTCCAGAGAACGACGTCGTTGGATCGGTGAGCGGAGTCCGCTGGTCTCGAAGGAACCGGAGGAACGATATGCCATTGCGATCCGGTCGGAGGAGCTTAAGCTGTGGATTCCAACAGAAGTATCCGTTTTAAGCAAGAGTAATTGAATGAAGAGCTGGTGCAGTTTGTTGTCGTGTGTGAGTGATTGCAAGTACAAAAAGAAACCAGGATAAGTAGGCCAAAGCCGTACATACAGTGAAACTGGCCCCTTGGAAGACGGGTTCATTACTAATGGCAGGCGTTATCTGCTTGTTCTGTAAACAAGACGGCATATTTCCGTCCGCTGCTTCCCGGTTGTTGCCAGAACTTGCCAAGCCTCCCGGACATTGGGTTCCAGGACTTTCGCGGTCAGAAGACGCCTCATGAAAACAAACATTCGCTCCAACTTAAAGGACACGTTATGACCCAAGCTCATGTCGAAAATGCAGGGTGGTAAATAGTGGAGATGCTAAAGCCCAAAATGGAAATTCACTCGTGAAATAGCCTTTCCCCTGAGTCGGTTAGCTCACTTTGATTAGCCTCCCCTGATTTGTCATGGCTTTTAAACGCCAACCGCGCAGCTCTAGCGTCATGTTCCTCCATTCGGGCTACTCATTACACCGTCGTTTGACGAATTGACCATGGAACCCCGACACAAAGGTAGCTTGGGATGTGAAAATTGCCGGACACGAAGGATCAAGGTAAGCTCACTTTTTTTTTCTTCTTCCCCACGTCGACTGTGAGCCCAGTGCTCGTTTCTGACATTATAGCAGTGTAATAGGCTAAGCCCGAGATGTTCACAGTGCGCCCGAGCTGGCTTACGCTGTTCTGGTTACAGGACCCAACTAGATCTCCTCTTCCAAGACCAGACCGCTACGATAGCTCGGAAGTTTCGTGTGCGAAAGGGCAATCAGGCTCAGAACACTCCGCCTACTGTTCCACTACTCTTTTCCCCATCAATGCCAATGGATCAAATCGCATGGAAGTATTACCATGATAATTTCAATGTTTATGGCCGCTCTTATGCGTACGATGAAAGACCCTATCTGGATCACTCATCGCTAGCTTCTATCAGTTTCACATCCGTTGGACTAGCCGCTTTGGCCATTATCCAAGGAGACCCGCATTTGATGAGCCTTGCTAGGCGGAGGTACTCTTCAGCCTTGGTTCTTCTCGCGCGGGACATTCTTGATCCCAAGAGGACCGTCAATGAGCCGACAGTCGCTTCCTGTTTCACTTTATCCATGTTTGAGGTACTTACTAAGTCTCGCTTCCTCATACATTATCAGAGGCTCACTAAATGTATAGATGATGGCTTGTGATGCACCTTCAGGTGCCTACCTGTGGTTAACGCACATCCACGGGGCCACTGCGCTTCTTAGGTCTTTGTGTCTCGCTACAGGAGGAGCCTGTAGTAAAATAGACGGCCTCTTGAAGTTCTGCTATACCGCGGTGAGTCGGCAACTATCATCATGTGTAAGGCTGAATCTAGCCTCTAATGCTTTTTAAGGTTCTAGCTTGTCTTATTAGTGAAGAGACTGTTCCCGAGGTTCTCTTTCAGGTAGTGCAATGCTGCAGAACATCCGAACCGACCACTGGGCTATTGTCAGCAATAGAGCTCTTCACGATGCTGGTAGACCTCGTGAATCTCTATATTCAAACACAACAGATGAAGAGCCAGAAACTAGTTGATCTTATAGCCAGAGCTGCTACTATTGATCAAAGGCTGGTATACTGGAATTCTAGACTCCCTCCAATGGGGTCAAACCATCCAGCTAGTGGGAGCGCCATCTATAGTCTTGATCAAGACTGGCTTATGTGGGCTCGGAACTATCAACGATTATGCCGGGTACTTGCAAATAAGGTGATCCTGGACAATCTCGACGCCATTCTTCTCTCTCGTCAGACGAAATATTCAATGACACATCTTAGCAAGCTGAACCTGCAGTACGCTGAATCGACCTTTGTCCTCTCGCAAATACCTCATGAAATCTACAACAGCATCCCCTTCATGATAGGGTCATACGAGAACGGTTTACCATACTTTACACTATCTTCTGGAGCGTTTTTCATGATCACTATGTTACAATCCCTCATCAAGTTAACCGACCAGCGTACTGTAAAAGATAATTGGTCAACTTCAGCATGCGAGTGGTTTGGGTCACGTTTCGATGATACAAAAGACCTAGTGACGAGACATCTCTGTTAGGATTTGTACCAGAAGATATAACAAGAGCCTTAATATCAATTTGCAAATGGCAAGGATTGTTAGACAATATGAGACAAGGGTAAAGACTAGAGCTATTGCATGTATTGCCTATATGGTCTTATCAACACACAAGCTAAGTTGGAACAAAGCTGTGAAAGGGAGTCGCGGCAGGGTCAGCCCATACAGCCAGAAACCAGCCCTTCCGTTTCTCCACCAGATCAGCGATTAGGAACTCTAGGAACTCCTTATCGTCTTTGGACGGGTTAGCTCGTAGAGGACCAGGCCACCATCAACGCTAGTCCTCCCACTAGAGTTGCCCAATAACATTATTAACTCCGACAAAAGGCTCGCATCATCTCTGCCACCAACTTTACAACTAGGGTTACTATATAGCTTAGGTCATGATTTAAAACGGGTACTAAAGAGTTTTTCATACTTAGCAAAGATATTGCCTAATCCCTCTTGTTTTACGCTACTGTCAGATTATCACCCTTTTGGGTATATAGGACGTGTAATTATGGTCCAATTGATGGGGTGGTCACTGTGTGTATTGTAATAATGTCTTGTCTAGGTTCTCTAGCGCAACCCCTCCCATTGGGGGCTGGTTTTATCATGACGGACATATTGATGCCTTAGGCACACACCTCTTGGCTACCCGTCACATCTAACACACCCCCTCAGACTTACAGGCACTAGGAGTCTATAGTTTTACTCTTCTTCCACTGCTTCCAGTCCATTCCTTATAGGGTCGTTCCGTAGGATCCTTTCTTCATGTATTGTTTCCACATCTTCCAAGCCCAACTGGTGGAGAAATCCTTTCCATCTCCCAGCCGGTAATGCTTTCGTCAACCCATCTGCCATTATTTGTGCTAAAGGTGTATATTCAACCTTAATCGTGCCTTTTTGTATTTCTTGCCGTAATCAGTGATTATGTATATCTACATGTCGTAATTTAGTCTTAAGTATTATAACTTCTAAGTTAACTAGTTTAATTGTTTGTATGTTGTCATATTTAATCTTAATTCGCTTATTGTCTAAGTCTACTGAAACTTCTATAAGGAGCCGGCTCACAAATAGTGTTTCTTTTACTGCTTAAGCAAGAGCTAGAAGCTCTGCCTCTGTTGTTAATATAGTGACCATATCTTGCTTATTTGCTCTCTATCTAATCAGGCCTCCAAACAGTTTTATTGCAAATATCTGGGAACTTTTCCAATTAAGTGTATTATCTGCAAATAAAGCATTGCTTGCAACAACTAACTCTTTGGTGTCCTTAAAGCAAAGAGCAAGGTGTTTGGTGTATTTGAGGTAGAGTAGTACACAGTCGGCAGCATCTTAGTGTTTTCGGCTCAGATTAGTTAGGAATCTTGTAAGTCTTGATGTAGCAAATGCAGTGTTTAGTTAAGTAGAAATGGCAGCAAATAGAAGTAATCCGATCTTTTGTTAGTAGGTCTAGACTTTAGCTTCTATGGCGGCATTGGTTTAAGGTATTAGCTCTTTGGCTGTTATAGGGACTGTGTGGAAGAGATTTTTCTTATTAGCTAGTTTAATAATCTTCTCAATGTATACAGTCTGAGCCAGCCAGATCTATCTGTTTAGACGATTTCTAAGGATCTCTATGCCCAGGAACCATTGAATTAGATCCCTTCCACTGATTTTATACTTCTCTTGGAGCTAATAGGCAAGTTTATCGACTTAATTTTATCAATTCTTTCTATATGCAACAATAATATCGTCTACATAGAAAAAGACCAAGATGCCGTTCTTAGTATAGCAACAGGGTTTATATAAGACTTGTTTATATCTACATTAGGCAAGTGTCTTTGTAAATTCTTTTTGCCAGAGCAGTAGTAAAATCCGCAGCCTATAGAGTACTTTGTTTAGCATTAAGATTATACCCTTCTTCTTGTATCCTCGAGGCATTCTTATAAAGATATTTTAATTAATAGGAGTGTATATAAATATATTAACAATGTTGTATTGGATTAGCTTGAGATTAAATTTATTGGCAATGGCAATTAGTGTTTAGAATAACTATCCTGTAAGAGTTGCTGTATAGATTTCTTGTATTTATCTTTGCGCTTATTGATCTCCGCGGACTATAAGTCTTGCTTTGCATTTCTAAAGAACGCCATGCTTGTTGAATTTATAGACATATACCTATATATAGTCTAGGATTTATTTTCCTGTTACGCAGCAATCCCTCTTGAGGATTTTGGTCTATAACTTCATTTTAATGTGACTCTGCAAATAGTCAGCTTCTGCTTATCTAAATATTGGTCCAAGTAGATAATTATCTAGGTTATTGTGCCATCTTGGCGGTTTAAGGAAATTGTTTCTTTTTAACTTTACCCCTTAATACAAACGTCTTTTAATTTATGCCTTTATTAGGTATTTTCCCTCTAACTTGGCCATCCAGGCAGATTTTGTGCCAGCAATAAATGCGGCCTGCCATAGGCTTGTCTTTTAATTTTCTTTAGTAGACGGCATTTCTTCGTCAGACTAGGTTTAAATTGTATATACAAGCAGGGCTAAACATAATGGGGCAAAACTACAAGTATAGACAATAATTATGAATACGTTGATCACATTTGGATGAGCATAAGATAGTAGAGAGTGTATTTATATGTACAAGGCTTATTAACTGCTGGCCTGAAACAAAATTTGCAAAAACAAAACTGTAAGAAAGGGCCCAGGAGAATGCGGAATAAAACCAACTACTGCTACTAAAACATGTTTGAATTGGAAGTATACTACTGTATTCTATAGTACCGGTTTGTTCCGAGTTTCGTTACTCTGAACAAGGAGCAAAACAAGATCGTTCCAACCTGCCTAAATGCTATTACTGCCTTAATTATCGATTTGCGCTCGACATATTGGACATGAGTTATGTGCTCTCAACTAAGGGACTATACAGCCACCATGAAACCAGTGTGTGCACGGCAGTACTGTGACCTGGCCCTCGGGATGAACTTGCTCAATGCAGATGGTACATTCCGCTTCTGTACTGCCATTCATTAACTGCCCGTCCAATTTCTGCTTCTTGAGATGGTCGATCGCTGATTCAGATGCGGGAGGTACAGCGTTGGGGATAAGGCACGTAATAGCTCGTTCCAGAATCTCAGTGTCGCGAAAGAAATCCTCGAGAGCGATGAGTATGTTAAGGCTTGGAGCTAAGATATCGCGTGTATCCAGGCCGGTTCCGGCCTCTTCGTGTAAAGTGGCGGTCCGAGATTCTCTGGCAGGCGGGGAAAGGAGGATGCGAGAAATAATGTTAGACTGCCCAGGATCGTCTTGCCAATGGCTGGTGTATATTGGACCACCATGGCCTGATGATCTACCAGGGCTTCCATAATATAAGTGCTGGAAGCTGGGCTGGGGTGGCGATGCACTTTCCGCCCGTGTGATGTTCCGCATGTCCCCGTCGGTCCGTCGCTGCAGCTCGAAATGTCCCTCTGCCACCATCACGACGTTGTAGTGTTCCAACAGAGCATATTCCAGCGAGTACGCTCGCCTAGTTTGCAAGATATTTTCTATCCGGTAGAAGTTGGGGGCATCCATATCGTCGAAGGCCTAGCTGTGGTTAGAAAGAGAATAAGAGAATCTAGAATGCGACTAACTACTGTAATAAGTGTGGTTTTTAAAATATAAATACCCGAGGACGTACTTTTCACTGACGGCCTGCTCGGGTACTGTACTTCCTGTAACGTACTTTCGTCAAGTTCATTCCTGTGCCAAGCACCGCCCTGTCCTTATCAGCGACTTTAGGGACAGACCGTGCGAGCTCGAGGTTGTCGATCTGAAGGAATTCGACTAATATACAATTTAAGGGACGGCGATCAGCCTCTCCTCGACAGTGCTTCGGAATGTAAAGGTTGAAATAGTAGTTATGGCAGAGACTAATTAAATAAATACTATCCGAGGCCTCCAGCTCTCCTTTTTCTGGGTGATTTCGTGGAAGTACTCGAGCGTATTCGACATTCATGCCGTTGATCTCAGCAGCTTCCACTATTCCGCAGCCGGCTAGCCCTGGTGTCTTCGCACAGTGGATGGATGGCCGCAAAGGCAAGGCTTAGAATGATCAGAACAAACCCATAAGCCGCCTGAGCAACATATCCGTAGTATATCACACTGTAATAAGGAACGTTACCATCTGCACTGAGCCTCCCAAATTCGGCCTCGCAGCCGCGCACACGCTCGGAAACGTATCCTCCGATGGAAACCAACATGATGCCTCGGATTATTTGACAGACCGAATATTTCCCCAGCCATGTTAGTTTGGTTGCAGTCACAAGACTGAACACCGCAAACAGCATGCTGACGATGGCCGAGTTAAATGCGATGTAAACTATAGATCTCTGAAGCGCCAGGAAATCTTTGGCCTGTTTTCTATCAGGGACTGTGGTATCGTTACCCCAGGAACGATCTCGGAAAATGATTGCAAAGAGGTCGAGACTGGCAGAGGCTAGCGAGAGCAAGGCGAGCAAGATGATCCCGAAGCGGAGTCGGAACATATGCTTTGAGAACATTGCAGATCCCGCCGCTGAGAGGAGAGAGGGACTGGACTCAGCTTCGCGTTGGCGATGATTAACGGGAGCAGTCTCTTTAAGTACTCACAGTCACCCAAATTTGGCGGAAGCCTGATACTCTGAGGCCTCCTGTATTGCCAACATCTCATGGCTCCTTTGCAATTATGGCTACTAGGCAGAAGCAAAGTCCTACTACTTAACGGTCAAGGTGATCTGGCTAGAGGGGCAGGCTCAATTGGGTACATGGCAAACAGCAACGACAACGCAAGCCCGGCCGGTCCGTAACAAAAACGGAGACAGACAATATAGCGGTCGATTCAACTCGATGTCGTCGTTGATCGTGACACCGCATCTGCAGCATGACATTGGGCTCTCTAGTAAGAGCATTGACTTCCCCTACGATGGCGGTAAACGTTTGAATAGCTGGGAGTCTCCATACAGTAAATGCTGTCCTATCAGATCGTTTCCAGGGGCTCCAGCTTCGTCTCGTCTCTTTCCCTAGGCCCCGCCTAGTATCCTAGTGGCCAACGTGCAATGCTAGTGAATCCTACAGGGCCAAGGCTTTCGATACATCCATTAGCAGGCCAGTATTGCTGCCTAAACTGGTCGTCGTTGAGGTCGTCCTCTTTGCCATCACGGCCTTCCCATGGCTGCTGCTGCTTCTAAAGATACTCTCTTCGTTGGTGGCGAATGTAGCCTCCTCGCGAGGCCTCCCCTTTGTTGCCTTAACCTTCTCTGGCGAGAGGACTGCGAGGAGAGGGTTCTCGACTGAGAGGTCGCGATTAAGCCAATAAACCTCATGAACATCTGCCTTAAAGCGGTACCAGCAGCCCTTCTTCTCAAGCCAGTCTAATGCTGCTTGAGTTGGTGTGTAGATTTCTTGCTTATCCTTCCGGAAGCCCTGCAGCTAGTTCTTAAGGGTATTCGGCCTAAGCTGGATTGCTGGCTGCTGCTGGCGAAGCAGCGCCTTGAGCTGTTTTGGTGTGGCGAGGGTCGGGTCTCGGGCGGTCTGCTTGAGGAATGCGATGTGTGCTTTGGATAGCTTTGCCCAGCCACGCTGGGCTTTAGGGACTTCCTGAGGACCGTGATGAGTGTGCCTCTGCTCGTCGATTATGAGCTTCTACTTGCCTAATGTCTGCTTAGTTATATGAGCAATTGCTTGCTATTTGCAGTCGGCTTTTATCGTCGTGGCGTTACTAGTTGTGGCGGTCGAGGGGCGCTGGGCGCCCCGACTATATGCCAACACGGTATATTGCTTGGTCGTTGGCTTCGACTCACTCGCTGATTTCCTCGTACTCGAGTGTCTGGCCCAGTGCCTTGGAAGCAGCCGTGGCCAGCTCCTTTCCAGCACAGAGCATGGGGCCAGTCATAACCATCACCTGGCCACGGTGGCGGTCGTCGAAGCCGTGCTTTCCCTGTCCAGCCAGAACATGAGCCGCCACATGAGCGGCATCCTGCCAAATTTGTGAGCACATCTGATACGTCAGGACAAGGCAAACTCAGGTGCTTACACCAAGTGCGACAGGGGCAAACTTGTGGTTTTGGCCAATAGGCAGAGGCAGAAAGCCCTCATTCTGAGTCTGCTGGGAGTAGAGGAGGAGATTCTCGGCGTAGAAGCCAGCCCTATGCAATGTCAGTTCAGCGTGTTGATTTGAGAAGTGGACGTCATCATTTACCGAATAACGCAAGGCGAGTGACCAAGGGCGACATCAGGATCGCCCTTGGCGGACAGAACTGCAGTCTCCAGCTCGATGAACTCTCGCAAACGCGGCTGCTTCTCCTTGGTCGCGTAGTCGGCGCCAGCAGAGCTGATCAGCAGCACGTTCGAGACGCCGGCCTTCTTGGCGGCGTTGGTGAGCTCCATGGTAAGGTCGACCTTGTCCTGGTGGGCCGGAGGCACCAGGCAGATTGTGTCGCAGCCGATCTTCTTGAGATCCTTCACGAGGGACCGCTCGCGGCCGGGGACATGCTCGACGATCTTCGCTCCGAGCTTCTCGAGCTCCGCGACCTTGGGGGCTGAGGGCTGCAGGGTCAGGCCGGTGAGCGAGGTGATGCCCTTGTAGAACTTTCCCTCCTTCAGAATGAGCTCCGCGATGAGGAAACCGGTCTGACCGTCCACTGCGGTGATGCAGATGTTGCGAGTCGAAGACATGGTGTAGACGACCACGATTGAAGAGGGGTGATGATTGTTTGTTTGCTTGATGAGAGAATTCGCTTGATGAAAGAATAGAAAAGTCGTGGATGGTGGGGTGGCAAGTGGAATGAGTGTCAAAGAGCCTCAAGAAATAACAATTGTTGTGCAGCGAAGTGCGAGCGTTTTTGGGTGACCTCGAGCTGCATCATTAGCCTCAGGCACCTCCCCTTCGTCACAGTGACAGCTTTGCAAACGACTTTGGAAGTACGGAAAGGATTGGCCGATCAGATTAGCCTAGAATCTGCCCTAGAAATGGTTTTCCCAAGACATCTGAAGAGGTCACCTGCAGCCATGCAAAGGGAGGCTGAATGACGTGTATTTGAGCGGCAAAATCATCATCTAGACTTCATTTTCCTCTAGGCACCGCTACACTGCAGCTCGAGCGCTCAGGGTCAGTATCTGATCCTGCGATACTATTACCCACCCCTGAAGAGTGCACGTCACCAGTTCTGACCCGCACCTAACTCAAATGTGAGTCACAGTATCTATACCAGTATTGGACTACCTGGGCAGTGCTCAATACCAAACCTCCTGTACGATGAGCTTCCCATAGGACAGCCTCTCATGGAGCAGTCTTATATGGGATAACCTCATCTGTGACAACCTCACCTGGGACACCCTCACATAATGCAACCTCACATAGGATAATCTTCTATAGGATAATATCCTATGGGACCACATCCTATGTGACAGCCTCCTATGGAATAGCCTCTATGGGGACAAACCTCTTGCAGGAAACCTTTTGTGGAACAATTTCGTATGGGATAACCATAAGGAAGCCATACATACTAGATGACGAGGCAATGTGGATTATGTTGAACCTATGGATTCAATTGATGTATAACCTATTACAGCAGTAGATACATACATGTAACCATGATATCACAAGAACAGAACTTCGGCTCCTGTTGCCCATCAAGATCTAAACCAGAGACGTACGCTATCCTTGAACCGGTCAAGTTGATATAAATTAAGTCAGAGAGCACACCGTTCTCGGTAAGAACCAGGACATTCGAAAGAAATGCGGAAGATACTTGTATAGAGGGGCTTTAGAGCTTTCAGACACATTACTTATATTGCTGAGGCCAACTGAGGTTCACTCTAATACACATAAGAGGCGGGTTGTTTATCAGCCAGATAGCCTTGCTTCATGGACGATAATATCAACTAACAACCCCTTGCAGTGTCGTTTAGTATGTAGTTACCTATTTACACACCATCATGATAATCTGGACGCCTGCTAATACCATAATTACATGGTAGGAATGGCTTAAATCTCAGTATTGCTTTCTTCAAGAGTCTCGAAATCGTCCATCATTCTTACCATCTTTCATTTGAGGTGCACATGAAGACCGGTGAGGGCCTGGACATATAGAAAAAAGCCGAGTGCTCGTATGAGACGAAAAGCGCGACGACTGCCTTTACGTTCTTTACTCATATTTGGTACACTGCATCCTCCCGCCCAGGAGGAGACGGCCCTAGGGACATTTATCGGAGAGGGGTGTACGTGCTGGGAAGTAACCTACACTGTAGTTAAGGTGCGGCGTGGATGGCTGATGGCAATCCCATTGATTCATGCAATGCCAGACAGACATAACGGAGGCAGGAGGCAGCAGTGCAGATGCGACTCGCTACCTCACCCACTACTCATAAAATGAAGAGTGGTGATCCTTCCTCCAGCAGCCCATGAGAGCTTGCTTTCCTCGGTAATGGCGGCTCAACGATGCTAGTCGGTGCAGCCGTACCTATGCTTTGGGCCGGCACGTCCGGCTTGCATAGGTTCAGCCGCCGGCGGAAATATGGCCCTGAATACGTCGGGACTGATATCAGGCCTTCTGGGTGTTTTTGCTTTTTCCTTGATCTACTGCGGCAGTCCGTGTTTCCCGTCATGCATAAGTGAGGGTTGCGATGGGATGATCACTCATCTTGCCAACTGCCGGGAGGCAATGTCAACGATATTCATGCGTGGGGCCACCATACTCGTGTGACGCGCAGGCGTACTCGACGGATTCGTGGAAGTAATACAACCTGACGGGCAGTTTTCGAGTCTTTCCTATTGAAAAGCCGTCGTTGCTAGCACCTCGTCGGAATTTGACTGTCACATGTCGGTCCGCACACAAGAGTGAGTGATATCCCAAAATTCTTGGAGGCTCAGCATGAGGCACCCACCTGTAAACCTAAAAAATGTCTATCACAATAATATTGTCACGGCGACATCAATGACGTCAGAGGCGGTCATTTTTTCTCTGGTGTTGGGGGGCAGCTTATGTACAAAGATGGCGACGTTGGGAAAAGGGTGACGGCGCAGAATAGTAATGCAAACGTTGATTATACGCCTGTACACACAATTTTCTGTCCGACAATTGATTGCGACAAAATGATGCAATACTAGGGATATTTATGAAATGCGATTGATTGTTCGAGACCCGAGCGGTAACGGCTATAAGAGACATTCGCCCTTTGCTGCACTGATTTCAGGCGAAAACACCAAGCAGCTCTCCCGATTGAATCAAGCAACGGTAATCTTAAGCGATTATGGCTCGATATGAGACTGGCCAGTCAGTTCGCTACAAACCGGTTGGCGGCAAGTGACGCTCCTTGCATTATTTGGTATAGAATTTAGACTAAATTTCCGAGGCCCTGATTCCTAAACCTCTGAGACTGTTGGTGTTATTACTGACGTCTTGACGGAGCCTGGCATTCAAGCCGATCGAAATGTCCAGGCCAGCCCTGATTCTCCCCGATACGAGGTAATGGAAGCAAACCGCAACCAATGGTGAACAAGCGACACTGACGTGTAAGTTTAGATTTAGAATTCTAATACTGGCAAGGTTACTACGGTGTACGAGGTCAATATTCTCGGTCCATCCCAGTGAAGACGTTTAAGAAGTGGGTATGAACTGGGAACTGGGTAGATAAGCGGTATCCGCTAATGATAAGAATGTAGGAGTGTAGTTCTAGCCCTCAATGAACTCTGTGTCTCGGTTTGACCTCTGCACTCTTGACAAAGGCGCATCGCTGGTACGCTCGGCGTTGAGTGTAAAGTGTATGATTGTTGTCTTGTCACCTTTAATTGTCGCTCCACCCAGTCTTTCCCGGTGCACTTGATGGGATGACCGCAGCTTACACGTGAGCCGTCTGGATGTGGCTCCAGTCAGGGCTTCCATGACTGCAGTACCGACAACCTCAAGCTCGGTACTTCAGGGTGCAAAGAGATGCCACTCCAGTGTCAACGTAGCATCAGAAGCAGTAAATGTTGGGCTGCCAGCATTAAGGTCCCAGTCACATTGTATGACTAGGACAGCCAGATTTGCGAGTTGAATGCACAGATGGCGAAAACGTCGTACAATTTCTTTCTGCGGACACACGGAGCATACTTAAGTGTTCGTAGTTCGAGGTCGGTTACCACGTGACGCGTTTGTTAACGACGTTGGGCTAGGCAGATTCCTACCAAACCATCGGCTCTAGGCCCTATGGACAGTTACATGACATTCCATGTGGGGTGTTGCAGAGACTGCCTGTATTGACCAAAGTGTTGAGATGCTACCTTGCCAGAGAAGTGGGACAGATATGCGCGTTGACTTTTGAGTTATGCAGTGTGGCAGGAACATGAAGGTCGAGGCAGTGAGGAGTTGCTGGAGGGGTTATCATCCAGATGGGATATTTTGAGCGTAAGTGCCAGACGGCACTGGGCATGTCTTGCGCGATCATGTCGAGATGCACACGGCACAAAGGGCACGAAATCTCCAGTGCGATGAGCAAGCGCTTGAGATCGGCACGCTTGAGCATGGTGGCGACTTCAAAAGAGGCTAAGATCCGCTGTGTCCCTAGGAGTTAGAGGTTGCCAGGCTGACGTAACTTACGCCCAGTATTCAGGTCGATCCAGACAACAGCAGTGCGTGACTGCTAACATGGGATGATCTTCCGCGGCAGATGGCAATGGTAGGGTCCTCTAACTGTCTTGGGACTCTTGCAGCCCCGATCCTTTTGAGAGTCAGAGAGGGTTCAAGGGTTCAGAGAGACGTAAGAAATAGTCAATACAGTGTTGATAAGAGGACGCACGTAGCCTTAACCACGTCATTGATGCACTTGCTAGGGCTCGGAATCACCCTAAACGGCTACTGACTAAACCAGGGATAGTTTCCGCTAGCCAGCCCAGAGAATGACGGCATGCGAGCGGGGACAGCTTCGGTTTGAGGGGTGGCAAGGCGTCGCAATCTAACTTCCCTCTCCCGTCATGCAAGATGACCTACAACAGACACGGCACTCGTAGCCGTTGTGACCGTGTGGCTTTTCACGAATCCGTGGTCCGCAGCTGATGCCGCTCCTTGTCGTCACTGGGGTCATTTCCCGCGACGTTGACGACATTAAATGGTCTACGCAACAGTGTGCTAAGATCGACAATTGCGTTAGTATTGAGGTTAATCTTGCATTAATTAGACGGACGGCTTGGAAAATACCTTGTGGCGATCATTCCAATGTGCAAAGGAACACACCCCCAGCAATAACGGCGCCGTGTCGCTCGCAATGACTCGTGATTAACATTTCCAGACATGGTAAGCAAAATTCCAAGAGACCACATAATTTATCTACATCTCCTGGACTTCTCCTCAATACTAGATGAATTGCAGTGAGGCGGGCTGTGAAGAAGTTTTACACGTCAGAGGGGACACTATACTCAAGCAGATAAGAAGCCATCTCACGAGTCTGAAGGCCGCTGTACCTATGGTTGTGGTGTTAATAAGGATAGTGTGTGGATTACATATGAGGCAAAGAATCTGTTATGGTTGCCGTCCCCGCTGGTGAAGGGAAAGTCTGAACCATACAACAGCCCGTCGCTAGGGACTCCTATCGTCTGCATCATGCCGCGCAACTGGCCCGGAAATATGGTGCCTGCCAGGTCGAAAAAGAAGCGCGAGTTCAGAACGGCGCGAACCTGGTCTTCCAACAGAGCGATGATACCACTGCTCCGGGGGAAAGGCACAAATGAACTGAAGATAGCGACACGAGAAAGCGCCGGCGGCATAGCGAATCAGATGAAGCCGCTGAGCGAGTGGATTCACAACATGGGATACGACTCCGGCCGCCAAATCCCGGACCTTGTTCATTAACGTGGTCACGGGTGGGGGACCGGCGGGGCTGGGTGTCTGCTGCTGAAGGACGGATGAATCGAGACTGTAACCGCCTTAGGTCTTGAGCTCTAATCCTTAAACATGGAGCGGCGATGGCTGGAAGCCGTGCTGCCGGCGCCAATGAGCCACAATGCATAATGCAAAATGCACAAATACGGACATCGTCCCCATGCAGCCGGCGAACAACTGAATTTACTAATTCCACTTTCACAAAATCTGACCTTGAAACATTCCTGCCATAGACCGAAATATAAATAAAGGGTAATTGTATGTTAGCCTGAGGCCGTTCCAACCATCAGACTAATCAGCACGATCTACCATTAGAAAGGGTTCTCAATAGTCAAGGTAATTGGTATGGGACCCGCGCCACCACATAGTGGGGTGGGAGGAAATAGGTAAGAGACGAAAATTGCTTTGCCATGAGCTGCAAATGATCCGCAGGCCAAGTGGGTAGTAGGGAATTGACTTGCGGGACATCGACGCCCCCAGGATTAAGCGACTTTAGACGTCCTATATTCGGCCCTCCTGCCGCACCTGGCTCATGAATGAAGAGATTTGGCACCACCACAGCTGGCGTTAAGGATAGTGATTCCCAAGGTTGCGTCTCTTTGTTGTGCGACGAGACGGAATTGTCCTCGTCCTCGTCGTCAGCCTGATTCCTTTTCGTCTCTGCTAAGTCCGTTTGAATTGTGCAGCTATCCACGTCATTTAGGCATCTAGGGTAATTCGGTAGACAGCAGCCTTCAGCAGGTTACTTTCTTTGCTTGACTGTGGTCTGAATGGTGGTGTGTCGCCAACACGAAATCGAACCTCGCATTAGCGTACCTATTCGTGCTTGTGGTAGGCGCATAGGTGCCCTTTGACCGACCGAGGCCGTGCATTAGCGGCCAGAGCGCCAAGATAACGGCTTGCAATCCGGCTTGAGCTGTTAGTGATGCGACCTTACAGTACACGTACGTACGTACGTACTGTATTTTAGCCATAGTACCGTACGTACTACGAAGCTAGACCTTCTCCTGAAAAATTTTTCCCTTGGCGTCCCCTGTTAAGGACTGTTAAGTTTTGTCAGGGCTTCGGCCCGTCGCCCTAACGGGTCTCAACAACACCGTTTTTGTCCTCAAGACCTCGTCTCTTTTCACCATCACCACCATCACCACCATCACCACCTACCTCTCAACACTCGAATAACGACGAGACTACCTCCTTAAAGACACTGGGAACAGGAGTTTGAAGCTGAAGGTCCTCCTGAACCCCCCGAAACACTTCGACAAGCCGCTCTCTTGTCCTGACACAAATGAAATCTGTTGAGCTGCCTTAAGGTACCGGGACGGCCGGGAAAAGCACCAACTGCCTAGGGTTTTCTCCTTTTATGGTTTCCCTTGGGCTATACACCCTCTTTCGACAGGATACACGAGTAATCGGTACAGGATTGGAGGAGGAGGGCGGATAAGAGAATTCTAGTTGGAAAGACAGATATTACCGCTATTTTCTTTTGTCAGGCGAAACGGAGGTATCCAATCCTCCCGTCAGATGCTGTACGAGTGTAGCAGTTAGCCTAAGACGTTAATAACACACGTAACACACGTACTACGAAGCTGTACATACAAGTACGTACCATACAAGATTTCCCCTCTCCTTTTTGGACAGCAGTCAGGTTTTTACAGTACTATTCTACCCTTTTACCGTTTCTGCCCTAAACCTCCGACTCCACCTCAGTGCCAACACCCAATATATCACCCGTCGACTGCAACACACCCTCCCACTCAAATTCTTCATTGGATGAGGCCATCTCGCCATGCATCCAGACCTTGCTGCCCTGCGCATTCACAAATAACTCGAGATATGAGTCTTCAAGGTCGAGCCAGTCCTTCTTCTCAAGGTCTGCCCAGCGCTTTTTATGAGCATACTTCTGATCCTCTACACGATCCAGTACACGGTCGTTCATAAAAATGAATGCCTGCATATCAGCATGCATAGGCGTAAGGCGATCCCGAGCTTTCGTGTGTATAAAACTAATAGCGGAGAAACTTCGTTCTGAGGGCACAGAGTTCGCAAGGGTACTCATTACCTTGACTGCCACTCTAGCCAGAATCAAGCCCTGGTTGAGGAGGCACTGCCATGCCATTGCCGGCTTGAAGCCATCGTCGTAAACAGCACTATGCTTATTAAATAAGCCGTCTGGGCTGCCTGTGCGCATTCGGAAATGTGTGAATTCGGAAAGGGCACGGTGGTACTCGCTATCGTTGCCAAACTGTTTCCGCAGATATTCTTGCACGCGCGCAAAGGTGGTAGGCGGTAATTTCGAATTCGGGCCAGTGGTATCAGGCCGTAGGGCATCGGCGATCCAGTGTATGTCGTACGTTTGCTTATCAAGCCGTGCTTTGAATATAGCTTCAATCTCGTCCCACGGAATATCAGGATACTAATCTGCCTCTTTTATCTCAGCCCATTTACTTTTGATTTGGAGCCAGCGATTCACCACATATGCGATTCTGGCCTCGTCAGCCTCGGAAGCATGTTGAAACTTGTCCACAGGCTTAAGCACGGCAATCGCAGCCTCAAGCTTTAGCCAGAAGCTATTGTCCTTAATAATCCGAACTGCTTCGGGCAGGAGAACAGGACAATCTCGGGATCGGAGCTCATCTCACACGTCTCTTCGAATAGACCAGTCCCTAACAGGGTCTCAAGAACAAAGGAGGGAATAGAAAGAGTTGTACTGAGAGCCCTAGTGCGTTATTACACTGTTCGAAACGAGCAAGTTAACATAGCGGTTTCGCTGAAATTTAGCGGGCGATTTACCTTCTGATCAATGCGTGAGTTAGTCTGTTCCATCTTTTGCGCTGGCAGGTTCTCAATCTTTGCAATTGCAACTTCGATTGTGAGAAAAACATGATAAGGGTATTGGCGCTACTATGGAGGTCTCCAAAGAATGGAAGAAGGAGGATGTCTTTAATTAGAAGCTGAAGGCCGTGAGAATCGCATAAAGAGAAGCTGACATGTGAGAGCTCTGGGGACCTGCCAAGTAAGTCGTGTACAGAGCGCATTGTATTGTCGGTGTCTGTATAGATAGAATTGATTCTGGAACCCTTCGTCGCTGCAGAGTTGCTGCATTTCTCCCCATATTAGCTTTCCCCAATTCTCCGCTGTATGTTGTTCTTCTCCCGTATCAAATGTTTTCTAGTAGAAGGCTGGGCCGTCTGGTAGTTGTACCGAAATATTCACAATCCTGTGGCCGGAAATATTGTCGGAGGCGTCAAATATGATATTGAACCATTCTGAGTCCCTGATACGTTTGAACACCTCGTCACGGATTTGCTGATAGAAGTCGGGGAGAATTCTGGTGATAGCAGCACGGCTAGGAGGCTTCCAGCCAGGCTTAATGCGAGTGAAGAAATAATGCCAACGGCGGCTCTCGAAGAGGCTGAAGGGGCGGCCGCCAGCAATTACGGCGGCGGCGGCATCATAAGCGAGATTGTTGCTCTCGTCTCGCGAGATATGCTGAATCCCGACCTCAGTTATCCCCTTTTGTATAGTTTCAGAATATGAGGGGGGCCAGCCAGCCTTATCTCGAGCCTGGCGCTCTTGTTGCTGCTTGGCTTGCCATTCCTCACACGTAGCGAGATGCTCTTTCGGCCTCCCAACAGAGGTGGCTGCAAAGTCCTTCTGGCAGTGACGGCATCTGTATCGTTTGCTTTTCTTGGGGTCAGGGCGGCCGAGGCTGACGAACTGTTGCCAAACGAAGGCATCGTTAGATTTGGTGGGTGCCATCTTTTTAACAATAGCTTCAATGAAGAGAGAATGTAACTACAGAGAGTACGTTGAGCTGTTCAGCCAGCAGAGTTTGTACAACCCCGCCGGGGGGCCACAGATTCCCTTTTTAGGAATATTGTGGACCCTCATCGTACGTACGCGATACGTGTACGTACGGCACCCTGATAGTACATACGTACGTACAATGGCATAGTACCAAAAGTACAACATCACTAGCGTGCGCGGGTGTGGGGCGGTCGGAATGGGGGGGTGGTCGGAAGCTGGGCCGGGCACGTTACGGCCAGCACATGTGGCTCCGGGACACTTTGCTGTACCATTTGCATTGGAGCCCACCGACCATCCAATTAAGTGAGGTTAGAGCTTTGTAGTGAGGTGATATGAGGTTCAACCACACCCCGGCTGGAAATGAACCAATACGCACGCGTCGCAGCCTGCAGCTGCAACCCTAGCATGACGGAGCTGTATCCTTTGCCCATCCTACCCCCTGGGGCCCGTGCAATCTCGAAGAATCGACAGCCCTGCTGCATTTGGGAAACTACGAGCTATCCCCAAAGAAGTCTACTGCAAGCGGATAAGGCTTTTTACCAGAGTAATGTTCAAGACCGCTTTTGGTAGGCACAAAAGGTCGGCTCAAGGCCGCACGATGATCGTTTCATTGTCTTTGAAACATTGTAGGACCCGTAAGTTGGCCTGCGGCTATATATTCACAGCATCATGAATGAGCGAGTAAACATGGAGACAACTGAGACTCTCGACTTCTTACGCAGTTTACGACAACAGAACAGACTGCCCTCTCTCACATTTAGCTAGGTTGCGCGGAGTTTATACTAGGCCTGACCGTGCAGTTTTACGGAACAAGTATTCCAGAGGAGGATACTGCTGGACTGGTGCCGCATGAGGGGCCTGCAGGGTGGCTTCTTTGCGCTTTCGACGTGGTGCCATAATCCATGCCCTCGGTCGGCTGGTACTGCTCAAAGATCGGCCGTGGCTGGCTGGGCCCCCAACCGGACGAGGCGATGGATAGCGGTGGCTCATAGTGGTGATCACAGTCGCAGCATTCCCCATCCATACAATTTCTGATGCACGCGTTTATGCTGAAATCGGTGCCGAAATTGAGTGGTTGGTCCTCGTGTGAAGGCGTCATGATTATCGGCATGCTAGCGGCGGAACCTCAGTAATAAACAGGCTGCGTGCTTGTGTCTCGCAAGTATAGCTGCTCACGAAGCTTTTCCGGGTGCCACTGGAATGTGGGGGCGCAACCCTTATTGTAGGACGGCTACGATTTTCCTGCCGCATTCCGGGCAAAATTAAAGTGTTTGATTAAGTCATAGCTGCCCAAGGGCCCCGATTCTCAAGCCGACCTTGGGAGCTGGCCCGCTGACTAAGCTTTCCCTGGACCATCCGGACAGGCGGTCCGGCGGCCTTCTTCACGCGACCGCATTCTGCGAGCATTTTCATCTTTACATCACGTCTATCACTCATCGCATCGCAATGGCGCCAGCAAACCACAGGCTGATGCAACAGATCCCGCTCCAGCATCATTTGCCATCTCCGGACACCTCATTCTCTGCGGATAGCGTGCCTTCGACCGCGCCGCCGTCCCCACCGCGGTCGACGTCATCGTGTTCTACGACCGTGCTGCCGGCGTCGCTATTGCCCACCTCGCAACCCCGTCTCGACCCGCGTCGCAGACGATCACGGTCTGCAACGAATCTGCCTGAATCCGTCGTCACTGCCTTCCAGTATATCCAAGAGGCCCATCAGGGGCGGTACGTGGGACCGTCTTGGGTATCATTCCCGAACGTCTCGTCCGACGACCTCGAAGCACTCGTGTCTGCCGCCGCACGAGAAGGCATCCACAAATACCGCTACGACTTCAACCCCCTCTCCGAGCTCCTCACGCTACGAATGCCCGAGGGCAAGCCCCACAATTTCACGAAGAACGGTATTGGCTGCGCGATTCGGGACCATCTATACTGGCGGTTGGATCAGGCAATTCAAGACGACGAGTACGAGGCAGACACCCTCCGATCGATCAAACAGCTGGTCAGCCTCAACATCGAAGCCGAAATCAAGCTGCCCACAGGCGCAACAAAGGTCCCCGACGTTTCCTTCTTCCACCAAGGACAAACGTACCCTCCGTTAGTCGTCGAGATCGGGTCGAGTCAAAAGAGCGCAGACTTGCCCAGATTAGCACGGGACTATATTGGACAGACGGAGGGCAAAATCCAGACCGTTATCACACTACACATAGGGTACGACAACCCTCTGCAACGCTCTGAAAAGCGGCGACGGCATCAGTCATCATCAATCCAAGACTACACCGGCCGGGTGACAAGGTCAAGGTCAAGGCAAAGCCAGACGAGTCAGACCTCGAGATCGCAAAGTCGGGGTCGAGGGCTCCAAGCATCCGTGGCCGGGGATGACCGCAATACAGAGACATTGGCATCATCATCTGCTGCCGGAGTATCTCTCTTCAGATTGCGGGATCAGGTTCTAGACAATCACCTGTTTCGGGATAGTGAAGGTGCACGCGTGGATGGAAGTCTGGAGCTGAATGTGGCCGACTTCGTCCCACGAGACGACGAAAGTTTCAAATCGCTCAGCTTCAACGTCCCATTCAGAGATCTGTATGATGCATTAGAACGAGGGGAGCAGCAGCAACGTCTCGAGGAACAGACACCACCCCCAGCACAAGGGACGAGCCGTAAGAGGGCGCACTTTGAGTTCAATTGGGAACTGTCTCAGCCGGAGTCGGAGTCTTTGTCTGCTTCTGCTTCTACGCGAGAGTTGCGGTCGTCATCATCGAAGAGGCTGAGGACGGAAGGAACAGAAGCCAGTCATCAAGACAACATAGAGGATCATGATGGGGCAATGGTTCTTAGGCGTAGGCGATCACAGTAATGTAGATATCTTCAAGTTGTGTGCCTGGGCAGTCTAATCAATAGAACACATTTTGGCCACGAGGATACTGGCAACAGGGCTGACGGTAGTGAGGTAGATTGGTCCAGGTAGCAATTGGTGTGCCATCGGTAGCCATTGCAGAGGGTACTTAGGTAGGATGCGAACTGCTCGTGCATGGCGCAACGGCACCTAGGTGGCGCGGTGTGGATGTCTCGGGCTCGCGACGGGCCGCTCAGGGGTTGAACTCTAGGAGGGTGGGAACAAGGGGGTCGCGTCTGTAGGCTGCACGTAATAGGCAAGCGGTAATAGTGTGACTCAGGAGCCACAGCGATCCCGTCTAGTGTATTCTGAACATTTGGGAAGACGCACGAGCTTACACTACAGTTTCCATCCGATGCCCCACCACCTCCGAAACAAGCCTTTTGGTCTTCAGCTGAAGAACAACAGGCAGACATAGCATCGCCAATGGAGCAAGACATGCAACACCTCAGTTACAGCCCCGCCTTCGAGAACGCTATAAAGCTGGTCACGTTCTGGTCGATGAGGAGCCCGAGGCAGGCTTGAAGGGCGTCAGGGATCGCTGCCGCTTTTTGGCAGGCCCCTGTTGCTGTACTTATTGCCTCATCTGATGGCCGGGATGTAATAACCATGCGGACCTTCCTGAACATGGCCATTTCAAACGACAAACGTTCATCTTCCCAGAGACATATCACCATGGAACTACAAGTTCCACCGAGGACGAGAAGACAGACAGTAGTGGCTCTTGTTAAAGGATGAGAGGCAGTAATTCCGGTAGAGGCCTGTCGCTTGGTCGGGGAAATTCCTCACACTCGATGCGTACATGGGGGCGCGAGTGTGGAAAATTGTGCTGGCCGGCAAATGCGGCTATCAGCGGCAATTGCCTGCGGCAGGTCTTTCTGCCCAGATCGCTTCACCGGTCTCTCACAGCGGGAGGTACCCGGAGTCAGGCAGCGTGATGTCTACAGCAGAAGAAGGCTTTGGGCTGTGGGAGCAGCCACGGACAGGCTCGCAGGGCAACCCGGAGGATCTGGAGGTATACGGGCAACCCGAGGAAACAGAATGGGACAACATGAGATCGCCCCTCCCGCCCTGCGGAATGGATGGGGCCGATGATGCCGGGCGCGGTCCCGCGCCGGTAGCGCAAGCCCCCCATCTCCAAGCTGTGTGGACATTTATGGAATCGCACGCAGAAATCCACCATGCAGGCCTTCTTGATCCCACCCTACGAGAATATGACGCATCAAGGAGCGCCCCTCCTGAATCCCAAGATATGGAGATCGACGACAACACTAGTATTCCCGACGATGTGGACTACCCTTTTGATTATGTACTCGAGAAACGGCGCAATATGTTCTATCTCCAGTGGAAAGATGGTACTCGCTCGTGGCAGCATCGACACCAGGTGTCCGACGACCTTATCAAGCCATTTGAGGCCAGCTGGAAAGGGTACCGTTTGGGTGTCGACGTGTTGTACAAGAAGCCGGCAGGTCGGGCGCCGTTCCGCCTCCGATTCAAAGACTGGCCGTGGGAGAACGCAACCATCTGGGCTACCTACGGGGAGCTGAGCCCAGAGCTCGGGGTACAGTGGCCGAGCAAACCAAGGCGGCGAGGCCGCAGATGCCTTCATTAAACGCGTATGCCACATTGCAATGCATCCCGGCTTCGGGATGTGCCGCAAGCCGGGAGAGCGGCCGACGCGGCGAACGTGGTATAAGGTAGGCCCAGGCAACGCAAGCTTGCATCAATCCTTGAGCAACATCCATCATGTCGCCAAAAACCCCAACCGCCGCTGAAGCCCGTCTGGAAGCCAGAAAGAAGGCGAAGCGGCTGGCACTCAAGATATTGCGCCGGCGACGGACGATCCTCAACAGCATTCACAGGTTCTCCGAGGAATTTGGACTGCGTGCTTACGTGCACCTGGAGAAGAAGAGCAGACATGGGAGCTACGACGTCTACTCCTCACACGACCCGATGCACTCGGCGATCGTGAGTCGCGCGTTCCCGCATCCGTGGGTACTGCTAACACCGCCTAGGCCAAATGTTACCCCTTGCCCAACGTGTATACGCCGGCCAATGTTGCTACGCTGTGGAAGAGAAACGCAGAGACAGGGAGATCCATGTAAAATTTCCATCAGTGAACTATGTAGCCAAACGAGAGATTGGTTTCGTATGAAGACAAGTCATGTACGGGAACAGCATCTGAGATGGGTTTCCTTGCCAATGATCACACGCACGTCAACATCGCAATCGACCTCGAGCTCGTAGGCTTTCTTCAACCCTGGCCGAATGGCGGTGTTGCCGTGTTCCGCTCCGAATGGCGCTGCACAAGGCGGCATGTGGTTAATGAGGCGTTAAGCCGAGCACGATTGCACGCCGTAAGCCGGGCTTCTGGAAATTGAGGCTATTCACACGGGGAACGAATGGTAGATGATGACGCCGGGCCGCCGGCCGGCCGAAGTTTGCAAACAGTTACCAAAGAAACCGCATACCCCTGCGAGCGGTTACCAGATTCATCGCAGACCCTGGCCAGAGTTTACCAGATTCATCGCAGACCCCCGCCAGAGTTTACCAGACGAATCGCGGACCCCTGCTAGAGTTTACTACATTCAACAGCTAGGCGCTTACTGACTATGATTGCACGCCCTAAGCCGGGCTCCTGGACGGACTGAGGCGCTTAGGCTCTGACCATGATTGGACGTCTGCGACATTTTGAAGCTCCTACAGAGGGTAGTCTACGCACGTCCGGGATATAGACGTCTGAAAGAGCCCTCTGAGGATCAGCAGCGACCTGATGGCTTTGCGCGCCAGCAAGGCGGTCCCGAAGTGTAGTCCGGGGGATATGCCAGGTCTTGCAAGCCTGCCTGACCGGCATCCCATCCCTGACCGCCACGATGGCGTCATGCACCTCAACTTCGGTATAGGGCTTCATGATGGGTAGGTCGATGTCTGGGAGAAGTTTGGTGATCAGAAAAAAAATCCCTCGTCGAGGAATTGTTGATTTTATATATGGGGTGGGGGCAGACGCGCACACGCGTGAACGCGAATTGGGGTGGGCGGAATCTGGGGCGGGTACGTTAGTTCGTTGATGACGTAGTGAAGAAAGATTTTGTTGAGCTTTTCCACGACATTTTTGTGTGTGAAATCCGCACCATGGACCACCTCGTAGCCCGAATAGACGAACTTCGGCGGATACTCGCTCTTCGGGCCCTTCCTGTCTTTCTCGCCCAGCTGGCAGGCGCGATGAATTCGAATCTCCATTGTCCCGGCTACAGCAACAACGGAAAAGAAGCGAACTCTGTCGAAAAACTAATCGAGGCTGCGGCATCATTTTTCTTCAGTCCATCCCACCTCGTGCCTACACCAACTTCCCAGGTCCTTGCCCCTGTTTTGTCCTCAAGGTCTCATACTGAATGCCCCCTTCCTCATCACTGCCAGTTAGCATCCCTTCACTGCTAGCATCACCATCACTAGCCCTCCACATAGTCATATGTGTGCTCTTTGTGACCAAGATCCCGCCTTTCTGAACCGGAAGATCATCCGGTGTCTTTAGAGTGACAATGCGAGACGTAACAGTAGTCGACCACCCGTCCGCCTCCCCAAAATTACACGCCTCCTTGTCCCTCCCAAAGCTATGCAGCTGATAATTGCCCGCGCCGGCAGCACCACCCCCGGCAGCACCACTGCCGCCGCTCTTCCTGCCGCTCCTCACAAACCTGCCGAACCGGGCTGTACTGTCCTTCGCTTTTCCCTCCTCGGAGGACGAAGACTCGTCGGAGCCTACGAGGCTGACCAGCCAGGGCAGATGGCGCCGCACAAAGGGCTTCAGAGTCGCGAGACAGTTGCACAGGATACCGATATTAACCTCCACCGCGGACCAGACCGCGGCCAAGCCCTGCGTGTAGAGCACGTCTCGGTTTTTGATCATGGCGCGAATGTAGGCAATGCGGACGCAGGAGGCTATAACCGCCCTATTTGAGGGTTATTCTTGTCAGCAAGTGTCACTTCCCCTTGATAGAACAACAGTACATAAAGAACACCCCAGTGGCCTTTGCTCATATAAAATTGAGCGCGTTCCAGAGCTTTGGCTGTAATTAAGTGTAAACAGATCAGGACGGGTACTTATGTTTTGACAAACCAGCTCTCTCACCCTCGTAATTGGAAACAGAAATGAAGGGGCTGTATTCTGTCGACCTGTTCCACCAGTCGAGATGTTGGTGGAATTCCTTCGCATTGACCCAGTGGCAATAATCCATGCAATAGTGCCCCCTAGACTCGAATCCGCCATCGTGATAACTAGCATGTGAAGGACCCTCGGTGCTGAACTCGATAAAACTTCGGCGGAAGGTAGGATGCCATCTCCTTTGTAATGGCAGACTCGACGATGGATGAGTAAGGTGCTTGTACAGCCACAGGTCCCGCTGCAATGTCGCGATGAGAGGGCACGTGCAGTTACCGGATTTGGTGCGGATATGATGCCCATGACCTGTAGCTTAGGCTGGCGAGAGTGGAAGATAGGGAAGGAGGATAACTTTATTGAGCCAACGGCCAGTCTTCTTACCTAACACCTCGCCTGACGTGGCCAGTGCGGGGAAGTGTGGGGGAATTTAGCAGCTCCCGCTCCGTCGCAGCGCTCGCATTGTCGTCACGAGGAGATTTGAGAGCGCTGTTCCCCAGGATGTGCCGAGACTGGTTCAATCTGAATCTGTCTAAGCTCTTTCTATAATTGGTGGGCAGCCTTCGAGCCGGAATTCAGATGGAATGGCCACTTGGGAACGCGGCCCTCAAGCGCGTGACAGTGGACGGTTCGCTACTTTTGTGGTGCAGTTCACCTGGGACCCATGTGTGAATTATGGAAGAGGGTACGAGATTGAGGAGAATCGAAGCCCGGTTCCCTCCGCCCAGAAGTACCGCCCGGCGAGACAGAAGAGCACATTGTCAATCTTCTGGGTCGTCTGCTCAGGTGGTTACTGAGCACACCCACTGCTCTCCGGGTCAACCAGAAACCCTGCTCCCTAGTTTCTGGTAACGCGATTCCTGGCTTCCACTGTGTCTGGTATCGCGGCCCCCAGCTCCCATCTGTGTCTGGTAACGTGGACCCCAGCTCCTGGCTGTAACTGGTAACGTAGCCCCCAGCTCCCGCTTGTGTCTGGTAACATGGTCCCCAGTTCCTGCCTGTGTCTGGTAACGTGATCCGCAGCTGCTGCCTGTGTCTGGTAGCACCTTCCCGGCTCCCACCGTGTCCCAGCTCCCACCTGTGTCTGGTAACGTGGGCCCTAACTCACCTGTGTTCGGTATACGGCTCCAGGCTCCCAGCGGCAAGTATGAGTGGTTTCTCTGGCTCTCGTGGTTTACTCTACCCCCTTCACATTGGCCATTAACACCAATTTACATTCTTCGCGTGGGAGGCAAGAGGAGCGTAAGGCATAAAGGACTCTGATATCATCGGAAATCTAGCGAAGAGTTAGCGTTACCCTGTGGTAGTTGTGTTTAGCGTGGGCAGAGTCTCAAAGGGCGGTCAGAAGTAGGATTGACCACGGCCAGAATTGGGCCATTCTCGAGCGTTTCTACGAAGTGACAACTTCGACATCCTCAATTCTACGGAAGTAGGTGTCCCATCATTTGCGAATTGTGATGCCTACATTCCTAGAGATCCCGGATTACTAAATAGAAGAAAGTTTTTAAAAGTTTAAATAATTTACTATATCTAGAAGACCTATTAGCTTAGAGCTTAAAGGTTTCTTTAAAAACAGTATACTTTTTTTCTTTCTTTTTTTCACCTATAATTAGTCTGTTGTCTTTTGTTAAACAGTGTCCTGAAAATATAAGTTGTTCTTACTAGCTTGTAAGTGCAGCGCGTTGCTTTTGCACTAGTATAGCGGCTATTTTCTCAATACCTTTAATTAAAATAAAACCTTTAGTGATTATTAAATATTTATCTTATTTATATTAGTTAATGTTAAACGGAAACGCTCGATTTCGGCTATGTGCCTACGTGGCGTGCACGCCGGGAGATGAGTTTGGTGGCCGTGAGTCGATTTTTTGGGTTATTTTAAGACCCTAACTTCGTACCTCTGCATTCCCCTTATTTCTTACCCAAAAAGTATGTAACTTAGTTCATTAGATAGCCTGATTTCTGAAGTTTATCTGTATTTAGTTTAGTTACTGTCAGGGTTAGGGTTGGCTGGCTATTTAAAGCCAAAGATAGTGGGTCTGAAGGGCGAATTTTCCGGCCTCTCTATTCTTGCACCAGAGCCAACCCACGCGTGTCCGCGGGTGAGACGATGTCGGAGGGACTATGAGGAGGGCTGACAGAAGCCCACTCAAATTCAATACAAAGTTGTCCAGACCACTCACACACCGTCCCAATTCGCCTCAAGGCACGTTGTGTCACGGCCAGCACGAGATGCAGCATGGGAGCTGGGTCTATTGGCGCTATCAACGAATATTCTAAGCTGAGGAGAGGAAAAGAAAGGGGAGAACGAAGCTCTGGCGGTCCCTGGCTCGCGAAGTCTTGACGCGACTGTGGGGCTAAGGGTTAGGGTCCTTGTGACGGCCAGGTGGCTTGCCTACCTTGGCTGCCGTCACACCTACCGTGGCTGCCGTCACACTAAAGTGATATATATCACCGTGAATATATATCACACTTTTTTTCAGCTAAATGTGATATCACGATAGCTAAAATGCTATCGGCCGTGTAGTATGCTTATCAGATAAGATTAGATAACCTTATCTACTTTTGTTGGACCTAGCTTTTGCAACACCCCTATTGGCTTGTGTCATCGTGCACAGACCATCGAGGCGCACAACGCGACATTTCCAGGTTGAGGACACACGAGACATGTGAGACTCCAAGGTCGAAATGGTCTTCTGACCGTGAGAACATTGGCACCGATAGAAAGCTCCTGACGGGAGATATCTAAACGGGCCAGTTTTGTTTGCATTACTTCCAATCTACGGAAAATCAGCATGTGTCGAAGTTCATCGTGGAAGTTTTTACAAGACGGGCCTACCCTATGTCTCAGTGCTAGAAAGATACCAGGGTGCTCACGTATTCCCCCACACCAAATCAAGCTCGATCGCGTCAGGTAGCGTCAGGGGTCGGTTGACGCTTTCAAGAAATGAGAGTTTCAGCGAACCGCGCCACTCGTTCGACCGAATCGATCGATTTCGATCGAACGTTTGGGCCCGTTCGATTCGATAGCGAATAAAATTCGATTCGATAGAGACTTGGCATCGAATTAGTCTATCAATTCGATTCCCGTTCGTAAGATGTCCATCCCTGGTGTTGGAGAAGTAGCATGGATGATAAGTGTTGCGTAGCCACAGGAAACGGTGTCACACGATTACGCGTGAATCGTCAGAACAGTGTTACAGGTCTGTTGCAGGGTCAGCAGGTCTAGTATCATACCTCGCCTCTTTACCTATAAGAAGGAGGAGAGCAAGAACAACCATGATGAGAAAGAGACAGGAGACAATCATTCCGATCATCATTAGATTATGAGTTACCGGTACCTAGTGAGAGCGCGCTGTCCGGCAGTCTGCTGCCTCGACTTTCAATATTGAATCATGAGTTCATCTTCAAAAGTTATCACTGATACCCTTACTCGATCACAGACTAGAGCATCACCCGATGATCTGCCCTTCGAATCATCTAGCTTCGACGTCATTTTCCGCACCACTCATCCAGAGAAGGCCAAACTAGGGCCATCTGGCAAACGAAAGACGTCTGGTCGTGTTATATATAAATGCCTTTATTGTCTCCCAGATAGTCCATGGTCAAATAGAAAGCGTGACAATGCTATATATTATGCAAAAAGAAATCATGCCTCTATTCTTCAGACAGAGGCCAGTACCGTAGACGAGCATGACTCAGATATTATTACCCGGCCGTCAAGCAGCCTTGGATGGACAATTTTTTTCAGAGTCGGCTATCAGATGCCACTTTACGCCGCGTCTTTAACTGACAGCAATATATAGAATCAATTGTCGGTCTTCTCACACGCCGTCGTTTACCATTCTCTGCGGTGAAATAGAATGAGATGCAGGATATTATATTGGCATGCAATCCGGCTATTAAGGATCTTCTCCTCATGTCCCGCGATGCGGTAATGTGTTATATTATCACTACTTTCGACTTATACCGATCCCAACTAAGAGCAAAGCTTCAGGCGTCTGTATTAAAGATCCATCTCTCGATCAATCTCTAGACATTACCTCATCGGCATAGCATTCTAGCAGTATGCGCTAGATGGGTTAATAATGGCTATCGACTTTAAAAGGCCCTGCTAGCTATACCTGAATGTCGATACAGCCATAGTAGCGAGCGCCAAGCAACTCTAATGGCGGAAGCAATCAAAGAATACAGCATTACGAAGCAAGTCGGCTATTATACCGGCGATAATGCTACTTTAAACAATACCTGTTTAAAGCATCTCTCACAAATGCTACAGGATAAATACAGTGTATGCTATTTAGAACGCTAATTAATAGATAGTTGGTTAACTAAGTCTAGGTATCTTTCCATTCCAGCTAGCGTCGAATCTAATGCATCGCTTATATTATAAATCTCTCCCTTCAAGCCTTTCTCCTTGCGTCCTCGAAAGAAGCTTTACGCGCAGCACTTGCCGCTGCTAGCGACGTGGCCGGCGCCGAGATGTACGAACAATTCTACTTCACACTATATGATATATCCGCCAACGAGCCAGCATCGCGGTCTGAAGGTTCGGGACAGCAAGAACAGTCTTTCAGTAAGATATGGAAGGGAAAGGCTAAAAGGGCCGCTCGGAAGGCCCCCGATTTCAAGGATGACAACTTCAGAGGCTGGCAAACCATCCTGGCGATGCGTAAACTACATAACATTGCGGTCTGGCTTCGAAATTCATCTATCCACAGTGATCTATGGGAGGATCGAGTAGGCTTGCGGCTTGGGGTCGATAACGACACCCGATGGAACTCTTGGTATAAGCTGATCGATAATCTTATCAGAAGGCAATCACAGATCAAGCAATTCTTGCTTGATTACGATAAGGAGATCAACGATAATATCCTCAACTCATCAGATTGGGATTACCTTGAAAAAACACATAGATTTCTCCACCCGTTCGCGTCAGCAACTTTATGGGCTGAGGGTAAGAATTCTACATTGTCGCAAATATTGACAATTATGGATGGTTTATTACGCCACTATGAAAAGAACAAGGTTTGCTGTCTCTTGATAGACTCTAAACCCTAACTTGGCTAATTATCCAATCTAGGAACATTACTCGAAGCCAGAGACGCTTGATCGCCGTATCCTTCATTCAATTGAGATGGGCTGGTTCATTCTCGACAAGTATTATACGATGACCGAAGATGCGCCTGTTTACGCTGCCGCCCTCCTTCTTGATCCTTCAAAGCGAATCAGGTACATTGAGCGCCACTGGCCAGAGTCATGGCACGAGAACGCCATTGCTGGTGTCCGTACAATTTGGGAAGAAGAGTACAAAACTCAGCCTGAGACTGGACCTGCAGAGTCGGTTGATGAGGTATGTGCTTCGCAAAAGCGGCAGCCGAACGAGTGGGACGCTTTACTTGAAGAGTTGGAAGTCACCGAGGATCTGGGCGATTGTATGGACGATCTTGAAGACTTTATCAAGGCAACACCCATCAAAATAAGTGGATCACCACTTCAATGGTGGTGTCATAAGGACCAGCGGAAGACTTATCCTCAGCTAAGTCGAATGGCTATTGATATCCTCTCAATCGCGCCTGAATCAGCTGATCCGGAATCTGCTTTCTCTGGTGGTCGACGAACTCTCTCCTGGGATAGAGAACGAATGACTTGCGAGAATCTTGAGAAGGTTGAATGTATAGGTAACTGGCTGCGTGAAGGCCATATCCAGAAGACTGTTCATGGTGGTATGGGTGTAATTACTGATACGGGTTTTGATAGTGGCGGCGATGAAGACTCCGATGTTAATTTTGATTGATTTGCGGATGTCTGACAGCATAGGTGGTAAAGTACTATAGTGATACCAATTGTTCTAAAGTGCTATAGTGATATCAATCGTGCTAGAGTGCTATAGTGATATCAATCGTGCTAAAGTGCTATAGTGCTACCAATCGTGCTAAAGTGCTAGGGTGATATTCTAGCACACTTTTTGCGAATATGTGAATATGAATATGAATATCACTTTAGCACTTTATATCACAATACGCAAGTCTGCGGGAAGCCATGGGTGCGAATTGAATGGGCCGGCACGGTGGAGGAGCCGTTCTTGTAGGTCTGGCAAGAAGATTCCCTGCAGTGACCCCGACAGCCGATGGCGGGATTCGACACTCCCCTCGGCGCCACGATGTCTGTAGGCAGTGGCAGGCTCGCCAAACGGCCCAAGTCCAAAGAGTTGGACGCAGGGTGGTCATCAATTCAATCTGGGGCGTCGATTGAGTTGAAACAGGGGTGGCACGGTCTGTTTTATGGCACGCGCACGCTCGCACGGTGCACATAGTGATCTTTTGTCCACCGGAGGGGCGATTGAGTTGAATTGATGACCACCCTGTCGAGTCTCGCACCTCAAAGCCTTGTGGCGAAGTTTCGATCGTCTCATCTCCAAGTAACTGTGCCCCATACCCACCACTGGGCGAAGAGGGAAGCAGTGGGCCAGTTAACTACGAAATACCCTCCTCACCACCATGTTTATAAGTCTAAGCAGAGGACCGATTATCGCACTTGTTACGAATGGTCTAAATCCCTTAGTTCAGTCGGCAGAGCGCCTACTCTAAACGACCATCTTGTAGCTTGTGCATACTAGTGGGAGGTCATTGGTTCAAATCCAATAGGGACTGTTGTCTTTATGCGTTTAGAAGGTTAAGATAACCTCACTTTTGCCGAATATAGTATATGCGATTTAGTGGCGGCGATGGTTGTGGGAAGTGGTGGATGTAGCATGCGAATGTTTGAGTTTTGGTACCAAAAAAAAACGCTCGGATGCGAACCCCTTTTGGCTGCGAACCGGTTTTGGCGCCCACTGCGCCAGCAGTGGGTGAAGCGAAGCAGGGCCACCCACGGGTAGCTAAAACGCTCCATTTTGGTGGGGAAGCCAATTTTCCCACCAAAAGTTAGCCACTTCAGACTGGTACTGCAGCCACGCCAACACCTCCAAATTGATCAAATCAATTGAAAATGAGGAATTTAGACCAGTTGGTACCAATTGGTGCCAACTTTTATTGATATTCTTGCCCTGTGTAGGTGCTGGGGTTGGCTAAAGTTGGCAGACTTGCTGAAACTGACCAGGCATGTGGTATGACCGGCTGACTGGTGAACCACGTTATTTTCTATTCTTGTCAGATGTGACGGGTAGCCAAGAGGTGTGTGCCTGAGGCATCAATATGTCCGTCATGACAAAACCAGCCCCCAACGGGAGGGGTCGCGCTAGAGAACCTAGACAAGAGATGATCACAATACACACAGTGACCACCCCATCAATTGGACCATAATTACACGTCCCATATACCTAAAAGGGTGATAATCTGACAATATTTATACCTTTAGGAGTTGCTATATAGGTGATTAGATATAAAGATAAAAAGGAAAAAGGTTTTAAACATCTTCTGAAGGATAGTGCCTTCAGCAGTGGGTTTCATTCGGCAGGGTCGCAGTAAGGTGTGACGGCAGCCATGGTAGGCAAGCCACCTGGCCGTCACAAGGGCCCTAACCCTTAGCCCCACAGTCGCGTCAAGACTTCGCGAGCCAGGGACCGCCAGAGCTTCGTTCTCCCCTTTCTTTTCCTCTCCTCAGCTTAGAATATTCGTTGATAGCGCCAATAGACCCAGCTCCCATGCTGCATCTCGTGCTGGCCGTGACATTTAGCACTTTAGCACAGTGTGATATCACTTAAGCATATCACAATACGCAAGTCTGGATGAGATCGGTTATTCATCCTGTGCTTAAGAGTGGAGTAAGGGACACCATAGATCTGTGCAGCCCGAAGCGCACTTAAGGGTTTTTTATTGGTTGTTTTTGATTTTGTAATAGCCTGAAGGGCTAGAAGGATCTTGTCTTCTTTTGAGTAGATTGGCATTATGGTTGTTGATTTCTAGCGTGTAGAGTATTTAAGTAGGTAGAATGATGCGAGACTGACGCGAAAAATAGGGACGCGATCTGCACCAAAAACAAACCAGCCCACCAAAACCTTAAACTTTCAGACTGGCACTGCACCCCCACCACACCTCCAAATTGACCAAATCATGTTAAAATAAGGAGTTTAAAGCAATTGGCACCAATTGGTGCCAAATACAATTGACCTTTTTGCCCTGGGTGGCTGCTGGGGTTGGCTAAAGTTGGTGGTTTACCTAAAAATCGCTCGCTTAGTGTCATCGTTCGCTGACTGTCCAACCACGTTAGTACTGATTGGGCCCTCATCTTGAAACCTCTGCTGTTCCCTAGAGACAATATGATTCAAGCGTATGTATATGCTGTTTTGTTCACTACTCTCCTTGCTCACCTTTCTCTACACGAATACACGATGATGATAAAAATGTGTCGGTGTAGCTACTATGTGCCAGGACTACTAAGGCATGTTTTACTTCAAGGAGTGACGGGTGGTGGGTAGTTGGGAATTGTGTGTGTTGGTGTTGGTGGATGGTAGAGGATGGAAACTCGTGCTTCCCGATCCGCCGTCGTCGCCATTTCCTGAATCTACCTCGCTGCAAGACGATTTTTACTCTTCGGCTGTGCTCGATAATGCTCTTGAGGTATCTCTTTGCCAAGACGATTTGAATTCAAGAGTCACTGGCCTTTTGTTACATTCCGCACCACCAGTGAAACAAGGTATCGTAGCAAAAAGATAATACAAAGTAGTTCCGCTCTATATTATCTCCATCTTTAGTCAAATTCTCAGCATGGGAATACCATCCGGGATACTGTCCTTCCTACCAAAATTAACACCCTCTTAACCACATCAATTACAACCTCCTGGCACATGAGGCAAGAGATGGGGTTCTCAATGTTCATGGCATCCTGCTCAATTGTGTGTCATATGGAATTGCACGGTACTGGGTTGATTTTTTTCTTTCAATGATTCGCAGCGCTTGAAAACGAAAGGTGGGCCTAAAATGACCTTGTTCACATGAGAATACTATCTGCTATGCTCTTGCGGAATGGGAGACTCGAACAGTGCGGTGCATCCCTCCATTTTCCGGACAAAATAAACGCGCTCAAAACTCCGCCTTTCCTGTACCCGGTAAACCCTTGAACGCCTCTAAAAACCCAATCTTTCGAGAAAATGTAGCCGTGCTAGAAAACGAGAGAGCCTGTGCGGCAAAATCCGAACGATCATCAGTGTATCCTGGGGACGCTAGCGGCGGTGGGAGTACCATCCCCGCATCAGTACCACCGAGTCTTCCCTCTCGCTGACTCGAAAGACTTCAAAACAAATCCTTCGCTCGCTCATGCGGCGTCAGCGCTCGCAACAGGCATGGAGACCTCTGTGGCTGATTGCCGGCACGAATGATTCGGTTTCCTGACGAATCGTTGACAAACGAGACGTCCTTGTTCTCCATCTGTGCGCGCTTCCAGATCTCGACCTCGCAACCTCCGCGGAGGACACCAACACGCATCGTGCTCAGCAGGTTGTGGGCAGCATTGGAGTGAAGGTAGACACCACCGTTGAATATGGCGGTGGCATCCTTTCCGATGCCCGAGGAGATGAGGGCCTTACCACCGGGGTGATCCTTAATGAAGTCGGTCACGTCGTGGATGACACCGGCGATGGCAACCAGGCCCCTGCCGCTCTTGGCCTGCTCGACGTAGTCGTCCCAGTCGATGACAGGCAGCTGCTCGAGAGGCACACCCCAGTCAAGATTGGACCGCTTCTGGTCCAGCTTCTTCTGCTGCTGCTGGAGACGACCCTTCTCGATCTCGTTCTGGCGGAAGGTCTTGAGGTCGGAGGCGAGGCCGAGCTGCTTCCAGACCCAGATGGACCACTTGGTAGGGTCGTACTGCCACCAGCTGATTGCGTTACGGTAGTCGGAGGGGAACTCGTGGTGGAAGTTGTGGTATCCCTCGCCCAGAGTGACGAGCGCCGTGATAACGTGGTCCCTGGGGCTGTTGCGGTCGTCGAAAGGCTGGTCTCCCAGCCAGTGGGCCAGACTGTTGACACAGAAGGTTGCCTGCTGGACAAAGAAGATGCGAAGGATGCCGGCGTACACATAGCCGCCCCACCAGTCACCCCAGCCAAGACCGGCGACCAAGGTCGGGAACACAACACCCATGAAGATGACGGACTTGATGAAGTTCAGGTGCTGCCAGACGACGACGGGGTCCTCGTTGAGGTCGGTGATGTCGGTTCGGCCGATTCGCTTGGGGTTCTGCTTCATAACCATCCAACCAATGTGGCTGTACATCAGGCCCTTCCTCACAGAGTAGGGGTCCTTGACAGTGTCGGTGTAGCGGTGGTGGGCACGGTGACTGTTTACTTTGGTCAGTACATTCAACAAAACAAGTCGTCACAGAATTTCAACTTACTCCCTGGACCACCAGCGAATAGATCCCTCGACGGCACCGGCTCCAACAGCTGCGAGGTAAATCCTGAGAGGCAAGGAAGCCTTGTAACTGCGGTGTGCCCAAAGACGATGGTAGCCGGCGGTGATACCGAGGCCGGTGTTGAAGTAGTAGATGACGGACCACACAGCGGTCTTGAACTGAAGAGGCACCCAGTAGGTAGAAATTCTGATCACATTGTTAGTCATTTTGTTACTTGGCGTCCTCGACCTCGGCGCAACCAGGAGGGAGGAGACTCACAATCCCAGCAAGGGGACGAAGATGATGAAGGTGACGTTGAGCCAGTTGACATGCTTGTACCAGTTCTTGAGCGTGATGGGCTGCTCGGTGATGTGTGGCTTCTTCAGGTCATAAGACTTTCCACGGGCTGGCTTGTAGTCGACAGTGCCATCTGGCTGGACCTGGCCCGGAACCTGGGCCACAGGTGTGGAGGACGCCATGTTGGGGAGAGATGTGTTGTGAGGACGGTGGGTGTTGGACGTCCAGGACAAACAAGCCTCCCTCGGTTGTGTGGGAATACCCAGAACTATGAGGCTCTGAAGATATTGAAGACTTGAAAAGGTGCGTGGGGTGGGGGTTGGTGATTTGGGTCAGAAGGAAGAAGTTGACACAAACAGCCAGGCAAACGAAAAGGAAAAAGAGTATTGGAGGGTATGGAGCCTTGTTATTATTCGAGATTCAATGCAGCAACGTCTTGTTGGGAATTCAGGATGCGGCAGGGGCGAATGGAACCGCGGGGGAGTGGAGCTTCCCAAGTCGGACAACGGCCCAGGTCCAATTCCCTGGAAATCTTGTGCTCGTTTTGTCTGCTTCCGTTTTGTTGGTGGGTCCAAGAGATGCAGATGCTGCACAGCTTTTTTTCCCCCTCCCTCCTGCCGATATCCACCGGGACGATTTACTGTGTACGTACAAGTAAGTACTGTCCACATTCACTTGTATTGCTTACGGTAGCTGTCAGGTGGCAAGGGGACGCCGAGGCCCGGGGACAGACAGAGACGGTGACATACGTGTGCAAGTGCTCACGAAGTCACTCCCTGGCGAGAGTCTGGTGATGTATGAATTTGATATTCACCTCCCTTGTGGCAACAGAGGAAGCGCTGCTCTCATTCCTCTCGACAGTCGGTAGCAGCTGTTGAGGCCATCGCATGTGCTACACACCAGGCGCACAAGCTCGCATACGATGGCAGACTGCCATGCAAAAAGATCAGATTCAGGTACATCGGCAGCGTGGGTGGATGGGATGTGTGGGCGGACGCCCGCAGAAAGGGCTTTCACAAGACGGGCACGAATGCAATCTGGGGGACACACAAACAGCCGAGGCTGACGATCCGCCTGTGGTCGTCATGTCATCCCGATCCAGTCATGTCCAGTCATGGCGACCAGCAAGATGCCCGAGATTCCGACTGATATCAAGGCCCTTGTGCCGAAGGGAAAAAAACAGGTGCACCCGTTGTGCCTGGCCCAAAGTACGGCAATTCCCAACAAGTTGGGTCCTGTTGGGGAAGGCCCTTCGGCGGAATGGGAGCGGATCGCGACCACCAACCAGACACAGACGCCCTTGGCCATTTGCATCATCACCACCATCGAGAGCCGCAGCTCAACGGTTACTGAGGTGAAGCCAACACAGGCTAACAGTCCTCTAGAGAAAAGACCGGCCCCCACTCACAGCTCAAGCCTTGCGGTACCTGGGTACCTGAGTACATGGGTACATGGGTACCTCTCGCGTCTCCGAAACTGGACAAGACTGCATGCGGCCATGAGCTTCTTGCTCCAGTCTGTCTGAGGCTCAGAGCCTCCGAGCAAGACAGAGCATGGGTTCGAACATTTTCGATCAGGATCGACGAGGCTTGCAAAAAAAAATACTGGAACACCAAATCCACAGAGTCGTTGGCCCAGAACCACCTCGCCTTCGACGTTGTGGGTGGGTGGTGACAAAACCCCAATTGAAGGAATGGCAGCGTGTCGATGGATCTACCCCGAGATCGTGGGTCCAGTGTCACCGCGACCAGCATCGGGGGAAGGCAACTGACAGGACTTTGTGTTGCTGGGCCTCGGCTTACCAAGCCTACCCAGCCAACCGTGGTGAAGGATTTGGCAGTGTCAGGCACACGACTGTCATTATCTAGCATGTGTTCATGTATTTATGGAGTTTGAAAAAGCTTATGCAGGCCACAAATGCAACGCCCGTCCGGTCCTGGTCCTGACCTTATCCTTGTTTCCACCGCGCATGACGGGATACTGACACTACCGCGATCGCACGCCACAGTGCCCGCCGAAGTGCTAGCCACCCTAACAGCACCGCGACCTTGCCCAGCTCGCCTGGCCCTCGCCTAAACAGAAGCAGAACCCGAGCCGTTTCTCAACAAATCGACTGTCACATGGCCCATGTTTCATCTCATGGTCCCGACTTCTCGCGGCACGGGGACGCTCAGACAGAGCTGACTGCGTCCCGAGACGAGAACCGCCCGCGCTGCCATTCCGAACAAAGGAAAGGGCTTGGCTTCAAGCTTCTAAGGATTTTTCCGTCCATTCTTGCTCGCGGCCTCCGTGTCCTCGACAACTGCGCATGGGGCCCGTGCTCTAGCCTCCATGGGTAGGGGTTTCTAAGTCTTCCAAGACTAGACTAGACTATATACAGTACCTACAAATCCACCGCCGACCGGAATGTGCACTACGAGGCTTGACGACCAGTCAGGTGCCAAATCAGGGACATCAATTCACGCTGCCACAGCATTTATAGTGCTCGCTACCCAATCTCCTATGGGACAACCTCCTACCCAAGTAGATAGCAATCTCCTATAGGACAACCTCTAAAGAGATAACCTCCTAAGAGACAACCTCCTAAGGGAGAACCTCCTATAGGACAACCTCCTAGGGAGTGGCCTCCCTTGGGAAGACCTCTAGTCGGAAATTCTTCTATGGAATAACTTCCTATAGACCTTGGGAAATAACCAGACCAGAGGTAGGCAAGCCACAGGGGCTCCATAATGACGTCTTCGAATTTTTCGAATGTGGCTGTATTACCGTAATAATGTATGATGATGGCGGCATTCTCCTTGGGTGGTCTTTGTTCCCACGTGATTTCATTACAATCGTACAGTCCATAGCCGGCTGTATGCTATCAAGCAATGCCTAAGGTCTCCTCCACCAACAGAACCGCACTCCCCAGCTTGAAAATTTGAACCATCTCCGTTTCCCAAAAATGCCAACGATAAAATGAATAAATATGACCTTGCAGCCCCCCTCGTCTCCGTCCAACTACAATCAAATACAAACAATATGAAGGGGAAAATGGATATGAGATGAAGGAAAAAAATAAGATGGAACTGTCATGTCTGGTCGTTTCGTCGCTGTCTAATATGTTTTGGAAAACTTCCGCGCTTGGTTCAAATGACCAGGTCCTCATCGATGGTGCCGGGTGTCACCTCCGTGTCCGAGGCGTCGTGGCCTGACCCGATACCCAGGAACTCGGCCGGGACGGTCCCGGCAGCAGACCCCGATGACGCCGACGACCCGTGGCGTGCCGCTGGTGGCCGGGCGGCACCGAGGTCGTCTGCTAGGTGCGGCGGCGGAACCGTCATCTCGACCGCGCTGTCGACCCTTTCTCCTCTCCCTTCTTCAGCTTCCTTCGGAGCCAGGACCTGGCGCGTGCTCTTGTGCGTCTGTACTTATGCCTCATCAGGGACCAGAGCGATGCTCCCTGGGGCTTCGGGTTCTGTGTTCCCGACCTCTCAAAAAGAGGATTTTGTTGTGTCTGCGTGCTTTGTGTTTTGTTCTCATCATGAACATCGATCCTCATGCTTTTTGATGCATCTTCCCCCTTGACCGCATCCCCCGTGCGACTGGTCTCAGTTTCCCGCTCCAACGGTCCTTCCTCCTCCAAGTGGTTGGCAATTGGCGGGCGTGCTGTCGGCGATTCAACAGCTTCCGAAATATCTGCCAGCGGCTCCTGCTTTTCAGAATGGCACCGCCCTTCATGTGTCCCTATTGGCACTGCAGAGTCATCCTTCACGACTAACTCCGGTATGGGCGGCTTCTCTGTCATATCCACAGGCTCATGCGCATTACTCTTCCTCTCAGATACCGTGTCTGGCACAGCGTGTCTGCGGACGACCTCTTCCGGGGCGACGTCGCTCTCCGTCGGAGTCCTCGTTCGGTCGAAACTGCTTTCCACTGGCCGTGACCAGGGCGGATCGTACCTCCGCTCGCAATAGCCCAGGTTGCTGGGCATTGGACTTGGTGGCGACCGCCCCCTGGTATGGTAGAAGTAGGGCTCGTGGGTGATGCCAATGGGGGAGTTGACATATGTGTGTCCCGCGCTACTTCCGTGGGACCACTCCGGTGGTGGCTGAACGGTCCTGATGACCCGCGGACCATCGGACTGGTACCCATCGACAACGTATTCTTGCAGAGAGTGCCCATCGTCGACAGATATCGATGGTGGCACCCGATGTAGAACGTCTGTGTCTCTCCGCTGAGGAAACATGCGCAACAAGTCGATCGCCTGCATCCGGTGTCTCGGATCGTCAGCGAGACAAATGCTAACGACCGTCCTGTACCACTCCGGAACGTCCAGGTCCTCAGAAAGCCTCAGCGGTCGGCCATGTGTCTCTGGCTCGTCTTCTTGTTCTGCCAGAGCCCATAAAACCATCCCCAGCTGATACAGATCGGATTTTACACCGATATACATGGAGATGCGCTGGTTGCTCTCAATCAGCGGGGTCGCCTCTGGTGGCTCCCAACCGACAGGACATCCTCGCCTGTTAATGTCGATTATCTTGGCGTTGTCCTCATCGTCAACGACAATGTTGGAGAGGGTGAAGTCGCCCTGTACGAAACCAGACTCGTCGATTTCAGAGAGACCCTCAACAATCTGCCGCGCCCATCTCTCTCGCCGAAACCATGGCAGACCGTGGTCATGGTCAAAAAGGATATCGATCAATGCGCCTTGTTCTGCGTAGCTGATGAGAAGACCTTTGACACGTTCGCCGTAGTCGTCTACAATGACACCATGGAAGACAATAACATTGCGAGAATTGGACAGTCGGCTCAGCGCGTTGATCTCGTAAAGAAACTCGTCGACTGTATCTGGCCCAGGGATTTGCTTCTTTATCAGCGTCTGACCTCTGATTCGGACCTTATACACGAATCCGGACATGTGGGAATCGAAATCGATGCTGCTTTCCCGTATGCGTCGACATCCGAGGTGCTGAATCATTCGGACGGTGGGGTAGTGAATTATCTCCTGCATGGCTAGTGATGTTGTACTTTGCGTACTATGGCATTGTACATACGTACGTATTATGAGGTGCTGTACTGTACACGTATTTTGTACGTACGAGGGTCCACGATATTCCTAATAAGGGAATTTGTGGATCACAGCATTGTCAATAGGGTTAGGGTTAGAGTTAGGGTTGCGGAAGTTTGAGGCTCAGAATGGAGAACCTCACTATTGCCCAAAAAGGAAAGGGAAAATTTGTATGTACGTACTTGTATGTACAACCCCATAGTACGTACGGTACTATGGCTAAAATACAGTACGTACATACGTACGTGTACTACAGGGTCGCATCACTACTGCATGGCTGTCAGTACCATGGTCACGTTTGGGTGTGGAGAGGAATACCGACATTAATATCTTCAACGACATGCACATGCAGCCTACCGTCTGTTGTCTGCAGCTTCAGATTGGTCACGGTGTCGTAGAATCTTACCAACGATTTTGAGGGATGGACGGCCTACCAATTCGACCAAGTGAGCCGTACGTTCAGAAAGGCACTGCTCCACGTCATCGAAGAAAAGGGGATACCTATTCCAAAAGGTTCCTATACGACCCAAATCGTACAGATCATAGAGGCCGAAAGATCGACCGAAAATCACCCTCTTCCTGCACGACAACCTGGTGGAACCTCTGTACGACCCACAATCGAACCCCCTGAATCGCGACCGAGAATCGAAGCGAGCGAGCCCCCAAGACCCACACGAGCCTATCTCCTTGACCTCGAAATTATTACGTTTTTAAGCGAAAAGGCTTGGGGCCAATCAGATGGGCCAGAGCCCTTGTCAAAGAACCTCTGGTACAAAAAGGTACATACAAACCACAAGCCAAAACACGAAAGTGAAAGTCAACCTTCGGAATGCCACTGATTCCAACAGTTCCTCTTCGAATTACTACACAACGCGACGCCGCATTCTTGGCACCCCGTAATAACCGAGTGTTTCTGAGGTGGTCGTTTTACTAGTTGTGGTTGATTTAGTAACATATTTTGTCGTTTTGAAGAGCAGAAGGCACAAAAGCCACGTTTCGTGAGATGTACCTTCAAGTGGTTTGAGTTCTGCGAAGGGGTAGATTCTTCAGAACTTGCCAACCCGCTGTTTCGAAGTGCCACCTGCTGGCCAAACCTCTCGAAGATCTCCAAATACAGGCGCTTCCGAAATCTATTCTGACTTGTAATAGGTTTATCCCAGCCATGACGTTGAAGGAGGTATGCGTTTGTAATCGCTACTTCTGTTAGATCGTTAGCCCAGTGTAAAACAACGGTTAAGGGGACTCGTACCAAGTAGAAACAGGTACAAAAGTGCTTGCTAACCACCTCTTTGAATTCTCCTCCCAGTTTGGAACTCCGAACGTAGTTGATCACCGATATCAACTCCGTTCATATTGTTGTTGTATGCATCAATCAGCCGAGGGATCTCAAGTACTCTAGTTGCCTGCCCTTGAAATGGCACTCTTGCTGTTTTTGCACTTGTAGATGACTTTGCCGGCTGACGACGAAGTTTCTCTTCAGGGGGCTCCCAACCGTCATAAGCTGTACTTAATAGAAGGACGAAGGCATTGTCCTTAAAGCCGAATTGCATGACCTCTGTTGACTTATGTTTCCTAGCATAGACTGTACCCCAAGGAACAACGTCTTTGACTTGTCTTCAACTCTCAAGGAAGCCAGCTGTTTGCTGTCTATTCGTCCAGGGCGTGTTGTACCTGTTGCGGCAATATTTCTGTCTCGCAGTAGTTCAAAGAGTCGCCGTCTTCTAGAAGGCTGCTGACTTTCGCTGGCCGGCGACACCTTTTTTCGCTTTCCACTTGCCATTACCTTCACTCAGGATGGTTTGCTGTAGTTGGGAGAAAAAGAGGCGTGTATGGAAAACCGTCGCGGTACAAGCGCGAATCCCTGTAGACGAGGGGCCATGTACCGAAAGTCAAAAGTGGGTCCGCTAAAAACATAATAATTTCGAGGTCAAGGAGATAGAATCTGCTGTAGGCATAGTCATTAGGGCGATGTGGTCGGGCGCAAGCCTGATGATGCCCTGAAGATGCCACGATCGTAGTGACTGGCAAATAGCAATAGTGTTGGCGTCAAGACTACCCCGGGAAGAGGAAACCATACGGCCTGCTGACGAGAATAGTCGCTCAACTTCGGCACTCATCGCCGCCACAGAGAGGAAGTCCAGGGCCATCTGTGATGGCTGTGGGTAAATTTGCCGGCGCTCGTGCCAGTAGGTCAAGGGGTTGACAACGGCCTCGTCTGTGGGCAGCCTATCAAACTGCCAACGCGCATACTCGTCTTGGTGACAGCCTGTAGTAGATGGCGCTGTTGGTGATGCTCTGTCTGGTGGTTCTGGCTGCTTCTGTTGTGGCGTGCGATACACACCAAATTTATTACCCAGGCGACATCGTCGCTTAGTTGCTGGCTCGCCACGGTCATAAACAATGTTGTTATCTTTATATTCCTTATCCCAGACCTCTTGAATCATCGTCTTTGCAATAACAATCCACATAGGTGTCTCGGCCCAGGCATCCTCAAGCCATACCCACCGGTATGCTGGATGGAGTACTATAGCAGCATAATAAACTGGCGTCTCGTCGAGTTTAGTATAGTATTTATCCAACTCTGCCCAGGCGAGGTTGATGTTGATAGAGAAGTGCTCTGGCTGGGGGTACAGCTTTGCTACCTTCTTCCATCTCTCAAGGCGGTCGAGAAGGAATTCAAATGCGACCACATAGTCCCACATACAGCCGAAGGCCCCGTCTGACCCATCCCGACGTTGTCGCAGCTGCCCATCACCTTCCAGCGTCATCAACACATCCTCAAGGTCCTCCAGGACCTCGCCAGTAGCTGTGATGATATCCCAATCATCGTCGGACAGTTCCATATCATCACGGAAGATAAGGGGCCAGTCAGACTCTCTTTTGGCGTTTCTGCGGGCTTCTCTTTTCCAATAGTCGTTCTGGTCTTGCCACAGCTCTGCGATGAAGGAACGTAGATAGAGGGCGCGGCGAATGACGAACAACATCGACAGCCAACGCGTAGAGACGTAGATCACCACCTCCAGCGGCTTCCGGCCCCCAACAGTAGCATCGCCAGACTCATCAAAAGCAGCTCTCTGTATCTCAGAGAGCGCCTTCCTCAGAGAATCCGATCTGTGGATACTGACAACAAGGGAAGCAAGCTTGCCAATAGGGCCCTTCCGCTGCCACTCTTTATGTTGTGTGATGGCGTCAGTTGTGCCTTGGCTGAGTTGGTCCTCGAATTTTGAAGCATCGTTACTAAAAAGAAGCTGGCCGGCCACAAGGTTCACGATGTGGCCAATACAACGGACACGCCGTCGCTTACCATCAAAGCCCAGCTGATAGCCAAGTTCCTGCATTGCTGTATCGTTATTGGTGGCATTGTCCAAGGTGAAATACCCAATCTTCTGAGTGATCCAGAGTGCGTAATCAACCAACTACTTCCAATCGTTGGAGCCGTTGGATCCTCCAACTGTGGGTCCAACTCAACCGAGATCTCGCTCCCCGTGCTTGGCAACCAACCAATTCAGAAGTCCAGTTGATTGGGTTTGGATCCAACCGGTTCCAACTCGTTCCAGCGTCCGAGGGTCATGTGAGGCCCGGGCGCCGTAACTTTAGGGGCAGAAACGGTCGTGATTAACATCAGGGGCTTTGCCAACAGTGATACAAAAGCCTAATGGAAAGGCGACGACTAGAAATGTAAGCAAGGAAAGTAAGGCAACCAGATCTGGCCTCACAGAGAGACACGTTGTACAGAGGCAATAAGGCAACCAGATCTGGCTGCAGGACTGACATATTTCACATCAAGACTAAGTTGTGAGACAGACACCCCCCCCCCAGTGAGCTCTTCTGTATAAATCTAGCCCCACCCCTAATTAGCTTTTGCATGCAAGTAGCGACCTTGTCTGAACGCAATTGGTGTGAGTGGGTCACAGAATGTGATTCCCGGCTGCATAATTCTGACCGGCATACTCCCTGGGACTAATTTCGAACAGTCACGAAACGCGGGGGTGGCGATACGAGGTACCCACCTTTATTTCGTGATTTCCAAAAGCCACAAATCAAGACCTCCCGTCGCTTTTATTTCGTAACTTTCAACAGCCACGAATGAAGGGCTGCTCTTAGCAGACTTGCAAACGACCAACGTTGAGCGACCCATGAAGCAATGACCGAGCCCGATGCACCCGCCCACTCCATGTCTTCTGCACGCGGCAGGAAGCGCTTGCGTGGCGACGACCCTAGCTCTTCCGACGTCCGGCCTGTGAACGGGCCTGTGGGCGGCACATCAGCCGGAGACGACTTAGATTGCAAGCTGCGTACTCTCGCGCGTATTCTGTCCAAGAAAATAAAGACCGGGCAGAGGAAAAGGGAAGAACGTGAAGGGAAGCAGGGATATGTCGATCCGAATAACTATAGCCACACAATCTACCAGTGCATGCAGCAAATAACGGACAAGAGCTTTGACGGTTACTTGGATCGAGTGGAGCATGCGCTCGCGGCAGAGGTTCAAGAGTCGAAGATAAAGAGAAGAGCCTGGACCTCGTGGTTTGTCCTCTCTTGCTTACAACTTATCAGAGACAAACGGCGCGGAGGCCGCAAGCGCCTGCCCGCCAGGGGGGCGAAGCTGGCCAACCTGATCGTCAATCGCCTCCTTATTTCTGAGGGTGCGGCCGCGATGGGCGTGTATGATGCGCTTGCAGGTAAGGGATCTGTATTCTTTCCGGAGCACACAGCTGATGGGTTCCAGAGCAATGTTACAAACTGCGTCAGGCATCTGAGTGCTCCGCTGAAGATATTGAACGTCTAGGTGGCCTGGTATCTGAGGGCCTGCGTGGTGAGATCCATGTGCCTCTTGACCATTGCTGGCTACCGTTTCCTGGAGTATTGCTGAGCGGCCTATTCACTAAAATCCCGTAAGTGTGTTCTGCCTTGTTTGGAAAATCAGGTGCTGAGATAGCAGAGGTATCACATCATCTGTGAAGACATCGGACTTCCCAACCTCGCTCTTCTGCAGTTCACGGCCTCCCTCTCGAAAGGATCTGTGGTGGTAGGGTTTGAAATGTCCGCGATAAGGAAAGAGTGGGATGCGTTTGCCTCCAAACACTTGGAATTGCAGGAAATCCGTGGGCGATACAACTTAGGCGATGGCACGGCAGCTGCCGACTTCTCCCACAGCGTGCTATCTACCGCAGGCGAGCAGGGAAATATTCATCGCCAGACATCCTTTTGCGAGGCCTGCACAGAATATCCGGCATCCGGTCGAGGTCACAGTGGCGGGCATGCGGGTGGCAACATCATGACCATGGCGATTGACCTCGAGGAGATAGTGGAATCAGGCACGAAGTAATCATAATCTGTCATTCCTGTGCGATTTCATCCTTTCGCCTCGTACTATGCACAGTTGCAAGCAAACAAAGATCATGAGGACTAACATGGCCTTCTTCGCGACACCACAGAATTTCTCCTCCTTCAAGAATGATAATATCCCCAACTTGACATTTGAAAGTTGACTGAACAAATTGGTTTTCGGCGATGGGTCTATAGATTATGCCTTCAGAAGGCGGTTCCTCTCGGGGCATGTGCCCTTCCGGTTCAACTTGCCTATGCTTTGGCCGATGTAAAACTATGAAGAACGAAATTCGTCCTATCTTTGCCGATACACCGCGTCCTCGAATCCATATTATTTGTGGCCCAGCATGTCTTTGTTCAAGCTCAATATTCAAGCTCCTCTCATCAGCCAATTTATGTATCACAGCTTGCTTTTAGTTTGTCAGTATTGGTTTATTCGCATTTCTTTCTAATTTTTTGGGCAATTTACGAACTATATTTTCATCATTGTGAAATAAATTGTCAAGTTGTTGTGCGTAATCGGGTAGAAGAGGAAATGGCAATCTCATCACAGCTGAACTGGTGGTAGCATTTTCCATGTCTTCGCAGTAACAAGAAACGTGGTCGGCCAATGACTGAATATCACTAAGAACCCTCTGTAGGTCCGCATTCTGATGGGTCTCTGTAGATTTGATGATCAACATAGAAGTATGAGACCGTCCGACTTTTTTGGGATACAGATAAAAACAGATTCATTGATGCAGCGGTGAGGTGATTCTGGTTGGCAGTGTGGGCCCCAGCCGCGAGCTTGTGTGTCTGCGGGGTCGAGCCACGTGTGCACGAGCAAGGCCAAGTATGGGTTTCTGCGCGTCGAGTGCTCCGCCGTGGCCCACCGCCTTAGGTTCCCGGCCGTGGCCTGAACGGGGCAAGCCCCTAACCCTAGATTGAACCCGCATTTGCATGCGCATAAATAGCTCAAGTCCCATGGTTTCTACTTTTCTTACAATCATACTGTCTACCCTTCTATGGCACTTGTAGCCTCCAACACCATTGTTTTCATCTCTTGGCCTGTCAATCTTGACCAACATCATATCGCATCGAAATAACATGAGGGGCCATATTACTATACGGGGATATTGCGTCAGTACTTTTTGTTTTGTTAACACAATCACCGCTAAGAATTAATAGGCAAACGGCTATTGCATGCATCCTGGGCAAGAAGAATGCAGGACTTGGGTCAGTCTCGTACCGTTCAAAAGATGTGGCGGGCCATCAGTGGGTATGTGTTATATGGAAGTGTCAAGAAAGGGTCGACCAGTGCATCGGCACACACGTAATGAAGGTTTGCGTCGTTTTTGACCACTCGATGGGCTATGGCAGTGGTCTACCTTTGTGTCGGAGGATGTCCAATTGGTATTATAAGGAAGAAACCTGATCGGTATGATAAGGAGGAAAAATCCCTCTTTCCACTTATATCCAACGTTGACACTTGCTCGCCAATTGCATTGATAAAGCCCTGCTACACGAGAAAGTAATAAACGACTGCTGGTCCTGGTGGACAGGTATTGCCAAATGAATCATCACACCTGTTTCCTTGGAAATTGAATCGATAGCATCGATAGCGTCGGGCACAGAAAGCAAGTAAACGCTCCTAGTGAGAGCATCTGAGAGCGTTAGTACGTGTAGTGGAGCGATTGAGAATAACACATACAGTCCTGCAACTGGGCGCAGTCTTGATCTTTCTGACCATTTTCCCCTGTCTCTTCTATGACACCAGTATCCACATTCTCGGGTTTGAAAGCTTCCGAACCAAACTGCGCCGCAGTAGCAGCGCGTGGTGCCTTCAAAGGTCGCTCGTTCGGGGTGTTTTCTAGTCGCCGCTTTTGTCCAGTGATCGAAGACGGTGAGGTAGGAGGATCTGCAGATTCCGTGCACTGATATTCAGAGCTCGGAATGCTGATATCCCGTCTCGGTCGAAAGACTGCAGAGCAGATACATCGAGCTTTGGTCCTTCAGTCGCCAGCCACGTACAAAGAGACTCGTGAAGGGTGCTGGATAAGTTCGACAGAGCGGTGTACGGGACACATATCCCACATAGTAAAGCTGAATTAGCCCCGACAGTAAGAATGATAAGGCGAAGCAGTACTTGTGCTCTCCGGTCTCTCGGTTTCTGCTGTGTTGAGAGCTGCAGTGTTGATTCCCGGCCTCCCCGGAGCAGCTTGACAGCCGTTTGGAATCTTTTCTACTGGAGTTTACTTAGTCGATAATGTTTTTCAAGTTAAATTCCTTACTCTATGATTTTCTATTTGATGAACTATAAGTCAGATTTACCCATATAGAATGAATAGATGATTAGACGTATAGATGAGTGGATGAATGGATGAATAGATGGGTAGATGGATAGATGGATGGGTGGGTGAGTAGGTAAATAGGTGAGTAGATGGTTAGACAGGTACATGGGTGGATGAATGCTTAGATGGCTGGACGGATGGGAGGATATGTAGATAGATAGGTATGAAGGCGTCCAGGAAATGACCACCTGCTTCGAAAGTCTGTTCCCGTATAGTAGCACTCGCTACAGAAGGAGGTCACGCCGCAGGGGAGTACGACCACGGAGACAGGCTACGGCATGTTGGGAGCTGTGGCACAAGCCAACGTCAAGGGTGAACGATGAGAGGTGTACAGCTCCAGTGGATGGAATCGATCCCGGTACTCGCTCGTCTTGAAGCCTGGCGCTTAGATTAGGGGACCGACCCCGGTGTGATCCATCTGGTGGTGGGTGTGTGTGGGCGGATACTGAATCCAGTCCCCTTGACCGTTGGTGTCTTGTCCCATCTCATCATACGAGACGTCGTTCAGGGATGGAGGTCCGCTAAGCGTGGCGAACTGAGGCGCTGAGGTTTCAGCTACGGACTCATTTCACTGCACAGCTGATCAATCCCAGTCCTTGTGAATTCACGAACGCCACGCGACCACGCGATCACCAACGTACGCATGGGAGTTGAGTAGCGCCAGGCCGCCGGTTCCCAGTGGAACACTTCCTATTCCGCTGTGCAAAATGGACCGCGCAACGGGAAGGCATGTTGCGATGCTCACAGGCAAAGATGGGAAACCTATCATACTTCCTGGGGGGAAAGGCGGCGTCTGACGGTGACAAATGGACACCAGACATGCGGGCAGTACGGGCGACGATCAAATTTGCCATTGCAACGGGGAGGCTTGACATGGACCAGAAGCCTCAGGCACACTAACTATTCAGATTGAATCCTACTAACATCATACAGTCTCATTTTGGCAGACCGTGCTTCAGCTGCTGAGGATAGGATGCTGAACACTTGGAGAAATTGGCCTTCAAGCAGGCCTGTCACTGCATATACATCAGATTGGACCAGTCAGTAGAGTGAAATTGTGGGGCTTCGGGTGATTATGGAAGAACCGTACGAAACGAAAATAGCTTAGCGCAAAGGCCCTCTGGGGTGTGTCCCCCCGGGCGAAATAAAATCCATCCATCCAACCATCCAAATCACTTTGTCTACGAAGCAAATTATCTCTAACTAACCCGATGGTGGGTACAAGGAGGGGCGCCGGCAACCACTGGCGTAAGATCCTATTTGTCGGTGTCGATAGCAGTTTGAATAACCTCTTTTGGCGTCTGGACTGACTTACTCGCGCTTCTTCCAGCCTATGCTAACGTCGTGTGCCAGAAGACTTCATGCACATTCATCATCGCTGTCTGCCTCCACCGGCACATCCCCCGCAGGCTCAAACTGGACGGCCATGTCCAACATGAGTGCTTTTCTGTCGCTGCCGATGACCGGCATCCAGTTACACTCTTCCGTCCGACGTCCACGCGGAACCTGCATCATCGGGAGGATCTTGCCCGTTTGCATGTTTTCAGAGTCGAACGACAGCAGACGCTCCTTGTGATACTCTTGCAGCCTCACAAACGGGCCTGCCACAATCCTCATCCGATCGTCCAGCCTATACTTGCGGAGGCAGCAGGAACGAACCACTGTCGATACGGCCAAGCAGGTCTTCCAGGTATCATAGTCGACAAAGTCCAGAATCCGGTCGTACAGCTCCGGCGCGAGAATGCCTGCCGATTTGGATGCTGCGAGGCGGCTCCCGGCGACTTCGAAGAAGTTGACGAGGGCCGCGAGCCCAGGGAACTGTCTTCGTAGTCTTCGCCCTGTCCCCGTGCAGTTCGACTGCATAATGAGCTCACCGCGCCGATGCTGGATCTTCATCCCCGGCTTCAATTCTGGTCGCTCGCGCGGATGTGTGCTCACACAATACTCTGCACGCAGAGGCGAGAGATCGACAGCATCGCTGACTTCAACGAATGGCTTCTCCTCACCGCCACAGAAGACCTCCGCAAAGGCTACTTTAAAGAGCGACAGAACAACGATCTGAAAGTTGGCGCGTCCCTGTTCGATACCCCAAGTAACGGCCTTAGTAATGGCCTCACCGTCAATCACCAGTGTAAGGCTGACAAGCACGTCCTCGAGCCAGTACATCGTCTCCGTGGGCGACGCCCCTGGAGGCTCGCCTGGTTGATGGGACATGGATCCAAACTCCAGCAACGGAGCGCTATCGCCAGCCCACTCTTCGTCAAGCCATCCAGGTGACTCAGGTAAGTGGTTCGACTTGCAGCCCTGCCAGACGCAACTTCGAGGGTTACACTGCTGAGCGGGAAAAGAATGGAATTTGGCCTGGCCAGACGCAATCGAGACGAGGGCAAAGGTCAGCTCGCGAAAAGGAAACGAGTCCGGACTCCACTCCCTCCCAAATCTAATGATCTCGTCCTTATATTCAATAAGCGTCCTGGCCAGAACGTGCGTGAGGAACACCTTTCGCGCCTCTGTGATTTTTGTCCTCGGGCCTACGAGGCGGAAGCCATATTCGACCTCCCGGTTCCGCTCGGGAAGCTCCAAAGCCAGCGAGGCCATGTGATCTTCTGGGCAAATGTCGAGGGAGATGGTGGGCTTATACGGATAAATGCTGTCTGCGATGGCCCGAAGCCATAGGCCGTCCTGGCGTGGGATATTCCCTAGCTTCCAGTGTATGCTGTAGTTCATGGTGAGGACTTCAAGGTCGAGGTTGATGATGTAAACGTACTCGGCGTCGTGGTGACCCAGCCGCGGAAGCTCGGAAGGAAGCGTCTCGAACTCGCGAAACTGCGAATAGTCGGGTTCGAAGCCGTCGCTGATCTCATGGACATGTCTTTCGAGGGCGCCTTCCTTGGCCGCATACTTGGCCCGCATCGACTCGAGCCATTCTGCAAATCGTCAGCATACTGCAAGGCACGGATCGTTCTTCACAGCGTACTATGGTATCCCTTGGGGTCGGCGGGGATGCTCGCGACGATTTTGGCGCCGAGACCCTCGAAGTAGCTGTCGTACTGGTGATGGCGAATGTAGTAGCGCCTGCGGAAGCGCACTATCTCGAGGCCTCGAGTTCCCATTGCGTTCGGGCTGGAGAACTCGATGCTCCTTCGGCGGCTCCTTTTGACAGAAAGAAGGAGGCATACCAGGACGATTGCAGGTGGTAGACAGCTGACGCGACAAGGCGCTGCAATATTTCGTCCAGTCTAGCGTGTCACGACCAGTAACCGTGTCACACGGCCCAGCGGGCCCGTTAGGCAACAGTGAGGGTCCTCTGTCGACGTGTTCATAGTGGGATGCCTCAGGCATCCAGGAATAATGGTCTAGATATGGCCGGCACACTACACTAGCATCCTGGAAAAACCCCAGGAGCATCAGCAAGTCTTAAAAACCCCTTAGAGATTATCATTACAATACCACAAGCCCTTCACACACACAAGCCCTTGTAACAAATAATCTCTAACCCCTAAGTCACCTAACTTCCCCTCACCACTAAGTCACCTGACTTCCCCTCACCACCGTTTGTTCCCTACAAACGCTCACACCACCCCATCATCACCACAGCTTCCTTCGGCAACAAGACGGCTAACCTAATCCAACCCCAGCCACAATCACAGCTTTTAAATACGTACTAACACTAGCCTCCAAGCACAATCCCACGAAAACTTGCCACCCTCTAATAACAAACTTATCTCACTTAGTAATCCTAAGAAGCTGCTTTAGGCACCTATATAGGAACCAAGCTCCTTAGCTTTATAGGAAAAAGCCCTAACTGTCAGATGTGACGGGTAGCCAAGAGGTGTGTGCCTGAGGCATCAATATGTCCGTCATGACAAAACCAGCCCCCCAACGGGAGGGGTCGCACTAGAGAACCAAGACAAGACATCATCACAATACACACAGTTACTGTGACGGCAGCCACGGTAGGCAAGCCCTCTGTCCGTCACAAGGACCCTAACCCTTAGCCCCACAGTCGCGTCAAGACTTCGCGAGCCAGGGACCGCCAGAGCTTCGCTCTCCCCTTTCTTTCCCTCTTCTCAGCTTAGAATATTCGTTGATAGCGCCAATAGACCCAGCTCCCATGCTGCATCTCGTGCTGGCCGTGACAGTTCCCGCTTCGAGGGGCTGGTTTTGTCATCTAAAAAGTGGGTGCCTCAGGCAGGCCCCTTAACAAAGGGCGGTCCGTGGCGGACCGCTATTTCCTTGGGTCTCACCACCGTACCGTTACATCTGACACACCCCCTCAGACTTGCAGGCACTGGAAGGCTGAATCTCAGTCTCCTTCCACCGCTTGTAGCCTGGCTATCATGGGGTCTTCCTTGAAGACGTTGTCTCCCCTTCTGGTGGTTATTTCTTCCATTCCCAGCTGGTGGAGAAATCCTTTCCATTTCCCAGCCGGTAAGGCTTTTGTCAACCCATCTGCCATCATCTGTGCTGAAGGTGTGTATTCCACCGTGATTGTACCTCCTTGGACTTCTTGCCGTAGCCAATGATTGTGTATATCTACATGCCGAAGCTTGGTCTTCAGTGTTGTGATATCTGAGTTGACCAGCTTGATCGTTTGAGTATTGTCGCACTCGACTTTTATTCTCTTGTCTTCCAGGTCCACTGATAGTCAGACTTGCCTATCCTGATATGCTATCCTGATATCATCTCTGCTATCCTGCTATATCCGATATGATATATATCGGATATCGGATAAAGCTAGGGCCCCTTATCCTGATATCAGGATAGATATCAGGATAAGCTGCCGACTGTCACGATAGCAGGTAGGCGGTTCCCGGGCAGGTGGACGTCGAGCAGTCAGGATGATCAGGCAGGTCTTCTATTTACTACGTACAGGCTCTATCCTCGGTAGGCACAGGCTCTGTTGACAAGACGTAGCTCGAAGAGCTACGAAACAGCTATCAGGACAGGGTGCGGAGTTTTATCGAGCCGGCGGCTCACGTAATCAGACCCCAACCCTCTGGGTTGGGCATCCCCCATAGCCTGGTCCGCCGCGGACCGAGCGTAGGGAGCCAGGACTGTGACAGTACCCCCCTCTCCAGGACCGAACTCCTGAGAGGTCGTCAGGGGCCAGGCTTGTACGGGTATCTCCTATGGAAGTTGCGCACAACCTCCTGAGCGTTTTCTAGGTGCGACGCGGGCACCTCTTCGGGTTCGTCGTATCCAGTCCACTTGACTGTATACTTCAGGCGTGGACGGCCCCGACCGCGACGATCCCATCGGGAATCCAGGACCTCCTCGACTTCCCACTCTTGCAGGCCGTCCACTTCAATAGGCGGTGGGGGTTCATTTCTCTGAGCGGGCAGCGGGTCATCAGCAGCAGGCTGTAACAGGCTGACGTGAAAGACAGGGTGAATCTTCATGGACTCGGGCAGGGCTAGGCGATAGGCCCAAGGGCTAACAACCTTCTCGATCCGGAACGGGCCACAGTTCTTCCAATCCAGTTTCTTCGCAGGACGCAGAGTCTTGATGTTACGGGCGTCGAGCCAGACCTCTTGGTCAACTCGGAACCGGCGGGCTGGGCGGCGCTTGCGGTTCGCTTGCTCCCTGTGACGGGCCTGAGCAACACGCATCTCACTTCTCATATGTTCAGTGATCACTTGCATTTGGGAAGCAAACTTCTCAGCATCACGCGCAGCGGGCTTCTCAGGGGGCAGGGAGGGCTCAAAGCCCAGTCGTGGGTGGAATCCGTAGTTCCCAAAGAACGGTGTAACGGAGGTAGTTTCGGAGACGGTGTCATTCGAGGCAAACTCAGCCAGCGGGAGCCAGTCAGACCAGTCGTCTTGCAGGTATGCCACATACAGGCGCAGGTATTGTTCTAGGATGGCGTTCATACGTTCTGTCTGTCCGTCGGTTTCCGGGTGGTATGCGGTGGAGAGCGTAGCAGAGATTCTCAGACGGCGGGTGATATGTTTCCAGAATCCAGAGACAAACTGGGGGCCCCGGTCGGAGACGATCGTCGTCGGCAGGCCGTGTAACTTCCAGACGTACTTGGTAAACAGGCGAGCCGCTTCTTCGGAGTCGCACGTTCCTTTGCAGGCGATGAAATGTCTCATTTTAGTAAGGCGATCAACCACGACCATAATAGCATCATATCCCCGGCTGGCGGGTAGGTGTGTGATGAAGTCCACCGAGACGTCCCTCCAGGCTCGCTCAGGAACGGGGAGGGGCTTCAGCAGGCCTTGGCGGGCCTCTCGGTTCGGCTTAGCCCGGCGGCACTGGTGACAGTTCGCAACCCAACGTTGCACAAAACGTAGCATCTGGGGCCAGTAGTATTCACGGTCCAGGATCTCGTAAGTTCTCGCGGACCCAGGGTGGCCGGCGATCGGTGATTCGTGGCAGGAGTTCAGGAGCTTGGCTTTTAGCTCGGGCAGATCCGGAACGTACAGGCGGTTTCCATAGTACAGGTATCCGTGGCGGTTCTCGCACTCGGCTAGGGTCAGCAGCGGGTGTCGAGGGGAGTCCTCTTCTAAGGCTTTCAGGACAGAACGGGGGATCGGGTCTTCTGAATATCCTTTCTCAAATAGGGTGGACATTTCTTCGTCCCAGAGTTGACGGGCTGGTTCTGTTCGGCGGCGTGCCGTAGCCAAAAAACGTACGGTCTTCTTTTGCGGTAGGGCGGGATCCAAATTTTCTTTCTTTAGGACAACCTGGCTCTGGTGCAGCAGCCTCTCATCCCCCTCTTGAGGTAGGTCTTCTGACCTCCTGGTCAGCGCGTCCGGCTTGGCACCTTGCTTTCCTGGGCGGTATGTGATCTGAAAATTGAAACGAGACAGGAATTCTGCCCAGCGGGCCTGGCGGCAGTTGAGCAACTTCGTTGTCGTAAAGTACTCCAGGTTTTTGTGGTCCGTAATGACCTTGATCGGGGACGGGGCCCCTTCCAGTTCCGGGCGCCATTCCTCGAAGCAACGGATAATAGCAAGCAGTTCCTTATCATATATCTCATAGTTGCATTCTGTCGAAGAATGTTTTTTCGAGAAGAATGCGACGGGTCGTAGGATTCCGTCGTCCCCATACTGGGACATTACTCCGGCAGAGACAAAGTCGGAAGCATCAGTTTCTAGTATGACGTCCTTTTCCCAGTCGAAACAGGCCAGTACAGGTGCTTGCGTAAATGCAGTCTTCAGGTCATTAAAGGCTTTCTCGCAGGAGGAGTCGAAATCAAATCGCACTCCTTTTTTTGTCAGGCGGACTAGTGGTGAAATTATTTTGGAAAAGTCTCGGACGAAGCGGCGGTAAAAGTTGCCAAACCCAATAAAGGCTTGCACGTCTGTCAGGCAGGTCGGGGTTTTCCAGGAGACGATAGTCTCAACCTTCTTCGGATCCATCCGGATACCGTGTGCGCCCACAATTAGGCCTAGGAAGGTTGTCTCTTCAACGAAGAATTCGCACTTCTCCAACTTAGCATACAGGCCGGCTTCTCGCAGGGCAGTCAAGACCAGCCGCAGGTGTTCTTCGTGCTCAGAACGGGTACGGCTGTAGATCAAGATGTCGTCCAGGTACGCTGTGCAAAATACGTCCAGGTACGGTCTCAGGGTATCGTTAATGAATCTTTGGAAGGTCGAGGGGGCTCCGGTGAGCCCAAATGGCATCACTAACGTTTCAAATAGGCCGAAGCGGGTGCGGAAGGCGGTCAGATATTCCTCCCCCTTGCATATACGGAGGTTGTTGAAGGCAGCGATTATGTCGACCTTTGAGAAATACTTCATCCCCTTCAGGTTGTTCAGGGTCTCCTTGGTCAAGGGCAGTGGGTAACGGTCCTTGACGGTGACATTGTTCAGGGCTCGATAATCCACACAGAATCGGAGTCCTCCTCCAGGTTTAGACACAAACAGGACTGGTGAGGCAACGTGGGAGGCGCTTGGTCGGATGAATCCCTTCCGTAGGTTTTCGTCTAGCCATTCTCTTAGGGCTGTTAGCTCGTCTCGGGACATAGAATATAATGGGCCAAAGGGTGGCGTCTTCCCTTCGATCAGCTGGATATGGTGGTCATATGGACGGTGAGGCGGTAACTTCTCAGCCTCCTTGGGTGAGAAGACATCAGCAAATTCCTCCAGTTCCTTGGGTAGGGTTTTCGCAGGCTCAGATCCCGTTATATTTTTTTGCTCTCGTTCTTAGGGTACAAATAAGCCCAGGAAGCTCAAAGATGGCAGACAGTACCACAATTACCATTGGCTCAGCGGAACGGCAACAAACGAGTTCTGGGACTGACAACTCGACTGAAATTAGAGAAAAGTCGCCCAATAAGGCAGCCGCCGCCGAAAATTCTCATCCCGGAGCAGATGCTGTCCCAGACAAGCCGCTATGGCGGCGTGTGCTGATTACAGTGGCTTTATTGACCGGGGTCTTTCTTGTTGCTCTGAATGTTAACATTCTCGGTCTGTTCATCCCGCATTAAGAGCTGAGAAACCATCTAGCTAAGCAGCAGGAAAACTAACATGACCGTGACACAGCTACGGCGACCCCGAAAATCACGACTGAGTTCCACAGCCTCGAAGACGCGGCCTGGTACACCACGTCGTACAATTTGGCCAGATTGGCCACTCAACCAGCGTTCGGTGGACTGTATACATCTTTCTCCCTCAAGTAGACATTCTGCTGGAGCATTATGGTATTTATCATTGGCTCCATCATCTGTGCCGTTGCCCTAGGCTCCGCTGTTCTCATATTGGCCATCTATTTAAGCGAAGCGGCTGTCGAATCTGCAGTGGTCGAGAAGGACCCTATTGGGTGGTGGCAACAGAATCTTCAGAAGTTTCCAACCTTAGGCATTATGGCTATAGACTTCCTCAGCATACCATCTTCTTCTGCAGAATCAGAGAGGAGCTTCAGCAGCGCTGGACGGATGGTCACGCCTGTTAGAAATCGACTGCGGCATGTCGTCATAACGATGGCTCAATGCCTTCGTTCGTGGAGTAAGGAGGGCTTCTACAAGCCTAGTCTTCCCTTAGATATGTTCCAAGACGTGCTACAGCAGGCCGAAAACATAAAAGAAAGCGGCAGTAGCATCACAGAGTAGTTATCGATTGAATTATTATAACTCTGCAAGAGCCTCGTGCCTTCCTGATTCAGTAATATATGGGGCGACAAGGGAGTGGCGATAGCGTCGATATCGATCGCTCCGATGGCGATACAGGGTCCTTATCGATCGCCATCGCCATCGCCATGTGGGTCCATGTCGATGGCGATGGCGATACGGGGTTCCATCGCCATCGATCGATCGCTGCGGAACCTTGGGTCTACTAGGTATATTATACCACATAGACATAATATAGAGGAACATATTGGTGATATCAGCGGAGAGGCCGAAATAGAGCGTGATCAAAACCGGCCGCATGGCTGCAGTTACTGCATCATCCTGTGAATAGCTGTAGCGAGCGTATCAGAGCCCCGGTGAACAGGCGTGTCGTTCGCTGGATCATTCAACAACGGGCTTCCCGGTAGTAGTGTCGTATTCATCTCGACGTACAGTGGGACGACGTGGGGAGGGAACAAAGCGCCAAAGAAGGATGCCACGCTATCCGGCTCCACGACTCGCAGCTCGATCTTCTTCCCAGTCACCTCTTCGAGCGCTTGCTTGACGTCGAGGGAGCTGTAGTCCTGCGGCCCCTGGAGTTCAGTGACATGAGGCTTATCTGATGGCTTGATTTCCGATGAGAGGGCCTGGGATGCGCAGTATGCGCCGATGTCGTTTACCGACACCTAGCCGCCATGTTATCTACCATACGCTTCCACGGTAATGGTGGAGGGGAACGTACCATGGGGATGGCATGGGAAGCGGGCGAAATCGTCGTGCAGATCGAGGGCGGGTCGCCTTTTAGGCCGTGAAGCGCCATCCCCCAATTCTCCATGAAGTAGGCGCATCGGACGAAGACAACTTCTGGCGCCGCACCGGCGAGGGCCTTCTCCGCAACATGGTTTGTGGCTATCTCGCCCTGTATAGCCTTATTAGAGCTCCTGACAGGCTGTTCGGAGGATGGTTGGAGACCATACCGTCCCTGTCTCGTACTGGGCGCCCATGCTAGACACGTAGACCAGACGCTGGACCGTCCCCGAGCAGCGAACCGAGTCCGCGACATTCTCCGCCAGCCGCTTTGCCCCATCGATCGGATCGCCCGGGTTGAAGGCTAGGGGGGGGGACACGGTGATCACCGCATTCGAGCGGGTAAAGTCAAGCGTCTTGACGGTTGCGATGTCGCCTTGTCGGGCTTCGAAGGCCGGGTTCGCCTTGAACTTTTCCGGGACTTTGTTGAGGTCTCGGTATATGCCCACCACAGCGACATCGGGGGACGTGCTAGAGAGGAGGTGCTCGATTGCGGCTTGGCTTGTCTTGGTTGAAGCTGGCACTACAGTGACCTTCATGATGCAAAGTGGAATAATCGAACTGGCTGAAGTTCAGCTTATAGGGCGATAACTTAAGTATTGGTGGTTATTGACGAAGAGATGGGGTGGTGTAAAACACGGGGGACACATCATAGCCGACTCGGTGGCAATAACCATTCGTTCTGCCCCTTGATTTGGACCGTTATACGCGGACTTGCACGAGAGCCGAGAAAAGTGACCTCACACAGTTCACAAATCAGTGTAAATACGGACCAAGAAGGCACTAGATAGCCTGCTGGGAGCGCCATAACGCCCCCAAGAGAACTCAACTAGCTTCGCAACATTGCTTGACACCATCAGGAGAGGCTTATTACGGCAGATAAATTGTTTCTCCTTCTGTCAGGAAGGTCCCATGGAGTCATGTGTGGAGACGTGGACACTGTGGAGCGGCGTACCTCTTCACGAAGAGCGAGAGAGCACCAAAACATGGTAACCGAAAATGGCCGGATAGCTGCCACCAGAAAATAGCTGCCACCAGAAAAAAGCTGCCGCCGGAAAATAGCTGCAGTGGGAGGGATCGTGTGACTCAGAAACTTGGCAGCCTGCTCAGCAAGTTCCAAAAGCTGTTTCTCAGAAACCAAATCTCAGGTCTGAAGTCTGATTCACAGTCTTCCAAATCGAGTTCCAGAGCAGCCCTAACAAGTAGCCTTCTAAAAATAGATTGAGGGATACCCTCCATCAGGCATGTTGATCTGACCAACATGAACCGGATGTTTCAGCAAGCGCTCCGACTGCATCACTCTTGAGCACACGACTATTTTTGGGTTAGGAATACGCGAGTGCACTAGGCTTCGAGATCGCCCTTTCTTCTCCGGATTTTATGGAATTCCTCCCGGATCCTGGCTGGGCTTGGTAGGCCTTTCGGACGGCTCATGTATATTTGCGCGAGAAGGAATCTAGGACGCGGCCCCGAGCTTCGCGCAAATCTCAATGAAGGAGGCGACGCTGGCCACTAACCCCACCAGCTCCGCCATCCCGACGTGTATTCAGCGCTGCGCCTGATGTTTGGGGGTGGGGGTTGGGTGTCGTCAGTGAGGCAGGGGTTCCGCCTACTCCAAGTGGTTGACAAAAAAACAGGTGTATGGGATACATTGTATACTAACCGAATTGAGTACTTGTCGGACTTGGACGCAGCATAGAAAGTAAAGGAACCGCAAAGAAGGCACGTGATTCATTTTATTTTATTTTACCGTGGTTTTTCCGTTCGATCCACCCGTGATCGCAAGACCCAGCCATCCTCGTCCCAGTCCCCGCCCTCTTCACGCCCTATCGCTTCGGCTCGAACCCTTTCTGGAGGATCTCTGCACCTGTTTTCCTGGCTCGTTTCGTAAGCGTTTCCCGGATCTTTTGCCCGCTCCACGCTCGCGCAATCTGGCCGATCTTGCTAACTATTTTATAGCTAAGCATCGGGTTCGGCGCCTGTCCCCGACTCCGTCCTTAGAATACGTTGTCCATCTTCACGAAGTCGGCTGCCGTAGCGTCAGGCCTTGCCTTGCGGATGGGCCAGACGCCGCCCGCCGGTTCGCCGCCCGCCAATCATTGCCGAGAATGGCGCGCCCGAGCCGGACGCCACGGTGCGCAGGCACGCAGCACACCAGAGGTGCGCCCTTGGGTCGAGGTTGCCTGGCTGGGCAGGTCTGGTTCGTCGCGTCGTCAAAGGTAAGCCGCATACAGTGTATTGACCAAAGGAGATTGCCTTTGTTTGGCGGCACAAGTACACGGAAGCACCGGCCTGGATGGATGATGCTAGGACTCGCACAAAGATCCTCATCCAAAAAGGAATTGCTTATCGAAGGCCAACAAAGCGCACGGCCTTGACCGAGTGTGATGGCGTACCACTACCCCCCACCATCACTTGGTCCCGGAATTCCGTACTCGAGCCCGGGCGGACCGATACCCGCTGGTCCTGCGAACCTAGCCGGACAAGTTCCCACTAGGCCTACGAATGTCCCAACCGCCCGAGATGCCGACCTATTGCTGCCAGCCTTCGAGAACCTGGCGATCAGCGTCAGCCAGCCGGATCCCCGCGCAGCCAAACCTACTCCCGCCCCCGCGAGGCCGTACACATATGAAAAGGTCTTCGAGAGCATCGTCGATTTCACCACCGCCCTGCGATCTAACAAGCCCCTGGGTCCCGACGAGTACAAGGTCGCGAAGGTCCTCGCGGGGCCGTTCACAAGGGCGGCCTGCTTGTGCTGCTGCAGGAGCCGCGGTCCAACCACCCATGGGCCCGCGGCGTCGACAGGGTCATCTCGGACTGCGCGAGCCTGGACATCCTACGCGAGGGTCTCCGGACCGTGTCCAGCGGTGAGCTGAGCATCACCACCAACGTCTCCGTGATCGATCGGTGGCCGTTCCTACACCAGAAACTGCACAACGACCTCGGCAAGACGAGGTCACGCGCATACAATCGATCGAACGCTACCAATAATGGACTTCCTGCTTAGCAAATTTGAGGCTGCACGAATCGAGTACGCAGATGACGCTTTTATGGCGCCTTGTATTGATGCTGGGTGGGCGAAACTCGACGCATATTACACTCTTACAGAGCGGTCATCTGCTTATGTTGCAGCTATTGTCCTCAGCCCTCATCGAAAGTGGCACTACTTTGACACTACCTGGGAGGAACATCCTGAGTGGATTGAGAGCAATAAGACTGCCGTAGAAGATCTCTGGAAGTCTCGTTACGCACCAGTCGCCAAGTCAGCGGAGTCATCAGCCCAGTCCTTGGTTGAAAAGCCACTAGTGAAGAACTCGTTTCTTGTATGGGAAGACGAACATGAGGATCCCGAGCTTCCCACCCTATTTGATGAGTATCAGAACTATATATCAGCCCCAAGAATCAAAGTCAAAGATGTACGAAAGTGGTGGCTTGAGGATACACAACAAACGCTCTATCCAAACCTTTCCAAAATGGCGCTCGATCTTTTGTCAATTCCTGCGATGTCTGCTGAGCCAGAACGTCTCTTCTCTGATACGAAAATCACCCTCCAAGATCGCAGGAACAGGTTAGGGATTGATATAATTGAGGCAATTGAGTGCATAAAGTCTTGGTCGAAGACTCGCAACTTGGCTTGGGTTGACGACGTTGAGCTTGTCTTGGATACAGCTATCATTGGAGAGGATGAACAGCAGGGGTCTTCTAACATTATACCTGATATTACGAGCAATAGATAGTATGCAAGCAATTCAAACTCAAAATGCTCGAATCTCTGGAGTTTTCTTTTGACCTCTAGTTCTACTTCATTCTCACACCTAAGCAATAGGAGTGGCGTTAAATTAGTTAATTCTGTAGACTGTAGCTCAAGTAAACCCTTAACCTACGCGAGTGAGGTCTAGGAAAACGGTTTCCGGAGCGTTCTCGTTATCTGGCAATAGTATAATCTTATATGTTAGCTGTGAATAGCTTCATCTTTATCAAACAGTGATGGATTTGTGGGAACAGCTTTTTTGACGATAGAATCTCTCTTGTTCCTCTTCTATCTAGCTGGAAGATAGCTAGCTATTTATCCCTCGAGGTCAGTCTGATCCCGGAGGCTTTGGTCCGGCGACTCCGTCGCAGACCGGGGATCCGGCCGGAGCCAGGTATCCGGGGGACTAGTTGAACCTACGTTGGCAAGATCCACACCTCCAAGAACAGCCTATCCAATCTTTCTGACCTGTTCGTCTGACAATCCTGTTATGGTCCGCGAGACGAACTTGAATCTCAACCTTACTCAATTTGGTTAGTTTTATGCTTAGGCCATGCGGCTCTTCGCACGCCGTGCGATATGATATTACGATACGATATTGCTTAAATACAGTGTAATACCGTATGCCGTGCAGTGCACCGAATTCCTAAACAATCCAGTGCAGTGTGGGGTTGAAAAAATATCGTATACGGTATTTTGCACTATTTACTTCACTGCATCTACCAACATCTTGTCGACAGTAACATCAGGGAAGTCCTCGGCCACTGCTGCTGCAACCTCGTCCCAGAGCACCATCCCGTTCCGCTGGGCGTTGCTCTTGGTCACGACCGTGAGAAGCTTCCGCGGCCTGCTTTGAGCCGTCTCGAACGCGAACCTCATGATACGCTCCACGCCGTGGCGCGTGAACATGGCCACCTCGGTGGCCGTCTCCCAGGCCTGGCCGCGATGGCTACGGCCGCCCTGCCCGGCATACTCGCCCTCTGAGTTCTCGCGGACGATGACCCAGTCGAGATCACCGGTACTACAATTCCTCAGGGGCGACTGGGTTCCTCGGAAGACTTTAGTCGGTCTTACGTTGGCATATTGCTGGAACGGCTGGCAGATGGCCAACCGGAGGCCCCAGAGCGAGATGTGGTCGGGGACGTCTCCAGATCCGTTAGCACGAGCCACGGGTCGCCGACAGACAAAGGGGAAGAACCCGCGGCATGGCCACTTACCTGGGGCGCCGACTGCACCAAACAAAATAGCGTCGTGCTTTTTCAGCTCATCGAGTCCGCCATCGGGAATATACTTCCGGGTCTTCTTATACGTGTCCGAGCTCCAGTCGAAGTGAGTGAAGTCGATGTCGAAGGACCCTAGCGTTTCTGACAGCGTCCTCAAGACTGTGATGGCGGCATCCACGACCTCAGGCCCGATTCCGTCCTTGGGCCTCGTCAATAAGTTGCCCCTCACAAGGCACTCCTTCACAGGTACTTACCGCTGGGATGGAGGCGATGCTATAGCTATTTGGTGCTGGGGCAGCTGAAGGAGACATGATTCCGGTTTGCGCAAGATTTCCGATTACCTTATTTCGTACGTGAAGGGTTTTGAGAGGTCTTCTCGGCACCCGTTTCCTCCCATCTACCTGTTATATACGTACGGCCGGTCCTCAGGCCGGGTGTGGGGTGGATCGCGGACGGCGGTGGGTCTGTTCCGGCCGCGGCCGGGCAAAGGAAACACCGTGAGGGGTCAATTTCCTGTCTCCGGCATTGCATACTCCCGCCTTCCAACGCCAGACTTGCACGACAACAATTGCACATTTCGACGTGTGCGGTGCTTTTTGTACTAAGGAGCCATGAAATCCAACCGACCGGCGTCGAAGGGAGGCAACTACATGATGTCTCCGACTTGTGTCCCGGTCCAGAGGGACAAATCGTGGGTGGTTCCATATCTTGTACCACCACGAGAGCCTCGGAACCTGGTCGTTTTTTTTTTTCTCTTCTTCTTCCTTGTCATCATAGCCTAAGAGGGCAGAAAAACTGCCGACAGGACTCTAGCATCTCTGAACTTGTTGGAGGACCGAATATCGTCACCGGACGGGGTACTGCATAATTCAGCAAGTTCTTCCCTCTTGTGCCTGCATCTCAACAAACACCCCGCGTGCATTCACATGCAGCACCAAGCTGGCCCCCAAACCCCTCCAACTCGCCAGGCTCGGGTCGTCTTATATGCATGCATACGTGCTCGGATCTGACGGGTTTCAGCAGCAAGTCACTCCACCTGTTGGCCGCTCCAAAACCGGTCCTCACATATGACAGCCTGACCAACAATGCAGATGCGGGTCGACCGCCGGCAACATCATTAGCCCGGCTGTCGCCATCCCACGCGCGTGCATGCTTGAACATCTATCCCACCCTGGTCCTGGCCCCTCCCTCCCCTGACCTTTGCCCTGGCGACAGGGACGACGGCTTTTCGTATCTAGCCAGTCGAGCACCATCACGCCCCTGTCACCTCCAACCCGTCAAGCTCGTACATAAATGTACTAAGCAGGCATGTGGCGTGGCCGAGAGCACCGGAGGGGGACGGGAGACAGGTTGGAGGGCAGCTACCTAATGAGAGCGCCTCGGGCGTTGAGGTGACGTCCCCGGGGGGACCATTGCCTCATCCTGGTCCAAAGCCACGAGATATGGCCATGGCGGGCCCCCGTCCCTAGCACCCACAGCGGGGTCATCCGCGGTGGAATCCTCTGCTCCGGGCGACGCCCCGACCGCCATTCGTGGCGGGTGATGGGGTCAACCGGTGGCCCTCTTTCAAATTGTACACGGTACAGTAGTCTGCATAAGTAGACTACTCTGCCTAGTCGTGGCGTTGGGCATTTCCAACTCTGCCTAGGTTTCACTGCCGACACTGTTCGTTTCCCAGAGAGATCCTGTACTCAACGTTTTGCAGTTGCACTTCACCAACAATGGCGAGCAGCGAGCCTCCTGGGGATGCTGCCGGTGCAACCCCTCCAGCCCCTCCAGCCCCTCCCGCCAACGAGCCGTTGCCTACTTCCTCTCCGCCCGCGCAACCCCCCGCGGGCGGACAATCCCCCGCGGCAGCGGGCGGGTCAGCGGGCGAGGCAGGTGAGGCAGCGGGCGAGGCAGCGGGCGAGACAGCGGGCGAGACGGGCGAGGAAACGGGCTTACTGCCTCCCACCCATTGGACGGAGCTGGCGGGACAGGTGGGTGTGATCAGCTCAGCCGCGAGCCACACTGGGCGGGCAGAGGGGATGTGGCGCTGAGATCAGTCACAGCAAGATCTGGACGACGACAACGATTCCGCATTCGGCGACACGGCCAGCTCGACAGACTCCATCACCTCGAGCATCCTCGAGTACAGAACCATCCACGGCCGAACATACCACAGCGACAATGTGGGCCTCAGCGCGCAGTACTGGTGCGACACCCCTCCTCTCCTCCAACCCAGGGCAGACTCCGGAAAACCCACCCACAGTCCTTGCCAACTGACCGCTAATCGACCCCAGGGGCTCCAACGATGAGATGCAAAATGAAGCCATGGACATCATGTGAGCGCTTTGGTCAATAATCCAGGGAGCACCCCTTGGCTGATCATCACTCCAAATAGCCACCATTTTCTTAGCCTTTGCTCCGACAACAAGCTCTACTTTGCCCCACTCGGAGACAATGTCCAGGTACGGCCCGGGCCTGCGGCACAGCACGACGCATGTCACGCTGACTCTCGATTAGAAAGTCCTCGACGTCGGCACGGGAACAGGACTGTGGGCAATGTACGTACTGGGCCCCCCCCCCCACATCCGCACGTCTGGTTCATGGCTTACAGCTCAACAGAGACTTCGCCGACGACCACCCTGAAGCAACCGTCATCGGCACCGATATCTCCCCAATCCAGCCCAAATGGGTGCCTCCTAACCTGAAGTTGTGAGTCCCCCTGGCGGCCACTCATGATTGGCTGCGAATATGCGCCCTGACCAAGACCCCTGCAGCGAGATCGAGGATTGCACCTCAGAATGGACCTTCCACGCCAACGAGTTCGACTACATCCACTTGCGCTACCTCGTCGGCAGCATCGTCGACTGGTCTGCGCTGTTCAAGGAGGCATACAACGCCACGAAACCCGGCGGCTGGGTCGAGAGCTTCGAAGCCTCGCCCCACATGATCAGCGACGACGGCTCGGTCCCGGACAAGTCAGCCATCTCGCAGTGGGGCAAGTTCTTCGAGGAAGGCGGCAAGACCCTGGGACGGACGTTCTTGGTCATCGAACAAGGGATCCAGAGGAAGGCCATGGAAGAGGCTGGCTTCGTCGACATTCAGGAGTGGCAATTCAAGGTGAGCACGTCGTCTTTATCAAGGAGGAAAACATCATGTTGATCCGCCGGTTGGTACTGGACAAGAACTAACGAACAACATCTCAGGCTCCTGTTGGCGGCTGGCCTCGCGACAAGAAGCTGAAGGAGATAGGACACTGGGCGCAGACCGCTCTCGAATCCGACATCGAGGGCTACGTTCTCTTCATCGCCAACGTCATTGTCGGCTGGAGCAGGGAGGAGGTCCTGGTGTACATCGCTCAGCTGAGAAGGGAGATCCGCTCGAGCAAGCACCATTCTTATTTCAAGGTGAAGGCGGTCTGGGGCCGCAAGCCAGTATAATCGCAGTCCTTTTTCAGTACATAGCTTTGGGTGACATTTCCTACTTGCACTATCGTATACCCGAGGTAACTCTGAGAAAAAGCAAGCGCAGGGGGTGAGTTAAAAACACACGAGATGAGATCATGACCATGAGATATCAAAAAACGCGAAGCTTAATTATTTACCACGCAATTTATCTGCACAGGTGCCTTTATTGTACCCAAAGTCTTGTTGCCTCTCTGAACAAGGCTCACAATGTCTCGCTCCATATGTACTTGTAAGCCTCCTTTAAAGCTAAATGTCACGATATAAGGGCTACGCTAGAATGGTTATTAGGGCTCATGTATTTTATACTTCAATCGGTGTCTATAAAGTCTAGCCTCATGTCTAGAATCATTATGTACCTATATTCCCTCAGTAGTCACTTAGCACTAGATTATCAGATCGCACCTAAGAGAAGGACGGGGTCATTCTCACGATCGCCACCGCGAGCATTACTATAGGGCGAGTCATGTGATCATGCGTCGGGATCGTGCATCTATAACCAAGCCAACCCCCTTAAATTGCACGGAAGAGTTTTTCTTTCTTTCGCCCACTCGTCTTTCCTTTTGTATCTCTATTTTCCCTTTCGCAATTTTCCACGATTACACTTTTCTTATGCCCTTGGGATCATTCCAATGCTGCGTAACTTTTGATTAGCCTCGGAATGGCTACACATCGATTGGCGACGTATCGTGGCATGGAGCCCAAGCGTTCATTTCCTAGTGACGACCAAGACTCTGCTCGTACTAGTCTTGTCACAATTAGAGACAGGCTTCGGAGCCACAGCGATTCCCTTGATTCAGGCATTGACATGGAGGAAGTTCCATATCCGGCCCAATCGACATACCTAGTGCCTGACCAGGAAACAGACTTCAGCGAAAACTATGTGCTTGCATTGTTTTACTGGAATCTTATTCCGCAGTTCTCACAGCCAAGTCGCATCTACTTTCTCAGCACGCTATCATGTACTGGGTGCTTCCCATTTTCTTGTCCCTTTGGCCCACTTGAACAAAATGCGAAAAGATAATGTCGAGTTCTTTGCAAAAAAATAGTGCTGACGAGATCTTCAATGCTGAATCTTATTCTACTTTACTAAAGCGATGTTGCTGAGAATGCGACTGGTTGACAGGTTTGATTTTCAGAATATAAATACTTAAGGACGTGACACAGTTACCAATTTAAAAGTCTCACAATCAGGCTTTCCAGCCCTTCTGATTTTGCCTTTTTCACTAGCTGCTGGGATTACTGTACTTATGCTATACCAATGATTCTTCTATTGTGAGCGTTGCAATACCTTCCTTGTCTTCCTGTCCATTATTTCCTTCCTTTGAGCGTCGCGAAAAATATAGCAGCTTATCTTACATAAACCTTTCAATACAAGCGCCAATTTTCAGGCCTAGACAAGTTCTGAAATCGTGTCTTCCATTTTATCCGCGGTCCACTTATAGAACGGACGTAGGAGCTCGGCGAGGGATTTTGTAAAGGCACTCATTCCCCATTTCAGAGACTCCAAAACCTCTTCCACTTTGCTAAATTCACCTGTCAGGTCATCTACCTTGCTACATGCCTGCTTTATACAAGTCTCTATGTTCTGAAGTGACTGTTCGAATTGGTCAAGCCGCGACTTTATGAGTCTTTGGACCATTTGTCAATACTCCACGACATTACTGGATGTTCATGCTTTACGTACTGGATATCGTCAGCAGGTAGCTGTTGGTTAAGGAGATACGAGAAGTCTTGCTCGTAATTACTCTTCCACAATTCGTCATCGACCAAGCTTGGTAATGCCGGCCACTCATCAGGTTTGTCGAAAGCGTCCATGGTCAGCGGTTACGATATCTTGAAGTTGAGCTTTACTGTATTACGTTTGGGATGAGGCTTCGGATACTGTATTTTCAGACCCTCCTGGTTTATATAGACATTTGTTTAGATTCAAGGAGGGGTAAATTAAGTATTCTACAAGATTCCTAAAATTGATTGTTATTTTTAGGTTTCTGATGTCGAACCAACCTTTAAAACGTGGAGAGAACTGTAAAAAGAACCATATTTTACACGAAGTCTACCGTACTTTACCACCCTTCTTATTGCACTGTGCGGCAGATACACTACGAGATAAAGTACCTGGAAGGCTCGCTTGCTATGACTAGGCATAAGATGTTAGCATAAATACACTACTATATTACTACTGCTTGCGTACTTTATTCGAAAAGTGAATAATGTGCTGCCATTATGTACATCTAAAACTAAGCATTCATATGCAACAAAGTTATTAGCGTGCTTACACAATGGGCACGCCGTCTCAATCGAGCAATCAGTTGGAGCCACATACATAGTTTGAGTACTTTTACGAAATAACGCTGAAAATGAAGTCCTTTTGTTTTATGGAGACTGACTCGTACGCAAAGATACACGCTGATACTAGCACCCTGCCTCACTGTGGGTTTGAGGGCAATCCAAGGGGCCACATGCCCGGCCCGGCTGTGGCCAATCAGAAGGGCCGGTCTGGCGTAGTCAGCAGAGGGCTGGCTACTACACCAAGCGCTTTTACGCTCACGGTGGCGATAGCTTCCCTTCTTCCTTCCGTAGCAAGAATCGAGCCAAGGATGTCGCAATGGTTGGAGCAAGTGCTGAAACTACTCTGAGCAGCAGGGGCATCTTTTGCCGTAAAGCAAGGCCGCAAGTAATGGCCATAGGTTGGGATGCTCATGCGGTTCCCCGTGTCCAATCCTCAAGCCAAAAGGAGTCTCCAGACTTCTATAAGACTCTCCTACACTATTAGACTCATTTGGGTTGTGATCAAGTCCTCGAAAATGCTCACGGGGCCGAGACCGGACGCCTTTCGTGGAATCAGATCTGTAAGGCTCAGATCTTCATTATTAATTTTGCCCGTGCCTTCTTTTACTCAGTACTCATCACGCCTTCAGTAATGGATCCTGTACTATATCTGGCGCACTGATCTCCTGTTCATTATTTCCCCTATCAATTCTTTCCAATGTTATATTAAGGATTCGCGCCTTATATAGGTTTCAGCCGGTCTTGGTGGTTTTGAGCGCTGTGCGATTGATCAAGCATAGCCAGAATGAATGGCGCATTCTCAAACTTCTCTGTCTGTAACAGGCCAACAAAGTCATCGTATCTGTTGAATTATAACCCCATCAGCAACTCTGGTAAGTTATGTATGTGTCTCCATCTGGCTAGTGAGATATGATGACCAAGCCCAACGCACCGTTGTCGGTCAGCGCTGGTTTGAGGAAATACATTTGAACAATATCGCACCTTGAGCTGACTTGATCTCAACAAGTAGAAATGCAATTACGCCTTGCGGAGTTCTTGTGACCAGCCTTCCGGCACGCCTTCTCCCTCTGTCGTGCCTTTCGTTGTGTTTGGAGACCTTGGCTGCTTCCATCTCCTTGGCTTCAGCTTGTCGACATTGATCCGCGTCGCATATCTGCCAGGGATTGAACTTGCTATACCGAATGAATATTGACTAGGATGCTTCTTGCAAGTTAAAAGATGGCTACCGAATTAGGAAGCCATAGGCGACCGTCGAGAAACGGGATGGTGTAATATCAGAGGCTCACAAGTGTGGCTGCGGTGGTTGGAAACGACCAGATGCAAATTCAATGATTGTTGTGGCTTCTTCATGTATCTAGTCAGTACTAGACGAAGCCAACCCACCCATTTGATCAGCTCATCAGCCCCTTCGGCATCGCTGGCAGACGTGATTGACTTTCGCAACATTTATCCAGACTCCAAGATACGTAGTATTGGGTTGATATCTACCAGCCGTGCAATAATCGACTCAGCACTCTCGTGGATATTGAATCATATAGTGCTTCCGCTGTATCCTAAAGATTTCGTGTGATGTCTTCCATCTCACCCACGACCTACGCTTCGTAGGACCCACCTCCTGCTCCTGGGCCTGATAAGCCACGACAGTAGTAAAGCCAGTGAATGCTCGTCAACAGCAACTGGTCATAGGCATCCTCGAGTATAAAAGGACGGCCGATTCCTGGCTCATTTATCGTCCGGCTCATCCATATCGCATCCCGCAAACACCACAATAACACTCGCTTCTCACCAGACCAGCCCAGTCCTCACCAAAGCCACACCACCAATCTTCAAGATGCAGTTCTCATTCGCTGTCCTCGTCACGGCCCTTGCTGCCGCCGTGAGCGCCGCCGCCGCCGCCGCCGTCAGTGACAACACCAACCGTGAGTTTACGGCCTCCCTTTCCCCGGCTGTCCCCATCTACCGCTAGGCCTGTGTCGCAAGGGATAACTGACAAGACTTTTCCTCAGCTCTTGAGGCCCGCGAGTGCCTTCCCAATGGCGCAGTCTGCTCGAACAAGGTTGACTGCTGCTCCGGCGGGTGCTTCTGGGGCGACTACCCCCCCTCCGCAGAGCACCCTGCCCACTGCGGCTAAGACAGCCACGCGACGGACACACGACCTGGCGTGATGCCATGTTGGCTAGCAAAGTGGATGATGGAATTGACATGGTGGATTCAGTGGCATGCGGTTCTAGGGGGTATATGGCTCGCACGCGCGCATTGCCCTTCAGGCCACGGGACCAGACCCATGACGAATATCATCAGCACCAAATACAATCTGCCAATGATGCCAGTATTCTTGCTCACTGTAACATCCTCCTTCGTGCTATGTGGAGACCCCGACCCGAGATTTTAAGACAAGTGGTATTTACATAGAGAGTAGAAATTATCCGGTGTCGGACCGTATTTCTCCAACCGAACAAAAACAAAAAGCTCCTCGCCATGTCATCCCACATAAGCTGTAAGGGCGATTTATTAGGTGGGGAGGGGGGTATCTAGACAGAGGTTGGCTAATTAAATTAGGTATTAATTTAATGATAATTGATTACTAACGTGGTTTATCATCGCGCGGTCCATATCATCGCGCGGTCCATATCATCGCGCGGTCCACTTTCCACCACCCCAAGACCTCCAAACTCATTTACACAACTACGAAATTAGGAAAATTAATTACACTCAATACAACTTTCTTCTCCAGACATTTCTTCATCCTTCTGACAAGTTCGTATGTTATGACCAGTCTTTCCGCACCTTCTACAACGCTGTAAATGCGATGATCCTTCCTCCGCTAGACCCCCTCTCTCCGACTTCTTACCCGATTGTCGCCCAACAACCTCTTTCTGGGCAATCAACTCTTGTGCATCTTGTACACTAAGTGCGCCTCCTGCTTGGATACGTGTTTTTTTGGCCCGTCGTCGCTTAGCAAGTGCCTCATTGGCCTGTCGAAGCGTTCGGAGGGCATTCTTGTCGTGTGCACCGCATGACAAGTGGGACAAACGCCTGGAAGCTGTGGAATCACTGCACTCTGCCGGTTACGTAGCTATATCTCCGCCGCCACCTTCGGATCCTTTCGGGCTTCGCCAATAATCTCCCTCATTCGAGTATACAATCCTTCGTCCTCTCTTTCCCACCTCCCACCATTCGGAAATGGGATTGATTCCAGGGCTGATCAGGGACACGTGGATAACGAGCATATATTATTTCGAAATGTTGCGCCCGCTGGTGACGACGCAGCTGTAACGGTTGTCACCACTAAACGCGCTGACACCGCCACAAGGTGCTGGCAGGGGCTGGTCCCTGCCACAGACACGGATCACGGTTATTAAAACTTCTCCAACGCGTCGCACATCGCGAGTTTATTTTCTTTCTTCTTCTCTCCTTAAGCTTAGAATCTCCGTACATAGTGCCAATACAACAGCTTCCATGCTGGACATTGCTGACCGTTACAGCTGCCTCCCAGTCTGGCCTCGACTCCTGGCTGGGTGCTTAGTCCCGAGCTCATTCTTTCGATCTCGCTGGCTCAAGGGTCTTCGGCCCATTCGTTCTCCTGCCGAATCTGGTCCTCCTCTTCAGGCGTAAAGTCGTTGGTGATATTGAATGTCCTACGGATCTCCTCTGGGGTTTTGCCTTTGATCATATTCGCAACTGTCTTGCACCCAAGGTCGAGGAGTGCCTTGATGTCCAAATAATTGGCAGCGAGAAGAATCTCAAAGAGCATCTCCTGGTCTACCTCCATATACTTCTGATCCCACTCGTCGATTGCAGCATTCTCAACACAGGACTCGCTTTTGAGATCTTGGGTGGGGAGAGGATCGTCACGGTGATGTTCGCAGCACATGATAATCTTCTCGAGAACGGGCTGAGTTACGTTTGGGAGAGGCACAGGCTGGGCGGTGGCTGCTTCGACACCCAAATCGCCAATTAGATTCTTTAGAAGGATGGAGCGCTCAGCAATTGGCAGGTCAACAAGCACGATGCCGCCGTCGTTGCATTTGAGCTCAAGCTGACTCTTCTCGCGCGCGGCATCTTGGTGTTGAGGCATCTTGATAGTTCACCGTTGGCAAAATTTGGAAGTAGATATGCTTACTTTTTGGGTGACTGACACTCTGTTCTCGAGCCAAAATTGCAGAGTAGAAATTGAACGGGATATATAAATCCTTGGTGAGAGCTGGTGCATTGTACTTTACTATGAAGTAGAACGACCTTTTGAAATAGGCGCAATCCTATGTATAACGGCGAAGGAAAGCAACTTAGGCATTTAATTCCATATGTACATATAAATGCATAACCCCTAGTTCTAGAAGGAAGTTAAAATAAAGTACGCAAATAAGTACAAGAAAGTACGCCCAACTACTTTTATACAGACGGTTTAGGAACTTAGTACAATGCCGAATATATAATACACAAAGCCCACAACTTCCCTGCATATATTCAAGACGGGATATTGTTGTCGCACGTCTTTCAAGGTTCCACTGATCATGTCATATTCGAGGACTCTATCCGGCAGCTACTTCGTCCTTGTGGGAAGTTTCCGGGACCCAACTCCGTCCTGGTGATGGACAATGCAAGCTTTCACAGAGAATAGAAAATAAGGGAATTGTGCTCTGCTGCGGGCGCCGAGGTCCTCTTTCTTCCGCCGTATTCACCAGGTCTGAATCCAACAGAAGAGCATTTCGGGGAAGTAAAGGAGTTCGTGAGAAAAGAGTGGACTACTCAAAACTGCATAGGGATGCTAATTATAATGCTTTGGTCTTCGTTGTCAGATTCCGTAAAGTTGCTGGTCCATGCTGCTTACGCCGTTTCATCTCACGTGTTGTCGCGGTAGAGTATATCTTCACGCGCGAGGTCCGGGTAGGGAAAGCCGCGAGGGTGGTTGCATGCCATCGGCTAACCAGCTCCAGCACAAAATGTGCCACCCATATGTCGTCCTCCGCGTCCCCTTTCTTATCCCCTTTCTTGTCGTGGTGATAGGTGCGCGACGCCGACCGCAAGCCGGCACCTCTGCCCGTGGCCGCCGCCCGCGCGCGCAAGTAAGGCTCCAGCGGCTCGCAGTACGCGCCAAGAGCGCGGAACAGTTCGTTCGCGTTGAGCCGGTCGGTTAGTATGGCACTGACGGCCTGCTCGAGCCGGGCCTCGAACGAGCCGGGGTTGCGCACGGTGAGCACGCCGCCGCCGCCGCCGTCGGGGCTGGACATCCAGTCGAAGCGGAGCCAAGTTAACGAGAACTGCAGCCACCACGACTTCGCCGCGTCGTAGACGAGGCCGTGGTATTCTTTGGCCGTGAGCTCGACCGACTGCCATGCGTCTTTGCCCAGCAGCTCCAGAACGGGCCCCTTCACACACGAGGCCCTCCTAAAAACATTTTCATCTATAGCGACAGCCAACCTTAGAAGTCGACTTCTCGAGCGACGGGCAAGTTGACTGACTAGCCGATCGACTTAGCTATCGACTTAGTACCCCATGCCCACTAGTGATAGGTAGTTAAGGTGTATAGCACCAATTGGCCGCGTTTGCTCATGCGCTCTTTTATTCCCTTTATTGTCATTTTCCTTCTCTCTTGCGAGGTCTTGTGTCTTCCGAATGTCTCACACATGTTTGGAACGGATGCTTGCCGAATTCTATCCTTTTCTTGGTGGAAGACGTATACCGGTATGTACTCTAATAATGCGATCGGGGCCTTTTTTTTGCTTGATGGCGGCTGGAATTCGTCACCCACAGTCGCTCTCTCCGTAGCCCTCTCCTTACCGAAGCAAAATTGAGTTTCATCAAACAACAAATCCGGCAAGCCGGACTCTCATCTGCACTTTTTTTTAAGCTCGATTTAAAGACTTCAAAGCAATGCTAGAGCCGGCACTTGCAATGCAGCCATCTCTTTCTCAACATCTAGAATCCTACGAAAGGGAGCCGAAATAAAGCCTTGGCGGACCCGCCACGGACTTGTTGGGGAAAAGGAATAACGTTCAATAGTAAAGTCATCATAGCGCAGGCTCCAGTGGAGTCTGCAGAAGCCCTTGCCGCCACGGAGATGCCCGGAGTACCACAGGAGATGCGCAACCAAATAATCGATTTCTGAATCCCTTTTGATACTTTGTCCGTGTGATGGACAAAGAAGAGCTTGGCCTGGGAAGGAAGGTGAGCTTGAGGCAGTCCGAGGACTGTCTGATCGAGAATTTACGCATCTGGATGAGATGGACGGGCTCAGCGATCCGTAAGTGGCCCTGAGACCCCGAAATGCGCAGAGCCTGAACGGGCGAACCGCCGACTAGGAGTATAATAAGGCAACCAAAAGGTAGATATACAAAGTCACAATATACTTTCTTATGAGGTCTATCCTATGCTAGTGTTGGGATATTGCACCCTGTTGTGGCTGCCGTTCCATCTCAAAAGACACATTGCCAATCGCTCTGATCCGATATCCCGTGGCCGGAAGCGATTATCATGGTGAGTGACTTCCTTGTGGAAGGTGGTGACGAAATCTTGATGATGTTGTTTATCGTCAATCTCCTGAACGAGCTGCTCCAACGTCGTGATGCTTTCGTCGTTAACTGTTTGAATGATGGGCTTTCCCGCAAATGCCCGCAGGGCGCCGCATGCTGTGAAGATGCCTCTGGCTGGTATGTTGTGGATTGCGGTTGCGAAGCATACGGCATGAGAGAAGATTGGGATGTATAATATAAAGTGGCATATTTTGAAGAATTGAGCATATATACAGTATCTACCTTCCCTACCTACCTTATCTTCTACCCACCAATCTACCCACTACTCTACCCACCACTCTACCCACCACTCTACCCACCACTCTACCCACTCTACCCGGGTAGGGTAAAGAAGTGGGTAGAGCTCCCTCTACTCTACAATGCCCAAGTATGACTAGCAGACGGCCGCGAAGTAATGATGACATTGGGTTGACAGGGTAGCTCGCGTAGAAAGCGGGACATGTCAGACTCGCCGCTAGCAATCCGATCCACTTCATCCCAGCCATCAAGCACTGAAGGCTTTGCATCCTCTCGAGCAGCTGGCAACAAGCGTCGGTTTGCAAGTAGCAAGAGGCGCTGGAATCTTATCCATAAAAAGCGTGCCCACGGTATCAGGGCCTTCGACCTGTAATGGGCCAGCTAAGCCCAGAGGTACTTCGGTGAATCCGACGTGGTTCTCGATCAAGTAGGAAATTGGTCCAGTGCTTTCGGGTATGGTTTGGGTCATTCTGCGAGTTTATGCACTAGTGTTTTATCAGATGAGACGAAGCGCTAGCTCGGTATTTAATGAACCAGATTCATCGCGAGTCTACTGGACATGGCCACTTGTCAAAATGACGGCTTTGGCTACCTTCTTGGCCGAGGAGCACGATGCTTCTGTTGCTGCTTAGGTATTTCCTTGCTGGCGTTCTCGCAGGTTTCGAATCCTCTGAGATCGCCTCGGTGCTTTGATGTTTTTAAGCTTTTTGCTGTCCTTCTCTGCTAGTATGACTCCGGGCTCTGTCTGGCCTGCTAGCTTCCAAGTGTGCCCCAGTAGGGCATAAGTGTTTGCCTGGAAGCGTGGAAGACAGTAAGTGACAGCAAACCACGTTAGCTTGGATGGATCTTTGGTTTCGCCAATCCTTCCTTGGAAACCTGCCCATTGCCAAGGAAGCGACGTGAAAACCGTATAACACGCTCCTTGTGGCATTGCGCCATTCTCGAGTTTTTTTAGGTCATCTCGCGTGCCCGTCTGTAGGTTAGGTACATGCTTGTGATCCATAGGTATAGAGCTGTTTTTAAATGCATAATATCTTCTTCGGCGACCATTTTCCTTGGGGATTGGGTCAAATGAGATCATTGTGTGTCCCTTTACCCGCATCTTCCCCTCGACCCGTGCTTCCGCATCCTGGAATGACTCCGGGTCTTGAATTGTAACTCGGAAGTAGCCGTTCTTCTTTATGTAAAACTTATTCGTATCAACCTTCACACACGGTTGGGAATTTATATGTTAAATTCTTGAGGACAGGTGTGTACATCTGTATTAAGATCATCAAGATTCCTTCAGGCCAATGATGGCTGACATTGCAGGCGCAGATCACGGACTGCTCCCCTCCTCTCCCCCCTACCCTCCCCTTCCTTGAGACTCCTCTTTCAGTACGATCCTCGCATCCTGTATCTTATGACCAGCATCTAGTTGGAAATGGGCTGATTATTGCTCTGTTACTACTACCAGAGTAAATCGCCATCTAGCATGAGCTAGCTAGGACTTACGAGACTCGTCTCTCTAGGGTAGGCGCCTACGACGAAATATCGTACGTGGTAGACATGGGACTGTGTGAAGGGGAGAATGAGACGATGGGCTTATGTATAATCATGGATGGATAGCGAGAAAGATGCAAAACCTCACATTAGCAAACATGGTCTCCGTGGTCAAGTCTAGGTCTCCTTCCAGGAGAGCAATGTCACCGAAGCACTTCCAGCCAGCCTCAACCTCCTTAGTCGCTGCCTGCTGTTTACACCTTGAGGAACGGCGATGTTAAGCTTCTAGGGTATCCAACCTATTATATAGTATCTCGGCTCCTCCCCCCTCAGACATAAGCAGAGTGTGTCGACCCAAACACAGCCTGCAACATCGCAAGGTCCTTTCGACGTCCTTGCTCTGATCGTCCTCGGTCACGTAGTATCTTAAGCCGAAAGGCGTTTTATGGCTCCGCTTTTTTTCGGCAAATAGGTATGTGCGAGCTAAGTATGACGATGAGGAGATTTGAAAGCGTTGGGTGGGGATTTTGGAAAAGCGCCGAGTCAAAAACGCAGACATTTCTCGCTCACGCCTAGACGTTGTCATGCAAGCGAAATTTAACAATTAAAAGGTGTCAAACATCACCATATTTATAATTGCAAGTGTATGAAGTAAGCCTATAATTGCAAGTGTATGAAGTAAGCCTATAGGTCATTCTCGTCGCGCAGTCGACCGGGTCTGTCTCCGCTTAGTTGTTATGCCTGAATATGGAGATGGGATGGCCGAAGTAATTCGTCCTATGGCAACAGGTTCGTCCTCGGTAGATTTCTTCCTCTTGAGATTCCTTAGACGGATCGCGCGTTCTCCATCCGTCAGAAGCGTATGTTCCACAAGATTCTCACTTCAGAGCTGCAGCATACCATCGACAATGACTGTCGGACTATTAATCAGAGTTGGTCTTGTACTGCTTGGTTCTTAAAACATGCAGAAACAATTTAGTGAGTGGGGTCTTTGGGTCACTGTTCGACGCGTTTTGGGCTGAAAGATTCCTTGACGATCAGGGAGCCAGGCTGGTAAAAGCGGGAATGGCGGGAAACCCGGTTTCTATTCGTAGCTTGACGATAAAGTCTAGACTGATGGATGACTACACAGTTGTAGGTACTGGTAGGGGCTTTAGAAGTCCATATGGTTTGTGCCTGGAAGCTTTGTTTTTATTGCACGAATCGCATTGCTTGATGGAGCGGAAAACAAAGGTCGTCCTAAGGAAAGAATACGTGGGTTGCCGCCAATTTGGCTCCCAGCCTTCCTGTGCCAGCAAGCCAAGAGGCTCGCCGAACGAAAAGGCAGAGATAATGTCGGTGGTGAAACAAGAATAAGCCATGGTTATATCGAATGCTTTCTGCCCTCTACATCTTAACAACTTATCGCATAGATGTTGCAGCTGCTTTATAATCTCAGGTTCGAATTGCAATGTGTGTTGCCGGGAGAAATGCCTGGCCATCGGTGAACGCCGGGCTCGGTGGAGGTCATGATCCACAGTTCCAAACCCTGTGCGATCCATCGGTGCGACCAGCGATTGGCATATGTATTCACTCTTATTTCTCTTACGACGGCCCGTCGCATAAATTTCATCGATGAATTGCGGATCGTTGCAATGTAGCTCCGAGGGGTTGATACGAACAAGAGGCACTATTTAGCGGAAATGGTCAGCTTTTATTGCATTGAAACAAAAAGAAGTATTTACTAACCATACTGTTTGTGCATCTTCTCTATTTGTGAAGTGTACCTTCCAGTCTTCACGAGGTCATACCAAGCCTCATAGCAATAGGTCATTTGAGCGAGTTTCGGTCCTGGGAACTGGCTCAGAGGATGGAAAGGAGAGACATTGTAAATGAAAATGGAAAGTTTAAAGAATGCCCACAGACCAGTCAGCCACAGAAGAGAGTTGACCGAGATTGAAAGGCCATGGCCGTTTAAGTATGAGTCAAGGATACCGACGTCAAGCATCGTGTTGATTGAGTATGAGAAGTATCTACAGGACTCCGTATATATTATAATACATGTCTACCAGGAAAGTCTTCCCTTTATTGACTGTCAGTATAACGTATAAATGTAGTAACTAGTTATAATGTGCTTAATGTACAGTACTACCCTATTTATAATATGACAGAAATACTTTGCGATAAGATACAAAATGTCTAGCCTAAGTACAGTCCTATAAGCATTTCTATCTGTGTACTTCATTCTTATTTGGTGCGCGGGGAGGGTTCGCTTTGTTATTGCTTTTGTTCTCTTATTTAAGCACGTGGACGGAGGTTAGTACAGTACATAGCGATGCCTATATCCAATGTAAGGACTAAAACTTTGAAAGCTGAGGGAGTATTGGTACTTTATTAGACGAATCGAATTTCATGCATTACCTGTAGCGGCTCATTTTTCGATCTTTCCAAGCAATGCACTTATCTTAGGGCTTCGTGGGTGGGGGACGGAGGAGTTTATATAATACATTTGTCGTGCCCGATTCGAGGACTCTTGGGCTACACCGGACTTCGTGAAGGTCTTCATTGCTCTTTGTGCTAGGAACTTCAATTACTCGTCTAATTTGGGGAAAACGAGACCGCACCCCAGAAGTACATGCTGCAACCCAGTCGATCAAATCTACACCCTAAGTCTAAATTTAGGCACTCTAGGGGCTAAGGGGGCGGGCGGTTATTTCGCCCAGATTTTAGTATAGTGGACCGCCTTCGACGTAAAGCAGTCGAATCGTGCTGCTTGCACTGATCTTCGTAGACCGCTCCTGTTTGCTGTGGAAACGGATTGTCTGGTAATGCCACACTTTTTTTTCATTTAGTAATTTTGATTTTCTTCCTAATAGAATCAGAGAAACAAGAAAGGAAAAACGAGAATGGTCCTTAGATTGAATGAGCTGAAAGCAGAACATTACATATTGGCCTTCCCGGAGAAGAACCGAGTATACCGTCATGCAGCTACAAACAACCGCCATGAACAATTCTGTCAGAGCAAGCAAGCCTGGGGGGTTAGTGTCTTTTCCCCTGTTTAAAAGTACTTTCCTAAATTAGAATGATAACAAACTTATAAATTGAGAGATGCAGACTATTTATGAGTACAGATGTATTATATGAAATTTTCTACAGATGGCTTTTAGAGGTAGCTGTGAGCCCATTAACTACCTTTAAATGCAATAAGGAAATTAATTCCAGACTGTTATTCTTTAACACTTTAATTTCAAAAATTTAATTTAAAATTATCTTGCCCGCTAGGACAACGCACAAGAATTGCACACTGCGCCCACAGTCACACTTAATCTCGAATGGGCCAGTGCTCAAATGCATATAGACTAGACAGGGCCTCCAAACTTCATTCTTCGTTTTTAATATTGTAATGCCGAAGTTTGTGTTCCCCCAACACGTTTGCAATAATATATTCTCCATGTCTCTCCCAGGACTGACGAAACTCCTAAATCACGATCAAGTCCAGAATTCGTTCTACTGGAGACAGGCCTTCAACATCATAACCCAGGAGCTCTCGGTAAGCATCAGCACGACTCCATGACTGAGAAACACATACTAAATAGTGCCAGACCGTCAGAAGATTCTGTATGTGTAATCAACCCCAAAACCCTGATAGACGGATGATCGAGTGTCCTACATGTAAGGAGTGGCTCCATGAGGAGTGTCTGAAGGATCCAATTCTGAGGACGTCCAACTCTCCTGACATTCGGAAAATACGTGAGGACTCAGGTGTGAAGAAGGCTTTGGGCGGTGGGGAATCGGCAATAACTGCCCGCAAGCTCAGGCGGCGACGAAAAACAGCCGGGAAGAGATTCGCAAACCAGTACGAGGGTTACTTAGAAGTGAGCTTGATTGCCGATCAGAACGTATTCGAGGTCACAGACCTGGAAGGAAGAGCTCAAATGCATCGTTTGTGGTACCCTTATTCAGTATCTCTTTCCAAAGTCTCCTGAACGCACCCGGTTCGCCTTAACCGTAGATAAGCGGCATATGAATGCCAAAGAGACCCAGCAGTGAGTACGCCCTGTCCTCCTTTCGTGTTGTCTCACGCTTCTCTGCCCATGCAAGTCGCTCGGGAATGCTGAAGTGAGATAGTGGGTCGCCTCGAAGGATAGCGAGAGGAAGCCCAGTGATGTCGTGGATATCATGTTCTAGAGACTCCCTTGTCCCCAGTCGCACACCTTCCCTCGAAAAGAACTCAACAGACACCGGGGCAATCAGCTCTTGGAGGGTCCAGCCACGGGTGAACAACCTGCTCTTTCGAAAAGACTGCCCCCAGCTAGGCTTTTCGACCGTATCTCTAGACGGGGTCGAGACATCGGAAAGGAAGACGTAGAATTTGGTGGCATCACGATACCAGCGAAACATAGAGTTTATGGCCTCCTGAAGCTCAGTGTTGTTTGGCTTGTCGATACCGCACGTATCGACCCAACAGAACTCTAGGCCGTCCTTCCAAGCCTGGCCTGCACAGAAGCGGATTTTGTCGTACCCAATCTTGTTCTTCCCCGTCCCATCCTTCAGATCCTGAAAGAGGACCTCTTCAGCACCCCATGTGTGTGAAAGTATCGCATACTGGGGAATTTCGCCATCGGGGAAGTCCCTTGTAAGGTGTGGCTTACTGTTGAGCGAAGTTGGCAATCTTACTCGATCGCGTACTGCGCAGTGCAATGATTCGTAAGGGCAGGTCGGATGTGACCAAAATAGCGAGACTGTGTCCAAAAGTGCAAATTCCGCATCATCCGGCCCTTTGTGGTCCATCTTCCTTCTCTTGGCCAGGCGTACAGCCTTGCCTATAGACGTAATGTCTTGATTTTCTTTCGTTGTCCGAACTCGTTGGCATCGAAAGCCAGACAACGCACCCACAAGCCGATCATGCTGCCCCCTTCTACCGCTGTTATAAGTGATGAGCTACTGGCTATCGTGCCAGAGAAGAAGGGGTTCTGGCGTGTTGTTCCCACGCGTGCAAAGTGCCTGTGCGGCCCATGCCGCACATGACCTCGTCTAGAATCAGGAGCGCCCCGTGCTCCTCGCATATCGCCTTTATGGCCCTGAAGTACCCCGGTGGCGCTGCCATGTAGCCGAGCGCTGCGCCCACAACTGGCTCGGCGATGAAGGCTGCGATGGTGTTAGGGCCGGCGGCCTGGAAGGCTTCTTCGAGCTCAGCGCCTTTCCTCGCGACAAAGGCTGTGTCGGGATCACCAGGGATTACCTCCGGCAAAGGATGCCCTTGCTGTATAAAACCCTCGGTACCGTCAGGGGATTTAATGGGCTCCGGGTCCTCGACCAGGTCTAGGAAGGTCTGGCTTGGCGGGGTGATATGGACATCACCGCTTCCGAGGCTGCAGCCGATTTAGTTTCCTCTGTGGCAGCACCAAGGGAGGCCGCCAACTGACCTTCAGCCCCAATGGAACCCACAAGCGGGCTTGCTGTAGATGCTGCCGAACAAGGGTTCAAACAGGTCCTTCGCTTGGCCCGGTTCAATAAGCCCTCTCTGACCTTAGACTCGCTAGCCTGGTTCTGCTGATCTCCAGTACTTAAGGCAGCCAGCTCCCTCACGAGGCAGCTGCCTCGTCTCATTCCAACTTCTCTTCCCCAACAACTCTCCAGACCGATACCACACCAAGAGCCGACTGCCGCCATGGACCTTCAGATCCCCTCTTGCGATAACTTTGTCGAAGAAGCCGCTATATCACCTCCTGTGACGCCGGGTGAGACAGCGAAAGCTATCTTATGCCGGCAGCCTAGCCCACCTCCGGAACCACCCAGCGCGGTCTATCTCAAAGATGGAGTCGGTGATGACTTTACATCCTGGGTTGACCAATATCTTACACACAATCAGTCCGGACGACAACGGAAACCGCCGGTTAGCTGTTGGTCAACCCTACATTCAGCACCTGACCTGGACCAGCAGTCCTGCTGTGGTTTTCTAGACGCACAAATCGTGGATCGCCTTGACCTTGATGTGGTATTGTTAGACGAGGATATCTGGTTAAGCGACTTGTGGTGGAATACTGTGGGAGAAGTCAGCCTTGAGAGCACTCCTGACGGTGATCCAAGGTCGGAAAGTGACAACAGGCAACAATGTTGCCAGAACAGCGAACAGCATGGTTCTTGGGATCCCACCAATGAGGTTTTTGAGATCAGCCACGCAGATTTCGAGGATTCATTGAGACCGAAACACTACCCGCAGGCCCATTTAAAGCGTCTACAGTCAACAAGGAAGGGTAGCCAAAGAGCTACTGTAAAGCTTGAGCGACGAAGACGGAAGACACCACGGCCGACAAAACCTAGAAGACCCCTATCCCCACGGCAAAAAACCAAATCAGTCGAGTATGTTCGTCTGGAAGAAATTACTGGTGAAAATGGGGAGTGTTATAAGTGGAATCGACGGGCTGGTACTGGTGGATCCTGGGAAGACAAGAGAAAGGAACCCGTAGATGTCCTGGCTCTTTTACGTTCATAGGCACGGCTGCGGATGAAGGTGCGGCCGGGTGGGGCCAAGCTGCCCTTTGACTTGAGTTCCAGCGATACAGGCACCTGTTTCGAAGGTGAGGTGCAGGACGTCGGCAGGCTCCAAGTGCCTGATAAGGTTATGATTGAAATGTGCAGTGATCCTCAGCGGCGGGACGGCTTTCAGGCAACCTGGCATTACCGGTAATGTAAAGATCGGCATACCTTTATATTTATAACCTTAAGAAAATAATAAGAAATAGAAAAAGGGTATGTACCGGATGTTGATAGTAGATACTGTAGCTACGAGAGCCATGTGAAGCTCATATTCTGATTGGAAAGGAATTCCGAATAGGTACTCCATCTCGGGCGTGCCAAGAAGTTTCGGTCGAATGTCGTGGTCCTAGCGCAGGCGAGAAACCACCTCCCGCCACATTGAGTATGAAGTGCTTCTACCTCTTTCATAATTGTTTGTAGTCGCTTTCGAAATGGGATATGTTGCGGGACATATGCCATTTTCATTGGTCAGGCACTGGAGCCAATCCCAGAGAAGTGCCGCATCCATGCTCACAACTTGTGTACTTCCATTTATTCGCTTCTCCGATCGGCACACGAATGATTTCTGTACTGTACGTGAATAGATTGATCAATAAAGTGCTATGTACAGTACTTCTCAAATGCAGTTCGCCAAGAAACGCTTTCACCTCGTTAGCGGTTATATACCAATTGGATGACAGGGAGCCTATCCAACACGGCGCTATCCTCTTAAAGGCAACCGATCATCATCAATATAGACACAGGAATTCCCGAGCGCCGCTAAAGCGGCTCACGAATCTGCTTGAAGAATTAGCCGAAGGCAGGGCAAAAAAAGGGGGGGGGGGAAAGGTGGATAGCCTCACACTCTACGCGACCTTAAGATTACTAGTCTCACACTCTACCAATTGAGCTATGAGCCCTCGCATATATCTCTCGGAATTTCAAATATATATAGCGGTATGTAGGTAGCGACGGGATATAACAATTTATATAATCACTTCACATGCGGATTAATCTGAATCGGGTTTGATCAAACCTTAATCTGTATTGTGCACTCTTAAATTTCAATATTCAGATGTTTTTTCCATGGCAGTTCGTAAGGAATCTATATACAATTATCTCCTTCTTCGCTTAGGTCCTTCTTGGTCGCCCCCCAAGTCCTCATCCCGTTCTTTTCCCTTCCGCGATGGGCGTCGGTTCTGATCAGATGCCGGCAATGGCAGGGGGCATCTGGTCCGTTGTGTTCTCTTGTACACAGCCGCCTCCGTCACCGTTCTCTCTTAGTCAAAGGGAGCTTGAGGTTTACAAGTTCCGTCGCTTCTGGGAGCTATTCGGAGAGGATATAATCGCCGATGTTTTATCAAAACACAGACTTCAGCGGTACGAAATTGAACATGAGGAAAGACAGTTGGACGAGTTGTACTTGGCGGTAGCTGACCGTGCTGTGGACTGCGTGTTGGTCACTTAGGACGCCGAAAACAGAGATCCAGGTAGTAGTAGAATCGGTTTCCTGGCTAAATTCTGTTTCCTTTCTCAAAAAAAGAAAAAAAGAAATGGGTCATGGATTTTTGTAAAGGTAGTGTGGAATTTAGGTCACTAAAATATGCCCCACCATGGCTTGAAATATATTAATAAAATGAGTTTCCAAATGTCATCTTAAGGCGTTGTGACCTCAGAAAGCAGGGAGATATCTACAGCTCGGTCTGCCACTAAAATAAACAAGGCTTCCAAACTCCTTTCTTCATGTTCGATCGTGTAATGCCGAAGTCCGTGTTTTTCCAACACGTTTGCGATGATGTATTCCCCACGGAGCTCCCAAAAGGTCCCGGAACTCGTGAACCGCAATCTCCCGTTGACTGAAGGAGAATGGCGAAGGAGGGAGCTGTGTACAAGAGAAGACGATGCACCACATCTTGACCCACTGCCTCGCTTGCACGTCCGGGGACTTGTCCTCAGCCGTCTCTAGCTTTTCGAGGTCCTGCACCTGTGAGTCTCTGAGGCCATTGAACACAATCGGCAGCTGAAAGCTACACTCCTCGGTCCGCCTGTGCGTATCTCTGAGTTTGACGGTCTGGAATAGTGATGCATTTTTCTGTACACGTACGTACGTACGTACTGTATTTTGGGTAGCTGTACGTACGTACAACTTTTCTGTACGTACAAAATTGTACCATACAAATAGTCAAAGCAGCCCAGGCGTATTAGGGTCAAGCCTAGACATTACAATCCTTACTGAGATTGAGGACCACTCATCAAACATCGACCATCAATACATTGCTTCTCATGCTGCACCTAACAACATCGGGTAGATATGGATGAGCCAGAGACCGATTCGAACTTATGTATTTCCAAGTATTTCTGGGAAATACTATGGCGCCCACTGCGCCAGCAGTGGGAAATGAAAGCCGAACAACCACGGGTAACAAAATTCCGGGTATTTTTGGTGACGTCTTGGTCCTTTCCATTTGTACTACGCAGGTGAAATTACCGCCCCACCACACTTCAACCTGCGCATAACTAGCACACCTCTTCCCCACATCCCCCTCTCTGCAGTCTCTCGTTGTCTGCGTCCCAAGATTGCAAGATGTAACAACTGCCGAGATCCGACTGGCGTAGGGAGCCAATTCTTTTTGTGGAATACTTTCCCCGCGAGCCTGGTTTTATTTGGTGGCAGACAAAGACCTGGAGGAGGTTCGTAGAGCTATCACAAGGCCAAGGTCCCACTCGTTGATTGCGTTGTGCCGTTTTCAGCTTCTCGATGTCCTTCTCTGCTCGTAGCGCTCCGGGCTCTGTCTCGCCAGCTAGCTTCCAAGTGTGCCGCAATAGGGCATAAATGTTTGCTTGGAAGCGAGGAAGACCTTACATCATAACTCGGCTTTATCATGGTACTGGCCATGGAAATAGGTTGTACAGATGAACACTTCGAGATATGATGAGGGAGGGTCACTATCGACAAAATGTCAGCACCGCGGTTTTCACGTGGGTGAGGTCGTCTGGCCTCCGCTTGTCTCCTCTGTTAGGCACCATGAGTGGCTTCGGGATTCACGGGTATAATCTGGGAGCAAGGAGACATGGATCAAACTCGCCTATCCATCTCCGGCCGTAATTGTAAGCTTATTCTATTTACTCATTTAAACGAGTGTTTGGGTCGGCCTCACAACAATTAGCAGAGGCACAGAAGATGATCAAGCCCACGGCCAGAAAACCCTCCGACGCTTGCTAGACTTTCTCACCAACACTGTGCTCACTGAACCTAAACAGGAGGTTATTTTTCAATACATATATGGAAAGACACTCAGCTTTTGCTATGTTTGGTCAATTTCTAGCCCGATTCCTCGGCCATCTACGCTTGTTGCATTGACAGACAAAGTGACCTATCTCAGATGTGAAAGCCTCCACTGGTAAAATAATGCACCACTTAAAGATACTAACATTGTGAATAAGACGATTCCCAAAGTAGCCCATGCCGTTGGTGACCATATTCCTTTCCGAGCGGTATAGACATTTGTGAGCACGGTAAACAAACCGCTAAGACAATTAAGGCAACTCGGTCTATTTGTGTAAGCTTCAGATAGATCCTTTTAAAATGCGAGCGGTGACTACTTACAACAGAATATGTTGTGTCACCCAGATGTAATTTGCACGAAATCTCCGCCAGAGTGTGCACAGTCCCCCAACTGCTACTACATAGCAAAGGCCCGCAACAGGCAACAGTGGTACATTTTGAACAGCGCTCTGGACTTGGTGACCCTCTTCCGAGGAACTAAGAAAAGTCGACCGCTTGATCGAAGTGAAGGTGCCGGGCAGTATGAAGAACCCGGCGAGCATATACCAGGATGCTGCTGCCGCGGCGACATTATACCTAAGACCTACCTCGTTCGACTCGAGGACCATGCGGGAGTATGATTGTGCCATAATTCAATCATTCTCTTTCCTTGATTTCGATGTTGTCTTAGACTTTTGGTAGGGTAGCATGAATAGTATCTACTTGACTTGCGGGAAAACACTGCCTGAATTTTCAAGTCAATAATAGGTTGAAAACGTTTTTATGCTTGGCTTTGATTAGAATAAGCATTTAGATATTAATATTTACACTAATTAAGGCCAGTTCTCGTTATTTAAAAAGAATACCGCGTTATCTTATTCTTTCAAAACAATCTTGGGATTTAATATAGTAATATAAAGTCTAACTAGGCCTAATTTAAGAAGCAACGTCTATATTTGAAAGTGAGGTAATTAGTTAACGTATTATGTTTTTATAAACGAACAGTCCAAATTCATCGTACAATTGCTGGCCAAACGGTTCATTGGGTGGACCCAGAATTGAAGATAGATGTTCGAGCCCGGGCAGAAAGCAAGAGCGCATTGTTGATTATTGGAAGGCAACGCCTCGGACCCGTAATATTTTTTCCAAAAGTCCCACACGGTGGCCCCGTTCGTGCAGCTTCGAGGAGTTACCATTAATCCAGTAACTATGTCGCTTCAATCAGCTCTCAATTGAATACTCGCACCTGAAGCTGCAATAGGGCAGCCTGCTCCTTTTCCATTGATTTGAGACAACCGGCACATTCTTCGAGTCTTTTTTCTGTATCCGCCTGCTATCAGCAAGGTCGGCAGGTTCAGGCGTCTGGGTCCTGGAGCGAGGGGTTGAGGCGTTCAGCAACCCGAAATGGGCATATTGCAGGGGCCACCACAGCCTGTGCTACGTGCCGACCTGAGAACGGCGGCGGGAAATATGTCGAGCGGGGTGTCCAACAGCTTGAGGCTGAGCCTGGACCTGGGCTCGAGCATGCAGCGGATGTAGCGGTGCGACGACTGCGGCGGGAAGCCTGCCGGCATGGAATGGTATTTATTTACACTCTCTCCATGGATACCTTACTCCCTGATTGGGCTCAAGGTATCGCCCTGGCATAACGAAAGCACCGCTGGGATACCTCTTTTGCGGCTGAAGGAAATTTGTTATTAGTTTTGTAGTTTCCCAAGCACAGGTGTTGTGCGCCTTTTTGACGTCATCAAGCCTTTTCTGATTATCATCATTCGCTTTCTTAGCAGCATCAAGCGTTGCCGTGGCGGCTTTATAAGCCTTCTGAAGGTCCGCGATATATCTCTTCGTCGTAGTGTCTGTAAATATTCCCCTCTTGCTTGTACAAGCTGGTACTGGCGGTCCCTCATGCGCATTTTCGTCCCTGCTGCGTTGCTTCTGCGTACCCATTGTTTCGTGTATGCGTGGTAGGTGGCCCAGCTGACCACGGCTCTCTTCCAGTCGCGATTCAGCGGAATTTGGTCTGTCTTCAGCTAGCCAGGCTGGAGCGATTTTCATAGCAGTCCTCGAACCCCTAGCTGCCATCCATGTGATGGCAATGATCTCCAGGTGTTTCGGCTCCCATAGGTACTTCCGTAGCTGAGACAATCTGAGGCGATTCTTCTTACAGAACCAGTATATCACAGTGCACTCTTCCTTCTTGTCAGGCACCCCAAGCAGGCGTAGCGACTGCTTAAGCCGGCGATATGGCGATTCTTCTGCCGCACTTTCCTCCCACGCCTGCAGGATAGAGGCTTGGATTTCCCACGAGATAGTGATAGGTTCACCATTAATTGAGATGTGAGGAGGCGTTGCAACTGCGTATCTAGCATGCTTCTGCCGTACGGCCTTTGCCAAACGTAATAGTTTGTCCTCATCCTTCCCTTGGAACCAGTCCGCCGCGATGCGTCTGAGGTCGTGGAGCGTCCAGCGGTGTTTAGCTGCCTCACGCCTCAGTTTATCGTGGTTGATGAATACCGACTTGTTTTTGTCGCGAAGAAATTCTATAAGGAGATCAACAGGGTCTGTTTGTCCGTTGGCGCCCAGGAACCGTAGCGCCACTAGAATACCACAGTATGAGTCCAGCTTCGGTAGAGTCTGTCGGCTCATGGTTGCGATGTACAGTATGTCGATATAATTCCTCGTCGTCGATTTGAGGTCGTAGAAGCTTTGGCAAAACATATCACCGTCGCTTTTGCCATCCCGACTTCCCAGGAGTGTAGTATGCCTCGCTAGGATCATTATATATGGTCTTGGATTGATCTGCTGAAGGAAGAAAATGAATAATAAGTATAAGTGACGTGCGTTATATCTTTGTTGTTTGTAAAAAGAAACTCTAGGGAACAGGCAAAATAGGTGTTCTGCTGTGAGGGATTAGTGCCTTAAGTATTCGTTCGGCAAGGTAAGTTCTACTTATATTTTCTACTATGATGTTATAAAAACTAGAACGCGGGCGGCCTCCGATTGCTGGCTGAAGTATGAGCCCACTGTTCAAATGAAGTAAGGCATACTACCACAGTCATCACGAACTTAGCCTAATTTTGCTCAATACCTTCTCGGACTACATATATTCTCTTCTTAATGTTGGGGTTGATCGGCCCAGCGCTAATGGGTTGCTGCAGTGGACATATGTGCATAATTCTAATGCTCTGAATGTGCTCAATCTTCATATCTAGCTTTTTTTATACTTTACTTGTCACAGAGGGACCCTGTAGCCCAGCCCAAAATGTTAAAACCAAATGCGGAAGATATATCTGTGCAGTGTATGTTAGGTTTTCCTTAATATCAACAGCCACTGAGCTCGTGTTTCGAAGTATAAGAGGCGCTTATAGAGACCTATGACCCATTTACCGGGTCCCCCTTAGCTGCAGAGAGACAACTTTAAGTACCTAGCCGAAGGATTGTTTCAGTATGTGAAGTTGCGGAAATGATCACCATCCTTGGCCCAGCGTCACCGTGGCCATTGAGCAGGACGTATTTGATGTTTACCTTACACAAGAAGAATCGCTTCTGCCTAATGACACTCCATCTGTTACCGGGAACCCCGGGCGTTGACTTGGTTCGTGCCCCATTGCGGCCGAGGCCAACCAATCAGATCTGGTACATAGCAGCGTATGTATAAATAAGAGAGTGGGCGGTGGAACAAATTTCCCTAGGACAGTCACTTGAGCTACCTAGGTGCTGGTCGTAATATCTAACCCTATATTGGCGATTATTATTGTCATAGGCGTGGTACGTCCGTTGCACCACCCTGTCCGGACACTAGATGCGGCATCGTGCGTGGTATGAGCACCAGCCTAGCCGTATGTGAAGTGTGCCTTTAATTTAAGAGCTCTCCGTGTTGAATATGGTGGCTGTCAACGGAGTGCTGGTGCCCACCTTTACATGAACCTCCCTTCCTCATCGCCCGAATATTCTCTCGTTGCGATTGTCACCAGCTTAACTTCTCAACAATTTGACTGTATTATCTTTGTATTATTAAGTGCGAACCAGGTCGTGGGACGTCTCGCGACTTTTCTGAGCGCTGTTCTTTCGTGTTTCCTGACTTTTCATACTCTTCTCTCCTTCCAGTAGACGAATTCTGCCATTCATTCGTCTTAGGACTAAGATTAGACGTGATGCGATATTCATCAATGAGGAGACGATGGTGGAATTCCTTTGTCATGCGGAAGAACAGCAATGGTAACGGCAACGGAAATGATACCAACAACTCAGGTAATGGATCTTCGACCAAAGAACCGCCGGGGCAAGCGAAGAAGACATCGACCGAGACGCCGTCGGCGGCAACCACCGCCGCCGCCAATGCCCTTGATCCAGCTTCAGGCGAGGCCACAACCTCGTCCCAGGCCGCCGCCCAGGTTTCTGCTTCGGCGACGCCCTCCGCATCTAGAGGAGGAACAACGGCTGAGCCGGCATCTTCTGTGCTAGGAAGTTTAACAACGAAGACAGTGGAGAATCTACCCATTACGACTGCTGGTGTCGCCGTTTCTCATCCTTCTCCTACAGCTACGGTTGCCCCATCCCAGAATATACCAGGCTCAGTCCTTTCGGCATCATCAGGATCAAACTCTGAAATAATACATACTACGACACCAGCTACCACGGTTCAGTCGCCGTTGACCTCGCCGCCTGCGACTGTCACGGATTCTGTTCCGACAGGGCAGCTGCATTCTGGCGATACTGGAACCTCTCTAGGACGAGCAGGAGCAATAGCTGCTGGGGTTATTGGTATGTGTCAGCAAATGAAACTTAAGAGCCCCCCTGACTAACATTTGTCAAAGTTGGACTTATCATACTTGGGTTAGTTATCTTCCTCCTTTGGAAATATCGACGCTCCCGCGCACTTGTGCCTATCATCGCGCCTCTGAGTGGACTGAAGGGACATCAGCGTACCAGCGACCAGGCAGATGACGCCTTGGGAGAGTCCCTCATTAGCGGAGCTGCAGCTATGGGGACCGATCATGACGTTATTCGGCCAGATTGGGACTACCATCAAACGTTTGCTCAGCCCCTTCCCGTGGTCAAGCCGTCATCACGCAAGTCCATTCTCCATCTCATGCGCTGGTCATTCAGGTCAACTCGGGACGTGGAATCAGCAAGTCCATCAGGGGACCTAGCTCCAGATCTACCCCCAGCTCTTCAAGTGGGCCTTGCTATCTCTACCCCACCAGACATGGCAGAGAAAGAGTCAAGCATTGGGATGCACTTTTCTCTAGCGTCGACACCAACTGCCATCCAACAACCAGGCAGTCCATTTGGAGCAACTATCGATCGAAATTCAGATTGTAGCTCGGCGTCTAGCTCGACCACCTCAATCCTCCGGGTCAGCCTTCCACCTTTGGCCGAAGGACCTATAAACAACGAGAAACGTGGTGAGCACGACCCACCCGAGGCACCTAATCGCCAGTCCACACACTCCTTCTGGTCGCTCTGGTTTCGCAGTAGCAAAGTTCCACAGGAAAACAAGGATCGTAGGATAAGCCAGCGCTCGAGCGCAGCTAGCATCGGCGGAGCCAGCCTTGCTAGCAGTGGCGTCTTCTCGCCATCCCTATTACCGTGGCCAATGCCGCCAACGACGCCAACATCGGGAACGGGCTCAATGGTGGGAATGGAGGACGGGCCGGCCCCTCGTCTAACTGGTGATCGGGCGAGAACGCCAAGGAATTTGGCTGGTTCATCGTTGGCGGTATTTCCCAAGTGTAGTTCGACGAATTTGCGTGCCGGTAACGTCGGGGGACTGTTGGTAGTGCCGGAGAGTAGGGGCGGTCCAGATCTAGAGCAAGGAATTTGGCAGCAGGTACCACGTCTACATCCTGTAGGACGGATTCCACAGCCTCATGCAGTGAAATAAAGCGAACATCGCTATGGCACACCTTTATATCTGTACTCAAACCTTACCAATGTGAAGTCGATTGTAGCGCATCTGACTCTATCTATCGCACCAAATATGCATGGTGTTGTTGTTTGTATGGCAGGACGATAGGAAGCTGGTCCTCCCCAAGAAAACAATGCATATCAACTATTCGTGATGTTCCATGGTGAGGCCACAATCTTGTTTGACGGACAACCATGGCTCCTACCACAATTCCCTGGCACGAAGGCATCGCTGAACCTCAAGGACGCTTTCTTCTATGCTGTCACTACTGACGAGCCTCATGCACTACATGGCATCGTGGACCTTGACGACTTCAACGTGGACAACGTGGATACCCCTGGCAGCATCCCCTTCCTTCCTGGCTAAAGGATCTAAGGCGCTGGGGATGAATAAGGCGCATCGCTGTGCACCCTCGACAATGTCCTCTTGGCTATGGACTTTGTATTGGCACAATTAGAAGCGGGGAAGGAGGCACATATGGACGACCGGATTATGACGCCGATGTATAACTCGGGTTGGGCGAAAATGGACAAGTACTATCGCCTTTCTGATGAATCGCCTGCCTACGTTGCTGCGATTGTGCTCCACCCTTCGCATAAATGGCACTACATACACGAGAACTGGAAGAAGGAATGGGTTGAGCCGTCGAAGAAGTTGATAGAGGCACTGTGGGATGAGTACAAACCTGTGGAGCCGCATCTTCCTCTATCTGAGGTCCCGTCAACGACTACGAACGAGTTCTTAAATTGGAGAAATAAGCATCTACAACCAGCGCTTATCACAGATGAGTATGAGCGTTATTGTAGGTCTGAACGGGTTTATGGGTTTACAAGCGCCCTTGCATGGTGGCTAGAGGAGACACAGCAAAAAAACTATCCTAACCTGAGCAAAATGGCAGTGGATATACTGTCAATTCCTGCAATGTCTGCCGAGCCTGAACGACTCTTCTCTGGGGCAAAGATAACCATTATAGATCGTCGAAATCGACTTGGGAGTGATATGGTTGAAGCATTAGAATGCTTGAAGTCATGGTTTAGGATACGGGATTTTCAAGGCGACGATAATCTCGCCGCGGCAGTTGAATGATGAAGGTCACGTGGAATATATTGGATATATTGTCACACTGCCAATATATTGGGTTCTTGGCAATACAATACAATATGGACCAATGCCATATTGCGTAATACAATACGCACCACCTGACAATACAATAATATTGCGAGGGTTCCATATTGCCAATATACGTATTGTTTATATTATTAGCAACACTGACCCCCTCCCAATGTGAGAAGGTGCCATGGCTCTCCGGACCGTCGTATGCCACTAGTCAAATGTTACCTTAACGAGACACAACGAGCATATGAGATTGAATGACATGAAGAATGGTCCTTGATTGGCAGGGAGCTCGCTGCGTTTATGTGGACTATGCGGTCGAGCCCGAGTCTAGGTGGCGATGCTTCCCAGAGTGGACCATCAATCAATCAACGTCAACATCACCACAACGTTGATGGAGTTGACGCTTTACGTAAGCACTTCATCAGTTGATTGAGTCAACGGCAGGTAAATATTGATTGAATTGACGTTGATTGAAGCCGTTGAAACCCCCCTGCAGTTGAATTACCTAATCATCCGCCCCACTGTCAACCCCTTGAGCTTCTTCTACTTTGAGCAGCGTCTCCAGCCAGCCGTCGTCTGTCAACACCTCGTCTAAACTCTCCATAAGGCCGGCGCGTAGCCACGATCGTAAGACCTGGATAAGCCCTATCGTACTCGCGTCGAGCCGGCTGCGCAAGGACGTCGCCATCAACCCAACGGCGGAAAAAAGCCTCTCGCATTCTGCGCTCATGGCCGGCACTGTCATGACGTCCAGGGCCATCCGTGATAAACGAGGGTAATCTGTCGCCTTACTGATCCAGTACTGAAGCGGATCTTCGATATCTGAGTCGGTAGCGCTCACATCTAACTGCCAACGGGCGTACTCATCCATCGTGGGCTGGTTAGGTGCTAATGGCGATGGTCTGGGTGAGTGAGTTCGCCGATTAGCCTCACGATAGATGTCGAAGGATGATAACTTCGTCTTGCGCTTCTTGGCCACAGGGACCTCGTCTGCGGTTACTTTTAGCTGTAACTCGCGGTATTCAGAGACCCAGAGGCTCTGAACAAGCTCCCTTGCTTCGTCAATCCAGTCTGGATGCTCCTCCTTCCAAACGTCTTCGAAGTATCCCCATCGCAGTGCTGGGTTTAAGGCAGTGGCGGCGTAATAAACAGGCGACTCTTTGAGGTACCTGTAATACTTATCAAGCTTTGCCCAGCCTAAATTCACATTGACAGCGAAGTGCTCAGGCTCTGGGTAGTCCTTGATAAGTGCTTTCGCCATTTCTAGCTTGCCAAGTAAGAATTCGAATGCCTCGAGCACATCCGTCATACGGCCAAACGCCTCGTTGGTACCAAACCGGCGTTTGCGGACTTGACCATCGCCTTGAAGGACCTTGATCACGTGAAAGTCGTCGAGGATACCGTCAAACGCTCGGAGGACCTCCCAGTCGTTGTCGTTAATCATGCTCTTGGCTTCGAGGCAAGCAGGTATTTTGATCCCAGTCTGGCCTTTACGGGCTTCCTGGAATACCTTCTTTGCCTTTAGCATGAACTCTTCGTAAAAAGGCTGCAACTTGAGCGCCCGTTTGATCATGTAGTATTGTGATAACCAACGGGTGTCGTTGTCGAGGATGACTTCGAGCGGACGGAGCTTCTGAACCTCAGGATCAGTAGATGCATCGATAGGGTCTTGTTGCAACTGCTTGAGCAAGCTGGTCAATACATCTGATCGATGCACCTATACAACCCAGTTGTGAACCTTTCCAACGGGGCCTTTCTTCATCCATTCGTCGTGCGCCGCGCGCGCCAATAGCTCTCCTTTCTCGATAGATTCGTCAAATGCCTCAACGTCCTTTCCAAACAGTAGAGCTTTTACCACCAGGTTAATGATATGCCCAACACAGCGGGCGCGGCGATGGAGATGGTTGAAGCCGAGTTGACCGCCGATAATTGCCATGGCAGTATCGTTATTACCCGCGTTGTCAAGTGTAAAATATCCGACCTTATCTTCTAGATCGAAAAAGCGAATGACGTCGAGCATCTCAGTAGCAATGTGTTCGCCGGTATGGCGATTGATCAACTCTGGCAAACCAAGCACGACCTTCTGGGGTTGATTGCTGCTATCTCGATATACCGCCGTTATCCCGTATAGAGTATGGCGATTCCTCGTCCTTGCGCCGTCGAAAGCGATATGAACCTGGCCAGGTGCTGCCCGCAAGGCCTCTTTCACTCCGTCCTTGTGTGCCTCGAACTTTCGTACAGCTATTCGCCGTATCGTCTGCCTCGAGATATGGGCGTCTCTGACTGCAACTGATGGGTTTAGGTATTCGAAAATAGAACGCAATCGAGGATTTTCCGCCTGACGGAAGGAGAGGTTGGAATCGACAATCCAGTTGACAAGGAGCCCCTGAAAGTGCCCGCGATCGAAGTGTTTGATCATACTGTTGGCGATGGCTTGTTCTTTTGGACCATGCCGGTTGAGTTGCCAGAAGTCCGATGCAGAGGCAAATACTCGCTTCCCTCCCTTCTTGGTTGACGGCGCTATCCGTTTCCCCGCTGGATCCCAGTTACCGTGGGCCTTCCACAGGTGGTTTTCTGCGTTTTGGGTGCCCTTGTACTCATAGGAAGCCGGCCGAGACTCTTTCTTGCGGATACATGGCACACAGACCCATTTTCGCTCGGTAGTCGACTTATGTCCAGCCCGTAGTCCCACACCCAAGACCGCGTCTCGTTGCTTCTCTCCGAGAACAAGAAACCCTTGAAGACCTTGAAGACGTGGCTCTCTTCTTCGGCAGTCAGGTTCCCAGGTGTTAATGTAGTCGGTACGTCATGGGCCATTTTCGACGTAGTAGCTGGTAATGGTATTAATTGTCTTTCCTTTGCACAGGAATCTTTCGACCGCGCGTTTACTTGACGCGTCGCTGGGTGACGATTGTATTGTTATTGTTACTACATGTTAAGAAATATAGCATTCTATATAGTCTTCCACGCTTAGGAGTATCAAGAGCTAACAGCTTATCACCCAATTTTGGTCGCGGGCAGTAACCCCTGTCTAGCGTCAACGCCAATCAACGGTTTCAATATATTGACGGCTTCTCGTGGATTGATTGATTAGATAAGCGGTGGTTCCGTTGATTGACGTTGACGTTGATTGATTTCAATATATTGATCAACGTCGTTGAAGCCGTTGATTGATGGTCCAACCCTGAGTATATGTATATGTGTATATACTGTAATTTCACAACTCTGCTGATAGCGTTGTATTTGACTCACTGTGGTGACTGGAAGTTACAAATTAACGTTTGTAATCCTTGTGGGTTGCTACGGCAACTGCGCGACGCATGGATCGAGCTCCAAGCGCTGCCAAGCCAAAGAGAACCAAAACAAACAAGATACGTCTGGTCTCCCACAACCTCCGCATCCACCCATTATGAGCAGTATCTAGCGCAAGGTATTTAGCCAGCACTTGTCCACTGGTTCACTATCTGCTATCGCTCCGAAACCCGCCGAGACAGCTACTGTCAACGAACCCACCTAGACGTCCTACCGTTATCGCCATGGCCGAACAGTCACCCGATTACAAGAAGCTGTTTCTCGAAGAACAACGCAGGCGCGAAGAGGAGCAACGCAGGCGCGAAGAGGAGCAACGCAGGCGCGAAGAGGAGCAACGCAGGCGCGAAGAGGAGCAACGCAGGCGCGAAGAGGAGCAACGCAGGCGCGAAGCCGCGGAGCAGGCCCAGGATAGGGCCGAAGAGAAAACGCGCAAGACCACTCTTCCCGAGTTCCTCAACGCCTGCCACACTCATCTACACTCCGGTCTCACTGTCCAGACCGATGCGACCTTGTCGACGCGGGGCGACCCTGCGAATGCGACCAACAAGCTTCGACCCGAAAATCTCGTTCTTTGGGAGGACTTCCCAGCACAACAGGCAGCGATCTGGGACGTGCTTATGGCATCTGACTTTACCTCGGAGCGACACTTCACATCGCTGCACACGTTGGAAGAATCTGGGCAAGCGATCCTGCGCAAGATGATGAGTTCTGAACTAGATCTTCATCTCTTTCAGCGTTCCACCGTAGACGACCCTGTCACGTCTATTATCGAACGATTATACGATCAACGAACACTACGACAGACATTTGGGCTCAAAGGCTCAGTACAGTTTGAGAATCATGCGAATACCCTTAGCCCGGAAACAGAACTAGAGGAGGGCATCGGATCCATGACCGTCTCTGGGGCTCCGCGACGACGGTCACCACGCCTTCAGGCCCGGACCCAGGACAACCCGCAAGACCGCCCAGAGTCGACCGCCGCACCTCGCGTCCGCACAACACGATCGTCCCGGCCTCGAGCCGATCAGTTTTGCGTCTACAACACTAGTATTCAGAACAGAGAGACTCGCATCGCGGCCTACATCACCGAATACAAGCCTCCGCACAAGCTGCCGCTCGGGTGTATCTATGAAGGTTTAGAGGATATGGAACTGGACGAGGTGGTCCGGTGTCGCGAAACAGATACTCCGCGCGACCGCTTTCGACGGCTAATAGCTGCTGTCATCACACAAGCATTCTCTTATATGGTCAAGCTTGGGGTGGAGTATGGCTGCGTGTGCACCGGCGAAGCATTTATCTTCCTACGGGTTCCCGACGACCCTAAGACGGTTTATTACTTTTTGTCTGTTCCTAAAGGGGACGTCGGCGGAGGCACGGGGTGGGCGCCCGATTCAGACGGACCGAATCGCCTGCATCTAACAGCGGTTGGGCAGATGCTGGCGTTCACCCTGCAGGCGTTAAAAACCCCCCGTCGCAGCCACCAGTGGCGTGTCGAAGCCGCCTCTCGGCTCAACAGCTGGGAGGTTGTGTATGAAGACCTACTAGATGCTATCCCTGAAGAGGATGCACCGTCATCAGAGTACCGCCCGCCTCGGCACAACGGGCTTCTTCGCATGTCACCCGTCCAGCTCCGACGAAGGTATACGCCCATCAGCTCCCCAAGCTGCACGCGGCCACAGGACCAGCACGCAGCCCGCGACGAAGACCCCGATTCTGATACTCCGAGCCGACGGCGACCTTCACCCCAGCACATATCTCGCGCACACGCCGCCACCAGCAGCAGCTCCTCGCCTAGCCAGAGTTCACGTAGAGGACAGAGTGGACGGTATTGCACGCAAAACTGCCTACTGGGGTTAGTGAACGGGGGTCTGCTTGACATGTCTTGTCCTAATGTCCGAGATCATGGGCAAAGTTATCATCAGATCGACCGACCCACCTTCCTCACTTGTATACGCCAGCAGCTCTCAAGCGACTTGGATACCGACTGCAAGCCTGTGAGTCTGCCTGGCGCTTGCGGCGTTTTATTCCGAGTCCGGCTGAAATCGCACGGATACACAGTAGCGGCCAAGTTAACGCCTATTGACTTTGTTCCTCGTCTTCAACATGAGGCTGCCATGTACGACCTCCTCCGTCCGATCCAGGGCCTCCATGTGCCAGTTCATCTGGGCAACATAGACCTGGCAACGCCCTATTACTACGAGGGGATTTGTGAGCTTGTTCACATGATGTTTCTTAGTTTTGGAGGGCAACGGATCTCCCAACGCCTGACCACCAAAAATAGGCCACTTATTACTAAACAGGTCGACTACTCAGCTCGAGCGATCCACAATCTTGGAGTCTTGCACAAGGACCTCGAACCTCGCAACATACTGTGGAATGAGGAGACTGGTCGAGTCATGGTGATTGATTTCGAGCGGGCAGAGGTCGTCAAGCCGCGCACCGTACTCGGTGTTATCTCGCCGAATCGGAAGAGGAAGAGAGGTTCTGCAGCAAACATGGCTAAGCAGGGGGTAGACGATGTATTTGTGCGGGAAAGACGGCGAGCCACTACTGAATTGAGGGGATTGACATAGCTGGCATTTTCTTACCCGGGTTTGTAATTATATCCTAATTCTCGAGCATGTTGAATGATACGTCTCTGATTCCTCTACTTCCTTCCATTCATCCTGACCTGCTAGCCATCGAGAGGGTAGTGCCGCCCGCACGGCGACGTAATGAGTGGGGGTGTTGGTACGGCCCTGATGCCTTAGGTCAGGGGGTCTTTGCACGTGCAAATAGGGGCGAGCAAAAGGAACCGCCGTACGTGTCTGGGTACGGGTTCGAATTCTTGCTACGGAAAGAAGAAGAGAGGTCATCGCCATCGTGGGCGCCGAAGCACTTGGCGTAGTGGCCAGCCCTCTGCTGACTAAGCCAGACCGGCCCTTCTGATTGGCCACAGCCGGGCCGGGCGTGCGGTCCCTTCAACGGTCACCAAATCCACAGGGGGTGCAGAGAGGTCGACTCAGAATAACGTCAGCACTCTCCGTCGGCACCTTGTGATAATCCTTTCTCGGTATCTTCGTACTTTTCGTTGCCAAGAAATGAGAACATGGTCTTGCATCATAGCTGAAACGTAGTCTTTATCAGACGCGGAATGTCGTGGGCAGAGAGTCTCCAGTTTTGCCACAGTGACCGCGTCGACAACCGAATACGAAGAGCCTGGACCGGTCTTGACCAAAAGTAAAGAGCCTTGGACCGGGATTTGAGAAGCTAGAGAATGCGTAGGTGAGTCTAGCATTGCAAAAATATTCGGTATGCATCACAAGTCCCTCCATTCAATGCAACCCCCATAATGTAACCATTGAAAACAAAGGACTTCTGTCGAGTATTCGGATATACCAATTTAGTAACTTCACCTCACATATGGCTGTCTATACGACTTCAATAGAGGAAGAATATAGAAAGCGATATAAGATATGATCTCGGCGCATTCCAGGAATTTGAGGCAAGAGAGAGGGAGAGAAGGAGAGAGAGAGGAATTCGAGCCTCGGAGACAGCTACACCCACACGGGACGGAAACATAAAAATAAATAGTATAGACAGGCAAGGCTAAGCCCTTCAGTATAAGTAGACCTATAATAAAAAGAGGGATAACGTGGTTCACCAGTCAGCCGATCATATCACATGCCCGATCAATTTTACCAACTTGGCCAACTTTCATCAACACCAGCACCCACCCAGGGCAAAATGGTCAATTGAAATTGGCACCAATTGGTGCCAACTGCTTTGGATTCTTGGTTTTTAATTGATTTTGTCAATTTAGAGGTGTAGTGGTGTTGCAGTGCCAGTCTGAAAATTTAAAGTTTTGGTGGGCAGGTTTGTTTTTAGTGCAGATCGCGTCCCCATTTTTCGCGTCAGTCTCGCATCACTCTACCTACTTAAATATTCAACACGCTAGATATCAACATCCACAATGCCAATCTACTCAAAAGAAGACAAAATCAATCTTGCACTTCAGGCAATTGAGAATTCCAAAAAAAGTCAAAAGAAACCCTTAAGTATACGTCAGGCTGCACAGATCTTCAACATTCCCTATACTACACTACATAACAGGATGAACAACCGACCACATCGTGAAGAATCACGCGTCGAGAAGCATAAACTTGACCCAGTTGAAGAGCAAACACTTGTTCGATACATCATTGAGCAAGATGCACGAGGATTTCCAATGCGACTTTCCGGTGTGGAAGATATGGCCAACCTCCTGCTGGCATCGCGTGATGGCAAGCCTGTTGGCAAGCACTGGGCACGACGCTTTGTGGATGCACAACCAAGCCTGAAAACCAGGTTTAATCGGCCTTATGACTACCAGAGGGCCCTCTGCGAAGATCCAGAGGTTATTGGGAACTGGTTTCGCCTACTCTGCAACATGATGGCCAAGTATGGCATCACAGATGACGACCTATACAACTTTGACGAGACCGGCTTTATGATGGGCATAATAACCGCGTCAATGGTTGTTACACGTTCTGATCGACATGGAAAGGCTGAATCTGTACAGCCTGGAAACCGGGAATGGGCAACAGTCATTGAATGCATTAATGCAAAGGGCTGGTGTATCCCACCGTTCGTGATTGTCCAAGGCGCCTACCACCTTGCCAACTGGACAACAGAGTCAGGCTTCCCACCAAGCTGGATCATTAAGCCTACTCCAAATGGGTGGACAGATAACGAGACTGGTCTAGAATGGATTCAGCACTTTGACAAGCATACAAAGCAACGGACAAAGGGTGCGTACCGGATGCTTATCCTTGATGGCCATGAGAGCCATGTATCAGCGGAGTTTGAGCAGTACTGCAAAGAGCACAGCATTATCCCTATCAGCATGCCACCGCATTCTTCTCATTTGCTCCAGCCATTAGACGTTGGATTATTCTCGCCATTAAAGCGTGCATATGGTGATGAGATCAATCTCTTCATCCGGGCCTCGATCAACCACATCACCAAGTCTGAGTTCTTTATCGCGTTCAAGGCAGCCCACGACAAGATCTTTACAGAAGAAAACATAAAATCTGGGTTCAGAGGAGCTGGGATTTCTCCATGGGACCCGGATTCTGTTATTTCCAAGCTGGATGTCTACCTGCAAACTCCAGTACAATCCCTTCCTGTGTCGCCATCAAAATGGGAATCACAAACACCCTCTAATGCCCACCAGACTATCCAGCAATCAAGTTTTATCAAGGGCAAGATCTCAGCCCATCAGGGCAGCTCCCCTACACCAATTATCCAGGCAGTTGAGAAGTTCACAAAGGGTGCACAAGCAATGGCGCATCAAATCACTCTTTTGAATGATCGGGTCCGTACCCTTGAGAAGGCTAATATTGGGCTCGCCAAGCGCCGGAGGGCTAAAAGAAGTCGGGTCCAGCTTGGAGGGGCACTTAGTATTGAGGAATCCCAGGTTATAATTGAAAAAAAACAAAAGGGGAAGCGGCCAGCTGGTGATATGGCTGAGGGTGCTGATGATGATGATGATGATATTGTTTAACGCCGGGGTCACGCCGCTGCGCGGCGTGAGCAGACCTTGGTCTCAGAGGGTACAGGGCGTACCAAGCCAGGCAAAGAGCTTTGGATCTATATACAGTCCCTTCTTTTTATAGCCATCAGACCAACCCGTTTGGTAACTTACGTCCAGTGACGCTGGGCCCAAGCCGTTCCAAATCACCCGCCCGCCGCCAGTTGCAGGGTACGCAATACAAAAACTCCAATACCCATAGGGTAGGGATCAAGAGCAGAGCTCAGCAGTCATAGCTGTAGCCTGTGGCGAGTGGTCGCCAGGCGAGTCGAGTGCCGTGGCACGTAGTGAGTGAATATAGTTAGTCGCAAAAACAAGAAGCCAAGAAATCAAAAACCAAGCAAACCAAGTCCTCTCGCCACCCGCAACAAATGAAATCACACCCCCTAATCCCCCTCCCCTTGTAGCGTGAGAGCCCCGGTGGCTCCAAGGAAGTCCTTAAACGCCGTAGGGGTCTCTATAAGATCCGCCAGGTAGCGGTGCTTCTCAGTGGGTGTGTCCGGGTAGCGTCGCTCCCGGTCCCCTGGCCAAGGCCATTCGTCAAAGGTGCGTCGTCCTGTTGTCTTTCGGCAGAACACTATGTGTTCGGGGGTTTTCGCCCGGCGGCAGGCTGAGCAGTCGAGCTCGGCGGCATCGTGCTTGAACTTTCGGTGGTACCAGGCGAAGTCGCCGTGCCCCGTCCTAATTGCCAGGTACTTCTGGAGCATCGGCCTCGGGAGTCCGAGCTCCTCCGGTGCAGAGGATGATGATGATGATATTGTTTTACGCCGGGGGCCGCACCGCAAGCGGTACGACCAGACCTTGATCTCAGAGGGTACAGGGCGTGTCTAGCTAGGTAAGGGACATCCCCTTTATAACAATCAAGTCAACCCATTAGACAAATCTCATCCAGTGATGCTAAGCCAAAGCCGTTCTCGCTATTTTCCTACCGCCGGTTGTAGGTCCATAACATTCCACCAAGCTTCATTACTACCTGGATTCCCAAAAACTGAGAGGGAAACCTCGTAGGGGAAACCTCTCAGGGTAGTGTAGCGACCGCCGTCGTGTCGTTTCGAGCAGGGAGGTGTGGTAGTCCTCGCTGTTGCCGGTTGGCCTCGAAGGTCGAGCGGGGAGGAGGTAGTAGTCCTCGCCGTTGCGCGGGGGGGAAGAAGCCATCACGCCTTCCCTAACGTTGGATATAGATGGGGCAAGGTCTACTCCAAGTTCGTGATGGCCACGCGAGGAGGTGCGTCGTCTCGTCGCTTGCGCAGTTGTCGGATCTCGAAAGCAAGTTTCGAAGTTTTCGCGTTTTTGACCGCTTGTTAGGCCAAAGTTGTGCGTGCCATAGTAAAATGGCGTAATTTCTAGCAGGGTGCTAACAGCAGCGTGCCAAGAAATTAAGAGTCGAGGGGAAGGTGCACACATCGTCGTTGAGGCGGTCCGCCGCGATTGTACTGGAGTCTGTAGGTAGATGTCTAGCTTGGAAATGACAGATCTGGGTCCTATCAGTGTGTCCAATAGTCAGGTAACGGGAAAAATGGAGGTTATAACGTACCTAACGGTTGGATTTCCAACTTTGTAACGTCCCTAACGGTTGAAAATAAGCCGTTAACGGCTTGTCAAACGTTAACTAACTGGTAACGGTTGGAATTTCCTAAATAGGTAACCCATGATAGAAACTCGTTGGTGCTGAAGGGGATTTACACCAAATTAAGCTTTGCAAGCAATATATTCCCATGTTTCATTCAGGTTTTATCTTTCTCTCAACTTCTGATAAAGAACAATGTCCAATCTATAAAAAAAAATCCGCCTATCGAGCCTCAGTATGCAAAGCGCCGCTATCAAGCTCCCACAGGTACAACTCTGCCGGTCTAGCCTCTGCTAGCGGAGTATCAGTCATACCGCCGTCACTATGAGCACTAATCCAGCTAGCCCATACCTATCCTGCTAGCATATCCCTCCGCCGCCGCTGCTCATGGCCGCGGCGTAACCAGTTCTTGAGACATTCGTTCGCTTCAATTGTGACAGATCCAAGCCGATTGCGTTCGTCGGTGATTAGGCGTTTGGACTGACTGAAGACACGTTCGCACTCGGCGCTCATAGCTGGGATAGAGAAAAGATCAAAAGCCATTTGGGTAAGGATCGGATAGGACTTCTCGCGCTCGCGCCACCAAGTCAGCGGTTCTTCGACAAAGGGTTCAACAACGTCTTCATCATAGAGGTAGCGCTCAAATTCGTCGACCATTCTGCGCCTCTTTCGCCTGTCGCTATTGCTATCCACATCAACGCTGCGGTCAAGCCTTCTATGTAGTTTGAAGCGGCCCAGCTCTGGCGTTTGCTGAGGTTGCTCAGTTTGCTGCGGAGGAGAAGCTGGCTCCGTAATGCTGTATTTTGTTGCATACTCGTTGTATAGCTGGCGGACGTCTGGCTCAACAGTGTCCACCCAGATCTCGTGTGATCGCCACTTATCCTTAAAGTAAAGCAGCTTGAAGCTTGGGACGAGACAAATCGCGGCACGGTAGTACGGTGTCTTTGCTGTCAAGTCGAAATATTTCATAAGCTTCGCATAGCCAGCATCGAGTCCTGCAACATAGTAGTTAGAATAGGACCTAGGGTCTGCAGCAACTGCAGCTTTTTCTTCCTGCAGTAAGCCGTCAAGGATGTCCATCATCTCCAACGCCTGCCAAAGAGCGCCGTAGTTGCCGTGTATGGCATGGCCTTCCAGCTCGAGGGTAGCGTCTTTAAAGGGCTTTAGCAGAGCGACAAATCTCTGGATTTCCTCCCAATCGCTTCTCTTGAGGAAGTCCTGGCTCAAATCATAATCTGCGTCCCTCTCCCACTGTGCACAAAACAACTCAATTGCATTCCTAAGCTTAAGCGCGCGCTCAAGCATAGAGAAGGTTGAATTCCACCGGATCCCGCCGTCCTTGGTAAGCTGTAGGCTGAAAAGCTCATCATCTTGCAGGGCCTCGGCTTGTAGAGTCTCGAAATGCTGTCGGCGCTGATCTGAGCGTGTAATGTAGCGAACAATATTATGAACTTTGCCGATAACGCCTCGTTGCCGCCAGATCGAGAAGGATTCTTGGTCGTTACAACACTGGAGCTGTCGTTCGGCCTTACTCACACCTTTGCCATAGAGAATTGCCTTGACAACGAGGTTGATAACGTGGCCAGAACAGCGGAGTCGTCTCCAGTCCGGATCGAAACCAAATCGCGTAGCTAGTTGTAACACGGCGCGATCGTTATCCTTGGCGTTATCCATCATGAAACAACCAAGCTTCGGCTCGAGATCGTACTGCGTAACTACGCTAATAAGGCAATTTGCTATATTTTCGCCTGAGTGAGAACCATATAGCCGCGGGAGGCCGAGAAGAGCTTGATGATTGGTGTAGTCCACGCCTAGTAAGCGGAGGTTAAAAGTTGGATTAAGCCTTATATAATAAAACGTCTGAATAGTAAAGGGTATCACATATATATACGTACCTACAAAGTGCGCAACTACGCCGCAGAGGCTCATCCCACTAGTTGACGTCCATAAGTCGCAGCTTAGGTGGACCGCACTCCTACATTCCTTCAACTCAACCTTCAAACTCTCCCTGCGTGTTTTAAATGCAGCCATTATCCAACTGCTCAGCGTCGTCGCGGACGTAGGGAGAAGCCGCTCTAACTCAGGCCTCCCATACGAGAGTAAGTCACACGTATCTCCGGCAGTTGCGCTTCGAAAGCTCACGTCGTGAGCAACAACCCAGTCCAGATACTGCTGCCTGTAGCCTTCCCCAGTAATAGGAGTCCGTAGTGGACCAAAGCTATTAGCCTTCTTACTTCGATCCCATGGGTTGGAAACCCGGATATGCTGAGGAACTTCGCCGTCCTCAGAAATGCCGTGTTTGTGCTTTAAATGGTAGGCGATCGCACTATTTCCGTTGTATTTAAATATTGTAGAACAGTCGCTGCCAGTCTCATGGCATCTCCGACAAAGCCAGTACTGCTCATTTTCTGACTCAATATTGGCACCGTGGTCCCAAATCCAGGACTTCTTTGTCTTGCCGGTTGTACGCTTGTGCTTCATATAGTAGTGCGCATCGCTTAGACGTTTGTTGTTGTACTGGAGAGCACCCCAGCGAATCGGGAAGGCACCATCGGCAAGAGGTCTCGGAGCTCGGACAGATGAAGGAGATGACAAGGGCCCAGTTGAAGGCGTGGTCGATTTCTTGGCAGAGGACTCGATTGATGGTTGGATTGAGAGCTCCGTAAATTGGTCTGCTGAACGCGACGATGACGGCGTGGAGGAGAAGGACGGGGCCGACATGGTGGTGTGTACTGCCGGAAATTTTCCGTTGCGCGTACGTGTAGGGAGCGTTGCTATATGCAAAAAGAGATGCTGAGTCTAGATGGGAGGGCAAGTTGAAGTTCGAACGGAGGCCGCCAAAACTCTCGCTAAGACGCGTTACGCGTCGCGCATCTGGCACGTCGAACGGAATGGCTCGGGACGGCCATGTCGGGACAATCAAATGACAGGGATTAATGCGCTAAGCAAGGGGTTGAGAGACGCCGTCTCTGGGCTAGGATCTGAATAGGAAAAACTCGGTCTTTACATCGAGTTGAGATCCACTAATAGGTATCTGGGACGGTTTTAGAAAACCCCCCTCTAAATCCAACCGTTAACTAGTTAACTGACAAGCTTATAACGTCCCTAACGGTTGAAATGAGGAACTTATAACGTCCCTAACGGTTGGTATTACGTAAGCCGTTAACTGGTCCGTTATCCAAATGGTTAACTGACTATTGGACACACTGCAACGGACAGTGGCTGCGAGGCTGGAGGAGAGCCGTGGTGACACAGAGCTCGAACCGGCTGCTGCAACAAAAATAATTCCGCCCCCATTGCCAGGTTTCCACATCCCGCCTGTCACTCAGGGCCGGAAAAAGAAAGGGCACTCTCCCACCTCGGGCCCTGGTGGGCGTACAAATATGTACTATGTATAAATATAAGGTCCCCTTCCACCAGCAGATAGTCTGATCCCTCTCAGCAACCATCGCCTGAAATATCCATATGAGCTGCCTTTGTTTCTGACTTTAAATATTGTGCAAATCAAGCACCATGCCTGCAGTCTTGAGCAAAGACGAGAGGGAGAGGGTCATCAAGGAGGAAGGGGTGTTAGAGGATGACTACAGGGAGATTAAGGAAAAGCTCGAGCAGACGACTCTGGATACAAGCCAAGATAATCGACGACCTGGATCCTCTGTTCGTTCCCACGCAAATCGAGGTCGAGAGCAGCGCCAGAAGCGAGGCAGGCGCAAGAGAGTCAATGGCGTCATTTCTCGGCCGAGCGTGAGAGCTGGCAGAAGAGGAGAATGGGTGGGAATAACTGGTGGAGCATGTCGCGAATATCTCGTCAACTAGGCCAACTGTGTCAGGGCACTGGCTTCATCCAACTTCATCGATGCGAGACTTGTTCTGTAGCATGATGTCGTTGTGCGTGTCTCTTGTGTTGTTATTTCTTCCGTCTTTTTTATTCGGATATACCGACCCAGATTCTGTGTGCTGCCCGCTGTTTCCCAGGTGCATTTGTCACGGCGCATCAGCTTAGGTAATAATACGAAGATTGTGCAGCATATAATCAACAATCTCCACATGTGGCCCTCGGAATCCAATGAGACCATAGTCAGAGAGGCCTTACAGGCTACGTTGACTGGGTGAACAGCTTCATCTTCAAATTGAGGCCGTATGGTTGCAATTGATACTCAATGGCCACCTTTGAAGATCTCCTGGAGCTCGTGCTCACTGATAACTTGCTCCGCCATATTACGATGCTCCATAAACGTGCTTAGCAAAAGAGCAAGGCCTGAGATGCTCGTGAACACCAGGTAGATACCTTTCAGCCCAAACGAATACGCATCTATGATTTGGGACCTGAAAGGGCTGTCGACGGGCATCTGATGGAGCTCGGCTACAAAGGCCTCGCTGACCTTCGCGATGGCGGTATCAAGACCTGCCCGCTCGAGTCGCAAGGCCATGACATTCTGAAAAACACAGCCACCAACTCCCACCCCGAGGGACATCCCAAACTGTCGTACAAACGCATACATCGCAGCTGCGTCCCCTTGTTCGCCCTCATCGCTCATAGCCTGAGCAGCAAAGTTTTGCGCATTCAGGACAGCACCATGGCCGAGACCGAGGATGATAAGTACAATCACCCACAGTGCAACCGGCGTTTTGTCGTGAAATAGCAGTGTAAGGCCGGAGCCGAGAGTAGTCAAAGCCCAGCCGATCCAAATCGGCCTGCGGTAGTTTGCGGTCAGTGTCACCAGGAGACCCGCCAGCATCGAGGCCGGCACAAGTGTGACCATTACAGGCAGGAGAGCGAGCCCGGTATGAATAGGGTCGTAGAGTTTAACAGATAAAAAGTAGAACGGGACATAGTAAAGCTGTCCATAAATCTGTCACGGTATAAGCAGGTTCCTCGGCAGGTGGAAGGTTATGGGTGGACAGACCACGAATCCTTGGATCGCGCCACAGAGATAGGTGATTCTCGGGCTAGTGCTCTGGAACAAGCTGCGTTGAAGAAACGGACGCTTTGGAAACTTTGATTCATAGAAGAATGTCGCCGCGAAACCAAATATTCCGAGACAGAGGGGAACGAGCGTCCTGGAGCTTGACCAACTAAACTGTACACCGCCCCACGAGACGGCAATCAAGAACGAGGTGCCTGACGGGATGAAGAGCAAGCCTCCAACCCAGTCTATGCTCTCGAGCTTTTGATGTAGCGTAGCGCGAGGCGCCTTCAATGTCAGGAGATTCACAATGAGGATCAATCCCGCAGCGCAAAAAGGAAACATAATGTAGAAAATCCACCTCCAGGTGGTCTTTTGTGCAATAATGCCACCGATCACAGGCCCCAAGCAGTTTCCTAGGGCCCAGGCTCCAAGACTAGCATGTTGTTAACGTAAATCTCACGACAGCAGAATTGGATATACTTACACCAAGCCATACCATTTAGGCCTGTGGCGGAGAGGCACGATATCTGTAAATATGACCAAACTTAGGACCATCACGCCTGCGCCTCCGAGGCCTTGAAGGACCCTACCGGCCAGAAGAAGTGAGATCCCATCAGCTAGGCAGCAAAGAATACTACCAACTGTAAAGAAACTAAGGCAGCTGGTTAGGATTGCCGGCCGGCCAAAGGCATTGCTTAGTTGGGCAATAAAAGGCATTGTAATAGTGGTAACAAGGAGGTATGCTGTTCCGATCCAGATGCCTTGGGTCGTGCTCAACTTGAGATCTATTGAAATAGCCTGGTGGTTATAAGTTAGTAGTATCTTCCAGAGAATACTGTAGAACAAATGATATTACATTTATTGAAGTAATGATAATGCAAGCATCAAGTGCCACCATGAACGAAACGATCGATAAACTTAGCATTATCCAGCGCTGATGCAGACTAGGCGTCCAGACTAAAAAGTATAGCCTTGCGGCCTCAGTCGGCGTCAGGAACGGATCTTCCGACATCTGGCTTGAAGCAGAAACAGGACTCGAATCTTGAACTTGACAGTTGTGCGAAGCGTCGCCGCCAGCGGGCGGTACTTGATTGGCTGGGGCGGGCATGTTGTCGTGTCGTGCGGCTCTTTTAAGAGATGATTGAGATGTATAAAATGGTTCCTATAAAGAAAACTAGCTAGGGGGAGTTCCAGGCTGGAATTTAAATCATAAGGGCTGGTACATTGTATATATTACCGTACTTTGCAGTACTACTGTATACATTATTCATTTATTTAACGAATAGTGAGACAACCTTTGCAAGGACTTTTGGGAGATACAGTACGGTACTTCTTTATCCACTTTATTCTATAACGTTATCACATCTGCCTACAATGATTTATTGTGGTGTCCTTTGACGACTAACCAAGTAAGACTCACGAAATACAATGTATTTTGGCAGTTTGTCTTATAATGATTCAAGTAGGAATCGACAATGAAGTGAGATATGTGCTGTACTTCTGTCACGTCTTTGCCACGGTGAGATTGAGAATATTCATTAGTCCAAGACATTTGAAAGATGAAGTACGAGAAAGGGAAACTACACACCGAGCCCGAACCGCTTGAATTCCTAGTCCCAGCGGCAGCCGGCCGACTGTGGCCGGGCGCAGCCCAGAGATGGCCCCTATCTAAGAAAGCGGATATTCGCACAACCAAAAACGGATGCCACACAACTTTTTCTGACTAATCATGCTGGCCCCTGTGCCTGAATTCAAAATCACTGTGGGTTCGCCATACAAATCGTTAACGTGATTACACCGATTAACACTTGGCTTTCTTTTCGACGTCGTGCTTTTCTTGAGACCATCCTATTTCTATTACCAAGGGAGGGTATACAGAGCCAGGGACCTGTAGCACTCTGTCGGGAATCTTGCCCTTATATTCTTGATTTCTTCGCTTTAGAGCGGGATATTCACCTGGAGAAATAATACTAGTCCCAAGACCGCTGCCGTCACATTCGAGTTCCCGAAGGATAGCATCGCGGATGTCAATTGCGCCATGTCCATCGTAGTTCTCCCAAACAAGGTGGAGCGTCTCGCTTCGCTCTTGTTCAACGCACCCCTCGAGACGAACGGAAACGTGCGGGAATTGATCCTGCCCGATGGCTTGTGCGTTATACCAAAACAGCTTCAGGGGAGTCCTCCCGAGGCTGTCACCGGTGTTTTCGGCCCGACAGTGGCAGCCGCGCTCGAGTCCGCCCCATATCGCAAGATTGAAGTATCAGAAGCCGGCCCACGGGTGGCAACTCGCTGCGTTACGATGTCTGAGTGCTTTGATGGGCATGGTGGTGCCGTCATCACCGTCGTGCTGGGTAGGAGAGAAGCCTCCAAGATGTACGAAAAATTGTTCAAGTCATCCAAATCAAGATTTTAGCTCACTTAGACCGCTGTGTCCTTGAGTGTTCCCTCTTTTCTTCCTATCCGGCAATTTGCGAGATTCGTCATGCTTTGCTCTCTACAACCTTGCCGCCTGAGAATTCAAGCGCCCAGCCTTGAGGGAGTACTCCTTTCATATCACGCCCTAATAGTTTCGCTTGCCTGGAAGGATCCACAGACACCATGGAGTTACTAATATCAAACGGACACTACCTTGCGTACTGTACCTATGCAACAACTTCTCTGAAGATGGACATTAACTGCACGGTGTGATTTTGTCATCATGGTTGTGGCTGATCCCGCCGGAATTTGTCGGACTGTGTGATACCTGGTATCCGACAAGTCTCTTTGGTGACAGATCACCTCGCAGCTTTCCTTGCCAAGTATTAAATTGACCAACGAAAATCCTGTATTTTTGGCGAGATGATGGTCCTTTTCATTTGTACCTTGCAGAGGAGTGTTCCCACCTCACTTTCAGGCCCCCAATCGGATAAGCCGCATCTCAACCTGGTCAAGCAACGGCGATGCTGAAGTAAGGCGCTAAACAGTATCGGCGCGGAGAAATGATGGCAATTGTCGGAATTGCGTGGTAATCTTGGCTATTATACTCGGCCCAGGCAAGACATAGGCCACTCGATGTCCATCGACTCCAAGAGCCACGTGGCCGTAAAAGTGCCCTGTTTGAGCGTCAATGATAGCTGAGCCCGAGTCTCCCTCCTTCAAAGCTGTTGAAAGCGAGACGGTAAGCAACTCCTGGAAGGAAGATAATCCACCGGTCTTGAATGCCATCGAATCCGATATCATGTCTCCTGGAATTGCTCCCCGAGAGGTAATTGCCAAGATCCCGGTCAAATCAGTGCTGACGCTGCTGACGCCGTCGATCCGGATCTTCCGAGTTTCGCTTTGCTCATTGGTAGTCCGAGGCGGCCAGGGTACCGTAGTTCCCCATAGTACGCATGTGCCTTCTCCTCGCTGCCCTCACGTACCACAGTTCGTTCCTGTACCGCCTCGGCTTTTGGCAGTGGAACGCAACGCCCCACGGCGGCGGACTGGGGGCGTGGGAGACGGGCTGCATGTTTCTTAACGCGACTGACGGTAGCTTTGCCTTTGTGGTTCCTCCCCTCGCAGTGTGCGGCCGGGCCAAAAAGAGCACCTACGATATGCTCAAGCTCCAGTCGCTGTCCGGCGAGCAGTACCTGACCGCGTTTGGCCACGAGCATGAGTATGGGCGGCCGGTATGTGCAGGGGGCGGTGCCAAGGCTGCGTCTGTTATGCCGTTAAAAACAATCCATGGCCCTCGTCGTAAACTTCCGCACTTTTTTATTTGTACCCCACAGGATGGCTATCATCAAAGAGTTCTGAAGATGTGGAGTTGAGAACTTATTTCGATGATAAACTGAGGTACGAGGATCCTTTGTCAAAAACATGCAGAAGTCTAGATGCAGGCCATCTAGGAGCTAAGCAGGCACAACACATACTATTATGATCCATGCGTAGGGAACAGTCACCATCAATGCCCTCACAGTTAGACAGGAATACACACACGCAATAAGAACTGCTCGGCCTGTGCTCAATAGGCTAAACTGGCACTGCAAAACCGGGAGGAACGCATCGCATGGGCTTACGAGAGTCAGTAAGAAAAGGCCGACCGACGAGGTCAGGTGACACAATATTGCTACGATATCGCTTCTTCGGCGAGAACTCGCTTCCGACAAATTGTTGCTTCGTGGGTAAGATATCTCTTTCTCTACCAAGTGATGGTACTCAGACGTAGGTATTAAACAATGATCGTATCGTTGCAAGGGAGGCCTAGGGATTAAAAGGAAAATCATGAGTTAAATTAATGGCAGCCTGGTGCAGTTTGGAGCAAATGTGTCTTCCTCTTCTAACTTAAACCAGCATTCTTTCAGGTAAAGGGAAAGACGTCGAAATAGGCAAAAAGCTGGTTAATGTCGTCCCCCATTTTTATTCGTAAATAGGGACTAGCGCATCAAGTCCAAAAGGCACAACGCGATATCAAGGCGGGCGAGGAGCTCTTCTTTAAATACGGAGAAAATTTCCCCAACTTCACCAAAAAGCTTTTCGACTCTCAAGGTGAAGAAAACCGAAATAAGGTTGGCAATAGTGCCAGGGGCCGTGGCGGCCGCAGCCTGGTTAATTAATGTAATGTACCCTTGGAAAACGTATCGATGTGTCGGAGAGAAGCCGCTGCTATTCCCATGCGAGTGACCATAGTCTCTCCAACACCTACAATCCGGGACAATAGCAACTTATACTCAGGGTCGGTACTGGAACTCATAGTCTCAAGCTTCGTCTGGAGCTCTAGGAATGTCTTCGTAACCGTAGCTACACTTTCTAGCTGGGTACTAGCAATGGCAGCTGCTTCTCCGGCTCTGCGCATGCGCAAGTCTGCTTCAGAGACTCTGCCCTCCTAGCAACGCACCTCCTTGGTTTTACAAAGTATGTCCTATAGGGTATTTCCAGAAATTAACTGTGCAAGTTCTCGGTTCCTTAATTTGCTTGTGTCTCTAAGGTGATTAATAGATTGAGATGCAGGAAAGGAATCTGTGGAACATGGTAGGGTATTGGTACTTATTACAATAATCTAATTTCTGGCTTGAATTACCGCTCGTACTGGATCCAAGTCTTCACACTGGTGGCTGACGAGCCATCGAGTCACAGAGTTGTCATCGTCGGCGTTTAGATTATAGTCGCGCCACTTCTCACGCCGAAAACCATCAAGAAATTCAGCGCTCTGCAAGGTTTCAGATCTACACGCCGCAGTACATCCGGACATGCATGACGTGCCTCCGTCAATGTTATGAGTGGCGGACATCTGGAAGTTCCGGCGCTCAATGTAGGCGGCGCCGAGCCAGTTGAAAATTCTTCTCTTCTAGTCGGCATTCCATTCATGACGGACCCGCTGGCAGGTTCCCACACCACCAATCTTGGCATCCCTGAAAGGTGCCAGGATTTACGGCATTAACGTGTTGGGCCACTCCACATCATCATCTGCCAGTATTGCAATGCGAGTGTTTACTTGGGAACGAGGACTACAAGTCAATGACCGGATCAAAGCGCACAAGCAGAGAAATAAGACATGCGCCATAGGTGCCCAGGGACAATTGAATGCCTCAAAAGATGCATTGTTGAGACGCAGTGACACGGATTCAACAGAGTTCCTGACAGGTAATGATTTGATTTATTAATGTATGATTTCCTGCTTATTTTTGGTAAAAGACGTCCCTGAAACCAATGCTCCTTTGCAAGAATCCGATCAAAACAGCTTCTGAACACTTATACTGCACTTAACAGCATATTGGGGTGCCATTCCTCTGCTGGGTAAATGTCTTAAAATCCGAAGTGGCAAAACTCATCTCTCGAAGTGTACTGTGTATCTGATTTCATCATTCCGACGATCGGTCGCCGCATCTTGAACAAAGGTCTTCTTGCGTCTATGTCCATCATGCCTGGCCGGTGGGAAGCGCCTATAGTCCTTGTCCCCTGCTTTTGTGCTTGAGGTCATTGTGGTTGGGTATGGCGTTGGCGGTCTGTAAGTCCGGCTTCCAGAGGCACCTGGCGATGGAATGTGAAGCCGCGGAGGTCTGCCTCTGCGCGGGAATTTGGCGTTACCCCGGGCTTTTCTGCGACCAGAATCAACACGGATAAAGCAAAGGCACATCAAGATTGCTGCCAGGAGCTTCATAGGGAGTATCTTGAGGAAGTTTGATTGCACATCCGATAGCGACCAAGCTAGGGTATAGATTGCACCACGATGCGATATCTAGTACACCCGATTTGACATAATAGGTTACATGCGGGAACTATTATATATGTTTTTTTGTATGTCTTTCTAAACTGTGTTCTTCTTTTACTGTTTTCAAACTTACGCTTCTTGAAACCTTAAATTTAAGAAGGCAGATATTCGCACCGAAAATAATCGATGGCGACAAATTTGCTGAGTAAACAGCGCTATAGCCAATCAAAGCGGTCAATGGACGACCTTTTGAGGGTAAATCCGCGTTGTAACATTCCTAGGTTCAACAACACAGTACGAGCTAATTTACACATCTTAAGACTCGCAGCAGCAGTTCGCAGTCATTGCGCAGTCCAGCAATTCTACGGCCATCTTCACTCTATTGTTTTTAGAGGGCAGGCTATGCCGCTGGCTGTCAATAATGCTAAAGTATATCTTTTATCTTTTCTTTTATTTATCTCGTATCAACATAAGCCCAAACTATCAGAGCGATGTTTAAGACCGCTTCAGGTAGCCACCAAATGTTCAGGCAGGCCTGCACGATAATTGTTTTAGTGTCTTTGAAACATTATAGGAACAGTATGTTAGCCCGCGCTATGTGCATTAGTATAATAAGTAACACACTTTACTGGTTCTACCTGTCCGCAGCTATCCCATAAAATGCAATCTGGAATCACTAGACACAAGGCATAATCTCGTCTGTCATCAAAACATAACAACGCCTTATAATACCTCAATAGGCTGTGTGTCACGGCCAGCACGAGATGCAGCATGGGAGCTGGGTCTATTGGCGCTATCAACGAATATTCTAAGCTGAGGAGAGGAGAAGAAAAGGGGAGAGCGAAGCTCTGGCGGTCCCTGGCTCGCGAAGTCTTGACGCGACTGTGGGGCTAAGGGTTAGGGTCCTTGTGACGGCCAGAGGGCTTGCCTACCGTGGCTGCCGTCACACTACCCCCCTCCAAAACGCAGACACCGGGACGGTTTCGCGTAGCTAGTGACGTTATGTATGCCGTCTAGACCTGCTTTGCTTGCCTGTCTTTTCTGCCTTGTTATCGTCCGGGTGGTCGTCGTCTTCCTCGTCTGCTGCTGCAGACCGAATCCATTTTTGCAGTCGTAGCGGTGGACCGGGCGCTTCTGGGTGTTCTCGATGGAAGGTCTCTCCGATGAGGACGCTGACTCGGTCTCCAGCTACGGATCCGACAACCCATCACAACGCCCTGCCCCATTGCGCCACCTGGGTGGCGATGAGCTCAAGGAGATGAGGCGCGAGCAGGCCCTCCGCCAGCAGGAGCTCATGCGCGCTGTTATGGCCGAGAAGGAGGTGAGGCGACATGCCGCGAGGGCCCACAAGGAGCGAAAGACGAGTTTCAAGAAGGCCTCGAGTTCCCGGTCTAGGCTCAAGGCCATCACATCAGAATTGTCCAAGGTTTGTTGTTTTTCAACGTTGGTAATCGCATCGTTTTCGGCAAACTGGTTGAGGGATATGCTGGCCAGCGTGCCTTCACCGATCAGCTTTTGTGGGGGTTCAAAAAGTTTATCCTCATCATTTCCTGCCATGGTTCGTCGTGATTCTATTAATCCTGGACTATTCACTTCATTCTCGATGGTCTCTGCGTCAGCTGAGTTTCGGTTTGAATTTTGTGCCATCTTCGATTTAGTTATGTAGGATGAAAAGATTTTCCTGGTTCAAATTCCGACATACAATGTGGAATTCCATTTATCTTTTTATATTGCAATATGAGGTGTGTCCCAGAATCTAATTATGTTAATCTTGCATCGTTTAGTGTCCGCTTTACTACTTTTTGTAAACAAGGATTCTTAAATTAGGAAATGGAGCAGTGGCAGTGTATAGATGGAAAGGTCCTCGGTCCTCAGCCTCCTGTGAGTGCATGCTACCTCAACCATTATTCCCATTCTCTAAATCTTTTCTTTGATTCTGGTTCCTTTGAATATCAGTCCTATCATCCGTTTCCACCACCCGTACCTCCGGAATCATAAAACGGATTATGCGGCTCTTCTCTGTCAGGTCGATAGCAAGTCGCCGCATAGCGCGTAAAAAGGATCTATCGCCAGAGGCAAGAATGCGGTGGCATGCTGATAGGGATAATGTTGTTTGTCTTGCAGTAGTTCTCAAACTCCGCCGACATGGCTCTCGTGTCCATCTAGGATGAGCATTCGGTATCTGCCCTTTGTCTGTAGTTTGGTGTGCTTCATCGAGCATAGTTACTGCCAGCACCGACAAAATTGGTAATTTTGTGTAAAAATATCTTTCAGCAGCAGGCGGCGGGGTTTATTATAGAAAGTGTGAAAGGAACTGTCCCGGCGTTCAATCTGGTGTACAACTTTGGTATGTCTAGGTGGCCCCAACACGGCGGCTGCATGAAATAAGGAAACGTGTCACAACAATCTCGCAATATCTACCTTCAGCCTGTTTCTGATTTCCATATTCTTGTTCCTGAAACAAAACGTGAAGACATTAGACAGTATAAGAAGCTCTATCTTACTTTTGACCAGGCTCTGATTGATATCTTCCCAAACGTTTTTACTTCGAGACACCTCTTGCCTATGATGAATCCAAGCACTGAAAATGACCTTCCTCTCTATCTGGATGATATTGCTATATACCTTCTGATAATCGGAAGTGTAGTGTTTATTCTTTACCTCCACCGTCTTTGCTCGATTCTCCATCGACTGCTATTAACCTACATTATTTTCGCATGCATTCGACATGTTCGTACTCCGCCTCTATTTCCATCTGCGACTTGGACAGATGCGTCTAGGGGCGAAGCGATTCTCGTTGTATCTTTACTGATTTCTAACATAATACCGTACTTGCTGACTATTGACACTGTTAATCGAAAGTCTGGCCTACTTTCTCTGCTGAATATGGTTCTTGTATCGCTCGGAGGTAGACGCAACCTCATCACAGAGTACTTGGAATTGCCTGTATCGATAAACAATATGATCCACCGCTGGACTGGGTGCATTGCAACAGGACACGCAATAGTCCATATGATTTCCCTCCTCCGAGACGGAGTGGGACAGGGGTCGCCTCAGAAATCGATTTCTGGTTATATTGCAAGTTACTCAATCGATCAGACAACGCATGGGTGCTAAATTTATGCCAATAGTCAACCGGTTGCTTGTCACTGATGGTGATCACCACTATCCCGTTCCTCCGTATTCCCTCGATACCAGGTGGGCCAAAAGTTCATGTCTTGCTTGCCGTAGCATGCCTTTGTGGTTTGCTATGGCATGTGGTAATCCCAGATGTGCGAACGTATTCGAGTGGTACTGCCATTGTCGCCGCCTGTATTTGGTTTGTATCGTTTATTCACAAAATCATTGCAGTACTCTTCACCACTAGCAGCATTATACAATCAAAGTCAGATAACAACCAGGTAACTCGACTTATGGTTGATCCGGACCGGCCACTTCATATCATGCCGGGAGACTACTTTATTATTTTCTTGCCGGGAACCTTCCTTCGCTATAATCTCCGCAGAAGCTATCCCGCCATCGCGGTACCGAAGTTGAACAACCTAAAGGAAGATGAGAAACCGGAGGAAGATGAGAAACCGGATAAGCTTATGCTCTTTGTAGCTCAAGATTATACCCAAGACTTTCCAGTCAAGATCTACGACCGAATACTGCTCCGTGGCCAATACACACAGGATCTCGATCTCCAGCGGCACGAGACGGTAGTTCTGATTGCTAGAGGACTCGGTATTGTCGATTTGTTGCCACTAGCTCTTACCCTCGCAGAACGCAGAGTCCATGATATGAGGGCCAAAGGTTTAAAGGTTTCAATCAAAGAAACTGAAGGTTCTGGTCTATTTAGAGACCTGACGCGCAAGGTTGCTCTTTTCTGGTGGGTAACCAAAAGTGAGCCAGAGGATTGGATTATTGACCAGCTGAAGAGACTGAGATCTTTGGATTCGAACAACGTAGGCACTCCTACCCGCCAAAACTATCGTTGACGGCTGACTATACGTAGAATTCATTAAATGTTGATGACTGACTATACGTAGAATTTATTAAATGTTCATGCTATCTTTCCAATGTCAATAAATGGTCCTGAAGATTTGTTTGAACCTGGGGATCAGTATTGGAAGTGGCAAAATAGCATGCCAGATACAGGCGGAAATTATAAATCAATCAAAGGCTGGGCCCAAATCCACACCCTCTCCCCAGGCCAAAGTATCATGGTTGGTATGTCAACAAAGCCGTTTCCTCTCTTGTGGTAAGCAAATTCAATTCTAACACAACAAAAGTCTCTGGCGATAAATCATTTTTACGCGCGATGCGGCGACTAGCGACCGACCTGATGGGGAAGGACCGCATAATCCGTTTTAAGATTCCGCAAATGCGGTTGGTGGAAATGGATGGAAGCACTGAATTTGAGAAGAACCAGAACCAAAGCACGGATCTAGAGAATGGGATAGGTAGCACGCACTCATAGAAGGCCATGGACTGGGATGAAATCACTCTCTGCTCCCACAACCGTGCGGGAGCTTGACGAGTGTCAGGCTCGGGCGGCGGTGTGTTCAGCTGCTTGTTCTTGGAATCAGCAGGTTTCGACTTTTGGCTGCGGGTTTTGGGTGCTATCCTTGCAGTGGAGGAAGGAGTTCTCGCCATGTTTGAGAAACGTGTTTTTGTACGATATCGCGCTGCTTACTTCGTGAAGATATTTGGGCAGATGAAAGATGGACATTGAAAGTATTTTTCTAATTAGTAATTGGCAGCGGCAATGACTTGCATTTACCTTGACGGGAAGGAAGGAGAGAAGAAGGATAAGATACGCACACAATACGAATCATCACTGCTTCTAGCGGTACTTGACGGTTCAGCATCGTGTATTTTACATGACCTCTATTTAAGCGACGAAACATACCTAACATGAAACTTTCTATGACCACAGAAAAAAAAAAGAAATCATCTCTGTTCACAACCTTGATGCTTTCTACATAGTGTAGAAATACTCACTAGCAATGGTGTTCCTGTTTTACACTGCTTCTACGGCACTAAAGTCCAGCATTCAACGGTGCGATGGTCGGGGTCAACCCGTACAGAATTCTAGCTTTGATGATCATTGAGCTTATGGTATTGGAGGACCTAGCTGCCGAGGCTGGCTTCTGCTTTGTCAGCAGCCAGATCGTGGACTGCCACGCCCGAGATTTTAGTGATCTGCAGAGCTGTCCCCCTCAACACCTGCGGGAGGTATCCATTGTAACCCTCGCTACCCGCATTGGACGGCATGATCTCAGCTTCGATGTCATCGCAGAGCAACAAGCAACGCAGCGCGGCCGTGTTGAAACAGGCAAGCAGCGAGCAGGAGAGCTCAGACGAGTGATGTTTCGCGGCTGTAAATCGTTTTATGTAAAAGGAATTAAGACCGTGTTTCGAAGTACGAGAAGAAAAAGGTGTAACTCAGTAAAGATACCTTACTGTATGTATAGACCGCATCAGAGAAGTTCTCGAGTAAGGAAACTGCGAAGAAGTGGGCTACCGTTTTACAAACGGGCGAGACGAAGAGCAATGGGGGCGAATTGTCACGGCAGAGGGCATAATAGGCTGGGCCCTGGTCCAAGATTAGATGTAACGCCTTCATACTGTACTGTATGTATTTTTCTTTGCTAACATAGAAAACTGAAACTTGTGTAAATATATCATATCAAGTCAATAGCAATTCTCCTCCATTTGGACAGAAATACAACGTCCAAATATGATGCATGAAACATAGCAGAAGTACGCCGTGGGACTGATCGCACTAACCAAACGAAAACACAAACTTTGGATACGGAGGAGTGCTATAGCGTTACTCATTCACGTCGATGACGGGAATGGAATTGTAAGGCTGGAATGTAAACTCGGTACAATAAGGATCAGGTATAACAACCCAGAACCTAGCCCGCGCGTGACTCTCAACGGGTCGCAGTACATTAGGAACTTAAGATCAACTTAAGCGGTTCCTCAATATACTCATGCGTTGGTTATCCCGACCCCGGGCAGTACTCGATATATTTCTTGACTTGCTTGCGCAAGTGCCTGATAGCGAACCTGCTGGCTGAGCTAGGCCAGGTTTTGCATTCTCCAAGTGGAAACCGGTTATCATGGATCAATTGGAGCATTTCCTGCACGCACGCCTCCGGAATGCATAATCTGAGGGTTCATTCGTGGGTTTTCATGTACAGTAATCCATTATGAGTTTCAAACGATGGGGGTCACCGGTTTCATCCTGTTTTAGGTATGCGATTTCTTCTTCCAGGTCCGATCCTGTTCGTATCCTGTTTGAAGTCTTGCCTTGAACCTCTCATCTGGTAACGGAAAGCTGTGTGCCAGATAGGTTCTGTCTAGACCAGTGATGGTGTTGCTACAGGCTTGTAGCTACGCCGCCTGTTACACTTTAAGGCGTCCAGAATACCGCCAAAGTAAGGTCCCCACCTGATGGTAGACTAACGTTCCAGACATCCTGTTCTTCGGCAAGCATTAGTTTGACAAGCACTATGTAACATGTCGATTTTGATGGGTCCAGTATGTATTGTAGTACATATCGGGTCCTCTGTACTAAGGTACATGTATGTTGCATGACACAGAAGTACATAACAGAAAACACTAATTCTGAGAAAGATCATGAAGTTTGCAGGTACAATTGTACTATTGGGGACTCAAGAGCTTAATAGTCGAGCGTGGGAAAAACTATATAATTGATCAAATAATCCAAAGTTGAATGAACATAAGAGATCCAGCACTCAATGTGACCGCCTCTTCGAGAATTCACCATCACAAACTATAACGTGCAGAGTTTTATATCGAAGACGCAATGTCGTTCAACCTTCCACCACTACGCTCTCATGTATTCGACAACGAGATAAATTTTCTAAGAGAGACAGCTTCACATTGGCATCGCGCTTTTCTGAACTAATTCTTAAACGCTGTAGCAGGTTAGAGCAGTAATTCGAGGATCTCCAGAGGTAGTTTCTCACCGGATTGGTTTGTTCCTGTAGTGTCGAGACTATATATTTCAGGTAAGTGAAGGTTGATGAGATATCTTGTTTGCGAAAAGGGCTTACATTTCTAATTCAACCTGGCGGCCCTAATCATCAATTTAGGACTCCTGTATCGAGAGGGGCAAGCTGTAACGCTAGGGCGCATACATCTACATCGATTTGCTTCCCGTACGAGTCCTCAATCGCGAAGCTCCAACGTCATGCCGAAGAACTTTATTAACGCAGCCGCCAATGCCAAACGCTGACTAGCTCTCTAAACGGTCGGGGACTGCGTCAAAATGGACTGCTTTCCCACATCGTCGTAGCCCTAAAGGACCATGCGAGACTTCTCAAGGGGCTTCTCGTTCTTGCCCTTAATCTCACATACAAGCCGAGCCTTAAAGATACAGATGCCGCCATGCTTGGCCGGGTCAAACAGCTCAAGGACAAAAACACTACGTCCAATCAAATCGGCAATCTTCTTGTTATCAGACGCCTCAAACGGACCTCCGGGAGTGAGCTCCTCCCTAGGCTAAGGCTCATTGAATACCACCCCCCCTCCCTAAGGAAAGGAAAAGACAAAAAAACTAAGAGGCACTACCATCCAGTCAGGCCTTAATAAGGTTTTTGACGACGGGTATTGTGTTTTTTTTAATTAAAAAGAATGAATAAATCGACAAATAGGACAGATAAAAGATAGGGAAAATCATAGAGTATTGTGTTATTTATGGGCGGCCAAAAAGGTTGAAGGAATTTTGAAATCGAGTTATTCAAGAGATCCAATTCCAAGATACTGCAATCCGGCCTTCCACCAGGTCGCCCAATTCCTCAAACAACTTCTGCGACACATCAATACTCCCTTTCTCACAACCAGGACATTTATCACGGATAACACCCGTGGATGCTTTTCCATTAGCGGGGTTATAGATTTTAATCTTTCTACCGCACATAGGGTTGTCGTTAGACTGCAAGCCCATTACCTCGGCTGACATTGCGACAATATTAGCGGTCATATCCCTGCCGGTATCGTCCTCACCGCAAGCACCTAGCCCCAACATGTAATATGTAAGATCACCGGTTTGAAATTCAGAACCTAGAGTAGAGGAGGTTTCCGTGGCCGCAGAATAGACGATACCCTGCTTTAGTTGCCCCGCAGAACTATTGGATGCATTTAAGGGAGGGGAAGTGGAAGGCTGAGCAGAGACGACATCCCATTCAGTGCAAAGTTCGGGTTGGAGACTGCTACGGGCTGTGTGATGCCGTCGACTAAAACGATAAGGGTAAGCGCAAGTCGTACATGTCAGCGTAGACACAATAAAAAGCGCTGCTGCTGGCTTCATGATGAGAGACCCTAGACCCGAGCACTAGACACGTAGTTTTCAGAAATAATTGGTTTACTCGTATAAAGGACTAATCCAAGCGGGAATTTTGTATAGATTGGAAAGTATCAAGACAGGGGCTTCACTTGAGAAGAGCAAGAAATAGTAGTTGTAGTTTATAATTTAGACCGCGCAGGACAGCATGGCCGTAATCAAAGAGAAGTCTAAATCCTCAAATGCACGTTGTATTTGAAAATTTCTTTTGTAGCTTTAGAGATTTTCAAACCTAGAACCAAGAAGGAACAGGCTTAAGTACTGTATTTTAATGGAATTGCATTTTTAAATTTGGTAACCCCCTAAGACTAGCACCATGGCATATAGCTATGTTTAAGGGGGAGAGAGGCCTGCTTAGCTGAGTTGGCTGCGGATTTGTTTGAATGTCGGTATAGAGTCGCCCAAATGTCCTCGTTATTCTGTCCGAGTAAAGTCGTCCGTGAACAGTGCTCGCAAATATATGTTTGAGTAGGAATTGCGGGCTATCGAAGCTGTGTTAAAGATTTCTAAAATGTACACAGCACTACAACCATCAAGGTTCACGTACAAATTTAGATGAAAATGAATAAAGTAATCGTTCAATCCGTTGAATGTAAACCATCATTTCTGACAAGTTCGACTGTAACTTCCGGCAGGTGTCAGCTTCTCTCAACGTATATAGAAATATCAGGGATCTTCCGAAAGAATACCGCAGAAACTTCTGACGATTCCGGCATGTAGTAGAAATACCGTGCTAAAGAAAAGCTTGTCGATGCTTAGCTTGTTGGCATGAGGATGTATTGTAATGTAACTTTCTCATACCATAATTAAGAAAAGAAAAGTTTCCATATTGATATTAGCATAGTAGGTCCTAAGCTTTTGCAAAAGGTCTGATTTATTATTTCTAACTATCTATATATCGTTGTTTTAAGAATCAAAACTGGTCTGCTTGGTTTAGAAACTAGACTACATGTAACAAGAGAAATGAGGTAGAAAAAAAAGAGAATAAAGAAAGGCAAAGCTTAGGTCAGGGGCAAATCAAAATCCTAGCAAAATAAGGACCAGACGAAAGACGTCCAATTACATTCCCATCACAATGTTACACATCACCTTTACACACATCGCCTTCTTTGCCTGCTAAGCCTCGACAAAGTCTCCATTTTCTGACAGGCTTGGCAATTAGAAGTCGTCGAGCTTTAATAAGTCGAGATTTCCAGCCGTTAAGCCATCTCTCAGATCGTGCAATTCATCAGGCCCAGACTCCTGGCCGATGTTGGCATTAATAGGATAGATGATCTGCCTCGTCGGCCAGGTGTGCGAGATCTAATTTAAATGAGCGGCTTCAGCCAAGATCTCGCCTCGTCTGTCGACACATCCGACAACATCTAAATTCTAACCGTATATCAATTTGGGGCCACACTCGCAGCCCCAAGGATTGTATGGGCTAGCTGGTGCTCTATCAATAATCATGCGCCAGCACTCAGTACATTGGACATGCCTTCTGCATGGCTTCCATATAATGTCCGAAAATTCCTTCAACTCCTTTTTGCACTCGTAGCATTGGTGTGCTTCAGGGGGCAATGTTGCTATAAAGTTCTTTGTTGCAACGCGGGGATAGAGAAAAGTTGGGTCAAGCTTGTTTTCGTGGACAACTTGTTGAAGGTATGAGAGCCTGCCAGCGAGATCCTCATACGCACGACGATTGCGTGTTCGAAGTTGTTTGAAGGCTTGTATTCTGTAAGCTTCGGGGGTGTCATTGAGAGCCACGGCTAGCGAGTCCCTACCCCAGACCTTGTTCAGGGTTGTGATGCAGCTTCTGAAAGACTTTGCTTCGAAAAGGATGTTATACAACTTGCGTCGTTCGCTCGCATGATGGACATCACAGGACCATTTGACAAGTAGGCCTTCGGTATCGCGGATAGGATGTTTTGAAGGTACGTTAAGAGTATCATCTGCCATGATCAGAACTTGTATAATCAACGATGTCTGTGACTATTTGTGAGTGTTTGGTGCAAGAAGGATATATAACTGAAAAAGTGCTTTGAGTCTCTATTCCTTGGTAGCAGCACGGACCTGTATTTATACTTGGTCTACATTACAGCAAAAAGTAAGAATATGTCACTAAATTTACAAGAAGGTGTTTTGAAACCAAAATGTTGGTTTCTGGATTGAAAATCTAGGATTCCAAATTATAAGTTGGGCTGCCCACATTCGGCCCACCTCCACCCGCGACCGCGTTAGGTCCACATCTACACATAAAACGCGTTTTCTCAACGAGTGATTTTTTTCTGGCATCGCCGAGGGCGAGAGATCCAACGGCATGGTCATTAGGCCGGAAGGAAGAAAGCTTGTTTATCGAAAAAGCAATAGAGGGAAGATATGGACCTTGTATCTTGAATGCATCTCGGCTACAGGTAAGGCGTACCCTCTACTTGTTATCCAGCATCTGGCGGCATAGATCAAGGAAAACTTCGTTCACGCTTACTTTGACATTAGTTAGATTTCATTACTACTGATCCCGTTTTCTTCCCCCTCTTTTCGCAGTTACTTACTGCTGGTCTTAGCACTGGCCTCATAATACTGAGCTCCCCAGTTTTGTGAAATAGCAAGTGCTTTGGTACGCGGGACTTCTCTCTGATCCTCGAGGTCGACTTTGTTCCCAACTAGAACAATGGGCACTTGATCCCTGTCTTTGAGACGCACAATCTCTTCTCGAAGGTCATACAGCTCATTCAATGTGGATCGCGATGTGATGCTGAATACAAGCAGGAATCCATCGCCTTTTTTTATATACTCGTCTTTCGAAGACGCTGCAACAGGTCAGAGCAGTAATTCGAGGATCTCCAGAGGTAGTTTCTTACAGGATTGGTTTGTTCCAGCGTTCCTAATAAGTCAAGTCTAGCAAGTCAAGTTGGCAAGTCAAATCAAGTCTTGCAAATCAAATCGTCGGGCTCACAACCCAAATCAAGTCAAGTTCTCCTCACTCAGACTTGCCAGACTTGCAAGTCATATATGGCATCTGGTTTTTCCTCTATATAGGGTCAATTGGCCCCGGAAAGTGGCCAAATATGGTTCTGGTGATAATTTTCTTGGTGTTGTCTCCCGTCTCCAAACTATTGCTTAGTCAGCACAAAAACATCTGGCGTCGCGCCGTCGCGGTGACGCGGTGCTCAACAAATTTCACCAAGACTTTGTCACAAGTCATCAATTCCTCCACCAATTCTTGAGCTTTCGTACCGAAACAATGGATACGCCTTCCTCAACTGCCCTTTCAGATGCCGACGATTTTTCCAACGGATTGACCGCTGGAAACGACGCGTTCTTGGTCCTTAGACGAGCTTCGTCCTCGAATTCCCTGTCCTTTACCTACCAGACTGCCAGTATTCGAGCCGACGATATCAGGGGCGCGAAGGATGTGGATGAACTCCCCAAGATCAAGCTGAAAGGCGACGGCAGGGTTAATACCTATATTCTTGAGGCATGGCTACACAAGAAAAGGAAGCGCAATTCGTGGATACAGCCCCATGTCAACTGTCTCGTTCGATTGAACCCCGACGACACGCACGAAGACGTCTTTCTTTGCAAGCACTGCGAATCGATCGGAATAACGAAGCTATTCGATGGGGAGACAACTACGTCAGCAGGCAGGCATCTCAAGAAACAGCACCGTATATTTCCAGATGGGGAGCTTCAAGACCAAGATGGGGACGAGCCCCTTGCAAAGAGACAAGCAATAATCGACTTTGCGAAGACGTCGAGCTCCGACAAGTCCTCCCAACGCCTCGTGGTTCGTACGGCAGCTGAAGAATTCAAGAATCTCTTGATGGGTTGGATTATCGACGCAAATATCCCCTTCTACGGCATTGAACACCCTCTTTTCCGCGAACTCCTTCTGGTACTTAATAGGGACTTCATCAATGAGCTCTTACCTGAAAGCGCTGATGCAGTCAAGAATTGGATCACTATGGAGTACGAAACTCGAAAGACACTTCTAAAGCGTGAGTTCCAAGTGGCTCGGAGCAAAATCCATATCACCTTTGACCTCTGGACTTCTCCAAACAATATTGCATTGCTTTCCATTATCGCCCACTTTGTTGACACTTCTGGGAAGCTCCAGATACGTCTATTGTCCCTTGAACGGGTTGAAGGCAGCCACGGAGGCGAGAACCAGGCTCGGATCATGGTCCAGTTGTTTAGGGACTTCGATATTAGCAAGAAACTCGGCTTCTTTACTGCTGATAACGCAGATTCTTGCGATACGGCAGTCAGGGCCATTCTTAAAGCGTTGAGGCCTCACTTAACTGAGTACCAAAGAGTCAAACTTGAAAGGCAGGTTCGAATCCGCTGCTTTGGCCACGTACTCAACCTCTCTGCCAAGGCCTTCCTCGAGGGAGCTTCGTCAGAAATCTTCGACTCTGCCTATAATAAGGACAATCTTGATGTCGATACTGAACTGAGGCTTCTCAAAGAGTGGAGGAAATATGGCCCAGTTGGCAAGCTTCACAACGCCGTCCATTTCATCCGCAGATCCTCTCAACGGAGAGACCAATTCCTTGCAATCACCACTGGTCGAATCCGCGCGGATGTATTGCAAGAGCTGGGGCTTTGGCTAATCGAAAAGGATGTGGTGGGCTTGATGGTGAAGGCAGACAACGATACGCGGTGGAATTCGATATACCTTATGATCCTTCGCGCTATCAAGCTTAAGGACATCATTGATACCTTCTGCAGGCTGAGCAGGACAGACGAGAAACCTGAAAAACGGATCCCTGAAGAAGATGTCTTGCAACACGAAGACTGGCTCGTCCTCACGGAAATCCTCGAAATCTTGAAGCCATATATCGAGTATACCAAATACTTTGAGGGCAGGGAACCCAGGTCTGCGGAGGTCATCTCAACAGTCTGTTGCTTGCAAGACCACCTCAAGGAAATGCAAAAACGCTATAATGAGGGCCTTGTTGGTACACCTTTCGAGACACCACAGATCGATCTAGAAGAGCCTTCCTTTGGGTCTTCCGATTCGGCTGAAAGCTGTATATTTGTTGCAGGTGACGAATCCCAGATGCCTCGGCGCTCGCAGAGGGAAATCAGACTTCCTACCCGCCTCCAAGACTTCGAAGTCGATATTTCCTCTCCAAGACAAGCCTCCTCTATTCCTCAGAGCCGATCGTCTCCGCCTGAGTCACCAAGAGCCACTGAGGAGCTCCAACTCGGCGATCTAAGCCTCCGATATATACAGCACTCGCTTGAGTTTGCCTCTAAGAAGCTGGAAAAGTACAGGAATCTGATGGAGGAGACAGGGGTCTATTGGGCGGCAGTGATTCTGCACCCAGCTCACAAGACACGGTTTATCGAAGTCTACTACCCCGAACGCAAGGAGGCCATTGTCAAGGACTTCAGGGCTTTGTTTGACGACTCATACGTGGATAGGGCAAGCGGGAGCTCTCAGCCAGTTCCTCAGAATGCCCAGGCGAAGAAGACGAAGACTCCGTGGGTCATCAACCTAACCCGCCGCTCCTACGCCTTTGTAGTGCCGGCCAAGAAGTCGTGCGGCGGAGGGAACGTCAAGCATTATCTTCCCCTTCAGCCGATTTCCGGCCACCAGTGGTTAAAAGGGTTTGGGGAACACTGCAGCCCTGAGTCCGACAAGGTATGGATCTGTGATGGGACCAAGGCGGCATCGGTTATGTCGGAGGAGGAGCTCCAAGCGGTATGGCCCTCGTTTCTGCAGGAAGAGAGGAACAAAAAGGACGACAAAGATGAGGGCAGCGAGGACGAGGACGACGAAGACGAGGACGACGGAGACGAGGACGGCGAAGATGAGGAAATCAAAAACGAGGACGTCAAAGATGAGAACACAACGAGCAACCACGACAAAATAGAAAATGGCAATGGCGAGAACGAAGCCAGGAACGGGAATGCTAAACAGGAAGCACCTGCTCCAAAGAAGTGCAAAAGGGGGCCCGAGTCGTCGTCGTCCAACGGGCGCGTTCTGGGCAGTATCGATGACCTGCTTGAGTCCTGCCCTCCAAAGAAGCTTCGAGGCCTGAAAGCAACCAAACAATTCCTGCCTGAGCTCCAACACTGCGTACGGGAGCATCCTGAGAAGTTCGCCGCCGGACACCCAGGCGCCGTGCCGTTGCTCTTGGCCGCCTTGGGGCAAGGCCGGGGGTGCATACAAGACCTCAAACTGAGCCGGTTTAAGGCTTTGTCAGGTGACCAGGTTGTCGAGCTGGTCGAAGCAGTCGCCGCTCGGAACGCAAATTTGATAATAGGAGAGGATGTGCCCCTAAAGCTGCTCGACCTCTCTTTTATCGACTCAGTGACGCCTCACCATATAGAGCGCATCCTGGATACGACAGACATAAAGATAAAGGAGTTACTCATCTGGGACAACGCCGGCTTGCCCTTGGAGGAAGTAGCCAAGGTGGCGGGTGGCCGTATTGGCAAGGTTACGACCCGCGCTGGTTTCCTGGCAGCACTGGAGAAGTGGGTTAGGCAGTGCTTTCCTCGTGCTCAACCCCCGATCCGCATCCAGCCCGTGCCACCCACGGCGCCGACACAGATGCCCATCCGCCAGGTTGTGTGGATGATGCTCGTGACTGAGGAACCCGACGCCTCAAAGCCGCTGACAGACAGAGACCGTCAGCTTAACGTCCCCGTCGGCACGCTGAGTATCGAGAACTTCGACGTCGAGACGCTTGCGACGATATTACACCCCAGGCATCCCGAAGAGGCATACACCGAGGTCACATATTATTATACAACAACCCCAACGTCAAAGAAAGGTTAGAGTTCCATATAGTCGATATTATCCCTAAGGGTAAAAGTAGCTTTTAGTTTAAGGAATTAGAGGATTGTAATATCCCTTATCCCCTTATCCTACTAGATATTAATAGATATTAAGGATTATAACAAGAAACTTTAGGAAAAGGACCTAGAGAAATGTCAGAATCAGGTGTAAGAAGCCATCTTCCGGCGGACTATAATACTATCTATAATCGATCAGTATCACCTCTTCTACGGTGGAAACCTCTCCTAGACACAACTGAAGCTTTTTTTCCCTCGTCGCATGGATAACGTATCCCATTTCCCCGTATCGACGACGCCTCACTCCAACCAAGCCTTGACTGGTCCGCTGAGACCGTCCTCCATCCACCCATCGTCGATTTTCGCATCATGATCTAACGCATGTTCCCCCTCCCTCACCCCCAGCCGAAATCTCAACTCTGGGTTCAACTCCCTTACAACCTCCTCAAGCTTCTCGCTGCCCTTTATAGGCACCACACTATCCTGCTTGCCGTGCCACACAAACACCCCGCCTCTCGGAAATTTCGCCCCGTCCTTGAGCCTCTCCAATGGAAACAAGTGCCGTTTCTCGATGGGAAATAGCTCGCCAAAAACTCTGTGTTGGATTGCGGCGAACATCAACGCAACCCGTTCCATTCTTGGATCCTCCGAAATAATGGAGGGAACCTCGCCCTTGCGAATCTTTTCGTAGTGTTCGTCCGCCACGCTCCGTGGCAGCGACAATCCGAACGTCGGCTTCTCGGGGCCCTTCATGAAATGGTCATCCGCGAAGTCAATCATAGGATACGCCGCCGTCACGGCCCGGATCTTGTCGGCGTGTGACAAACCAACCATGATACTCAGGTACCCGCCGGCCGAATCGCCGGCAGCAAGAATCCGTCCCGTGTCGACTTTTACCCGGCCTCCGGACTCCTGCTCCACGAATCCGGGCAACTCGCGGTGCAGCCACGTCCAGTGATCCTCAATGTCTTCGAGTAAATTTTCCACCGAAGCCTCCGGCGCGAGCCGGTAATTTGGGCTGACGATCAAAGCGGAATGACGTGCCGCGAGCTCCATGAGCCACGGCTGGAAGAAGCCTGGATACAGGCTTGAGCCGGTGATCAAACCGCCGCCGTGGTAGCGGAGGATCACGGGGCATTGTTTGTTAGATGCTGTCAATGAGGATGAAGACGTCAGGGTTTTGGGGATCAAGATATCAGTCTTGATGGGGTGATCTGCGACAGTCTTGTATGTAGTTGTCAAAATGGTGAAGTCGTCGAACCGAGAGAAGTCGTCTGGATCCGGGAGCGAGTCCATGGCTGCTGAGCAAGACTGTGAGGTGGGTTGAGTTGTCTAAAGATGAGTACGTTGGATTGAAGGGAATGGAAGATGGCCTGGTCAAAGCTGATCTCTGGACCTGGGTGAGCTACGAAATAGTGAATTTTCTTAAGTGCTACCTCTAGTACAGATTAATAATGGGCAGAGCATGTTAACGCAAATCCCGAAAATCATGGTAGGATCGGAGACAGCGAGTAATGCAGCAGGCGCTAACAGATGTGCGACATCATCTAGCTTCAACTTTGTCTTAGCAAGCCCTCTGAAAAGCCGCCCCACTCTCAACCCGTAATAGCTCCGCATCCTGCCCTGAGCCGCGGCCTCTTGTGATTAGTAGATCAGGAAGTAAGTGATTAGTAACATTCTGGTTGCCGATCAAACAGATTTTCCACAATGTTAGAAATGACTCATTCTACGTCTGACCGAACGACGTAGAAGTACTTCTCTACTGTTTACGAGTCAGTCTTAACACCGAAAGACATAACGGCGTGAAAGCTTGGTAATCGGTTATTTCGGGAGGCGTACATTACGCGTTTTTAAATAGGACGAATTGTGGGTTTTTGCTGTTCGGTATTTAAATGATTAGTATAAGGCGAAAGAGAGAAAGTGGATAAGGGAAGATTATTATAAAAAGAGCTTTATTTCCAAGTTCTGTCATTTCAAGTGCGACAACTTCTTATCATTCAATTTCCCAACTCAACACCAAAGATGGCCTTCACCGAGTTCGTCGTCCCAACATTGAAGACAGATCCTGAGACGGAAGCGACATTTACCGCTGAGATCGCACCCTTTCTCATCAACATCCTTGATACACATGCCAATCCTCCCAAGTTTAAATATTTCGGGAAGATTCTCCTCGAGAATGGCAATGATGTATCAGGAAGCTTTAGACTTTGTGTCGGGCTTGGTACGTCATTTCCATTTGCCCTTCCTCTTTCCCTTTCATGCTGTCATTGCCTCCGTCCTATTACTATCTGTTTCCCCCTTCACAGCATTCGCGGAAAATCGAGTATGATTTGATACTGACGTTTCGACAGAGTGGGAAGACGCCTCACACTTCAACACCTTTGTCGCATCAGAAAATTTCCAGACCTTCAAATCCATTGTGAAGCCTCACTCTGTTGCACCGCCAGTCCCACAGTTATACGAGACGGATTTCGAACCGAACAAGGTGTTTGGCAGTGCGTTAACGGAGGTGTGGCAGGTCAAGATCGGGGAGGGGGATAGGAAAGTAGGAGAGTCGAGAGAGGCGTGGGAGAAGTTTGTTACTGCGGTTGAAGTGGCGGGTGGGGTAAATGGGATTGGGAGGAGTATTCAAGGGACGAGTCTAAACCTTGAGGAGAGGAGGTGGATTGGTGTGCTAGGGTGGGAGAGTAATAAGGTGAGTTTGATTTTTTTTTAATTGTTAAGAGCAGTTGACTGACTGAGTTTCTAGATCAGAGAGAAAGTACTTGGGAGTGCAGCTGTGAAGGAAGCGAAGAAGAATCTTGATGTGCTCGTATGGAACACGTTTGTTACAGCATTTGCGAAGTAACTGCAGACAGCTAGAGAATAGGAACGCTCGGCACTTGGAGGATATGCAAACACCTGACTCAATTCTACAATGGAATTAGATTAGGCGTTAAATGAAAAGCAAAGCAGTCGAGGTTAACAACCAAACCATTAGAAAATGGGAGTTCAATCACATGGCACAGACACGCAAGCGCCTGTTAGGAATGGTGAAAAAGCCCAGGGCATCCTTACAAAGCAACGAAAACATTCCATTCCTTCTCTGCCATTCCCGGTTCTGCGCTTACAACATTTCCCATTCTCCCGAAAGCCCATAAGTGATGTCTGTAATTCCTGCTTACTCCTCCACTGCCGTGTCGCAGCGAATTCCCGTGGTTTAGTTATTTGTTAGAATGCCATCTCGAAGCCCTTTCTCTAAGTGTTCAACGTCTTATCTGTGGCAGTTGAAGCGGTGTGGGCTCTTTATGACACGGGTTGTTCGATGGTTGTAGTTGTTTCGGGTTCAATGTGATGGTGTTAATGTTTCCTAATCCCGTCTCTTATGTAACGGGCTGGGCTCGTATGAGGCCTTGCTGGACTTCGTGACCTGGACAATGCGACCAGGATCACTCAACCTTGATCAGGCCCACCACGGGACTCACGATATCGACGATACGATCCGACGTTCAGTGCGGAACAGACCTGATCAGGCCGATAGCAAAGTGGACATTGTAATTGTTCCCTTCAGATCCTCATCTAAGGATACTCGTAATAGTTGCCATAGCCTGCTGTAGATGTACACATCTTGAACCCATACATATAATTTGGTGGATGTGATAGGGATAGTGACCGGAGTCGGATGAGGATAGGAATTGGGTTGGGATAGGTACATAATCAAAACCAAATAACCTAAGTAGAGCAACTAAACTGAACTAATATCGAGGAAAATCGTAGTGATTTCACTAACCAACCAACGCTTCTCGATCGAAGCAACCAGCCAAGTATGAGACCAACGGTTGGGTTTGTTGCTCTGAGTGAACGCTGGCCCATCTTCTGAATCCCACCCCGTCGGTGCAGATATCTGGGCGAAACCTCCCTTCAGATGGCGTCGGCGGCTCGAAGGTCCTCAGTATTCTGCCACACCATGTCCGCCAACGAGGTAAAACCAGGCTTCCCTAGCCTCTTGAGCAGCTCTTCGGCGCGGTCTCTGGGCTTGATGACGATTCCTGGGAAGGGCACGCCGGCGAAGTCCTCCTGAAACGTCCTGTTTGGATACTGCTTACGAAGGATTTCCAGGATGTCGTCCCAGCAGAAAGGTTCGGCAAAACCAAAAATGCGCTCGCTCTTCACGTCGGGCAGGATGGCCGCCGCCACATGCAGAAGGCCGGCATCCTGGACGTCGATGGCATACTCTGATCTGTGCATCAGCTCATGGGATTATTTACATCATCAGTCTGACACTGCAAGGCTCTACTCACGTGGCTTAACCCAAATCTGGGGGAGGTTCTGTCCTTCAAACAAAAGAGGGATCAAGGCAGACGAAGATGGGTGACCTTGATTCACAGGGTCGAGGCTCTTTCCCAAGGTCAACTTAGGGAGAACTATATGCTAGAGTGAGTATGAAGAAAAGAAGAGCTAGTGCTTAAAGCGTCTATCCACTTACCTGTGTTCACTATTATATCAGGACGCTTCATCTGGTTCTCCTTGTGATACTTCCAAACAGCTTGCTCTTGCTCGACCTTGCTGGCGCAGTACACAGGAAAGCCATGCTCGGGGCCCCATGGCCCGGGTGTCCAGGCCAATTTCTGCGCGTCAGGGCTCCACGAGTCTTCCGTCAAAACTGCGCCATTCATGTTCAACAGGGTCTGCACGTCCACTGGCAGACTTGCTGCCGAAGAAGAGGTCAAGACAAAGCGCTTGACGCTTGGCTCTCTGTATGCGGCCTTGATGGCATTCATGGCACTCTCCACGGCAATTGGGATGACCCTTTCCGGGTCAGGGTCGATGCTGACCACCGACGCCACATGGATGAAAGCCGAAACCCCTGTTGAAGTCAGAATGGATGATGTTCAGCACAAGACGGGGGAATGTTTACTCGCCCTTGACAGCTTCATCATAGGCATTTTCGATGGTCATGTCAGCAACGGAATACAACTCCAAGTGGCCCTTGCCGTATGTCTTGTCGAAATAGACGTTAAGCCAAGCGCTCTTCTCGGGGTTACGGACCGTGCCGCGGACTTTGTACCCTTGCTGAACGAATTGGTTGGCGACGTGAGACGCCATAAAGCCGTTGACACCTGTTACAAGAACGGTGGAACCCTTCGGTATTGCCAGGTCCCTTATGTTTGCCATTGTTGTTGTTGTTGCGTATAAAGGAAGGACTTATTCCCTGGTGAAGTATGGAAGTGTCTGTGTTGGTGGACAAAATCGTCAAATGCGAAGTTTTGAGGTATGCTGCTAATGAACAGGCTTGGTAGGATGAAGCTGGGCTGTCTTCTCTTTTGAATAGCTTTTGTTATCCGAAGCCAGTGGTGCCGTCACTTATTTAAACAACACATCGCGAAATACGATTCATTGAGTGGCTGATGGGATTTGAAGCTCTAGTCTCTTTTCAGTGTCAGGAACTACTTACTCGCTGACGGCGGCGAGCTGCCTCCAGAGGTAAAAAACCAATTAATCAGCCATGGAATAATCCATTTCCAATCCGAGGTACGCTTGTTGCATTTTATCAGGTTGTTCTATGTAGTTTGGATCAGTAGTAAACAAGATCAGGAGTGGTCAGCAAGTTCACTAATCAACAAATTCCAGATAACGTTAACGTGGAGAAGCCGCGGCTGCTTAGACAGCAAGCAGTCCACAACGCCGAGAAACACACGAACTACATGGGTTGTCTGTCTTTTGCAAGTGCCAGAGCCCCATTTCTTCGGCGCCGAGCCGGGGGGGGGGGATATTAGTCAGTCTGTCTTTACTGACTCGTGTGCTATCATAGCTAATCCTGGCAAAATGTCACAGAGAAAAGAAAAATGCAAGTTTTGTAGTTATTACAGTTGAATTTCTACTTTCTGGAAAATATAAGGAGAGACCATCTTTGTGACATGGCTTCCTTTTCCTTTACCCCTTGGACATTCTGAGTCGAAATACAAAGCCAAATTACATCGCAAAGATCGTTGTTTTCAGCAGAACCCAACAATTCTTCAAAATCCTTATCCTTACACCCACCACCGAGTTGTCTTGCTAGGCTCTTTACTGTTCAGCCAATCACCATGCCTAAGACCAACATCTCAGAAAGCAAACTGTTTAAGCCGCTTAAGATCGGCAATGCCCAGCTCAACCACCGCATAGCGATGGCGCCGTTGACGCGTTTCCGCAACGACACGAACCATGCCCCCTTGCCCTTCGTTCCAAAATACTATGGCGAGCGCGCTTCCACTCCCGGCACCCTAATTATGTCCGAGGCTACTGGAACATCAGTGCAAGAGACTGGAGTAGACCAGACTCCTGCTTTCGTTACCGACGAACAAGTTGCTTCTTGGCGAAAAGTCATCGCCGCGGTTCATGAGCACAAGTCGGTATGGTTCCAGCAGATCTGGGCACTGGGACGTGGCGCCGATCCCGAATACCAGAAGGCGCGTGGTTACAAGTTCCGATCATCCAGTGCCGTTCCCATGAAGCCCGGCGCTGCTATCCCCGAAGAAATGACAGAAGACGAGATCCTGGACGTCATCCAGGGCTTTGTGGACACGGCGAAGAGAGTGGTCGAGGCCGGCGGCGACGGAGTCGAAGTCCACGGCGCGCACGGCTATCTTCTCGACCAGTTCCTGGCTGACTCCGTCAACAAGCGAACCGACAGGTGGGGTGGTTCAATCGAAAACTGTGCCCGATTCCTCCTCGAAACCGTCAAAGCAGTCGTTGCGGCCATCGGCGCTGAAAGGGTTGGAATCCGGCTATCCCCATATGCTGCCTACCAGGGTTCCGAGTCATCGGACGTCATCGGGCAGTATTCCTACGTCGTCAAGGAGCTGAAGAAGATGAAGGTGCCCTTTGCGTACCTGTTGCTGGTTGAGGCACGTGGCGACCCCGACAAGCTGGGGTCTGCCCAGGACCCAGCTGATGCGAAGCTGACACTCGACTTCATCCTCAACATCTGGGACAACTTGTCGCCTGTGGTTGTGGCCGGAGCTTATACCCCCGAGAGTGCCGTTCGAGCAGTGGATGAGCACTACGCAAAGTGGGATGTCATTGTCGCTTTTGGGAGAAGTTTCCTCGCCAACCCCGACCTCGTGTACCGCATCAAGCACGGTTTGCCTTTGACGATGCATCACAGTCCTACACACTACCTCAAAGGTTCTGAAATCGGCTACAACGACTACACTTTTAGCCAGGAATACATCAATGCTCAAAGGGAGTTGGCATTGCACAATGGTGTCGTTTATTAATCTGCATGCATACGCTTTATGAGAGCAGGACTCGCTCGAGCCCTCCATACAGTCGTCGACGCTCGGGCAACGAGCTTTTAAACGGAAACAATGCCGACAGAAGTGGGTTTGACCGCAATGGTCTGTAGCAGTGGGGAGTTCGTAGATAGATAGATTTCAAATTATCAATTTTATTTTCCGGTGGAAAGAGGAGGATTTCTCCGAATTATTCCATCGCAGTCTTGCAGCCATGCACCGGATTGAGACGGGGCTTCAAATACCAGACACGAAAACGTCGAATGCGGCCATGCCGCATCTTCCGAGAGCCGCAGACCAGACTACCACCATGGGTACGCCACCACCGGAAGAGGAATTCACAAAGGATATTTCTCTTGAATCCAGCACTTACGTCCCTCTCACCGAGAACGAACTTGAACCAGACGTGTTTAGGGAATGCAAGACTCCAACGCGCGGTCAAGGCAAAAAAGGCTCGGAAGTGCAAGCCTCTTATCCCGGCTGTCCCAGTAGGTCAACCCACCTCCCCTCGTATACGAGAAAACAAGCAGATGTCCCGTTTGTTGACGGAAAATGACCGAGACATAGCCCCCAGCAGACATGTGCAATCTCAGGGAGCAGTGCCCCACGCCGCACCGCGTCTTCTTCCACGCCAACCGGCCCACTCTCGAGAACCCGTACCCGCGACACCACCACCGGCCGGATCACGAGTGCCCGATTGGCGCGGCGCACGCGGTCCACTGCGTTTTCAGGTTCCTGGAGGGAAGGAATGTCCCGGACAAGAGGATGTGCATCGTCCCGGCCACCGTGCAGCACCACTGCTGCGAGACTAACGCGAGACCCGTCAACAAGACATTCCGCCGCAGACCAGAGATGATCGACGGAGGTCACGGCAGCGTCCAGGTCACGGGCGGCAGGGGCACCGTCAGCGTGGTTTCGGGGCAGGAGCTGAAGACGCAGCAAAACTGCGGCATTCCCTTTGAGGTCTGCTCGTTGCCGTTCGTGCCCGGGCGAGACCTGGACGAGCTGGGCCGGCGGCTGTATGGACCCCACGGGATGGTGCGGGGATTGAACGAGGGCGAGGGCGCGGTGCGAAACTCGCCCGTCAATCATACTGGCGACTGCGATGAAGAGGACGGCAAGACCACCGACCAGTGTCACCTCCATGCCTTCCCCGGGCTCTCGCGGGAACACCAGCAGATCCACCAGGGTCGGCCATGTCTGCTGACCAACCCGTCCCCAGGCCCACCACTTTCGCCCAGAACCTCGCCTCTACCTGACCCTCGCGTCTATTCTTTCCTCATGATCATAAGAGGAAAGGATGAAATTGGGGAAGAGCCCGATGCGTTTGGGGACCGGCACTTCTATGATGAAGCCAGCTTTGACTCCTACAGAGTGCGGCGGTATCTTCACAACGATGCTCTTCCAAGACGAACAGATCAACGTCCTGGAAGCTCGTGAAGGGTCACTCATTAGTACCTATATGCCTGATCAGCAGAAGGCTGTGAAAGGTTTGCCGGGCCTACAGAACACTGCACGCAGTACTGTTTGCAGCAATGTAACAGCACTCGGCAGCTCGAAAATTACCCAAGCAGACCTATTATATATGCCAGATATAAATCAGCCTGCAGACTTATGCTGGATAAGCAGTGCAAACAAAATTTACACAACCCAGAGGACACACTCTATAAGCCCGTCAAAGTTACTACAACACTGCACTTCTAGGAAGAGTTTGTCCCCTTAGTAAGCTGTAACCTAGATGCCTATCCATCAAAGGGCCAGTATGTATGAATTCTTATCTATATTGCAGCAGTTAGCCCTAGATAACTACCAATCATGTGGCGCCTTTGGTTATAGGCAATGATTCCTACTTCCACCCTTCTCTAAATTTCTCTGCTCACTGGCTACTCTTTTACCTTACATTCTCTGCCCTAATTATAATTTCACAATCAGTGCACTAACAGGTCGTTATAGTTAACATGTTACCTTAGTAAATAGCAGGTTTTCCCTTGTGGACAAGAGCAGACAGCTTCTTGTGCACAGCGCGCTTACATGCCGTTGTCTGTGCTATAATTGGAACATCTTGCTGAGCTTCCAGATAGCGCGCGTGTCCCTGATCTACTGCACTAGAAGACTGAGATAGATAGTAACCGTGGTTTACTGTAGCCTGACTTTCCTGGTAAACTGCATAGCCCACCTACATTGACCGTGAAGATGTAACTTAGTGCAGATAAGGCAAATCTATGCTGCTCCTTTGTAAGAAGGAACCCTAGACTGCCAACTGTTGTACTACAGCCTAATCACCTTAAGACACTATGACTACCAACACTACCAACCATGCACAGCTTCTTTAACAGGCTCTGTAGAGCAACCTAAATAATGAAGACCTTGATAGTGAACTGTGTTATATTAATAAAGAAACATTAATAGAAATGATAGAAGCTGGGGAACTCTCTGCATCCAATTTACAGGCACTGAAATCTCAGCTATATAAGTATAACTAATAGCTTACAATACACTAACTAGAGTATTAACATTATACAGGAGACATTCCAGCAGAGGTGCTGAAGGTTGTTAGTAGTAAGAAAGTAGTATATGCTGTGTTTAGTATTACTACAACTTTGCCATACCTCATGGGCTGTAGCCTTGCAGACACTGTGCAAATCAATGCTCAAGCTGATTTTATTACTGGATATGCCTGGCTGTCTGCGTGGCTTATAAGGAAGGCTAGAGGCAAAGTCTGCAAAGAGCTTAAGGCAAGATTAGGATCAGGATAATGAGAAAAAGCTGCTTAAGAGTGTTCCGCGGACAGGAGTACAAGCAATAGAGTCGACAAATTAGAAATGTCTTCTAATTTTAGTGTTAAGGCAGGAGAATTTAGGTTATTCTTTCTACAAGCTTACACTCACACTCATAACTCGTAATTCTAGAACTCTATAAGGATGTACATATGCAAGGCGCATTTATAGCAGCAAATAGCCACTGCCTTTACCTCAATACCTCTCAAAGGAGTAGTAGCTAGGTTGGTATTGGGCCATTATGTCTTTAGAGAAGCAGACTAGCACTGTCCATACATAGCACTAGCAAATTCCATTGTACACAGCTCAATTTCCGTGGCTTTAGTATCTAGAGCAATGTTCATCAGCTGGGCTACAAGTACCAGCTCTTAGGCTGAGGCTAACAGTGACTAGCTGCCTTGGGCAGACTAGGGACTAGAACAAGGGGCTGTAACCATCCAAGGAAGTATGAATCTAAGCCACAGTCTATTATAGGCATAGGTGGCACTTTTGTAACATGGGTAGCGCTTTTTCAACATAGGTAGTGCTTTTGTACTCCTTGCCTGGGTACCCATGGTAAGCACTGTGCACAAATATCTTCCTACAACTTCAGCAGGAAGCCAAGCAATGTGCAACACAGCTACTATGTAAATTCTCAAGTTACGAAAAAATGTGGGCATAGAGGTCCCTGCAGAATGTATTTGGCAGCTGCACTCATCGCGGCTGCACTCATGTAATTACACATCCTGCAAGTACCTACCTAGGTAGGTAGGTACCTATGTAGTAAGTAGTAGTAACTTCCAGTAGCAGCCTCCTCCTTTTCAATGCAACCTCTATTCATTATCAGTGACCTACCAACTTATTAACTGAGCGCCTGCTTCCTGCCATTTAATGAGCAGAGATAAATATTTGTGCTCTGCCACAAAGGACCATTATTCTCAGCAAGCATTTCTAATCTCTGACCTTCTCATCTCCGCCAGAAACTCAGACATAAAAGGCTAGCATTCAAGATAAGTGTTCTTCCTCTAGAAGCTTTCAATCTATCAAGAACCCTGAGTCTAGCTGGATGCTCAACCCAGTGCTTATTACTAGGTATAACTGAAATCACAACCCTGTACTTAATGCCTGTAGGCAATGAGCATGAACCAAATAAGGACAGTAAAGTAAACATATACCTTGAGAATCTGGGTAAGTACCTGCCTTGCTTTATTAAGTCCATTATGTCCTAATTCTGCCAGTTCTGGAATCAACTACTATAATTAGTCTAAGCAATATACTTATTGTGTATAGCAACATAAGGCAAGACCTAGACCTCTATATAGGTGAAAAACCAGGTAAATTACTAGCTTTAATGCATGATAATAATAATGTTAACCTTGCCTAGCTCCTATATGGACTTTGAAAGGGGCAGAAGGGTATCAAATCTGTCTTAAAGCAATGTTTGAGACATTCTCTTAGAGCGACCCTGCAGAAGCCAGCACCCTCTGACTACAGAGTATTAGTAAGAATTAGAAGATCCCTTCTAGTAGAGTTGAATGCACAGCTACCTGGGCAGTAAGAAGTTTACTAGGTTAGGAGGTTCTAGTCAGCGCTTTTTATACCTTGACTTCTCAGGAGCTTTACAAGGACAGACCTAGCTAACAGCAAAGATAGTCGCTGCCCTCCTAGGCACACATTACAATATATATTGCCTTTAAACTTAGAGTAATACTCTGGCGAGTCTAATGTGAGTGGTTGGGCGAGGCAAAGAACCCAGCCACCAGTGAGAGATTGGTATTTACAGGGCATGCATCGAAACGTCCTCCCCGTCAACACAGCAGGGTGCGCCTTCCTGCACACTTAAATGGACAAGAGGACCGGAGTCTGCGCTCCCTTGCATTGCCTCCTTCGCTTGCCTTGTCGTTGCCTGATGTGATACGAGGACACGAGCCCACTTACTAGCCCCTTGCGGACTTCAACTGCATGTATTTGGTTGGTTATTTATTATATTTCCGTTTCCACAGGAACAAGGCGGAGTGGCCGCTGGTGTACCTGGTAATGGCCATATGTCAGCAATCTTGTAGTCTAGATGAAAACCACGAGTGTGCTGTTCCTACAGACGCTACCTCGCCCTTGTCTTCCGCTTTCGCTCCTTGACAATGAGGGCGCTCTTCCGGGAAAATCCAGCTGCGACTCCAACGTATGGTATTTACTTAATTGAAAGCACTTAATAATTTGGACATTGCTCCTATGAGAACGATATCGTAAAAGTCCATGGTTAAGTACAGTACAGTTGTCACGAGCACTTTTAAGAGGCTAATGAAATATTAGATATATCTTAGAAAGGACCGCTTATATGATTTGTCAGAATTACTTCTGAAAGTCTTGGCTCTGTGTCAAGGTCACCGCCGATGATTATATACTGCACAAGCACAGACCTATGGGGAACAGTAAGCGCCACCATGGCTTAAAACGCAGTAAGTAGCGGTGACTCATAAATGTTGTAACTCTGCTCTGTGTTATAGCTTGACTCAGACGGTAAGGGAAGGTAGGAAGATTGTAGCCGGAACCCTTTTTCGAGTAGATGGAGTATGATACAAACATATCTCGTGGGATCAAGACCAACATAACCATGAGACCTAGGCAAAGAGGGCTGGTTGAGTTCGAAAGACACCTTCGCGAGGGATATTGTGGGCGTGCAGTTGGGATTACCCTCCAAATATTGGTTGGGGGTACTGTCACTGAGATTAGCCCAGATGCTGGCGATGCCATTGTTATCGGAAAATGATATAAGTGGAGGGTTTTGAAGCGATGTCAGTGTGACGCGGATGCCAGCTACTGGAAACCCCTCGCTATTAAGAACTCGGCAGAGTATGGAGGCCATGGTGTATAGTCTTGTGAGTTAGGTTCTCCAGAAGAATTTAAAAAGTAAGGACAACTAGGATGTTTCGGTCTTGGATAACAATGTTTTCAAATTGACTAGCAACAGAATTATGAACGATGAGTCGAATAAGATGGCTTTATAGTTGAATGCTATCTTTGGAAACGGGATTTTGACTGACTAACACTTTGTCTCACTTTTGAACCCAAACTTTCAAAGTACAAATCGGCTTTTGTGCATAGACCACAAGTACTTCCAGTGACTGGCCAGGAATCAATGTAAAATGACGGCGCAAGTGGTACATACTGTATAGTACAGTAGTAGTGCAGATACCACGTATTCATAACGGAAAGTACTTTGTCTTTTTCGATCAACATGGAAGGACAGAGTTACATATATGTATTTCTGCATTGCAATCATGGTATGACTTTCTTAGCAATACGCCTTCAAAATTGTGGAAGAGGTCCTATATGCACTCTGGTTCTAATGATTGTATGATCAATGGTGTACTGTAACCAATGTTGTCCTTTTCATCTTGAGTAAAGCGATACCAGTAGTCCTCCTTGTCGAGCCAATCCAACGTTGATTGAGTCGACGTGTAGATGCCCTGCTGCAGCCAGTTCTTAATGGTATTTGGCCCCAGCTGACAAAGCAGTGCGCCGAGCCGTTTCGGTTTACGCCACAGTGGTGGAAGAAGATGGCCCTCGAGCACCAGCGTCCCCAAGCCATTGATGACCGCCCGGTGAGTCGCCCCGCCTTCGCCGGCATGTGGTGGCCCCATGAGATGCCCTTCGCTTCTTACATCTTTTCATCGACGAGCGATTGGTCAATATGTTCGAGATTGGCGAGAATGACTATACAGTTGAGGCCTTAGAGGAGCTTTCTCGCCCTCAGAAACGTCGAGGTCAACATTGATATAATGTCCACTACGTGATAAAACAAGGCTCTTAGATTCATTGAAACCCTGCAGAATGATCGACGAGAAGTAATAGAAGCTGGCTGAAATGATACGTCAAGGCAAATTTAAGTAGCCGCAGATACCCAAATCCACAGGCGTTGCAGCTTCAATCTTTATCTCCGCCTAATGATGGGTCCAGCAGAGAAACAATATGACTTCTACTTCTCACCAGCGCATTGGCTGTATTTTTGAGTGACGGCGGCCTTGCCTCGCAATAATCTCGTCGCGGTTCGTTCTGACCCTCCGCCAGGCAGTGAAGAAAGATAATCACATGATGGCTACGCAGCGGCGTATCACACTTGCTCAAACCTTAGAGTACCCGCAAAAATTGGTCATCACCGGTCCTTTTGTTTGTAAATCGGCTTCCGTCTTCACATTTCTAAAAGACTAGGGCTTTGCTAAGTAGATAGATGTAACTCTAAGTCCTCTCCAAAGTCGGAAAAACGAGCTATCGAGTTCTGAGAGGAAGGTACATATGCTCAAAACTGTATCACACTAAATATTTGCTTCGATTTTTAAAGGACCGTATAGATTCATTTACAAAAAAGTTCTGTCCATCCTTGTTTTGGCCTTTGCTACCGGAGATGTTCCTTTCCTGGTCAACGGTCCTAGAGATTGATGAAAGTCGGTTCTAGAAGCATCTGAACATCGTTGACAAGTAGAAACCAACGAAAGAACGTACTTTTGTTGATGTTTTCAACTTGTGAACAACTTTAAAGTATGCGGTCTGTGGTTCTCAACTACCATTGTCCTTATGGAGTATCTCCGATTGCAACTTAGCTATACAGAACTCACAACGCAAGAGGTACAATACAGTACTGTGGCCGTCCTGCATGACAAAACTTTACAGTACCTTATTCTTGGTCGTAGCCACCCTTTTCTGACTGATCATGCCGCCTCATGTGCACGAATTGACGTTGAATACCTGTTCGCCGTCCAAATCATTACCACTGATACTACTTTTCGCCTTTTTCAGTTTCGCTCCATCTAGTTTTAAAAAGTTCACCTTGAACAGCCCATAGTCCTTCTACATTGAGGAAACTACGAGCTATCTCCGCAGAAGTCGACTGCGAGCGGATAAGGCTTTCTACACCTGATAGGCATTGTCGATTCGGTCTTGGCGTTAGCTTCAATCGCAGCTGCTGTTGGTGGGGAGGCGGGGCAAAATGGGCTGCCCAGGGTTACAACTGGGAGTCCTGGCCGATGACTCGGCCCCTTGTCATTGTGCTCATACGAAGTGCTTGCCCTGTCGGCAGCTGATCGGTCCCGAAACGGTGTGCGGCCCGAGAGTAGTGCTTATCGGATTTGTTGACATAGGTCTCGCCGTTGTATTCGCACAAGACGGTCATGTGAGCACCGGTCAGCTTAGATAGCACGTTTTCTTTCTTCATAACACCCCTACGTCGATTGAGTTGGTAAATCCTCTGGTCTTCTTTATGTTATTGTTTAAGTTCAGATCATAAAACCATGAAGATATTGATAAACTTGTTTATCACAACTGGGCCTGAATTGATCTTATATATACTTTATTAAACATTACCTAGGCTCTTGTTCAAGACCGCTCTTGGTAGCCACAAAAGGTCGGCTTTGGCCTGCATGATCATCGTTCTTACTGCACAAACGAAGAGTTTAGCAAGCGGTTCCCAGCCAACCTGGACAGACTGAGCAACACATGTTTCATGCTGGTCCCTGATATTCACGGCTTTACCCACAACGATTGTTGTCTTGACTTTGCGGCACACGATAGAAATCTTCGATATACAAACGCGAGTGATACACGAATCCAGTGGTCTTCGGACATACGAACTCCAAATTTAGCAAAAATGGGAATACCCGCTAAAGGCAAGTCTCCCTTCTTGTCAACTTGCTTGTCGCACATTACAAAGTGGATATATCCGGCAAACGATCGTTTGATGATATTTTTTCTACAAAATGGTTATCAAACCAGCTTAAGCCAGCGTTCCTAACAAGCCAAGTAAGTCAAGTCGGCCCCCAGACTTGTCGACTTGGCCTATTTTCAGGCTATATTTGTTTGTTTCTGACGTAGATTTGACTTGACTTGTGGTATTTGACAAGTCCTACTAAACTGTCCTAGGCCTAGACTAACCTCCAGAGCTCTCTCCAGAGGCTTTACTAACTCCCATCTCGTTCCAATTGAACATACCCATCCTAGCCCAGTTCTTGAGGCATTGACAAGACTTCATCAGTCCTCAATCTCGTCGATCAAGCGTGGTTGTTGGGTCTGATAATAATTGCCCTTAGTGATCCACGGAGTCTTCGTCTTCTTCGCCTGGGCATTCTGAGGAACTGGCTGAGAGCTCCCGCTTGCCCTATCCACGTATGAGTCGTCAAACAAAGCCCTGAAGTCCTTGACAATGGCCTCCTTGCGTTCGGGGTAGTAGACTTCGATAAACCGTGTCTTGTGAGCTGGGTGCAGAATCACTGCCGCCCAATAGACCCCTGTCTCCTCCATCAGATTCCTGTACTTTTCCAGCTTCTTAGAGGCAAACTCAAGCGAGTGCTGTATATATCGGAGGCTTAGATCGCCGAGTTGGAGCTCCTCAGTGGCTCTTGGTGACTCAGGCGGAGACGATCGGCTCTGAGGAATAGAGGAGGCTTGTCTTGGAGAGGAAATATCGACTTCGAAGTCTTGGAGGCGGGTAGGAAGTCTGATTTCCCTCTGCGAGCGCCGAGGCATCTGGGATTCGTCACCTGCAACAAATATACAGCTTTCAGCCGAATCGGAAGACCCAAAGGAAGGCTCTTCTAGATCGATCTGTGGTGTCTCGAAAGGTGTACCAACAAGGCCCTCATTATAGCGTTTTTGCATTTCCTTGAGGTGGTCTTGCAAGCAACAGACTGTTGAGATGACCTCCGCAGACCTGGGTTCCCTGCCCTCAAAGTATTTGGTATACTCGATATATGGCTTCAAGATTTCGAGGATTTCCGTGAGGACGAGCCAGTCTTCGTGTTGCAAGACATCTTCTTCAGGGATCCGTTTTTCAGGTTTCTCGTCTGTCCTGCTCAGCCTGCAGAAGGTATCAATGATGTCCTTAAGCTTGATAGCGCGAAGGATCATAAGGTATATCGAATTCCACCGCGTATCGTTGTCTGCCTTCACCATCAAGCCCACCACATCCTTTTCGATTAGCCAAAGCCCCAGCTCTTGCAATACATCCGCGCGGATTCGACCAGTGGTGATTGCAAGGAATTGGTCTCTCCGTTGAGAGGATCTGCGGATGAAATGGACGGCGTTGTGAAGCTTGCCAACTGGGCCATATTTCCTCCACTCTTTGAGAAGCCTCAGTTCAGTATCGACATCAAGATTGTCCTTATTATAGGCAGAGTCGAAGATTTCTGACGAAGCTCCCTCGAGGAAGGCCTTGGCAGAGAGGTTGAGTACGTGGCCAAAGCAGCGGATTCGAACCTGCCTTTCAAGTTTGACTCTTTGGTACTCAGTTAAGTGAGGCCTCAACGCTTTAAGAATGGCCCTGACTGCCGTATCGCAAGAATCTGCGTTATCAGCAGTAAAGAAGCCGAGTTTCTTGCTAATATCGAAGTCCCTAAACAACTGGACCATGATCCGAGCCTGGTTCTCGCCTCCGTGGCTGCCTTCAACCCGTTCAAGGGACAATAGACGTATCTGGAGCTTCCCAGAAGTGTCAACAAAGTGGGCGATAATGGAAAGCAATGCAATATTGTTTGGAGAAGTCCAGAGGTCAAAGGTGATATGGATTTTGCTCCGAGCCACTTGGAACTCACGCTTTAGAAGTGTCTTTCGAGTTTCGTACTCCATAGTGATCCAATTCTTGACTGCATCAGCGCTTTCAGGTAAGAGCTCATTGATGAAGTCCCTATTAAGTACCAGAAGGAGTTCGCGGAAAAGAGGGTGTTCAATGCCGTAGAAGGGGATATTTGCGTCGATAATCCAACCCATCAAGAGATTCTTGAATTCTTCAGCTGCCGTACGAACCACGAGGCGTTGGGAGGACTTGTCGGAGCTCGACGTCTTCGCAAAGTCGATTATTGCTTGTCTCTTTGCAAGGGGCTCGTCCCCATCTTGGTCTTGAAGCTCCCCATCTGGAAATATACGGTGCTGTTTCTTGAGATGCCTGCCTGCTGACGTAGTTGTCTCCCCATCGAATAGCTTCGTTATTCCGATCGATTCGCAGTGCTTGCAAAGAAAGACGTCTTCGTGCGTGTCGTCGGGGTTCAATCGAACGAGACAGTTGACATGGGGCTGTATCCACGAATTGCGCTTCCTTTTCTTGTGTAGCCATGCCTCAAGAATATAGGTATTAACCCTGCCGTCGCCTTTCAGCTTGATCTTGGGGAGTTCATCCACATCCTTCGCGCCCCTGATATCGTCGGCTCGAATACTGGCAGTCTGGTAGGTAAAGGACAGGGAATTCGAGGACGAAGCTCGTCTAAGGACCAAGAACGCGTCGTTTCCAGCGGTCAATCCGTTGGAAAAATCGTCGGCATCTGAAAGGGCAGTTGAGGAAGGCGTATCCATTGTTTCGGTACGAAAGCTCAAGAATTGGTGGAGGAATTGATGACTTGTGACAAAGTCTTGGTGAAATTTGTTGAGCACCGCGTCACCGCGACGGCGCGACGCCAGATGTTTTTGTGCTGACTAAGCAATAGTTTGGAGACGGGAGACAACACCAAGAAAATTATCACCAGAACCATATTTGGCCACTTTCCGGGGCCAATTGACCCTATATAGAGGAAAAACCAGATGCCATATATGACTTGCAAGTCTGGCAAGTCTGAGTGAGGAGAACTTGACTTGATTTGGGTTGTGAGCCCGACGATTTGATTTGCAAGACTTGATTTGACTTGCCAACTTGACTTGCTAGACTTGACTTATTAGGAACGCTGTTCTGAACCGATCACCGTCGCCTTGGACTCTTTGGAAGTAGACCCTAGCGACGATTCAAGCCAGGGGGACTTCGAAGAGCTCGGATCCGAGGGCTCAATTGCTCATAAAACACGTCGTAGCCTCTTTCGACCGTTTTCCAACATCCTGGCCTCACGGAAGGCGCGGGCTCGAGCCCGGGAAGCTCGAAATAGAGTGAACATTGTGTTTCGCTTGATCAAGAGCCTGAGCCAGGGCGATTACGTGAGCTCGGTGCCGTCAGTCTCGAGGACGTTGCGTCCCGATGAATATCAAGATCTTCTCGCTCGCATAAGGGATGACAAAGAAGTGGACGAGTATTTCATGCACAGACTTCGGTATGCATATCCCTAAGTGACTGCCTGTTCTCTAGCTAATAAGTTAGGTTCGATTACTCACCTGTGGACCAACGTTTCACTATCTACATGGTGACTCGACTCCATGAACACTATGGGACGGAGCTCAGTATTGCAATACGGAATCGTGTAAGGGACCATACGATACAAACTTCTAATAATATTATCAAGATGATCAATCGGCGTCTAGGGGCAGGTGGATGTCCCGCGCTAAAGCCAAGGAATCAAGAATATAAGGGCAAGATTCCCGACGGGGTGCTACAGGTCCCCGGCTGTGAATACCCTCCACTGGTGATAGAAATAGGATGGTCTCAAGATAAACACAACGTCGAAAACAAAGCCAAGTACTACTTGGAAAATTTCGACGGACAGATCCGAACTGTCATCGGCATCAACCTGAGGGATATATACACAGAACAGGACGCTGTGAAGAGGAAGTGGGCTAGCAAGGTGAAGAAGTTCGAGAATGGGAAACTTTCTCAGCCTCCCGAGCCTCTAACCTTCCTAGCCCCTGAAGCAGTCACCAGGGCAGCCGACTTCTCAGTGTGGCGAGCTGAATGTGGTCGAAGTTCCGGGAAGACAAAGACTGGCAAGAAAAGCGTTCAGAATCAGGTATGTCTCCCAATTGTACTTGTATATTGCAAATTTTCGTCTCATCGGTTTCGTATAGACTTTCCAGACATCGTATCAGCAGCATATCGAGGAGGTTTACCGGTAGTCTCTTTGCTTGCCTCATCGTGAGTACTACAGTAGTGCTGCTGACACAGAAGGGTTAAGAGCAATGGCACGGGGTCATAAAAGTACATGCGCAACTGAACGTGGTACCGACAGCATTGAATCCAAGAGTACTGGGAGTGGTGAAAAGACCGAGTACACCCAGGAGCTTAAGGGACATAGCAGCGAGGTCAACTCGGTGGCCTTCTCTCACAACCGGAACATTCTCTCACATATATTTGCGTTTCGGCTTCCTGGAAATTCTATTTCACCCATCGTCTTCGACCAGCCTCATAAAACTGGAAGTACTGCACCGCACTTCGCAGGATTTGGTGATGATTCAAGCGTGAGAGGAACGAGACGGGAAGCAGTGTCCTTTTACGCCTTTCACCAACCTTTGCAATGCTCTAAGTGCAGCATGGACAGAGCTCGGTACTTTGCCAGAATTGAGCTAAGTACTTGTAACATATATTACATGTACACACTTTGAATAACCTGGCAAACATTATACTGTACTATACGCCACCCAACTGATAATCAACAGAAGTACGTTTTTTTAGTTTGTAGGTACGACTAATAGAAAACAACGACATGAATTAAAATCGTACATACCGTACAAGATCACAGACTTTTTTAGGTACGAACCTGAGTCGAAACCCAGGCTCAGGCTGCCCGCGACCTGGAACCTGGCGCATCTCGCCCGTCTCATTCGCTCGAGGTATAAGAACCGGGCCTAGACCCATCCCTCGGACAAGCACATTAAAACAAATCCACGCACGTGTGTCATACAACGAAATATAACAGCACCGTATCTCGACGATTCGTTTCCAAGCCATGATATTCGATGCCTATGATGTTCCGATGGACCTGGATCCAAGCGACGACAGGCAGCCTCGCACGATACCTAAACCCGGGAAGCGAGTGGAGGCAAGTCTGCACGGGGGGTTATTGAATACACTCTATACACGCCTCGTCCATCAAGACGTTTTAACCTACTTTACTCAGAATTTCGAATCTGTACTTAGACCTTGGTCCATCCTTCTCGGCGAGACTACCCTGCCAGGCGACGTTCTAAGCACCGACTGGCGATTTAATTCTGTTTTTAGGGCCCTAGATCGCGTGATTACGGCCGGGGACTATGATACAAGGCTACTTTCGAGGCTAGCTTATGTACAACTCGTCCGCGTGATAAGGTTGCTTGAGAATCGTGTGGCTCTAGACAGGCAAGCTGGTCGTCTTCACCGCCGCAGTGGATATCGGAATGCTAGTATTGCTCTCGACATTTACCTGAAAGCCCAGGAAACCCTTTCCACTTCATCGTCTAGGCGCACCTTGATCGAGCGGAAGCGCCTAGCAAAACGGTGGAGTGAGCTGGCTGGTCCATGGCCGCTCTTCCTCCTAGTCTATTCGGATGAAGCCGAAGAAATTATGTTCGGTCCTATCAATCCCCGCCCTGATCATGGCGAATCGCTGACAATATAACAAGTCAATGCCACAGGCGGCCCGACAACACCATGATTCGCTTAATAGCCGAGCGGACTTTAAGGGATTCACCCTCACAACTAAAGGAGATTTGTGCGCACGCAGCGCAGGTAGTACAAACAGCGGTTAAGGAAAAAGGCCCGGTTGATGACCCAACCGTGAGGGAGCTTGCCGAGAAATGTCGGACTGAGCTACGGGAATGTGGACAACCGCTGTAAAAGTGGGATTAGCCGATGTGCAGGGCACCCTCCGTGGGTGGGAACGGAACCCACCACAGGGGCAGCCACCAGGCGGCGGGCTACAAGGGGCAACGGCTGTCAGGACTCACCTCCATGGTCAGGGATTAAGCGGGGCAGGTGTGGTCTCTTTGCTTTGATGTGCTTGCTTGTACATCAATATTCTTCGCTAGGTGGACTTAAGTCTACTTCACCGTACTTCAACGTGCTTGCTTGTACCTCAACATTATTCGCTTGGGTGGGCTTTAGTCTACTTCGTTGTACTTTACTCCAATATGCTTCAGTATACACTGGTGTACTTTGCTAGGGATATTCCAATACACTCCAATACTTCGATATACTTCGGCGCACTTCAGTAGCCTTCGATGGGTTTCCGTGTACTTCGCCCGTAGGCGCTTCGAGGTTCTTCAGTGTACTTTGGTGAGGATGCTCAGTGTGCCTCAGTGGACGTCAGTGTATTTCAACCGTTAGGGGGCTTCCGGGTACTCCAGGATACTCCGCCCCGGCAATCCAGAAATAGGGCCTGGTGAGTTACCACTGCGGGCTCCACACTGCCACTTGGCGGCTGAAAGCGACGACTAGTACCATTGAAATGCCGAGGACGGGCTACTAGAAGCGGATCTACACAGTGGCATGATTGGGTTGGATCGCCCTGGCGGGCTGGCGGAGCAGGCCTCCCGTGTTCTTGAACTTTTAGTTCCGAGGTTGTGATTCATGGAACTTGGTATCTGCTTTACGCGCTTTGTGAATTAGAAGTATTTCAATACAATTTTTTTCCTTGTCGCACTCACAAACCTGACCAGGGTTGAAATCCATGACACTCCACGACACATTCGGAAATATGGCGTGGATATGGATGCTGACTAATAATCGCCAGGTGGAATGGGTGGATATGGATCCATATGGATCCATTTCCACATTTGTGGAAATGAATCCACGAGAGGCTACATGCAAAAATGATTAACGGAAATTATGTAAGACTATCATAATCCTTTCTTGTGTTATAGGGGATGTTCGTCGACGATGCCCAGGGTCGTGAAGGTTAGGCCTGGCTGGTGGACCAAGCCTTCCTCCACAGCTTCTCTGCTGATACAGAAACTTCTCGTGAGGAAGACGAGGAACGATCGTCCGCTGAGATCTTCACGATTGAAGACAAGTTCTCTCGCCAACGGTTCCAGGGAATGCTCCCGGACTAACTGCACGTTTCAAGTCTACGGGAGTCCAAAGTGCGTAGCGTTGGTGATGCCTTCAAGTCACCCACTGTACGTCTCCTCTTCAGGAAGCTCGGCAAGAGGCTAGACGAGTTGGCGATGCGTGCAGCCACTCCGAAGCCGAGAATGAGGTTCTCGTGGATGCTTCGGAGCATCAGAAGCCTAGGAAGAAACGTAGGGTCGCCCCAGACCCATATCAAGCGTTTGTTGATATCGTGGCGATCGGAAGGGAGAGGGTGGCTATGGGACTTGTCAAGGAGGAGCCCGCAGCAACACTCGAAGACGACGAGTCAGTGGCTGAAGATGTCTGATCTCAGTTCTTCCTTGTAGATCCACATCGGACGGTCAGACTACTCCGGCTTAGGCCGTTTGTTGGGACAGGTCAGGACAAACCTATCCAATGAAGCCACGCCCGGCGGTTAAGCGGGCAATGTTGGGACGAAACCGGACAGCACGTAATCAAGATGGAAAAGGAGTGGATTGATAAATTGCCAAACTACCTTACATCGTTAATCTGCATCATCAGTACCGGAAGTGAGGCATCCGATTGCTGAAAGTGTCGCAAAATGTTTTGCGCAGTCGTCATGGATACATACGTCCCTCTAATAGATCTGCCGTACACCACTAATTTGTCCAATTTTCCTAACTTCTTCTCCAGAGATAGCCACCTTACCGGTTTTTTGTATCCGACGGCCTTGAGGAGCTGAGTGATATTGACAAAGCCGTCGTTTGACCTGTACATTATCGTAGGCTCCGGCATACTTCAACTTCGAATAGGTCGTCATCGGAGCTGGCCTCGGTACGGCTTGGACCGAGACTGGGACTGGAACCGGTGCCTGCGCCTGCGATTGCGGGTGTGAGTATGGATTGTAAGGCAGGGGCGCAAAGACCTGAGTTTGACCGACAGCGTAGTCCGACGGACTTGGTCCGTTTGCAGACCGTTGGCGAGGTTGTGACACGCTACTTTCTGGCTGGCTTGAGTCCGTGAGTCCAGGCTGAGCCGTGGCCATCTGGGTCAACCGTAACAGATCGGTGGCTACATACCGCTCACTGTTGATCCAAGCGTGGTGTACAACCTCCTTGTCTTCCCATTGTGCAATATTAACACCCGTATCGGGATGTTGGTTAGCATTTGCGACGCTCCTTCCTGAGGATATCTTCCCGGTAAGGCTGGATATGAGTCTGACCGAGGCCGGAGGTGGACAGTTGGATCTAATGAATCCCTCTTTGTCAGACAAGATATCCGGATCATCGTCCAGATAATCTTCCAGAGAAGGGCTAGGCCAATCAAGACCAGGAATCGGAGCGTCTCTGGGAAGTCCGGCGATATCCTGAGAAAGGTATTGCTAAGTAAACGGTCGTTTTAGCAGCGATCATGCCAATGGATTAGGTAGACAATCAGCATACCTCATATGGCAGGATGCGTAATACTTCCTGTTCTTCCCTTCCCTGCCCTGTAGAAAAGGGCCGGGCTGCTGCTGCCCCATATCCTACGGCGTACGAACCTGGCGTTGGCGTTGTAGAACGGACCTGAGATGACAAAAGGAGCCGCGAGGCTTCATAACAACAATCCGCGGCCGAATATCGCGCCTGCGCGTCGATGACCAACATGCGCTGCACGACGTCAATTAGGTCCTCCGACTCCCAACTCTTTGCTTCTTCGACAATCTTTTCACACCACCCCATGCCTATCCCGGAACCAGGATATGGAAGAGCGTATGCGAACCGTAGGATGACGACGCCAAGTGACCAGATATCCACGGCTTTCGTATATCTCTGCCTTGAACGACTAGCACATACCTCTGGAGGGCAGTACGTCTCCGAGCCGCAACCTGTCTTTAAGCTGTTGCCTATCTTCGCAAGGCCGAAGTCAGACAGCTTGATGCAGAGACCGTCCGGGTTGCGGTCGGGATCGCGATGCTGGACAAGGATATTTTGCGGCTTAAGATCGCGATGTGCAACTGGTTCGGATCGTTCATGGAGATATCTCAGAGCCGATGTGCTTTGGTGGAGGATCGTCACGCACTCCTCGTGTGAGAAATGGGCCTTGCTATGCTCATCCTCTAGGTTTCCGAAAGCCATATATTCCAAGTACAAGAGAGGCGACGGCGATGTCCTGGAAAAGCAGAGCCGGACAATATTATCCTAGGGATATGTTTAGAATGTGTACAGTGCTTGATTGAGCCTTCCAGTGTGTTGCTTACGTGCGAAATCCCTCTCATGATATTGATTTCCTTCTCCCAAGCTCCCCTGTCGTATTTTCTGTCTACCGGCTGCTTGCAGGCAAATTCCTCCCCAGTACTGACGTTCCAGTGACGAGTTACGACTCCAAAGCCGCCCTTACCAATCCAACCTAGCGGAATGAGGATTGGTTGTCTGGCGGGGGTATGCGTCCCTGTATTGCGCTCGGTCTCGGGACCGCTCTGGAGGCCCAGTCCACGCAAAAGGTCCTTGGGATTCGCCTCTCCCTGGTGGAATCGCTCAACATTGTTGGCGTATACAGGTGACGTTATATCGTGGCGAGCGACAACGATCCGAAACATAAGGTTTTCATGCAGCTGCACGATGAATGCTTCGGTTCTAGTAGGTAGGTCGAACCCGTCGAGAATCCAGTCGAACTCGCTGCGCAGCTTTCCTCCTTTTCCGTCGTACGTGACGATGGTTCCATGTCTAGAGCCGAGGTCTCGCACGATAAGGCGGGAATACCCGTCGGCGAACTGGTTCTTGTACGTCAGCGCGAAATGCCGCTTGCTGATACGCTCTATTTTGGGCAGGACGACGTCGCATATATTTTCATCGGTCCCGAACACTAGTCCCCAGGAAGTCCGTGGGGCGTGGCTGAACCGTACTTCAAGATAGGGTAAGGTGTCGGGGTTATTATGGTCTTCTGGCGGCAATGTCGATTCTCGGCTGCTGCGACCCTGTAGGGCCTCCTGCTGCTGCCGCTGAGGGAGCCTCGGGGGCATACATCGCGAGTTGTTCTCAATCGCATTCCGCGCATAAAGAAGTGGGTAGTCCTTATAAGGGTACACCTGGGCAATCAGATCCGCATCCCGTGTATAATGAAGTCGGTCCTCGTAAGGATACGCCTGGGCAGTCAGGTCCGTATCTGCCATGGTTGAAAGTCTTCTATAGAAGAGAAGAGAATAGGGGCAGCAAGGATGGCGGACATGTTACGTATTATAGCTGGCGTTGATATGCTGCAAAGAGGCGCGGCCACGAGCAGAGACACCGAGCCCACCAGCAGCTCATATCCAATGAAGCCGCTACCCCGCACGTTACACGGCGGATGAGCGACTGCACGCCTACCTGGTTAGCAGTCGCTTTTTGGCGAGCATTCACAACTGGTACTTTATTTACATCTGCGATAAGGTGGTAGGCTATGTACTCTCGTGAGCCTCCGGGCCATTTCCCGGCTATCACCCGAAATTGGGTTGGGCTGGCCGGGGGCTGCTGACTCAGTTGTCGCCTGAGGCCGGACAGGCGACGAGTCACAAAGCATGCCCCTCCGCAAACATCCCATCCATCATACGTCTTTATCCCGCTCTACACAACGACAAAATGGTCTCCTCCGAACCCATATCTCGAAAATATCTCGCTCGCGACGTCGTTGCCTGCAGTGATGCCGAGCTTGACCAGTATTTGGAAGAACACTGCCTCGATGGCGGGCCAATAGTCGTTGATGTTGAGGACCCGGAGAATCTGCCAGAGAGTTTCATTCAGCGACTGAGGTAATGGCCTTCAGTCTGCCGGCATCTCGCCCCTCTCCCCCATACCCACTAACAACCAGATAGGGATCGGACACGGCGCGCCAGCGACACAGGCCAGTCCCGCCCAGTCGATCCCGGCCAGCTCACCTCGCGACTGCTCGACATGTCCTCCGACGCCTCGCCGCGACCTCCACCCCCGCCATTCGACCGCGAGAGCTCTGCTGAAACTCTGGCGCCTATCCCCAGGGAAGTGCGGGAGAGAGGGTTTTACAATAACCTTATCGAGGAGGGCGGCCGGCCCCTATATTCTATTGACCTTATCGACGAGGTTGCCAAAGATCCGTTCTCACACTGGGATATGCTGCGGCCCTGGGTGGACCATCCTCCAGACTTCGAACCCGATCCCGATCCCGATGCGGACCTTTATGTGAATTGGAGTGTTTTTGGGCCGCAGTTGGGGAGTTGGCGAATGTTCCGCGACTGGCAAAAATTTAATAGAGGAGACTTCGCCAAATGGGGCGACTCCCATGAGGTGAGAGCGGCGTATCACTACTTTGTCCCCGCATTCCGACGCGGATCTCCGACCTATACGGAGGCGGTGAAGAAACTGCTTGCGGAGTATGGCTTCACCCGGCCGTTCCAGTTCCACGAAGACCCGACACAGCAAGACAAGCTGACGACCTGGATCGAGTACCTCGGCTACGAGTGCTGGGTGCACTACCGATACGCCAGCCGTGTCAAGCGTATGCAGCCAGAGTACGACGCAGCCTGGAAGACGCTTGTGGACTCAAGCGTGTTGAGGCCGTTCGAGACCGAGGAGTATGTGTGCAATATTGAGTGTGCGTTGCGGCATCAGAGTGAAAGAGATCAGGCCACTCGGGCTGTTGCGTCGGCTAGATCGGCTGCTAAAGCGGTCCTGGCATCGGTATATAGCGACATCAATAAACCGGGGAGCTCTCGACTTAACTCAGCGCGCCTGCAGATGATGGAGGAGGCCAAGTCGAGGGTCGAAGCAGCGGAAGGAGCACTGGCGTCGACCAAGAGGCGAAATGATCTCGTCACAGAATTCATGCAGTCGGTAGGGCATTACCTGACTTCGAAAAGGGAGGCAGAGCGCCACAACATCCGGGTACGGTGGACCTTGGAGCAAGTTCCACTCATCGAGGCCGAGTTGAACGGATCCAGCGTGGCCGAGACCGGTCCGGATACCGTTCGTGGCACGAAGAGGAGATTCGGACGTGACGAGGAGGATGAGGCCACACCCGATCGAATCATTAAGAAGCAGAGGCGGGATGCTGGTGAGCCTGGCCCGACGCCAGGCCGTAAGGACGGTCCCGGTTACCAAGGAGCGAAATCAAAACGCAGCCACGACGATGGTGCCGACGATGGTGCTGACGACGGACCGCCTTCCAAGCGCTTTAAACGCGGCGGCGACGACCTGGGCTCTCACAGTGAGACCTCCGACGGTGCTGATGCAGGATCGGCCGGGGACGTACCGGAGTCTGGAACTGCTGAGGTTGGAAGACCAGATGGCTATGAACGTGCAGTGAGGAATATAGAAAGACCAGATTCGAAGGGGAGCAAGCCCTCCAGCGATCACCTGCAGCGAAGGAAGAGCACAAGGAATGCACGTCAGTCTTCGACAACCACCCAACCGCTTCGTCGCAGTGCTCGGATTGCGGCCCGTCAAGAGGCGCTACAGAACGTTGTGACTCGGTCCGGCGCCGCCAAAAGCCCACTCCGAATCTCGCGCCGAAGGATGGCAGAGGCAGCAGCGCCTCCATCACTCATGGGGCCGCAAGACCAGCAGTCGAGATTTCCGGCGACGAAGGTAAAGAAACAGGGTGCGAGGGGATGCAGTCGGCGTGACGCGTCAAAGGTCAAGGCAACATCGAAGGGACGTCGACGAGGGCGCCAGTCGAGTGACTAGCCTACAACTCGTACCTACAATCACATATCAAGTCGAGCCAGGACCGCCAACCAAGAGGGCAATCTCGCTGATCCTTCTCGACAATGGTCGGCATTTATAACAATCCCCGCCCCACGGCCGTTGTCCCAAGCAGCACCTATCCGGCCCCCGGACGGATTTCTCCATCTCGAGCGTCTCTCTCAGACTGCTATTGGGAATATGAAGACAACGACGGTAACGACCAGGCTGCGGCGACGGCCAAGGCAGACCTTAACGGTCAAGGAGATATCTTAGGCGGAAGATGTGCGTCGGCTGGTAGAGCACAGCAGGACCCGCCGTCCTAACCCACCGGCTGCCGTACTTCTCCGGCCAATGCTTCGGCATACTAGACGACACGGCCGCGCAAAGCCCGAGCATCTGCTCGTCCAGACAGCAAGCATACCGAGCTTAACCAGACTGACTGCCGGAAATCGAATCAGGTGGCAAGGTCTCGCTCGCAGCCCTCTCAACGGGTAACATAACAGAGGTGTCATAAGGTCTTCTATAAGCTGGATCATTGCGGCAATGCACATCTACGGTGAAGAAGATATACATAAGGCGACAAGATACGAGCGGGACGCCTCGAGCCCAGCGCAGGGGAAAGTGACTTGAATTCACGATGGGCAGAGTCATATAGCGGTGGCTACGTGGAGCTTCCATTGCTGTGGTGCACCCGTCGGATTGGACATACCCGTTAACCTGGCAGGGCCGGGGGCAACGGGCAGTCCCAGCGCGTCGATGTATACTGCGTCATTGGCACTCTATAGTATGGCGCCTCCCAGTCAGTCCGAAATTTCTTCCGGCCATGGTCGTTAATCCGACAGGGTCAGAGGCAGCGGCGTACGCCGGAAGATATGTCGTGACGTCGTGAAAACTTCCTAGGCATGGTCGTTATCCTGGCAGGGCTGGGTGCAGCGGCGAAGCTTAGGGAAAGAGGTTCCACGGCTCTGTCCCTGGGATGTGTTTCTCGCCAATATGTTACCGATGGATCTGGCGCATCGATGGTCGGCCTCGCAGTGACGAGATCGAAGGACCCGCATGTGTCTGGGTGGTGTCAAGCAACAGCTTGACGACTCTTCAAACCATTCAGGGCAGCGTATGAGAGCGGAGTTGGGCTACAATCATCTCCAGGTAGACGTCCTAGAAGAAGCTCCCATCCTTATCCTCGATGTGCACCTTCTCGTCCTCCGTCAAGACACACGACGTTCACGTCCATAGTTGCGTTGCCAATGATCGTATCAATGGCGGTTGTTAATAATTATAAGCAAGCACACGGGGCTTTAGTTGGACGACGGTGCCTTGAACAAGAAGGCGATGAACCCTGACAGGCTTTTGCTGGCCTATGATCGCTGACCCCTATCCCGTGTGCGCCCTCGTTCGGCTCTTTTGTCGTGAAGATGGCCTTACGAAGCCTTGACCCTGATTGGTTAATCGTGCCAATGTTATTGGATTATGGTTTGCACGCATTCGCTCCTACTTCTTCATCCTTAAGCAAACTCTAAAGTCTCAATATATTTTCTACATCTATTCAAAAATGCCTAGGCAGAGTACCCATAATCAGACGCACAATAATAACGTAGATATATTCATGGTGGATGATGCAGTGGTGAATTTCTTTACGGGTTGATATACCCAACCAAGGTGTTATGAACCAACACGTTCGGCGGCAGGGGGACCCGTTTGGGTGGCCCAGGCAACCCGGACAGGATGCCACGACGCAGGCCATTTAGCACTAGGGTGCGGAGTCACGGGACAGGCCAAGGTCGGGGTCAGGGACCCACCCACAGGGGAGGACCGACAGGACCGCCATCGGTCCTGTCGACAACAAGGCTGGACCGACGCAGTCGCACACGGTCCAGGCGGTCCAACACCCAGGACGGATGAAGAGTCGGAACATATAAGGACATAGTCATCACCACAGTAGATAGCTTTCATAGAACAGACTCTTCAGTCGTCAATCTAAGTATTCAGTCCAACAACTGGATAGCCTCACAGCTAGTGATCATACTCTGAAGAATCATCGTGTCTTACACTGCACAGTCAAGTATCACCTCTACGCCGTATTGCTAACATAAACCCTACAGGTTACCTACTGAACCCCACAAAGGTTTAGTGTGATCATTACACAAGGCCGTCTTGCTTGTCCAGGATCTGGCACATCACCTCCCGGCGCCGAGATGGCGGAAAGGGACAAGCCGTACTAGAAGCGCAAAATTCAGATCCTGAGCGGGACCTGATTCCATGCCAGACTGGGCGTGGACAGCCCCGACGCACCTCAGAATATATACAGTACCGCAGCGCGCTGAAATCCTGGCGCGTGCTGGAATAGGTTGTCTATTGCAAAGACTACCAGTGACCCGTCTATCCTCATCGCTAGGGATGCGTTTTTGACGTCATAAACCCCAAGTTACCAATTGACGTCATAAACCCCAACTGACAAGTAATTTACCGTCATAAACCTCCTTCCTAACTGGGTTTAGTGAGTATCCCAAAAGGGGTTGGGGTGGGGGACGACCATGAGTTGTTGCGACCCCTGAGGAGGCTTTATCACCCCCCGATGTTGCTGTTGAGATTTCTTCACCGACAACAACTATTTATGGTCATTACTGAGTCAATATGACCAATCGGGGAGGTCGTCCTAAACTTCATGGTATTGACGAATATTTCCGGCCGGCTTCGGAAGAGGGCTTTACTCTGAACCGTGTAGTCTGCAAGCTCTGCTCAAAGACTATGGCGAAGCACACCTCCAAACAACTTCGACACCTTCACACGCAATGCACCGCATATCGACAGCTTCATGAAGTCATTCCCAGCCGACAACCGCTCATCAACACTAAGTTGGATAGTGTTAGCAAAGCATCTAAGGATGCATTGGACCGTCAAGCCGCCGTCGCAGTCTTTACCTCCGGCAAACCCTATTCCCTCTATGAAGAGCCTGAGACACTGAAACTATTCCAAATGCTAAATTCGGCATATAAACCTCCAGATCGCAATCGAATTGCCTCATTCCTCCACCCTGTCTACCTGGACCATCAGCAACGTGTCAAGGCTCTTCTGGACGAGGCCCCGCATCTCAACGTCATATTCGATGCCTCCGATGATATCTCAAGCAACCGAATTATCAATATATCCATTGAGATTCCTAGTTCAGTTGCATTTTACTGGACGACAATCGATACCAAAGATCATGATCACACGGCATTGACGACCTTGAGCCTTATCAAGCCATCTCTTCTTGAAATATTCGGACACGATTTCTCGCGGCTGAATGCTATCTGTACAGATACATGTAGCACAATGAGAAAGCTTCATCGAGAAATGAAGGCGCTGCCAGAGTTCAGCCACTGCCTTTATATCTTGTGCGATTCTCACGGACTTCAATTGCTTATCAAAGACATTGTGGAGTCGAAGCGGTGGATGCCAATTCTTGGGAAGGCTACTTTTCTCATTGCCTTCTTTAAGAAAGCCAAATTGCAGTTGTCAAGGCTTCGCATTCATCAGCAGGAATGCTACGGGCAGCGCAAGGCGTTCATTACTGCTGCAATCACACGCTGGGGAACACAACTTGCTGCTGTTAAGTCTGTGTTTGACAACAAAGACGCCCTTCGAGCTTTCGCACGCGATCCAGTTATTCTCAACGGAATGAAGCAGGTAATTGTCAAAGAGGAGGAACAAGTGACACAGTCAAGTCTACATCAGGTGATATCATATATCAATGATCTCGAATTTTGGGCCAATCTGGAAATGTTATTCAAAGTTCTTCAGCTGATTGGCCATGCCCAAGCCAACTCAGAACGCGACCGCGCGGGTCTTGGCGAGGTTATTCCACGTTGGCTATCCATTCAGGCTTCATGGGACGCATTGGAAAAGGCTGGTCAAGACCCACTAATAAACTACCAAGAACTGAAAGCGTTACGAAAGCAACGGTTTGACGCGCAAACGGACGACATACACTACATGGCCTTTGCTTTGGACCCTGCCACTACCGACCCGAAGCACCATTTGTTGACCACAGACAATGTCAGAAGAGCACACAACTTTCTTGAGGACAACACCAACGCCGAGGAATACGGCAATATCTTCCGGGAGTTTTGTCAATTTAGGGCTAGGGAGGGCAACCTCTTTGGCCCAGGAAGTCGCATATACAGAGCAGCATCCGAGGGCACTCCACACCACCAACACGTCCTTGACAGTTGGCGGTATCTTCATTCTATGAATGTATCACTCGCTGCATTGGCCAAACGAGTCCTGGGCGCTTTGGCTAATTCCGTACCTTCTGAGAGATCTTTTTCCACGATCAATTTCCTCCACAACAAGATTCGCAATCGTCTTACTGTCACTAGCACCAATAAATTGACATTCATATATATGAATAGTCGGGTGTTGAGAAGACTTGAGACGGCCCAAGAGACACCTTGGAGCAGACCTGCGTATTTGGATATGATATATCGATATCAACTCTGCTATCTGGATATATCGATATTGATATATATCGATATTGATATATATCGATATTGATATATATCGATATCGATATAACTCTCTGCCTCTTAAATGGATATCCAGATTGATATCCACCTAAATACCGCTCTCTGATTGGCTGAAAAGATCTTATCAATTGATTAGATGATGAAAAAACTTCTCTCAATTTCAACATCAGCACCATCTCAGTACTCGTTCAAGCGGCCTTAGGTATACTAGCACAATTAGCTTATCCAGGTGATTTATCGACCATGACATCCTCTCAGACCACCGCCGCCTCTACGCCCTCGATTTCGGACCAGCCCATTACTGGGACGTCTCTGGACTTTTTCCTCTTCTTCAAAGCAACGTATCCTGATGAGGACACCCAGAACACCACCGGCGGGTCACGTACGCGCAAATCTAGGGGTATGGTGATGTATCGTTGTCTCCATTGCCCTGCCGATAAGCCCTGGGCGAATCGGAAGCGGGACAACGCATGGCATCACGCCCGGCGGTGCCATGCCGATATTATCTCTTCCCTCGATCGCACGCTCATTGGGGGCAGTTCTGATGTTCTAGATGATGAAAGGGAAGCCAAACGCCCTCGGATTGATGCTTTCTTTCCCTCTCGTTACTCGGATGCCTCTCTCCGCCGTATGTTCGACCGCGATCGGTATTTAGATGCAATAATCAGCCTAATCACACGCCGCCGGCTTGCCTTCTCAGCAATTACCTGGGATGAGATGCAAGAGATTATGCTAGCAGCTAATCCTGCTATAGAGGACCTTTTAGTGACCAACCGAAGTGCTCTAATGCGACTAATTGATGCCACATATGAGTTATATTCTTCTCAGCTCATGGCAACTCTTGAAGCTTCCATCTCGAAGATCCATATCCTCTCTGATCTCTGGACATCGCCCCATCGCCATGGGATACTCGCCATCTCTGCGCGATGGGTTGATCAGGATTATCAGCCACGAAGGGCACTGCTAGCGATGCCAGAATGTCGCTATAGCCATAGTGGTGAAACCCAGGCATCTCTAATTTTCGATACACTGGCAAAGTACGGCATTGCTTCTAAAGTGGGCTACCATGTAGGGGATAACGCCACTTCAAATGATACCTGCTTGTCTTATCCTCTCACGGCGGTTACGAGAAGACTATGGGGTACGATAGCTCTTCCCTTATCTCTGGATTAGGATTAATTGGTTGCTAGTTGACGTTTGATCCCTCTAAGCGCCGTATCCGCTGCACCGCCCACATTATTAACCTATCCCTTCAAGCATTCCTTCTCGCGTCTTCAAAAGAGGCACTAATCGCCGCTCTTAATGCCGCCGATGATACCTCAAGCGATCAGTTATTTGCGCAGTTCTACGACACCTTACACGACGCCGGACAGACAACAAGAACAGATGAGGCCCATCAGAGAAGAAGAGCTTCGCGAAGAGGCAATCGTATACTTGAGAACTTCACTGGATGGCAGCATATCGCGCCCCTACGGAAAGTACACAACATCGCGGTCTGGATACGTAATTCTACGCTTCATTCGGCTATATGGGACGATGAAATAAAGCTCCGACTAGGCATAGATAATGCCACACGCTGGAATTCATGGTATCGATTGTTGGATAATTTTCTGCGGTATCAATCCCGTGTAAAACAGTTCCTAATTGACCATGATAGAGAGCTTCAAGACGATATCCTGCTAGCTTCAGAGTGGGAGTTTATTGAACGGACGCATCGTTTCCTACAGCCGTTTGCCTCAGCTACGTTGTTGGCTGAAGGGGCGCGATCTACACTCTCCCAATCACTCTCGATAATGGATGTTTTATTGCGACAGTACGAGAAGTATAAGGTCGGTGGCGATGTTTTTTCTTTCATCTAATTGATCGGCTAACTAATTGTCTTATTTAGGAGCTTTATAGCTCAAAGGAAAACCATGATCCCCACAAGGTACACTGCATCGATATGGGCTGGTTTGTACTTAATAAGTACTACACCTTATCAGACCAGACACCTGTGTATGCCGCCGCACTCCTTCTCGATCCCTCGAAACGAAGAAAATACATTGAGCGGAATTGGCAAGAATCCTGGCACGCGCCTGCTATTGCTGCTGCCCAGCAAATTTGGCTAGATGAATATAATGCCGCGCCAATCCCAGAATCCTTGCGGGTGCCTCTAGATGTGTCCTCTTCATCTGCGAGGCAGCGCAACGAGCTGGATGAGTTGTTGAGCGATATTGCTGTTACTGGCCCTATCCACGACGCTGATGACTTTGAAACCTTTGTTGATGCACCACCGACCCGGATAACTGGCTCTCCTCTCGAGTGGTGGCTACATCGAGATCAAAGGAAAGCATATCCGCGGTTATCCCGCATGGCAATTGATATCCTCTCAATCCCTCCTGAATCATCTGGCGTTGAGTCTCACTTCTCATCGGCGCGGCGTACGCTATCATGGGATAGAGAGAGCATGACCTGCGAGAACCTGGCGAAGGTTGAGTGTGTGGGCAACTGGATGCGCGAGGGTATCATTGTACCCAGGTCTCACGGTGGCAGGGGCGTTATTTCGAGCGTTGCTGTTGAATTTGGCGTTGAAACAGAGGCAGAAGACTTTCTGGATTAGGGTACTTTCTTGTTCTTTCTTCTAGCCTACAAGAATTGTATGTGGTTTATCTGGATATCAACCTTGCTAAAGTGGCTATGTGGCTGTATGGATATCTACCTGGATATATCGATATCCAGATAATTTCTCCCACTTATGTGGATATCGATATAAGGGCCAGAATTTCGGTGGATATCGATATACGCAGGTCTGCCTTGGAGAATGCCGAGCGGCCAATCCTGGGAGACGGCTGACGTGAAGTTGCTCTTAGAGCTCGAGGACGACTTCCAGGACTGCATTTTTGTAGATGCAGGCACGGACGCAGAGACAGAGTCTGTTTATTCACGTTGAAATGTAAATAGGTTGGCTTTCGAGATATATAATATTATCGTATTGAAGTAGCAAGTCTGGGAGTTTTGGCGAAGAAACGAGCACGGAGCCGTTGCACGGGGGTATGGACCTCTTGTACCCGCACAGCCAATTTTGGTGTGATCGGTACCTCATCCCCGACGAATACCAATGACACCAGACTGTATGTGCGTATATCATTCCACCGACGCCGTTTCGTAGTCACCAAATAGTACTTGGAAGCACGTGATAAATGACGCGTCATAAACCTCGGGTTTATGACCGTCATTTACCTAGGGGTTTTGGTAATTTACCTCCTGGTAATTTACCTCGAGGCATCCCTACTGCAATGGCTCATCACGAAGCCGAACAAGACCGACGGCAAAAAGAGGCAGAAGCAGGCCAGCAAGGATTCGTCGGGAGCTTTCGAGCAGGATAGCGACGCCGAGGACTTCATGGACGGCCCCGCCGGCCAGCACGCTCTCCCCGACATCCATCCAGGCAGGAATGTAGGGCGCGGTGAGGTTGGGCCATTGGCGAAGACAGAGATGGGGAGGCTGCGAGAGGAGCTCACGCAGGTCCAGCAGAAGCAGCAGCAATGTCTAGCCCTCATCCAGCAACTACAAAACAATCAACACGAGATGGCATCTGCAATTTCGACCTGGAGCAGGCATGAGATAGTGTTTCGTGCCATTCCGTACGGGCCGTCCTCTTGATGCGCAGCCGAGTAAAGAATCACTCAACGAAGGTAGGGGAAATGCAAGAAGGTACTAGTTTGGATCGGGAATTAAATGTTTCGATATGAGATCTCCCCTCTTCAAGCCACGGTTCAGCTCGCTGGGTGATAAACTACGTTAGACTTGGTTTAAAGATTTCAATTTGTGTTGAATGGCCTTTGCCATATGGCGATAGTACGTACGTACGTAGGGGTCTGTTGGTTGGTTCTGATTGTATTGCTTGCTTAGGGAAACGGGTGTACTTCGTACGAAGGGGAAGAGGCCACTCTTCCCCAGCCGGGCCCCCGGCTGACTAAGCACACCCAACCTATCGAACTACGTGCGATCCAACCAGGTGCTATTCCAACAACAATCCTTATTTTAGAAGTTTTCTTTATCACCCTATAGATGGTTTTCGGTTTTTGAATCTTCTAAACTGATTATAATCAAATTTGGAAAAGTATCATATATATAAACGTGCCGACTTCCACTTCGTTTAGGGGTTAGTCTTTAAGAGCCGACATCCTAAATCTTCTCATCAATCGACCCACTTCGGGACATCACTGGATTCCGTTGATCATCCAAACCAACAAGACCTTGATGCACGTTTTTCACAATATGGTGTTACTACTATTGTATCAGACCGTAATCAATTTGCAAGTTTTGAGCGCCCTGGCCTCTGCGCACACATCTTCAACTCCACATAACGTCCTAGGTACAGTCAACGTGCCCGTCAACCCGGCCCATAAGACGACTCGGTCTCCGAGTGTGAACACGCAAGGACTAGAGATCAGTTTCCAGAAAACCAGAGCTGACACTCTATTCGCATACATACTGGGCGTCGACCCCGATAACGGCCATCGAGTCTTCTATCAAAGCAAACCGGGTTCGACGTACTTCCCAGAATACCTACCTTCAAATGGGAGTCTCTCTGAGATAGATTCAAATGCGAATAATCTGATAACGACTATCCCACCTGGTGCCAATACATCCGTCACATTGAATGCTTATCTTGACTCCGGTCGCATCTACCTAGGCACTCACGAGATTCGGTTCTTTATGGATAGCTCTAATCGCTTAGTGGAACCATCTCCGGTATCGACATCAGACCCTAATTACGGGGTCAACTGGGGTATCACGGAATTCACTTGGTCAGGCAGTGGACTTACAGTAGACCTATCATATGTTGACCAAGTCGGCCTGCCGATGGGTCTTTCGGTTCACGCAGAGGATGGAATGGATCACATTAGCCCTGGCCTGCCTTCAGATGCCGTCGAAACCATCTGTAACCAGTTGAAGGAAATAGACCCGGATTGGGGTTCAATGTGTATATATGATGAATCTGACAGCGCCTTACGTGCATTGGCACCGCAAATATGGCTTGGCCACAATTCTTGCAGTAATCTGCGGGGATTTTATGAACCATATATCCAAAAGGTGTGGGAGAAGTATTCGGAAGCTAATCTAACAGTCGATAACTACAGTATGTCGCGTTTTCTAAACAAACCCAGCTAGTCCTCCTCACACCATCTCGCTTATTAAGAGTGGCCACCTGCAAAGTCAAACGTGCAAACGAAACAAGCAGTCTTTCGCCAGTACCGTGTTATACGCTATTAGCGAAGGGAAGTAAGTCATTTCAGCCCTGAAGCTGGACTCCACAGACACCTATTAACACTAATGAATCATCCTAGCGAATTGTTATCTGGATCGACAGTGGTTTTTCAACAGTAAAAAGTCCAGCCTCATTTTCCCCAGCAGCGTCCACGTCGTCGAATGGAAAGGTGTATGCCCCTCCCGTACCGTCAGGAAGGAGGTTGCCATGTACTATTCGAGCAAACTGGTGGGTAATATCTGCTGCATAATAGTTTGAGCTTTTAAGGCCAGGAATAACATCGCCGTCGTCCAGAAGCAGTGTTGAACGCACAAAAGCTGCACAAAGTCGCGGCCACGTCCGCATGTGTTGCTCATTCTGAGCTTGGGTTGTGAACGGCCCCCCACTGCATCTGAAGATATCCATCGTAGTTGGTTTCTGGTATCGAAAAGAGTTCCCATCGTCTTGTATGCACAGCAAATTGCTGTCCTCTACCCGACACGTTACCATCGGGCCGTCATCACGGATCTGTGTATATGAAAAGCGGGTCGAAAATCCTCGCCATGCAATTAGGTGCTTGAGGACATCCCCCCAGCGGCCGAGACAAGGGCATTGTGGAGTGATCAGTTCCCTGCATATGCAGAGTGTATTAGCTTCTGAACTTAAGAAACGATCTAGCCAGCCTCTACAGTGAATTCAAGTCTACAATAACCTCGACCCTCTCTAAACGCGTGTCTACCGAAAATGCCTTCTTTCTAGCTTCTATCTAGTCACCTATTCTTGATCGCTGCTTTTTGTATAAGGCCGAAGCAGAATCCAGCCTCTGGAAGGGCAAGCGGGCAACCTACCACTAGGACGGCGACTCCTAGGGAGACTCAGTCGCAGCCTGCTAGGGGGACCGGCTCACGGACTCCTAAAAACACTGCGAGAAATATTCAGCACTCGGAAAATCAGTTACAGTCGTTTGGTGCTAGTCATACTCGACTCAGCGAGAGTCCGGATGCCAGCACAGACCAACGGGCGACATCTTCGTCTGGAGCCCCATCACAGGAAACTGATGCACCTCAGCGAGAGGATGCTGATACTGTTCTCGGGAGGGCGAGGAAAAGAAAGAGATGAATACCGAATGATCTTTGGCTACAGTCTGCTCGACCTTCTACCTCTGACCAAATTGTACCCCCTCCCACCTCCCAATTCCCCATTCACTTTTCTTCTACACTTCTTCACTTTCCATTCTGACATATTTTGTTTCCTTTCATCTCTCCTCTTAGTGGTTCCTAATTATCATTTCCTCTTTTTCGTTGCCATATTCTTTTTGTTTTTGTTTTTGTTTTTCTTTTTCTTTCTCTTTTCTGGTTTCTTCTCAATTATGCGTTGCCGGATCTCCCTCATGTAATTTTCCCGGCTTCATGAAGCTGCCCCAGCCATCTGCAGACGAGAATGACACGGACCGAGCACGCGAACAACCGTCTCTCGCGGTACTGAACGAGGCGCACTGGCGCCCTGCGCACGCTCCGGGGACTTTCCAGGCCACGTGCGAGATGGAACCTGTACGTTGTTTTCTCTTCAGTCTCGTCTGCCAATATTGTTGCTATCGTTGTATCCTCTCCTGGTTGAAGCTCTATTGTAATCGGCCGAGCCACGCCTTTAAAAGATCAATAATGTTATGCACTTTCCCATCATAGCAACGAAGACGTTGAATGGTAACAGAGTAGTCTCCCTAGGCTTTTATAACATTGAGCTCGTTGAACGAGTCCCTGGGCAAGTCACACCTAGCTTCACAAGCTTCTCATCTTTCATGAGCAAACGAAACTAAGTAACATATCCAATACTACCATCAAATTTAGGTAAAGATGATACCTCCATCCACAACCTGCGTCTGCCCCGTGACAAAATCGCTATCGCTGCTGCACAGGAAACTAACCAGCTTCGCAACGTCCTCAGGCACGCTCACCCTCCCCAGCGCCGTCAGCTCCGAGACCATTTTATCCATCATCGCCCCCTTCTTGACCTCCCTCCCGCTCTTCTTGGCCAGGCCCTCGTCGATAAGCTCCCACATGCCAGTCCCCACGATGCCCGGCGCGTACGCGTTGACAGTGATGTTGTGCTCGGCCAGTTCCATAGCGTACGCTTGTGTGAGACCCCGGACGGCCTACTTTGACGCGCTGTAGTGTGAGAGGAGGGCGAACGGTTTGAAACCGACGATGGAGGATGCCCCAATGATCTTGCCCGGCGCGTCCGGTTTGCACGTCCCCTGGCTGATCATCTGCTTGGCGGCCTCGGCGTAGCAGTTTTGGACCCCATGCACGTTGACGGCGAACATCCGCGAGAAGTCCTCCTCGGTGAGGTCCAGCAGCGCCTTGACTTGGGCAATGCCGGCGTTGGCGATCCTGAGCTCGGGTCTTAGCCAGTGTAATTTACGGGCAAGGTCTGGGCACAGAGTGCGTAATCAACCAATTCAACTCAACTGGTACCTCCTCGCAGTTGGATTGACATCCGGGCAAGTATGTTTCAGTTGGATTGGAGTTGGATGAGGCTGCTCTCAGTTGGATTGCAGTTGGTTGTTTCGGACCAACGGATATCTCCGATCTTCACGTCCTAACGTCGATCCCACTTATCACTACCACGAGGGTAGCACAATACCCTCCCTACTCCATGACCGCATACTCTGCGCCATCCCAATTGTGTGTTGATCAAGACGAGTTCGTAAAGGTGAAACCATCTTTCCCGCGCTACTGAACGACCTTTCAGTTTCTGCTGACATTGTAGGGATGGACAGCAAGTCAGAGGCCATTCGAGAGAGGTTCGGATACTCCATTTCGTGCTCCTGCCACCAAGACCTTTCACCCACCACCAGGCAACTTTTGCGCCATTGGTCCTCGGAGGCGTGCCCGCCCGAAGCTCGTCGTTGAAGAGCTCGAACGGGAATGTGGCTATCTCGCCAGGCGTAGGATTCTCATCCAGGTTAAGTATCTTCCTCGGCGGGGTCTGCGGCGTTGAGCCTGACAAGAATGAGGACTGAGTAGAGAGCCTCAACAGGCAGGGAGACGAATGTAGGGTCAACGACGTTTCAGAGCCTGCTTGGCCCAAGAAAATGTCCTGGGAATCGACATCTATGGTGTTGGCGGCTGGGAAGCTAGACTCCTGGAGTCTTTCAGCGAAGGAGTACTATGGATCCCTTCAGCGGAGACGTACTGCAACATTTGACGCCCAAAGGCTAACGTCCTTCGCCTCCATTTTATCGGACACGACAGCGCAGCCTTTCCAGGCCGTCTGCAGGGACAATTGACGCGTTGAGAAACCGCCACGCGATCCGACGCGTTGTGTGCAAATCGCGAAGCTCTCATATGGTCAAAGGCGTGTTAGCAGGTACAGCCACGGCACTGTATAATCTACGGTACCGGATGTATCTTGCAACCGAAACCATCATCCTAACGTGGAGAAAAGGTTTGTCGGGTTCGGCTTGGGATGATGCCCCTCAGCGGCCGATCATTGGCCAGCGGGCATAACTGGGAAGGTGAATGTGGGGTCAAAGTTACGGCGCCGGGGTCTCACACTGAATGGAACGAGTTGGATCCGGTTGGATCCAAACCCAATCAACTGGACCTCTGAATTGGCTGGTTGCCAAGCACGGGGAGCGAGATCTCAGTTGAGTTGGACCCACAGTTGGAGGATCCAACGGATCCAACGATTGGAAGTAGTTGGTTGATTACACACTCTGTCTGGGCATGAGCGACTGACATGGTGTGAAGAGGGCCAAGCTCTTTGACGCTCTTTTGGATGACATCTTTGACGTCCGATCTCTTCGTCACGTCGCCGACAGCCGTGCATGCCTTCCCTCCCATAGAGTTTATCTCCTTGACGACTTCGTCGCAGGTTTTCTCGAGGGAAGGAATGTCGTTGATACACACATTGTACCCATCAGAGGCGAGCCGGAGGGCGATTGACTTGCCAATGCCCCTGGCCGAACCTGTAATGATGACATTCTTGCCGTCCACCTTCTTCTGGAGCAACTCGGCCGGTGCAGCTTTGCTGGCAAATCCAAGGCGAGACGATTGTCTCAGGAGTTGAGGCTTAAAAGCCCTTGCGATCGGCGCTGATTTCGTGAGGGTGTTCATGGTGCTGGATCACTTGCGACGTCGGTGGGGTCAATACATACATAGTAGTGTGCTCCCCCTTGAAGCTGTGAACAACGGATCGCCGAATACGCATTTTATAGTAGGTCATTGCTCTCCCCGCATCAATCAACCTGTCGCCCTATCCTCTGCTCATTTTCCTTGCCAATGTTTCAGTCGGGATACTCAGTTAGGACTTGTCATACGACGTAGGATCTCCCCCGCAGTCTTCTATACCCAGGTACTTAGGCAGGTGCTTACTTAACCAGGTACTTCGGTAACCATGATTCAAACAAGAGCGGGGTTCCAAGTCCTTCCCTTCTTCAAGCAACACACGCACATACCCGGATCTGGTTGATAGTTATTCTAAAAGTTGCTCAGACCCAATCTAGCCTCACCCAGACCTTTACTTCAGGAATGCAGCAGAAATTGTATTATAATGTCGAGAAATGACAAGCGCATATTTTTTCGTGCCTTCTCTGGGTTACCCGGAAGCCCCGGCGGGCTACGTTCCCGGGCATCACACCCGTCTGACGACACGCTCGAATCTCACTTCATCCGGCACATCGACCCGGAAAACCAGCATCCGACAAGACTGGTCTCGGTCAGCGATCGAATCATCGATACTTTGAAACGCGCATTCAACATGCGCTACGTGGATGGCAAAGAAACAGCTGACATCCGGATAGCTGTCATCGAAATACCGACAGCCAGCCTTGAGACGAACAATAGCCGGATCCATTATGCTATGGACCTGGCCGATAAATACAAGATTCAGCGCCCTCAGAGGTTCAAGCATGAGTACCTCTTTGAATGGGAGGTGCCGGCCTCGAGTATAGTCGAAGTCCTTACTGTCCAAAGTCTTGTCGATGCCCGGATCGACATGGACAGATACTGTGATATTTGGGAACACCGTTTGAGCAAATAGAAGCGGCGAAGGCTTCCGAGAACATCAGTATTACGCACAAAGCTAGCAGAGGATCTGTTCAATCCTGTAAACAACACTTGGACGATAGCGTACGATGTAGTGAGCTTTGCGTGGTCTTTTGGTTTCAACGCTGCTGCGCACGTTGCGAAGCAACTTGTGCTGGACTGTTTGAAGGGACCGATCCAGACAGAATGGTTTGACCAGCAGTATATGGCCATTGAGTACTTGGACGACCGTATTAAGTACTTGGAATTCTCGTGGTTCAAAGAGTTAGAAGGGAATATCAAAGAGGTTCTTGGAGATCGGCTATCCGACGTGGACATAATAAACGCGGACATTCAGGGTGCGTATGAGTACGACTAGGGCGATTAGCGGGATGGTGGGTATACCGGTATACCCAACCTTGCCCCAGGATTCACAGTTTCTGATTCATTTACCTCAAGTTTAAACACAATAATGACCACAACATACGCTCAACGGATGTTTATATAAATAGTCAGACCGGATTACACAAGGCTATGCTTCCCAACCCACTGATGGATAACCAAGTCAAGGAGGACCATCAGGAGATTCAGCAACTGGCTTCCCTCTTTGTCAGCAATTGCCAGCCAGAGCCATACGATAATTGGGATGAGCGTTGGACAACACAGCTCGATCCACGCCTGCAACAATGTGACTCTCCTGATAGTGGCATCTACTATATCTGGGTTACCATGCATATTGCTTCTGGATTGAAAGTGCCTCCATCGTTCGACAGCCGGCTGGTGCGATCCTTCGTCTATGCCATTTGCACGGTCATCAATCACGTCGCGATCGCTGCCGTAGCGCCTGGCAGCGGCGGCACTGAAGCCACACCTGGTGCAACCTATCGAAACGGCGAAACCCTGGAAACGCTCTGGAATGTGTTCTCTTCAACAGACTTGATTAAAGGTTACAAGCAGGAAGCCCTTTCCAAAGCTTTTGAGCCGATCCAAAACGCTGTCGACGCAGCTGCTTTTGCGGATAATAACTCCTACGGTATGTTTCTTCGAGCGATAGCGGATTCCTACAGGAACACTCGCGTCTCTGAGTTAGAACAATTGGAAGCATTTGGAAATCAACTTGCTGTTCTGACGACTGAGCTTCTCTGCGCTTCAAACAACGTGGATCCAGGATACCTAAAGAGATTGGACGAGTATGAGGCCAGCCTACGGGGAATAGAACAGCATTCTACGTCCTTACGAAGGGCTCACATGAAATACCAGGTGAAGCAGGAGCTGGGATACATTGCGGAGCAGAAGCGAAAATACATTAAGTCTCGCTGGCTCCAAGAAGCTCTGACGCTGGTCGACGTGCCCGGTACCGCGGATCGTCTGAATTAGGGATGCCTCGAGGTAAATTACCAGGAGGTAAATTACCAAAACCCCTAGGTAAATGACGGTCATAAACCCGAGGTTTATGACGCGTCATTTATCACGTGCTTCCAAGTACTATTTGGTGACTACGAAACGGCGTCGGTGGAATGATATACGCACATACAGTCTGGTGTCATTGGTATTCGTCGGGGATGAGGTACCGATCACACCAAAATTGGCTGTGCGGGTACAAGAGGTCCATACCCCCGTGCAACGGCTCCGTGCTCGTTTCTTCGCCAAAACTCCCAGACTTGCTACTTCAATACGATAATATTATATATCTCGAAAGCCAACCTATTTACATTTCAACGTGAATAAACAGACTCTGTCTCTGCGTCCGTGCCTGCATCTACAAAAATGCAGTCCTGGAAGTCGTCCTCGAGCTCTAAGAGCAACTTCACGTCAGCCGTCTCCCAGGATTGGCCGCTCGGCATTCTCCAAGGCAGACCTGCGTATATCGATATCCACCGAAATTCTGGCCCTTATATCGATATCCACATAAGTGGGAGAAATTATCTGGATATCGATATATCCAGGTAGATATCCATACAGCCACATAGCCACTTTAGCAAGGTTGATATCCAGATAAACCACATACAATTCTTGTAGGCTAGAAGAAAGAACAAGAAAGTACCCTAATCCAGAAAGTCTTCTGCCTCTGTTTCAACGCCAAATTCAACAGCAACGCTCGAAATAACGCCCCTGCCACCGTGAGACCTGGGTACAATGATACCCTCGCGCATCCAGTTGCCCACACACTCAACCTTCGCCAGGTTCTCGCAGGTCATGCTCTCTCTATCCCATGATAGCGTACGCCGCGCCGATGAGAAGTGAGACTCAACGCCAGATGATTCAGGAGGGATTGAGAGGATATCAATTGCCATGCGGGATAACCGCGGATATGCTTTCCTTTGATCTCGATGTAGCCACCACTCGAGAGGAGAGCCAGTTATCCGGGTCGGTGGTGCATCAACAAAGGTTTCAAAGTCATCAGCGTCGTGGATAGGGCCAGTAACAGCAATATCGCTCAACAACTCATCCAGCTCGTTGCGCTGCCTCGCAGATGAAGAGGACACATCTAGAGGCACCCGCAAGGATTCTGGGATTGGCGCGGCATTATATTCATCTAGCCAAATTTGCTGGGCAGCAGCAATAGCAGGCGCGTGCCAGGATTCTTGCCAATTCCGCTCAATGTATTTTCTTCGTTTCGAGGGATCGAGAAGGAGTGCGGCGGCATACACAGGTGTCTGGTCTGATAAGGTGTAGTACTTATTAAGTACAAACCAGCCCATATCGATGCAGTGTACCTTGTGGGGATCATGGTTTTCCTTTGAGCTATAAAGCTCCTAAATAAGACAATTAGTTAGCCGATCAATTAGATGAAAGAAAAAACATCGCCACCGACCTTATACTTCTCGTACTGTCGCAATAAAACATCCATTATCGAGAGTGATTGGGAGAGTGTAGATCGCGCCCCTTCAGCCAACAACGTAGCTGAGGCAAACGGCTGTAGGAAACGATGCGTCCGTTCAATAAACTCCCACTCTGAAGCTAGCAGGATATCGTCTTGAAGCTCTCTATCATGGTCAATTAGGAACTGTTTTACACGGGATTGATACCGCAGAAAATTATCCAACAATCGATACCATGAATTCCAGCGTGTGGCATTATCTATGCCTAGTCGGAGCTTTATTTCATCGTCCCATATAGCCGAATGAAGCGTAGAATTACGTATCCAGACCGCGATGTTGTGTACTTTCCGTAGGGGCGCGATATGCTGCCATCCAGTGAAGTTCTCAAGTATACGATTGCCTCTTCGCGAAGCTCTTCTTCTCTGATGGGCCTCATCTGTTCTTGTTGTCTGTCCGGCGTCGTGTAAGGTGTCGTAGAACTGCGCAAATAACTGATCGCTTGAGGTATCATCGGCGGCATTAAGAGCGGCGATTAGTGCCTCTTTTGAAGACGCGAGAAGGAATGCTTGAAGGGATAGGTTAATAATGTGGGCGGTGCAGCGGATACGGCGCTTAGAGGGATCAAACGTCAACTAGCAACCAATTAATCCTAATCCAGAGATAAGGGAAGAGCTATCGTACCCCATAGTCTTCTCGTAACCGCCGTGAGAGGATAAGACAAGCAGGTATCATTTGAAGTGGCGTTATCCCCTACATGGTAGCCCACTTTAGAAGCAATGCCGTACTTTGCCAGTGTATCGAAAATTAGAGATGCCTGGGTTTCACCACTATGGCTATAGCGACATTCTGGCATCGCTAGCAGTGCCCTTCGTGGCTGATAATCCTGATCAACCCATCGCGCAGAGATGGCGAGTATCCCATGGCGATGGGGCGATGTCCAGAGATCAGAGAGGATATGGATCTTCGAGATGGAAGCTTCAAGAGTTGCCATGAGCTGAGAAGAATATAACTCATATGTGGCATCAATTAGTCGCATTAGAGCACTTCGGTTGGTCACTAAAAGGTCCTCTATAGCAGGATTAGCTGCTAGCATAATCTCTTGCATCTCATCCCAGGTAATTGCTGAGAAGGCAAGCCGGCGGCGTGTGATTAGGCTGATTATTGCATCTAAATACCGATCGCGGTCGAACATACGGCGGAGAGAGGCATCCGAGTAACGAGAGGGAAAGAAAGCATCAATCCGAGGGCGTTTGGCTTCCCTTTCATCATCTAGAACATCAGAACTGCCCCCAATGAGCGTGCGATCGAGGGAAGAGATAATATCGGCATGGCACCGCCGGGCGTGATGCCATGCGTTGTCCCGCTTCCGATTCGCCCAGGGCTTATCGGCAGGGCAATGGAGACAACGATACATCACCATACCCCTAGATTTGCGCGTACGTGACCCGCCGGTGGTGTTCTGGGTGTCCTCATCAGGATACGTTGCTTTGAAGAAGAGGAAAAAGTCCAGAGACGTCCCAGTAATGGGCTGGTCCGAAATCGAGGGCGTAGAGGCGGCGGTGGTCTGAGAGGATGTCATGGTCGATAAATCACCTGGATAAGCTAATTGTGCTAGTATACCTAAGGCCGCTTGAACGAGTACTGAGATGGTGCTGATGTTGAAATTGAGAGAAGTTTTTTCATCATCTAATCAATTGATAAGATCTTTTCAGCCAATCAGAGAGCGGTATTTAGGTGGATATCAATCTGGATATCCATTTAAGAGGCAGAGAGTTATATCGATATCGATATACTGGGGAGCAGCCGCCGCGCCGGCTTGCTAGAAGGCCTCCCGTTAGGAAAAGGAGTGCTCTGCATCAGGACGCCTACAGGCAGAGAGGGCCATGCGATCGGAGGGAATGGCCATGCGTGCTCTCGTCCGTGGGATCCACTAATAGGGCCACAGCAATTTTACCTGTATTCAAGATATGTCTATATGTCTACCCGTCTTGAACACATCATTACGATTCAATCAATCTCGACACGGGCCTCCTAAGTAGAGGCTCAGGCGAAAGCCTAAAATGTGATAACAATTCATCACCCGATCCTTAGGTAGGGATCAAGGAAGGCGACGCATCGTCTCCTCAAATACTTCTCACTACGTCATCTTGGCACAAGACATGTTTTCACATTCTACCTCCGATTGTGAACAGTTTAAACGTCAAAATGACAACAGCACGCGTTCGGTTCGATTACCTCTGTTATCGTGTAGGCGTCAAGTTCGACGAGTCCTACGATATCCCCCATCGCATCGTCCGGGCAGGAGACGATTCAGACAAGGCGAAAGCCGAGGACAAATCGTTGTGGAATGCGGCGATGAATGCCATTATGGAGCATAGCGAGGTGACATGCCTCCAGCGTGCCAGTGCGGCCTCGTGTGCGTGTGGGTTACCAGCAACGGCCACCGAATACCTACCACCGATGCAGTTCCTTGATGCTCCGAAGCCTCACGTTGTGGCGATCGTGGATCTGTTCTGCGGGAACCTGAAATGTTGGACGCGGACACGGCAGAGCATGCTGCAAGTCATGTCGCGGAACCGCTCTCCAGATGGTGGCCTTCGTGGCCCGGACCCAGGACTCTTCGCAGAGCTTATGTCATGTAGAGTATGCAAGAAAAAGGAGGGGCTGAGGGAATGCGGGGCCTGTCACGTCGCGGGGTATTGTCGGAAAGAGCACCAAGAGGCGGACTGGCCAAACCACAAGGCAGAGTGTACGCCGTGGCCGACGCCGACATTCGGTGCAAGGTGCCCCTTGGACGAGGCGGACGCTGACTCCGACAGCAAAGTGACCTACAGCGCCGTCTTCAATGTCGCGGGACCCGGAGAGCCGCCGTGGTTCAGGGAGATTAGTCGAGAGGAGGTCGTGAGACGTTTATTGATGGGAGCAGCTGGAATGGAAGACCTGGAAGTCGAGATGAAGTAAAATGAGTTAAAAAGCGAGCGCAGGTCCGCGCACAGATTGTTTCGAAGAAATTGTGAACTTCTCATAAAGTTTCCAACAAAGTGGGAAGCGGCATCCTTCTCCAATCGCAGGACACGGAGGGGCTCGCGTTCCCGCACATACCTCCGGGTACCCTCACGCTCGGGGCAGCCCGAGTAGGACCTTCTCTAGGGTCTTGTTCTGCGTCAGTGAGCGCAAAGCCCCGGCACGCATGGCAGCCCCGTACGCATCAGCCCCATCTTAAACTCCCGCTTGGCTGCGAGTCACGGACAGACGTACTTGCCGTGCTTTTCTTTGTCAAGCTGCACCGTCTCTATGGGAGAAAGGGACGAAGGGATACCCGAGCCTGGAGAAGTGTGACGTGCTTAGCTTGTATGTGCAATTGTCACGATGCAAGCGGTTGCGGGACATACGGCTTATACAGCCGATCCTAATGGAGCACTTCGAACAGGCGCGGATGTATCCGGAGCTCATAGAAGGGGTCGATCGATTAAAAGAGCTAGCAAGACAGACGGTTGAGCGGTTTGAGGCCAGGCATGGGAAGCAAGGTTAGGAGGCAATCTCCGTTTTCGTTCCCACAAAAAAGGGAGAGCGGACCCAATCAGAACCCATTTTATTAGCCAATCAGAAGGCAGTTAACTTTGCAACCAATCAGAGGGCAGGAACCCAGGGTGTCAGGGTCGGGTGCGAATAAGAAAGACCTTCCTAACGGAAGGCATATCAATATCGATATATATCAATATCGATATATATCAATATCGATATATATCAATATCGATATATCCAGATAGCAGAGTTGATATCGATATATCATATCCAAATACGCAGGTCTGCCAAGTAGACTGTAATACTCATCAAGCTTTGACCAACAGTTATTGATAGAGATTTGTATGCATCGTCGGTGGTCATCATCAAGATTCTCAGTTTGCAAGAATGCACCAGTATATTCGTCTCGAGTGTGCTCTGGCAAGTGTTTCTCGCGTCCGCGACCGTGGTCAACTCGTGAGTACTACATCCTGAGAAACTATTAGCAAAATAGGGATGAGACGAGCGAATATGAACTAGAAAGCCGTACTCGTGGTTTCCGAGGCTCTGGTATTCCGTAGCTCATCAGCAGTACCATCAGGTGGCGAGAATATCAGTTTTTGCTCCTCGAAGAAGTTGAGCAAATATTCCATTCCGACCATCACTTCCCACAAGGCGCCGTAACGGCCTTCTTTGGCCCAACCCTGGCACCTCATGGTGATCTCGTAGAGTGGTTTTAGTAGACTCTGTATCTCCACCAAGAGAAGCCAGTCCTGCGGTGAAAGATGATCTTGGAAAGGCACCCGTTGTCGGGGCTCTGCTGCCTTCGTGTCGAGATATGTGATGAAATGGTCAATCTGCTCTCGTTTGCGAATGGCACGCTGGATCATCAGAAACGTCGAATTCCATCTGGTTTCATTGTTCTGCATCAGTTCGAGATCGATGGCAGCTCGGTCCTCCTCAAAGAGTTGATAATCGTCTTCATCGTGCTGGCTGCACGCCAGTGATTTCATCAACTCTCGCCGTTGCGGAGAAGCCCTGACGAACCGGACGATGAACGAACCAACATCTCACTTGACAGGCGGATAGTGAGACAAGGTAGCCAGTTTATACACTAGACATTTCCCCAGGAGAACCCGAATTCAAGATTTGAGAAGATTAAGTGTTGTTTCCCTCCAGTCCTCGAGGCGATGTCGGTGGAAGCTGAGTTGTACTTGCAATCCCGTTGTGACGGAGTATATTCACCAGACCCTGAATGCTGTCAATCAGGACTCCGATGTCTTCGCGCAATAGAATCATCTCCGTGTTGTGTTTACGGCCCATGCACTCTTTCTTAGCACTAATTTGCTCTAGAAGTTCGCGATTCCGCTCTATCTTCTGTACTAGTTGTTTCCATTGGAGCTGCGTGTATTCCATATCCGCGTTCAAATGTGCAGTGGTGGCGGCATACTGCATGTTTTGATGCTGCAGGCTCTTCGCGTGTAGTCGCTTTCGCTTTCTTGATTTGAAGCTGTAAATTACCATCAGTGAATTGTGCGAGGTATAGAAACCCTAGTAGCGATAAGACTGACGCTGATTGCCTGTTGCGTAAAATCCTTCTTTGCTGTTTCAACGTTTTGATTTTAACCCCGTCACCAGACTTAGAGATTATTTTATAAACCGTCTTCGGACCCCCATGAGCCGAGTGCGCTGTATTTAAAGTCTGTCCCTCGATCTCATCTTTCTCAACCTTGGTGTGATGCTCAGTGTTGCCCAGTACGTACTGAGGCTTCCGACAGCCTTCCAGATCAGGATGCTTTGTTTGGCCAGCTTCCAATTGTCCCAGGCTCTGAGCCCGCAATTTGCTGGAGCCGTTCCGTCCTGCTTCGCAGTCGGCAGATGACTGCTGATCACGGGCAGGCGAGCCATTATACGGTAATGTGCCGTATTGTACAGTACTCATTCGCCTTGTTACTAATTTAATATACAGTATAGGGAGTTTACTGCGAAGGACATAAACATGAGCCCCTTTTGAACAGCTAATGAAGTGTTTTGAGGTACTGTATAGTATACACATAGGGATATACCGAAATAAGTACCCATTAAAGTGTGTTTCTGGAACATCCTAGATGATAGTACTGTAGTTTTCTCATCGTTGTAGAGCTAAATATACCTAATTCCTTAAACATAAATATAGGAGTCCCATAGTACAGTACTGTACTCTATGTACGTACATTCTTAGTAAAAAATCACGTCTTCACTGTACGTCGCTGACACCCCACAACACTACAGAATTATTTATATATTTACGTGTGATCTAAAGGATTGTTCTTTTGCCTGGTGCTTTATTTCGGCATAGTTCTTAGCTATTACAACATTGCACTTTCGTCCCGCAAGGAGAGAGATGGTTCCTGCTGCGTTTGGATTGTTTATAGGTACATGTATACTGTAGAAACGCAGGACTTTACTCTACTTTTGGTGATGTATTTTGCAACACCACAAAGCGTCATTGAATGATGAGGTCATTTGGTAAGTACTCTGCGTTATACGGTAGCTCTAAGTTTCTTTTCACTCCGGCCTCTTTCACTTTACAGTACTTTGTACACTTTATTACGAATTAGCCATGGAAGTTCCCTCCGATATATAGCATCACGTTTACAGTACATACATGTTACTTTTTCACAAGTACAATCTAATTCCAATCTACGGAAAATCAGCATGTGTTGAAGTTCATCGTGGAGCTTTACAAGACGGGCCTACGCTATATCTCAGTGCTAGAAAGATACCAGGGGTGCTCACGTATTCCCCCACACTTGCGCAAGTACCCTCTAAACAATATTAGTCGCATTTCATGGTCACGAGGATTCGCTTTTCAACCTCTCCCACGCTGGACATAGTCCTCATGGGAATTGGGAAATGGTCTCATTCTGTCAGATGTGACGGGTGCTTTGTGTTAGGTGCCTGAGGCATCAATGGTTGAATCATGACAAAACCAGCCCCCTTACGGGTGGGGTCCCACCAAGGAACCAAGCCAAGACATCATCACAAAGCGTCAGGGGTCGGTTGACGCGTTCAAGAAATGAGAGTTTCAGCGAACCGCGCCACTCGTTCGACCGAATCGATCGATTTCGATCCAACGTTTGGGCCCGTTCGATTCGATAGCGAATAAAATTCGATTCGATAAAGACTTGGCATCGAATTAGTCTATCAATTCGATTCCCGTTCGTAAGATGTCCATCCCTGGTGTTGGAGAAGTAGCATGGATGATAAGTGTTGCATAGGCAGCCACAGGAAACGGTGTCACACGATTACGCGTGAATCGTCAGAACAGTGTTACAGGTCTGTTGCAGGGTCAGCAGGTCTAGTATCATACCTCGCCTCTTTACCTATAAGAAGGAGGAGAGCAAGAACAACCATGATGAGAAAGAGACAGGAGACAATCATTCCGATCATCATTAGATTATGAGTTACCGGTACCTAGTGAGAGCGCGCGGTCCGGCAGTCTGCTGCCTCGACTTTCAATATTGAATTATGAGTTCATCTTCAAAAGTTATCACTGATACCCTTACTCGATCACAGACTAGAGCATCACCCGATGATCTGCCCTTCGAATCATCTAGCTTCGACGTCATTTTCCGCACCACTCATCCAGAGAAGGCCAAACTAGGGCCATCTGGCAAACGAAAGACGTCTGGTCGTGTTATGTATGAATGCCTTCATTGTCCCCCAGATAGTCCATGGTCAAATGGAAAGCGTGGCAATGCTATATACCACGCGAAAAGGAAGCATGCCACTATTCTTCAGACGGAGGCCAGTACCGTAGACGAGAACGGCTCAGATATTATTACCCGGCCGTCAAAGCAGCCTCGGATGGACAATTTTTTTCAGAGTCGGCCATCAGATGCCACTTTACGCCGCGTCTTTAACCGACAGCAATATATAGAATCGATTGTCGGTCTTCTCACACGCCGTCGTTTACCATTCTCCGCGGTGAAATGGGATGAGATGCAGGATATCATATTGGCATGCAATCCGGCTATTGAGGATCTTCTCCTCACGTCCCGCGACGCGGCGATGCGTCATATTACCACTACTTTCGACTTATACCGATCCCAACTGAGAGCAAAGCTTCAGGCGTCCGTATCGAAGATCCATCTCTCGACCGATCTCTGGACATCGCCTCATCGGCATGGCATTTTAGCAGTATGCGCTAGATGGGTTGATAATGGCTATCGACTTCAAAAGGCCCTGCTAGCTATGCCTGAATGTCGATACAGCCACAGTGGCGAGCGCCAAGCAACTCTAAGGGCGGAAGCAATCGAAGAATACGGCATTGCGAAGCAAATCGGCTATCATACCGGCGATAATGCTACTTCAAACGATACCTGTTTAAAGCATCTCTCACAAATGCTACAGGATAAATACGGTGTATGCTATTTAGAACGCTGATTAATAGGTAGTTGGTTAACTGAGTCTAGGTATCTTTCCATCCCAGCCAGCGTCGAATCCGATGCATCGCTCATATCATAAATCTCTCCCTTCAAGCCTTTCTCCTTGCGTCCTCGAAAGAAGCTTTACGCGCAGCACTTGCCGCTGCTAGCGACGTGGCCGGCGCCGAGATGTACGAACAATTCTACTTCACACTATATGATATATCCGCCAACGAGCCAGCATCGCGGTCTGAAGGTTCGGGACAGCAAGAACAGTCTTTCAGTAAGATATGGAAGGGAAAGGCTAAAAGGGCCGCTCGGAAGGCCCCCGATTTCAAGGATGACAACTTCAGAGGCTGGCAAACCATCCCGGCGATGCGTAAACTACATAACATTGCGGTCTGGCTTCGAAATTCATCTATCCACAGTGATCTATGGGAGGATCGAGTAGGCTTGCGGCTTGGGGTCGATAACGACACCCGACGGAACTCTTGGTATAAGCTGATCGATAACCTTATCAGAAGGCAATCACAGATCAAGCAATTCTTGCTTGATTACGATAAGGAGATCAACGATAATATCCTCGACTCATCAGATTGGGATTACCTTGAAAAAACACATAGATTTCTCCACCCATTCGCGTCAGCAACTTTATGGGCCGAGGGTAAGAATTCTACATTGTCGCAAATATTGACAATTATGGATGGTTTATTACGCCACTATAAAAAGAACAAGGTTTGCTGTCTCTTGATAGACTCTAAACCCTAACTTGGCTAATTATCCAATCTAGGAACATTACTCGAAGCCAGAGACGCTTGATCGCCGTATCCTTCATTCAATTGAGATGGGCTGGTTCATTCTCGACAAGTATTATACGATGACCGAAGATGCGCCTGTTTACGCTGCCGCCCTCCTTCTTGATCCTTCAAAGCGAATCAGGTACATTGAGCGCCACTGGCCAGAGTCATGGCACGAGAACGCCATTGCTGGTGTCCGTACAATTTGGGAAGAAGAGTACAAAACTCAGCCTGAGACTGGACCTGCAGAGTCGGTTGATGAGGTATGTGCTTCGCAAAAGCGGCAGCCGAACGAGTGGGACGCTTTACTTGAAGAGTTGGAAGTCACCGAGGATCTGGGCGATTGTATGGACGATCTTGAAGACTTTATCAAGGCAACACCCATCAAAATAAGTAGACCACCACTTCAATGGTGGTGTCATAAGGATCAGCGGAAGACTTATCCTCAGCTAAGTCGAATGGCTATTGATATCCTCTCAATCGCGCCTGAATCAGCTGATCCGGAATCTGCTTTCTCTGGTTGTCGGCGTACTCTCTCCTGGGATAGAGAACGAATGACTTGCGAGAATCTTGAGAAGGTTGAATGTATAGGTAACTGGCTGCGTGAAGGGCATATCCAGAAGACTGTTCATGGTGGTATGGGTGTAATTACTGATACGGGTTTTGATAGTGGCGGCGATGAAGACTCCGACGTTAATTTTGATTGATTTGCGGATGTCTGACAGCATAGGTGGTAAAGTGCTATAGCGATATCAATCATGCTAAAGTGCTAGGGTGATATTCTAGCACACTTTTTGCGAATATGTGAATATGAATATGAATATCACTTTAGCACGTCATATCACAATACGCAAGTCTGAGCTCATGATTATCAAATCAAGGATTAGCAATAGTCTTCCAAAGAAGAGGTACAGCTGGCTCAAAAAGGGCTTGAACAAGGTTTATGGAAAGGACTAAAGACTGGTGCAATAACTTCTGAACACAGATAGTAGCGGGACTTTCACTATTAAAGCTGTCTTCTTTATATACTATATAAAAAATTAGCTATTTTATTATATTTCTTGTACTATTTTATCTATTTATGTGATAGAGATAAAAACGCGATTCTGGTGGATTTTGGTGGGAAATTTGGCCCCAACATCCATTTTCCCACGCGAAGCAACGTGCCACGTCAATTCCCGCACCAGGCGCCATGCTTAAATATCCCGCGACATCTGCCAAGAGAATACCAATTACGAAGACCCACATCATCAAGCCTCTACACGATGAAAAGCATCGCAAATGCCGACTCACTTGTGAATTACGGCGAAATCCGCGGCCCTTACATCGAAAACGTGCAATGTCCGAACCAGAAATGTAAACAATTGAATCCCAAGACGACAGACAAGTGCTTCGGCTGCGGTCAGATGTTGGTGGCCAACGCATAGGTCTCTCGCGCTTCAGTTGCGAGACGACTGTTTCATTTTCTTTTGTTTGGATCTGAGCCAAGGGAGTTCACATGGATCTTCTACGGAGGCAGACACTGGGTTTATCACGCGAAGGCGCGCTAGGTTTCGTTAGGACGCATCTTTGGAAGGGACTTCATTGGTGGAAAACGCGTTAGCTTCACTGATCACTGATCAGTGTTGAATGGGCTTTCTTGTACGTACGTACGTGTATCGCGTAAACGATGGGTTGGGTTGGGTGTTGATTACTTGCTGCTATCTAGCTATTGGGAAAGGGAGGCCTTCCGTGCGATGGGTATGATAAGGCATGCCCATCCGTCAGGGATCGCTTAGTCATCCCGTCAGGCCTTCGATATCAAGCGTACGGCTCTGCCAAGTGATATTCCAACACTATGGTTTATTTGGGCCCGCAGCCTGAGCCTGCTTTGGTGAACAAACATCCTAGCTTTCCGATAGCGAAGTCTCGCCCAGTAAATGGTTTGCATGCAGATCGAGATGGTCCTAAAATAACTTGTTCTCTCCCACGCACACAGACGCACACCCACAGGTGTGTCCCGATTCCCCCCTTTGGGTCTAATTGCATTCATGTATGGTTCGGGTCATCGTACGCCATCATGATCGACCACTGGCCGCCCTGAGCAGGTACCGCGCCACCTCCCGCCCCACCACCACCTGGGTCCCCGGATCCCCGCTGCTCGCTACCGAGAGGCATGAGGGCGTTGGCGCTGTAGCGGTCCTGCGAGGAAGGCGTTACGCCTATCGGGATGGCGATGGTCCACTCAGGCCAGGGGGTTGCGCCCTTCGGGACTTGCGGCACCGTCGGCATGCAGTTGGGCGCCCCTGGGCCAGTGTTCATCCACCCTGCTGAGGCCTGTTGTTGGTGGTGGTGCGTCTGTGTTGCTGCTGCTGCTTGCTGTGCGTTGTTGTAGCTGACTATCGGGTTATGGGTTGCTCGTGGTGAATGCCCGGGTGGTGTGTGGGTCATCTGCGCTGCTGCTGCCGCTGCCGCCGTGGTGGTATACAGATATTGATGTGCAGATTCCCGGGTGACTGCTGGCATGTAAGACGACTGCATGGAGCTCGACGCCGATGCCGGTGTGGATATGGCGGGCTGTGTGAGGTCAGCGTATTCCATCTGAGGATAGCCGGCGGTCGGTGCGGTCATCGAAGGGTTGTAATAGGGGTTGTTCGCCATGCCCGGAGCACGATGGATTGATAACTGCTCCGTCTCATTCACCATTGAACTCGGTGTCGTGCTATTGGATCGTAGTGACGGACGCCTGGACGCCGCCGAGCCAAATCCCTCCTGCTTGACTGTCATGGTGAGGTTGTGTTGGGGATGCGTAGCAAATTGTGAGACTGGCGTGCTGTTGGCGTTGGTGTTAGTGTTGCTGTTGCTACCACGCCTTGCTCCCAGGTCGTTTTCAATCGACGCGACTGTGCGATCGATGACCGACATAATCTGTGGCATTAACCGAGAATCGGGTCCTAGGATATGTTATGAGCATGTAAGCCAGATGGCTACCTATGTGATGGTCACTCACCAATGCCAAGGTATTTTGATACCTCCATTATCAGAGATAGTCCCATGTTTATGTCAGCCCTTAGGTTGGTGAGCTCGGTCAGCGCCATGTCCGCTCGTCTCTCCCAATGAGCGGTGACAATTGTGAATAAAGCAGCCACGTAGACAGCCAGTTGGTACCAGGTCGTGTCAAGCGACTTCGGCCGTGTCAATTCGCTCGCGATCCTGAGCAAACCCTTCGCTGACTCCTCGGAGACTTTGCTATTCTCTGCGACAAGGTTCGGATCGGTACTGACGCATCGAGATGGGTGCCGTAGATAAAACATGAACTCGTGGTTTGCGCCCGCAAGGTATGACGCGAGCATCTGGTTTTGTGGCTTGCACTTGTCCACTTGCAGCTCCTCTGGGAAGTCTCGTTCGTAGTTGCGGAATTGTTGCTCTAATCTCCGCACAGACGCCATGTACTTGTTCGGATCCTGGCGCACAGAGTACACATTGTTCCACAGCTCCATGAACAAGAATGACAACTTGAAGCCGGTGTGGCCCACGAGCCAGTAGCACTCTCCTATCCTTGTCGTGTCCGTGATCCCGCTCTCGTCGATACATTCATCCGGAACACAGATTGGCAGCTCTGTGTCGAAATCGTCGGCCCTGATGGGCATGGGCTTGCCGATTCGGCCGTATAGTATCACGACTATCATGAATATGCTCCACCATAGACGTTTTCGCATCTCGTTTTCAAGGGTGGTGGGTTTGTTCTTGTCAAGAAATGCACGATGGAGGTTCATGTCCATGGCTCGTGTCCACGTCAGGGTGGCCATCAGAAAGGCGGGCCCCGGTTTGGGAAAGCCGCGACAGTGAGTTAGCATAAGCACTAGAGCCTGTGTAGCAGGAATAGACATGTCGCATCCTAGGTCCCACGTCTTGTCGAGGCACCAGTGGTAGTGCCTGTTTGACAAGTCGTTGAGCTGTGCTTTCCCGTCTGGATCTTCGCCGTCTCGCACGCTGAACTGATAGTACATAATGGCGAAGACTATATGCACAATAGCAAGCTCTGCTGTCGAGGCTTTGTACGTCTGGTCATCATATATCCGCGAAAGCTACGGCAACCGAGTGCATTAGAAGATAGCCCTACATCCGTTTGCACAAAATTAAATGGAAGAAACATTACCAATCTAAGATAAGTCGGCTTGTGAAGAACGGGTATAAAGGGACCTAGCATCACGAAGAACCACTCGGAGTAACTGAAAGCCTCGTCTCTCGCAGGTAATTGGATTTCGAGGGGCGGGTTGACCTTGGATACTGAGTTGACGAAAGATTGTGAAGACTTGTTGTAGAGCGGGGTGCTGTTGGGAATGCCCGGCGGTGGGCCGTCCAGGTCCGGAGCGTTGAAAGATGTGATGTCTATCGTCGTGCCTAGTATGGATAGCTGAGTGCCATTGATACTACACAAGGGTGCGCCTTGGGCTGCGACGCCGAGACGGGCGTCGGCTGTCCTCGGATCTGTAGTCTGGAGGGAAGATGCCTGCTGCGTGGTAGAATAGCCGTTCAATGATCTTTCAGGCTGGCGATTGGCATCCTTGACCCATAGAGAGAAGAATTGTGTCCATTGGTCCTTGCTTGGGTCGTTGCCGGGGTCCAACGAGGTGCTTAATCCATAGCGAGGAGTCCACTGCCACGGTCGAACCTGAATTCCTCTGTCTTCGAGCAACTTCTCCATGTCACGCAGCCGAGTTATTATGTCCTTTTTCTCGCGCTCAAGCTGTTGCAAATAACCGCGGCGTTCTGTGCGCCCGGTGACGCGGTCGGTGACATAGCATTCGAGGTTCTGCTGAGCGCAGGGGGAGCATCCTTCGGGGAGGCCATCGCACCGAATCTTGCGAACCTAGATTTGGTTGGACTCAGTATCAATACCCGCTGTCATCCAGGCTGCCCTTCTTTGTGGTTGCATGCGACGGGTTCCTTCTGGAATCTTTACTTGACTGCCTGCTCCATGCGTGTGTCCGCATGGTCATTCTTAACAGCCGTAAAGTTTTTCTGGCATTAGAACCCGCCTCTGAAGACAAAGGATGCACGATGAGAACAAAATGAGACTTTAGAACGCAAGACTTGTTCCTCTATTTTCATATTTCAAAAAAGAGCCGAACATATTCCCGCATGAAATGAAGAGAGAAGTAATGAAGTGAGGATGACGCACCTTGCAGCGATCGCACGCCTGGCCAGTACGGGTGTAGGATTGCAGTTTGTCTTTAACCACCTGCGAGAAATCCTCGGGGCCTCTCTCGAGACGAGGCAACTTAACCTTGGATACACCAGGGAAGCTGTCCTGACCAGACTCGCCCAGGCAAGGCCGCTTGCCAAGGCGTACTGATGGCATGGTGCTCAATACGACGTCGGAGGCGGCCGACTATATTGCAGTGACCGCCTACGTCAAGGATATCCAAGCGAGGCTCTGATTTCTTCGATGCGACGCTGATTGATGAGTCGGTCCCACTGGGCCAGCGACGGTGTGGTATACCCTGGTCATGAACAGGATCTGACGTTCAATGTAGATCTGAAGGTGCGTTGCTGCTAAGAATGAGCGGCGCGGGATCGACGTATTCTGCTGCTCGATGGGACGTTGCGCATTGAACGCTTTCTCAAAGCAGGTAAGAGAGTGGCAGGCAGGTCCTATGGGAAGGGTGTCTAAAGAGCTTCAAAAAGGCAATTGTGTGAGGAACCACTCGCACAGACAAGAGGGGTTTTCTGGTCTACTTTGTATGAGAGCTTATTACCGAAGTGACCTATGATTGCCTGCAGCGAGGGCCTGGGATTACCTGACTTATGCAAAGCAACAGCCCGCAGTCGCAATCCACTGTGGCGGGGGGGGGGCATGGTTGAGGCCACAGTGGACACATCTCTGCCAGCCTATTGTTGGCTGCTAAATAAAAAAGCAAGATTCATATGCTGAAAAACGGGCGCCAGGACCAACTGAGACGGGCCGCGGTGGGGTAAAAGCGGTGTGCGGCTGCCAACCAATCCGTCTTACAGCAATCGTTACTAGATTCATAAGGACAAAAAGTAATCTGATCATGCTGAGAACCCGCCCTTCTGCAATCAAGATCGGCCAGGTTGGTAGACGGAAGGTCTAGGAAACAAAGCATTTGGCCTCCTTGGAGCATCTCACTGCCTCGCTTCCCTTAGCGTTGTCTCGCAACAGGTTCGCTTGCCCCTCGCGGTCCCAGGCAGAAACTTCATTGCATTACGCTACTTCTTCTCTAAAACAAATGCCAGATCAGCATTCTTCATTGCCATCATCACCAGTCATTCCACCTAGCCCCTGTCATAAACGCAACGTCATTTCTAGATCCGAAGTCCCTGGCGTAAAGAAACATTGTAGCTCTGCTAGGTTGCCCAAGATATACATCCTATACTGCGGGCGCTTCCCTGTGACTTCACAAATTCGTGACAGTAAGATCTTTATCAATCCTTTCTTGAGGCAGGTCTTTTGTCTTTGTGAGAGGCTTTCTCCAGCGGCACTGGAAACCTTAGGGAGAAAAAACGTGAACTTCGTCAGTTTCCGTGACCCAGAGCTGTCATCTATCGGCAGGGCTCCCAGCAACGCAATGTGGGCAACTGTTTAGCAATATATTGCGGCAACGCAACGCAATGGGGGAATCGCGATTACTAAAGGCAACGCAACGCAACGCAATCTCAGATGGGCAATATTGCCTTTACGTTGCCTTCGTTGCCGTCGACCCATTTTTTATGCTTTTTGAGCCCCTTGGTCCCCTGAGTCAGCTATATAGGCTCAAATATAGCCGGTCAATACAATCACGATAGAGGCTTGGCGCGACATACACGCGTGATGTACGCGTGATGCCTGCCAGACCCTTTGACAGTGATCGGAATGGTCCGGTCTGACTTGGTCTTGGTCTGGTCTAGACCGCCAAGACTTGGTCTGGTGGTCTTAATGGTCTGGACCGGTCTGGCTATAAATAGATCGGGGTGGCTGGATCTTAGACTAATGCGGTTAGAACATTCAGTACGAAATGAAATTATGAACCCCGGAGAACAGCTGAGTTTTCCACTCACATAAACAATCAAGTCCATAACAACCTGCTTGTATGCTATTGTTATGGAGTCATCAACTCCAACCTTACCGTCTCCATTGACTATAATGATACCAAATTCAACGTCTCTTACACCATCTCCTGTCCCTACGTCGTCACCCACCCCTACTCTATCACCAGCCCCTGTTCGATATCACGAACCTCCGGATGAGTTCGTACAGGACCGTATCACCTACGTGAAACGCGCGACAATTGCAAAGAAGGGATTTCGTCTAGGTTCATCACACATCTGGAAGTATGGCCTCCAATACATTCGAGGTAGCGATAAGAAAGAGGTGTATTACTGTCAACGGTTGGAAAGAACAAGCAAGAATTGTTTGTTATCAATGGCACTTCTAGGGTCAGAAATCACCTGGAACAGAAGCACCAGATTGATCCCCAGAGTGGTATCAAGAAACATAGTTCGACACGGAAGTCTGTATTGGATCAGCAGAAGAGCGCGGCTGCTACTAATACCTTCTTCTGGAAAGATTCAATTGAGAAGTTCTTGATGGAGGATTTCCCTTCTGGATGGAAGCCTTTTTGGATGCGACGCCGCCAGGATGTCTCGTCTGAGCTCCCATCTGACCTGACTGGTTTGGTGTATCACCACCAGACGCGTCGCTCAGGATGAAGCTGAACCGTTCGTAGAGCTCATCCCCAGTGATATCGCTAGCGGCATCAAAGGGGGCTTGAAGTGCTTCACGTGAAGACGGGAAAAGAAAGGCTTGAAGGGATAAGTTGATAACATGAAGGACACAGCGGATACGGTGCCGTTTCGGATCCCAGTTGATCTACTATAGATCAGACGACTAGATGGGAGAACAGGGCTGGAGTACGACGTACATTATGGTCCTGCTTAAGCCTGGTTGATAGATGCTGCAAACATGTCTGGTCCCGTTGGTTTATGTGTGAGGCCTCTCATATGCAGGCAGCCGCGCCGTGAAGATGTTGGCGGACCGGGCTGATGATATCATGAGACGGCCAAGACATGATAGCTGGCAAGGGGATTAGACCTTAGATGAGTACCATCCAGCACGGATGTATTCCTCCTTCGCTCCTCTCTCCCATGCTCTTCCATCTTCCCTACAGCATCTTCTCGCGTCATACTCGCTCGTTTCATCCTCCGGTCGCATCATCACGAAACCATGGCGCAGACGGACGCCAACACAGACAGGGAGGTGACATTGTTCTGCAAGGGCCATGAGCCAAGCGAGCACAACGCCGAGGTATTCCACAACTCCTTCTCTTATGTCGTTTATAGTTCGGAGCCCGACGGGGAGTGGCCACGCTCGTGCGAAATGATCGTGACTAACTCCTGTCGGCGTGGTCCTTGGTGCCCCGCCGGACCGCTAACGTAAACAGCAACGACACTGTCCAAGGTCAGAAATCAACACTCCCAAGAGCCCTCAACAGACGCTGGAGAAGGCGCTGGACCGTCTGGGCTGGCTCGCCACCAATAAGGTCGGCAAGGGATACGACGGATACGGGGCCACCGCCGTCAGCGCTTCCGATAGTTCCAGCACCAACACCACTGCTGACCTTGCCTCAGCTGGCCTCGATCCTCCAGTCACGGCAATATCGGCCGGCACCAGAGGAGCTGGCCTCGGCGCGTTGAGCGAGAGCTCTGGACCGGCTACCTCCGACGGCCCCGGAGACCTCGTGCTCTTGAGGCAGTTGTACAAATTCGCTGGCTCGGCCGAGGACCAAAAACCTCACGTCCCCGATACCGACACATCCGATACAACTCCAGCGGCTGAACATGTGTTTCCTGAGGTCGGAGGTCGTTCCCCCCAGACCCCCGTCAACATGGCAGCCACGGCCCCCGAGCCGCCCAAGCTGGGGAGAAAGCGTGCCCGCCCCCTGGATTTCTACATCCCCATCAAGCTTGGACGTGCGCAGCCGCCGCGCCGGGAGACCCCACGCACACCAGCGCCTCCGCCGCTACGTGCCTCTACTGGAAAGCGTTGCCGTGCCAACTCTGCGCCGCACGTACGAAGATATACTGAGCAAGATACCTGCAACAAACCGCAAAGCGCACCATGCCTCCCCGTACAAAGCCCAATGCTGGGCCGGCTTCCGCCGCTCTCTGATCCGAGCCCGATCCAGGTGCCAGCAATCGGGCGCGGAGCCTGATCCTAAGATGACGGCAGCGATGATGGCAGCGACCAGGATGGATTTGCTCCTCCCTCGCCGACCCAGAACCGGCCCACTCGATCAGCTGGGGAGACCGCAATATCAATTGCCAGCTCTGGCGGGAAGCAGGAACGGCGCCGCGGAAGTGGACGCAGTCAAAAAGGGGCGAGACAGACAACAATAGAGGACCGGCCGTACTGCACTCGCCCGGTGCCTACTCGAGCTGGCAAACGACGGACCTATCTGGTACGAGAGGTTGAGCAGTTTGGAGCTTCTAAGCAATACAGCGCACAAGGTTGTACAAGTGAATGACCCGAAGAGTCTACACCAGATTCAACAGACAATGCCTCTCGAGTCCTTGATATGAACAAATTTCAGTGTTGTTGAACAATTGAGAAGCTAAGCCGCACATAAATGATCACTATTAGGCTGTATTTTGCTCATTAGGCGATGTTATACTCATAGCAATTCTGTTCAAGGTTTTCAAGCACGATGCCGGAGCAGCTGCATGACCCACCACACTTACTGGCTTGCCTGTTTTCGAATCAGCACTGGCAGGTGCTGCATTGTTGCCCGACACAAGCCTCCCACAACACTAAGCTCGATCACCGATGCGCGAAGATACGGCTTACCTGCAGCCGAGGAAGTGTAATTCCTGTCTTTAGTTGCTGAATACACCTAACGAACGGAGCACTATTACTCTATTAGGCGCACTTGTGCTAGGTGACGCACAGGGAATGCCGCCATTCTTACTTGCCTCCATACAGAGATCCATACGTAGCACCGGTCCGAATCCTCCCTTTCCGATAGTTATCAGCATGCACTACGAGCTCCCAATCCCCCCACTTCTTCTCTTCGTGCACCGATACAACCTGAACCAGGAGCTTCTCCCTCTGCTTAGTCACCGCCCTCATTGCCTTCATCTCATCGTTCCTCATGGGGTCCAAGCGCAGCTTGTGCAGCTTGGGCGCTAAGTCTTCCCTTTCAAGCAGCAAGGCAAAGATCGCTCCTGTGTTGTTCTTCCCGCTCCTTGAAGTGCCTGTGATCTCTACTTCCGATAGGCTCGGGCAGTTCTCGAACAGGGCCACCAGGGCCTCGTGGGTGAGGTCACACGTCCCTGGTAGCTTGACGCGGCGGAGGCTGGGACAGCTCTGGGCTATTAGTTTAATAGCATCGTTTGTCAAATCCGTGGCTGAGTTATGCGCGCCATAGGTGACATCGTCATAGATGAACTCAAATTCCCACAGTTTCTCGCAGATGCTCGGTCCCATGGCTAGCAGATCTTCGATGTGTTTGCTGGCAAGAGGATTTCGGAATTAGATCAGCACCACACTTCACAATCATTCCAAGTTGTGAGATATTCTAGTGGCGTCGAGCCTGACTCACCTCTTCAGAACAAACTCCGACCCGAACGATATTTTTCTCGTCCTGGAACTCAAACGACTGGCCCGAGCCTCCCATTCCTTGTCACCTCTGAAATGGACACTCTTGTGCAAGTCGACGGTGGTTGGTATTGTTGATATCTGTGCCGCTGGTGCATTGCTTCTGCTATTCAATGGGGCAGTCGAATGCCGCTTTGCGGTACGTACTGGAGGCATGTTGTGACAGGTCTGGCCAATTTCGAGCTTCTTGCCAAAGGTTACGTGTTGTTGCATCGTCCCCTGGATCGCATGATGTTGAACAAATTGACAGTCGCTGACTAATGGACACCGATTGCTGTGGCGCACAGATCAAGCGGCCGGGGCCGCGGCCCGCCGGCTCTGTTGCGGTAATTTAGCCGGACATCAGGACAAGAGTTTTGTTGTCTGAAATGAGGTTACTCATGCGGGGTAAAAGTTTACCTCAGGCACTCAGACCCACACACTAGCCGAATAGACGCAAGCGCTAAACGCACGTGATTCTGTGTGTGGGCCTGAGAGATTTTCGGCACAATTTGGTGGCCCATCCCTTAGGATACATATATTTTGTATGTGTCCTCAGCTGTAAATTATGTATCCCCATCTGTTACGCCAGACCGATTTCATCAAGAGAATTACAACGCCTCATATCACCTTTAATGCAACAGAAAACATCAAAATAGCTGTGTGCGAAAGATCTATAACGTCTCAGCTACCGATTGAATTGAGTATCATTTGGATATGATGCTTCATTGTTGAGATATCGCGGTCGATGCTGCGCGTGCTGCGCAACTTGCTCCTGGTAGTCGACGTGTGGTTACTTCCACGGACGTCGTCTCGCGATTATATGTACGATTCCCCAGACGCATTTTAACTCTCTGGCAAGCTCTATCATAACCCGGATTGTCTGCTGGCAAGCTACTGCTGGATATTCCACTCACCGAGCAGGAAGGAGAGGGGAATAGATGTTGATCGGCTCATTGTGGACGTAAGACCAACTCAGAACGAAGCGTGAGCCGAGCCTGAGATGGGCCGATAGCCATGGAGAATCCACTGGTTGGATTCCCGTTGGAACCATTCCGCCATGTCATTGAACGAGAGAAGTCGAAGGGGCAAGCGAAATGAGTTGTCGAGGAAATAGAGAGAAGAAAAGCATTCGGTCAGGGGCGGGATCTGTTGCGCCTTTTAACCGTCTCGGGCACTTTGTTTTGAACGCGAGGGTGTAAAGTCTGCCTTGCGGTTGCCTGTTCTACCAGGGGGCGTCTTTCGGTGTGTGGTCGCCCGCTGTGTCCCCGCAAATATGCAAGGGGTTGGCCACTTAACCAGCGTGGTTAGGTAACAGGCACAGGGACATCGACGATAAGAAAAAACCTTCCAAAGAGGGGTTCTGGCCGTCCAGGCTATGTTTACTGGTCTTTCTTCTGGGCTGCCGCCAGCGGTCTCTTCCTCTCGAGGGCTGCCTTCTTGGCTAGCGTGTTCTTCTTCCACCCTCAACGCCCTTCTCGGGGTCGCTGAAGATGGTCACGCGGTAGTTCTCGAGGTTGGTTCTTGTTCTCTTGCCGAGCAGGTCTTCAATACCGTGCTCAGCAAGAAAGTCTACTCCCCATCTTTCATAGATTGATTCATCCACCACCGTTGGAAACAAGTCGCCCACGTAGCTAAAGCTATTTAGAGAATCTAGAAAAAGTATTGTTGGCCTATCTTTTTCTGGATAGGCCAAATGGTTGGTATATCTGTCAAACAGTGGATTTGTAAATCAGTTCTGCCTACATATCGCAAACAGCAATTATGGTATGCCATATAACGTTAAGCACCAACGAGCGGGTACAAATTGAGGTAAGGAAACTCTGCTGCAAAGTGGGCCTGTTCTTTAGCGGGGAGAAGACGGGCGATGTTAAGGCGCCAGCAGACGCGGACAAAGGCGTGCTAGGCACTGGCGCGATCGATTGGCTACAGCTTGGCGACAACGGGCGAGGTCTTAGCAGGGATGTCGCCCTGGTGTACCGCGTCGTTACTGCCGGCGGTGTTGCACAGGCGTGCTCGGTCAGCGGGGCGAACGATCCTGGTCAGGCGCTAAGCGTACCGTATACTGCCCAGTACTGGTTCTATAGTGCTTGAGAACTGTTTAATCGTCGAAAAAAATCAAATATCTGAACCGGCGAAGTATTTTTCAAAAAAAATAAAATAGTCTGCTCATTCTACAAGTTGGGGCCAGCAGGAAGGTAACGAGGAAGAAGGTCCAAATCGACCCAAATGCGGTCATTGCAGACATTGAGGCTATTCGGAATTTATGACCGGTGTCAAATTCCGGTGCTCGTCGAAATTTGAGGCATAGAGGATGAGGATTGTGGCGGGGCCGCCCCGGGTATGGAAGTAGGCGTAAATATACTGGGTTGCCCCGCCTGGGTTCGAGGCATTTATGTGGCTCTTGAGACTTGTAAAATGACTCTATCCAACACCTCTGGTAGCGAGAAGCGAGCGGGCAGGCAGTTAACAAATTACAGGTATGTCGGAGCTCCGTACCTATCTGCGCCAGAAACTCGGAGAAGGAGGAGGATGGGCCTAGTTTGACGGGGCGGGTGGGCTGCCTTGCCTGGTTTGTTAATGGCGCTCCCTGTAATGAAAATGCTGTCTCATCCATCCATTTGCTATGCCGTGTGGCTGGATTTAGAGCCTGATTGGACAAGTTTTGGTTGTCTCCACCCTAGGCGCTACAGCATTCTTTGGGCACCCCACATGTCCAACGAGAGGAAGACTAAACACAGGCAATGGGTTTAGGCTGAGAGCATCGAGAATCAGTACGATATAGAGATGACTTTTGGGTAAGTACTTGACATTCCACAACGAGAAGGGAAGTGAAAGCGAGACTCTAACGCGGTCTTTGGAGGCACTGCATCAAACTATTCTGCTGGCCACAGGCTTCTCGAAAGCAGGTGTCAACGTTGATCTCTGGTCGGGATATCGACCGCAAAACACTGAAGCAGATATTGGACAAGAAATTTGGTCGGAATTATCGCGTATCTCTGGATTATGACCAGTTTACAGTCGTTGCACCGGAAGCAATCTCTAAGGCGGACTATATCAGACAGGTATGAGAACTGCCGCTCCCAGCGTTGTTCTAAGATGCGGAAGCACGGGTCGAGGGGAAGATGCGCGTAAAGTGACCCAATCCCCAGGGAAAATGGCCGCCCAGCTGTGGACAATTACTGTGAAGAAGGGATTTCTTTTTAAATTTCTTTCTCAAAAACTACCGGAGGAGCCTGCGGATTCAGCCCTATATCGAGAGCTTGGTCCAAATCGTCGGCAAAATAGGTAGCTGTTCATTAAATTTGCAAAATCCTCAACTTCTTACCGCAGTATATTTTCAAGCTGCTCCAGCCTCGGATGATTTGTATATGCGTCAATGAGTGTATACCGCCAGAGAGGCTCGAAGGCAGAACAATATTTTGCCACGCCCTCCGCTTGTGAGTAAATTGCCGTTGTTTTCCAACGCTCGATACAGTACTTATCGAGCACGAAGGTGCTGGTTCCGTGCGATTGCGCCTTTTGACACTTCCACGCGCATGACGCGACGCCATGTGCTCTTGGAAGTGCCAAAACATGGTCCCTTTCCTGAAATTATCTCGCACACCCTGCCAGAATTATCTGCAGGAGAGATTGCGGTAGCTCAAAAGCGTCCAGGTGATTTACGCCGTAAAGAATTCTCACGGTTTGAGCCTAGTGCCAAAATTTTCCGGCGTGTTGCTCTCAACGTTGGGTCATTTCCAGGCAAGCCAGACCGGGACCAGGGCCTCAGAGCGATTTTCAGCTGTCCAACTTGCAGCATTCCTTGACCCCTGTTTTTATTTTATTTTAAATACAACATGTATATCTCAAGTTGACACAACCGCGGAGTGCCAGAGCATGGTGTAAAAACTGCACCACGTGGGTATGATTTTACTGGCATGGGGGGACGTCGAGGAGAGGCTCGGAGACCAACGGATATCTTGCCACGCCTTCTGTTTTGTGGGTACGTCCCTGTCGTTCTCCATCGCCGACATGTGAGCACAAAGACACTGGTTCCCTGCAATCGCGTTTCGAAACAACTCCCACGCGACAACGCAACGCCATGGCTGGGCCTCGACAAAGAGAGCTAGAACACATTGAAACCAGTAACTTACTACAATTATGCACCGGGGAAAAAAAATCTCGTGTCGGCAGCCCTCTCTAACATTCACTTCAGACATTTAGTAACTACAGGATGTTGGCTTTATTGACAACACAGAGGCCCAGATGACAGGAGTCTCCGCCATTCGTGGTGAATTTCTGAGGCGCTTCCTCGCACACACCATTAACGCATCCGTGCAAAGAAGGACTACATCTCCGATAGATGCGACGTGGAGGCACATCAAGTTACATCCTAGTCTGGTGTTCATTGTGTGAAGTGCAATGTGTGAAGTGCAGAGTGATTGGATGATTGTGACGATTGTGATTAGCTGAGTACAAGAATGGGAATAAAGTGGCTTGAAACTCATTCTGCACTTTCGGAACGCTAGTCCAGAACAGTGCAAACTTTTTACAGCGTAAAATCACCCTGCACGTCTATTAATTGAGAAAATTCAATTTTGCGCTAGCAGGCTTCCCCAGCCTTTCTAACGATAACAGGCCTAACGCGCTGCCAAAACCAGTATAGCGCTTCGCCAAGGCCGCACAACCCAATTCCCAGGTATTTCCGAGCCCCTATTGCATTCTCCTGGCCAGAACTGACTTTTGAAGCTATTCCCACTGCCGCGTGACTTGATGAGAGGCATAGCCTACGGATCAAAGGATTCGACTTCACGCAGTACGACTATTCTGGCTGGGAAACGGCTGAGGCTGTAGTGGACGAGGTCAGGCTCTTCGAGGAGGTACCTGTCACTAGTCTGGATGATCAAGAGGAGTATATTGCCCATGACGAAGTCGAGGCAATTCAGGAGTGCATAGTGGTGGCCTCATGAGGACTTCCTCTTCCTCCTCCTCCTCCTCCTCTCCTCCTCCCTCATACTGGCAAAATGCCCTTGTCCTGGTGCACAGCAAATCCGGCGGGGTGAAAAACGGGGCGATTTGCCCCTGATGGAGGCCCTGGTCAGTGGCTGGCCGCCATGCCACTACTGGCCTAGCGCAAAATTGAATTTTCTCAATTAATACGGTAGTGGTCTTCTAACACCAGTCCTCCCAGCAAAATATTGCCGCACGCCGCAGGATTTTTGCCTCATCACTCCAGAAATAGGAATGTCACTACGGCCCAGAAATTGGCGGACTCACAGGATGGTAACGTTAATGATTGGTTGAGCACCTCCCTTGTTCATGTGCCGTTCATTGGCCCTCCAGCTGAAACCCTTTCAGCTGCCCCAAATTTCCTTTCCAAATTTCCACGACTTCATTTTCAAACCCGCCAAGACCTTCCCCAGTGGAGGGTGGCAACTGGTCAGCTCCGCCACACTAGTGCTTACGCGATACCAGAAGAGGCCGACGAGAACTCAATGCGTGGCGAAGCCGCGATGACCTTAGCGCCCAGCCTATTGCATTGCTCCGATCCACAGGTTGGCCGTTTTCCTTTCTCGAAGTAACATTGCATTGCTGCCAGTATTCCAACTGTCCTTCGCCAACAACTGGCTGAACCTTGTTTTCGTCCGTTGCGAGCCCCTGCCGCCTTGGCTGCACATTTAGCGCCTCGCTTAACTGTTCACGGTGCACTATATGATCCGTGCCATAAGGGGAATGCATGACAGGGAGTCACCACCGCTGGACTCCATCCAGCACTAGATGGAGTTTAGCGCTGGACATTGGCGGAATCGTAGGTGGGGCAGATCCCACCGCACCTCGATGGGTTCGCGGCACTGGAACTGTCGCTACCGTTGATGAAACGCATAGCTGTAGCGCAATGCATAGATCTGCGGTCTTCGGCCTCATTTCCTAGGGCATTCTGGCCCGCAAAATGGGCCGCATCAAGCTTCGTGTTGGCTCTTGCTGAATTGGGACTCTGTAGACATTGAGATGACTCCGGAATCTGATGCGCATTGTAAGGTATCTGCACTTGAACAATTGCCATTGTTGGCTTGTCATCAACCTGGCTCTCTTGTACCCGATCTCGCCCGAGATGCTGCACCATGCTCAAGTCGAGTTTGGTGAATTTGAAGGGACGCTGGTCGTCCCAAGTTCATGGCGACTGAGCCTCGTACTATGCTTCTTAAGGAAGTCTGCCGGTGACTCTAGAGCCGCTGAAGAACATTTTGGCGATCCCTTTTGAAGAACATCCTGGCAAACTTCCCTGGAAATTTCCCTCTTCCCCAACCCTACCTAAACTTCCTGTTAAGCTTCCCTGTCAAAATTTCTTGGCGTGACACGAATGACCGTTCATCTCTGATGTTAGGTTACACTACCTGTCTCTGGCTGGGACAAGGTCGGTGAAAGGTTAGCGGCAAATTGTCGAGATTCTGGCCTGAAGGAACATCCTGTCACAGGCCAGAGCCACACTTCATGACGCCTAAAGCAAATGCCAATGGATGAGAGGCCCTCGGGATAGGTATTCGTGAGAGGAGTTGGATGCCCGGCAAGCGGAAAGACGAAGGACTTCCCATATCAATCGCCATCTCTCCCGTCGACGAGTTTATCGTCGCTGGTTAGTTTAACCTTGTGCACCTCCTATTGTGAGTCCATCTCAGCCCAAAAGCATTTGTGCCTAAATCTCGCGACGTCATCTGGCCACGGTCGGACTGCTGAGCAAATCACCCGTCAGCCCCACCTGCAATTCCCGATTCTTGCCAATTTTCCCCTCCACAAAATGCGCTCCCTCCCGAGCTTGAGTCGACATCAACGACCAGTCAAGCTTCCAAGCTACGACTATGACTTCGTTGTCTAGATTGGCTGTCTACGCTAATATTTCCATGCAACGGTGCGCTGAGGTGCGACAGTCATGCTCCCGACAGATATTTATCACATGTGCCCTCTCTGTTGACAGAAGCCCGACGACTCTATTCCGCTCGGAAAGCACCGCAAGACGACCTCCAATCGCACCTCTTTACAGAACATTCTAGACAACAAGTAATCTCTGCCGACTGTATTGAAGGGAAATCCAGTCAGCTTCAGTGCATCCTGAGGCTCGCTACGCAATCAGTCCTCCCTGAGCAACGAGCAGAAGCAAGGGCTGGACGTCATGGTAAGTCGCTTCATTTGGGACCATGACTTGTCTGATATATTATTAGGCTCCTACCGCGGAAAATCTCGATTCGGAACCCGGTTTTACGAAGGACCCTAACACTCCAAAGTTGGTTAAAGGGAATAATGAGTATGTATACTGGAAGGAATGCAATGTCTTTTATCGCGAGACAGACAGCGAAGGGAACACTGGCGAGTGGCAAGAACTCCCAAATAAGAAAACTGGGAAAGCATTTGTGCCTAAAAACACGGATTTCTATTTTTCCGGTGACGAGGGAAGAGTCAAGTCATAACATTGCGTCTGACGAACTGTAGGGTTTTAAATTTAACTGTAAAGTTTGTCTCTTATTTCAGAACCTTCTGTCAGTCCCAAGTTGAGGTTGATAAAAGCGCCTTCGTTAGAACTACGTGTAATAGTCATCGACACGCATCCTGTGGCACGGGTTTCTTCCTTCACTTCCTGTCTGCGAACTGGACTTGCTTTGACTGCCCCATCTACCTCGGGTCCGAACAGCTTGGCGATAGCTTCGGTTTGACAACCTTGCAGCGTTATCTCAGGATTGGGTAACAGTCGGACCCCGCCTGGGAGAACGACGTATCTGACATGCGACGCTGATTCCACATGCACATTGAACAGAGTCATCGCAAGATATTCGACCTTGTTACTCATAATGGCCAAAGTCATAAGGCAATGGACCTGGCCAAGAGGATAGTAAGGAAAGTTCATTGTTACGGCAGCTCTCAAGCACATCAACCCATCAATCTGGACAGTGTCTTTTCTGATCGCGCCACTCATGTATTCAGGGAACACATCCACAGTCCCTCGGAGGGAAGCATTCGAGAGCACTTGCTGGGCAGGGGTGAGGCTGATGTCGTTTGGGAAATCGTTGAGATTTGCCGTCGAACCGCTTTGCGTCTCGCTTGAAAGAAGTATGGCCGTGGAGCTCGTCGCATGAGCTGAGGATGTCGAGTATGATTGTTCTCGAGATTCTTGATCTCTTGTTGGAGACGACGGCGGTCGCTACACTACCCTGAGAGGTTTCCCCTACGAGGTTTCCCTCTCAGTTTTTGGGAATCCAGGTAGTAATGAAGCTTGGTGGAATGTTATGGACCTACAACCGGCGGTAGGAAAATAGCGAGAACGGCTTTGGCTTAGCATCACTGGATGAGATTTGTCTAATGGGTTGACTTGATTGTTATAAAGGGGATATCCCTTACCTAGCTAGACACGCCCTGTACCTCTGAGATCAAGGGCTGGTCGTACCGCTTGCGGTGCGGCCCCCGGCGTAAAACAATATCATCATCATCATCATTTCTCAACGTACCGTTACATCTGACACACCCCCTCAGACTTGCAGATGCTGGAAGGCTGAATCTAAGTCTCCTTCTACTGCTTGTAGCCTGTTAATCAAAGGGTCTTCCTTGAAGACGTTGTCTCCTTTTATGGTCGTCACAGTCTCCATCCCGAGCTGGTGGAGGAATCCCTTCCACTTTCCAGCCGGCAATGCTTTCGTCAACCCATCCGCCATCATTTGTGCTGAAGGAGTATAGTCCACTTTGATTGTACCTCCTTGGACTTCTTGCCGTAGCCAATGGTTGTGTATGTCTACGTGACGAAGCTTGGTCTTCAATGTTGTGATGTCTGAGTTGACCAGCTTGATCGTTTGAGTATTGTCGCACTCGATCTTGATTCTTTTGGCGTCCAACTCCACAGATAGTTCTGTGAGGAGTCGGCTCACGAACAGGGTTTCTTTGGCTGCTTGAGCGAGAGCCAGAAGCTCTGCTTCAGTTGTTGATGTGGTGACCGTATCTTGTTTGTTTGCTCTCTATCCAATCAGTCCTCCAAACAACTTCATTGCAAATGCCTGAGAACTTTTCCGATCTAGAGTGTTATCTGCAAATGATGCATCATTTGCGAAAATTAGCTCTTTGGTGTCTCTGAAGCAAAGAGCCAGGTGTTTCGTGCTTTCAAGGTAGAGGAGCACTCGGTCTGCAGCATTATGGTGTTTCTGACTAGGGTTGGTGAGGAATCTTGCAAGCCTTGAAGTGGCAAAAGCAATATCCGGTCGAGTGGAGACAGTGGCAAATAGAATAGATCCAATCTTTCGTTGGTAGGTTTGGACTTTGACTGGTGTGGCGGCGTTGGTTCGAGGTATTAGTTCTTCGGCCGTCATGGGGACATTGTGTGAGAGACTTCTTTTGGTGACCAGTTTGGCGATCTTCTCAATGTATGCAGTCTGGGTCAGCCAGATTCTGCTATTTGGGCGATCTCTGATGATTTCCATGCCCAGGAACCATTGAATCGGGTCCCCTCCGCTGATTTTATACTTCTCTTGAAGTTGTTGGGCAAGGATATCGACTTGTTCTTGTCGATTCTTTCGGTATGCCACGATTATGTCGTCAACGTAGAAAAAAACCAGGACACCGTTCTTGATATAACAGCAGGGCTCGTGCGGGACCTGAGAATAGCCACACTTGGCGAGCGTCTTTGTAAGCTCCCGTTGCCAGAGCAGTGGAGAAATTCTCAGCCCATATAGTGCCTTCTTGAGTAGCAAGATAGTGTCTTTCTTCTCGTATCCACGAGGCATCCTTATGAAAATGTCTTGGTCGATAGGTGTATGCACAAAGGCATTTACCACATCGTACTGGATCAGCTCGAGGTCAAATTTGTTGGCAATCGCTATGAGTGTGCGGAACGATCTTCCTGCAAGAGTAGCTGCGTAGGTGTCTTGTGTTTGTCCTCGCGCTTGCTGATCTCCTCTTACAACCAGTCGTGCTTTGCATTTCTGAAGGGTCCCATGCTTGTCGAACTTATAGACGTACACTCACATACAGTCGAGGATCTGCTTTCCTACTGCGCGGTGGTCTCTCTTCTTGATCTCGGTCCATGATTTCATCTCGGTATGGCTCTGTAAGTGATCAGCCTCTGCTTGTCTAAACATTTGTCCGAGTGGGTGGTTCTCAAGATCTTTGTGCCATCTTGGTGGCTCAGGGAGGTGGTTTCTTTGAACTTTCACCCCCTGACGAAGGCGTCTCTCGATCTGTGCTTTGTCGAGGGTCTTCCCATTTGTCTGGGCCATTGGGGCAGCTTTTGCGCCAGCCATAAATGCGGCCTGCCATGGTTTTGTTTCTGGGCCTTCATCAGCTAACGGTATTTCTTCATCGTCAGTCTGTGTTTGAAGCGAATGAGCAAGAAGCGCTGATGGTGGCGATCGAGGAGGTGTAGTGAGCAGGGTAAATTTGGCATCTGTGTAGGCACCGTTTGATCGGTCTGCCTCGGGCCATTCTTCCTCTGCTGCTTCTACGTCTTCCTCCTGGATGCCTTCAGTGTCAGGTTCCTCTCTGTGTTCGTCTTCAGAAGAGTTGTCTTCGAGCAGATCTTCTCCTTCTGGTTCAGGTATTTGGTCTCTGTTTGGGAGGAAATATTTTCTTGTCCACTCCGCGAGCCGTTCAAGGTCTGTGGTGAGAAGCTCATCCTTAAAGCCTTCCCAGTTTCCGTTAAACACTTGTTGTTCATTAAAAATCACATCTCGTGTGTTAATGATCTTCCCAGTGGCCGGAATCCATATCCGGTAGATGTTAGATGACTGGTACCCAATCAAGTAGCCAATCCACGCACGTGGCTCAAGACGTTGATGTCTTTTCTTTCTGAGCTGTGCGTCTGAAGTCATAGCGTAAGCTTTGCAGCCAAAAACGCGTAGATGTGCTTGGTTTGGTTTCGAATCTGGCCGTGGTACACCCATTCGCCTCGCAATTGCTGCGTGAAATCGGAAGTAGGGTGTCTGCCAGTCAAGACCATATGTCGGTGTTCGATTGTTGAGATAGACGGTTGTTCGTCCAATTTCTGGCCAGAGGGAGGTCGGAAGTCTTGAGCCTGATCGCATTGCTCGCATTTTCTCTTTGATTACACCCCCTGAGCGTTCGGCTCCCCCGTTTTGTGCTTGAGTGTTGGGTGCCGAGGGCTCGATTCTGATGTGTTTCGATTCGATATAGCTTCTGACCGCTCGTCTACGGCTGAATACTTCTCCGTCGCATTCAATGACCTTGACTTTCGTGTTGTTTTGCAGCTCCATTATCCCTAGGAAAGATTTGATGACTTTGAGAAGGGTTTCGCTGTCTCGGCTCTCTAGGTAGTAGTCCCATATGTAGCCAGAGACTCTGCATGTGAGCAGTAGTTGTGATGTATATCCCTTGATTCCTTCTTCGTAATCATGGAAGTCCAGTGCTATCCTTTCGCCTTCTTGTTCAAGGATCTCCCTCGGAGTTCGCCGGATTTGCCTTGTGATCTTGGCTAGGGCGCACGCTTCACATTCAACGGTGGATGGTCCTCTGAGTTTCACCCCCTGAGATGAATTCACCAGGTGTTCAAGTGCTTTCGGACCGGGATGGCCGAGACGGCCGTGCCAGAGCAGGGCTTCTCCCGTGAGTGCCATTCTTTTGGTGTACTCTCATCACGGCTCAGGAATCGGGAAAGGTCAAGAGTAGGAACCTGGCTTCTTTGCCGGTCTTTCACTGCTGAGGTCCTTAGTGGGACAAAGCACTCAAATGGTCAGAAGCTGCGTTGCGGTCAATTGGATTGGTCAACAAACGCCTGAGGTATCCCTTAGGATGCTACGGAATGGTGCACTGTGAATCGCTGATCGCTGATCAACCATCCACACAAGTCCAGAAGTTCAAAAGAACCTCGCGTGCGGCGCGGGCGGCTTGCTCCGTGTCCCGCCGCAGGATGCCTTGGTTGCAGGCAAGAAAATACACTGCGGAGTGCCGCTGCGGAATGCCGTTGCACGGCATACACGAGCTGCACCTTCGCTGTCATGGTACAATCTCATCTATCCAGTAGAGGCATAGCGATCGACACAGAACAAGGCCGCGTACATAACCTTGCAGCCGATTGAGTGATGCAATGCCAATTCTATTGCCGTTTCCCACCTCGAACTCTGCAAACTTATGAAGTAAGAACCGGTTGCGATGGTGCTCGCCAGGGACCGGTGGTCTTGGACACAAGAGTAATCCCCTGGCTGAGGATTTGCGGTAGCACAAGGGGAGCTCCAATAAGATGCATCTGCATATCTGAAGTAGTCCACCGCAAGGCTATAAAAGGGCGCTGAACCCTCTTATGACATTTCTCACGCAAGCTAACACATCACATTTCTCTCACAACGTTCTTATCAGCCAATACAGCCAGTGCTTCTAAAACACACAGTGCAGGGATACAGTCATTCATCAACATTTGAATTGGCTGATCCCTGATGAGATTTGGTCTGCACCCAGGCTTGTCATTTCGGCTGAACGGTTATTATATCTATCTAGAAGCCGCCCCTGAATATGCGCATCAAGAAAACTCCCACCGCTGTTGAAACGACGAATGGAATTGGTTTTACATCAGAGTTGTTTAACAAATCCGGGCAAATCAAGTGGACCCCGAGGCAGCTTAAGAAGGAGTTGAGGGCAGATCACGCCTGTCGGAATCGGGCTGTTCCCGATCAAGGGAATATCAGAACTAGCGGTTGTCATATCTCAATGGATCAAAGAGTCATTGAACAGTCACCCGGGGCATCCCAAACTACCGACCACAATACAAATACAGCCGAAGAAATCCAACACAGTTCACAAGGTGCTAACCTCGCGCCGTATTGCCACAAATCAAGGGACGACATCGAACTACCGGACGTATTTAAAGTAGATGCGATACTGGACCACCGTGTATCCGGGAAAAGACTGAATTCTTGATCCGCTGGAAGGGCTATGGCAGCAAGTACGATACGTGGGAGCCACGATCGAACATCTTGGACAAAACCCTCGTGGACAATTACAAACAACGCACGACCCACCACCACAACCGCAATCACAATGTAATCTGGTCACGACATTGTCGGGGACGAGCCAACAAGGCCGGGGTGTGGTTGCTGAGGAATTGCAATTGTCGAACAGGAGCGAGCATGCAACGAGTTGCGAAGCGATGACGCCACTATGCCTGGGACTCTCGGGTCGGGATACAGCTGTGCACCGTGCCATGGTTGATATTTCTCGGGTCAGAAGTGGGAACTGTTGATGGCCCTGCATACCTGCTGTTGAAGCTCTTCTCGCTTTGTTCAGAAATGATAGACTTTCTCGGTGTCCAATATGAGTTGCCTAGTAGCCAGCCTGGCCCATATTCGCATTGGCCTAAGTCTGTTGTTGGACTAGCCAAGGATGTCTCTCTAGTAGTGTAGCCTTGTAGATCTGAGATGCTGTCATTCCGGCTCTGCGTGTCCATGATTGAATCAATGCTACTTCCCGAACCAGTCTGTGGCCGAAGGATATACTCAGCAGGCCATTCGGTGGACTCCATAGGGATGGCCTCATTGGATGGAAAGGGCTTGTAGAGATACTGCATAGGAAAAGTCAGCGAATTCATGGCACCAGCAAGGGAAATGCCTGGACTTGGCCTTGCTTCAATTGGCTGGACATTGTTCTGGAGAGGTGCGTTGTTATTGCCCTCTTTTTCGAACATTGATGGATCAATCAAGCTGTGCGATTCGTCGAGGTCAGGGATGGTCGGCACCGCACCGGTTGTATCGCAATCAAGGTAGCTTAAGTGTAGGGTGTGCGACTGGTTGGACATCGTCTAGATTTTAGACTCGCCTTGAGTAGCTTATGTGGATATAAACAGTTCAAAATTAAGCTTTGCCGATGGCAATGGTGTCGCGGCGTCCCTGGGCTTATATGGAATGTTAGTAATGTCGGTGGAGAAGCCTGAGGGTTTTCGCTGGGTGTGGGCGGCAAAGCAGGACCCGTCATTTGTCTCGGAAGCCCACTGGGGGTTATGCACCTTCAGACCTGCCCAATGATCGTCAACAGCTGACGTCATCAAGCGTAGCAGAGGAACGTGGGGTGTAGGCACAAGCCAGAGAAGGGCCCGCATTGGTCGGAAGACAGCGCTGCCAGCCCATGTCACCCTGGCCGTCATGAGATGGACTACAAAGCCGGAGTAAATCGTCCGGATGCAGGATGGGCCTGGATTCGGCATTTCCGCGGCCAGGAGGAGCGAAGGAAAGCGGCACCGCGTAATCATGCCTGGTGGGGGGCTCTGATTCGATGCATATACACTGGCTAACGTGATAGGTCAAGTCTTCAACAATAAGTTCATCTCTCAACAAACTCTCGTCTATCGTGATGGCAATGATGGGAATGGTTTCGGGCAGAGAATTAAGAATAATAATGCCGCTTGTCGATTACATGTCTGCACTCTTCTTTAGCTCTCCAGTATAAATACAAATATTCCACGGCTGCCATTATCACGAGGAACTGCAAGAAAATAATGAATATTATCTCCTAGCGTACCGCATGCGAGAAGATCGGTGTCAATACAAGTCAGGGTCTTCATACTTCTCATTTCATTCTTCCTAAACATCTGTAAAAGACATTGCTTCCGTCATTTCTAGGTAAGTGGGTGTCTATGTACGCATAAAGACCTGGTCCAAGTCCCTGAAGTGGGTCGATGCCTTACTGGCAGGCTTCGCGCAACACCCACGGGTTTTCTCTCCGTGCCCCAGAGTGCTCACGAATTAGCACTTGGACTTGTGAAATAACTCAAGAGAAGGCGGCGTTGGCTATTGGGTCGGGTTCAAAAGGGCCTGTCAGGGTAGAAGCTGAGATACATCCAGAGGACCCAGCCTCTTTAGGGCTGCCCGTAATCTTTAAGATGTGCGAATCCATATTAACATTTAAAGAAGGGGAGATTAGAAACAATATGTCATAAGGCAATAGGGAGATGCTACGACGCAGGCCTTCCGTCAGTAGGACGCGAAGTCAGCAGTTGTGGGACTTAACACCTCACATAATATACAGCTTGGATAACTTGATAGCGAGGATATCCGTAACGTCCCCGGCCTAATTTCCAACATACCCCTGATTCCGACCCGCGTACGCGCATTAACGCGTCTGGACCTACCCTGCATAAACTCAACCATATCTTTTCGAGAGAATTTTTTCTGGTCACCAAATTTCTTCCAGGCATCAACCTAGTCATCATGAAGCCCTATACCGAAGACGAGGTTTATGACGCCATCGTGGCGGTCAGGGATGGGATGTCCGTCAGGCAGGCTGCCAGGACCTGGCATATCCCACGCATCACACTTCACGATCGCCTCCGCGGCGCCCAGAGCCATCGCATCGCTGCTGGCCCTCTGAGGGTTCTTTCTGACCATCAGGAGGACCAGTTGGCGATGTTTCTGATTAACCAAAGCAGCCTCGGCAATGCGTTGACTCGCTGGGAAACCAGGGCCCTCGCAGCCCGGCTCGCCTCCTCCTCCCTCGAGCCCGTCCCCTCGGAAGGAAGTGGCTGAGGACCTTCCTCCTTTGTCACCCCCAGCTCCGAAGCCGTAAGTATCAGCGTGTTGAAGCCAAATGGCTGAGGGCAGCCACAAAAAAGAACGTCGGCTCGTGGTTTGACTTCATGTAGCTGCCTATCGTAAAGTCAATTAAGCCAGCCAACCGCTGGAACGCCGACGAGGGCGGGGTTATGGAGGGCAAGTCTGAGAAGGCCCTGACCATCGGGTATTCAGAAGGAAGCGAGCTTCTGCAGAAGGACTTCAATTCGAGGGCGTAGACTTCCTTCCTCGAATGTGTGTCTGCCACAGGAAAGTTCCTAACCCCTCTGATTATTTTTAAGGGGCTAAGCATACAGCAGCAGTGGTTTCCCGTTACCCTCGAGGATCACACCGGCTGGCAGTTCACGGCGACGAAGAAGGGGTAGATGGAGGAACCCATCGCCATCCACTGGCTTCAGAAAGTCTTCCTTCCGCTCACGAAGCCGGAGGACCCATCGGAATGGCGCCTTCTCGTGGTCGATGGGCACCACACACACACAACGGTCGATTTTATGTGAAAATGCTTCTCGAATAAGGTGTATATCGTCTTTTTGCCGGCCCATACCTCCCATATGCTTCAGCCCCTCGACGTCGCCGTCTTTCGCCCTCTGAAACTGGCCTTCCAGAAGCATCTCGACCAGCAGGGAGGGCACGATTCGTCGTCAGTCATGGCGAAGAAGCGGTTTCTTTACTGCTATCATAAGGCCCGAATAGAGGCAATTACGGCGGCAAATATCCGTTCTGGCTGGCAGGCGACGGGTCTCTGGCCAGTGTCTAAGCATAGGGCACTCGGAAGCCGGTTTATCGAAGATAACCGGCCGAAGGAAGCAATATCGTCAAAATCTGATGCGAGGGATCGACGAGGGCATCAATTCTGCACAGATAAGTGTTTTTATCGGCCTCGAGGGACCGTTTTTTCGACTCCCAAGCGGTCCCAGGAGCTGAGGGGCATGGTGGCCCGGTATGCCCGTCAGAAGAATCTAAGCCCCACATCACGACTCCTTTTCAGAAAGATCATGAAGAGTTGGGACCAGAAAGACGTCGATCTGACTATGTCCTCACAAAAAAACCGAGAGCTGGAACGCCAAATTGAAGCCAGCAGGACGGTCCGAAGGAAGAAGGTTCAACTCGACCCGAATGAACTTTTCGCCGACATTGAGGCTATTCGGAGGACTCAAATTGAAGCGGTGTTAGTATCAGAAGAAAGCGACGGTTCAGAAGAGTCGGAAACACTATCGGAAGCGAGGTCAGTTATCGTGGTTGCGACGAGGTCGGCGACGAGGCGAAGGGGTCGGTCGTGAAGGAGGGTGGTCGGAATCAGGGGTATGTCGGAAATTGGGCCGGGGACGTTATCTGAGTTCCTGCCCACTGTTTCAAATGGCTCGCTCAACTGGTTGAAAAACTTGTCATCGTTTTCGTCTAGGAGCTGGGGGTATACGTCGGACGATATGCTATTCTCTTGAACGAATGCTACTGCCTGTGCGATAGCTACTGGCAGATGCTCAGCCGCTTACAACGAATCTCATCCAAGTGATGCCGCGTCAGATTAAGCTGTGTGGACTGGTGGGGCCGCTGTGGTTGTTCCCAGGTGGGGTGGTAGTCGAGAGTGGAGTGCCAAGATTAACTAGCTGCACTGATCATTTGCCGCCGGCATCCGGATCATCATCCGCATCAGTCACGTCACCCTCAATCTTCTCGTCCCTCTCGACGATGGTTATCTCTGACAATAACCCCAGCGCTAGGTCTAAACCCAACGCCATCGATATGTTCGACCCCGAGGTCGAGGCCACCCACCCGATCGTCCACAGCGTCAACCACGACAACGAAGACCAAAGCTCCCAGTCGTCGGTCCCTCTTCCTGCCTCCTCTCCTTTGACCGACCGAGACGACCACACGGAGTCGGAGGTGGAGGACGGGAAAAAAGGAACGTACAGCTCCAGTGGCAGACATTCGAACAAAATTTTGGGACGCAGGGCCAAGATCGAGGCCACGGCCATACCAAGACACAGCGCCAAAGGCAGGGCGCCGCTGTCGCCATCACCGTCGCCATCCATCGCGGACAATCTCCGCCGCGTTCTACACAAGCTCGAACGGTACCGCCTCGGCAAGCCTTTGGTACCCCCGGATTGCGAGCAGATCGATCTTGCGCTTGAACCTGCTGAGTATCACCAGCTGTACCAACTTCTCTACCAGCCGGAGCTCCAAGCACACGACTTCGACTGTGATCTCGCGGCCTTGCGCCGGTGGGCTCCAAACAAACTCCGACACGATTACGATCCCCGAGCTGCCGTCTTTACTATCCGTATGCTGGGGCCCCTACATCAAAAGCTTGTCGAAGGGTTTAAGAGCATTATTCTCGACCGACTTTCAAACGCACTAGCGACTTCCGGCTACAAAGGCACAATCACCGGAAATACTGGCATTGATGCAATCTTCAAAGAGCCCGAGCCTGAGCCTCAGCCTGAGTCCTGGTCCAGCACAACACATCGTGCACGGGCTATCCCACAGAGGAGTCGTTCCCAAAACAAACGGCCGGAAGTGGGCACAACAGATCTAGGCCCTGACAATGGAAGTAATGAGCCAAGTGAGACGAGTCCTGCAAGCGTCCAGCATACCTACAGCCCAGACTTTGGAATATATTATGCTCCTCATGACGGTCAAGAACCTTACTTTCCAGGTATAATTGTTGAGGCCGGGTGGTCACATCCATTGCCGGACTGGAAAGCGAAGCGTAAGCTCAGCACCTGCTCCTCTCTTCCTCTTCTGCTTTTCCTCTTTATCAAGTTCTAACTAGATCCTCGCCAGGCTACATCCGGTATGGCAAAGGCAATGTTCGTTATGTCATGGCTCTCAATGTCGAGCACCAACCGAAGCACGGTGCAATGCCCGATATCACCATTCAGGCGCATGAGATAGCTTCTGACCAAGAGTCGTGGGTTCCCGCAAAGTGCCTACACGCCTATGATGTACGCGCCAACGCCGAAGTAGAAGCTCGAGGTGCTGGCGGCGGCGCGGCAGAGACAGATGTGGGACTCCGCCTCTCACACCTACATGAACTACTCGTCCCGAGAGACTATGTCGATATCCCTATCACCCTGCCGCTCCGGAAGCTTGTCGATATGGTGGAGTCAGCTTATAGCACCCAAGTGCGACGCGATGCTGTCAAGACAGGCCAGGCCTCTCCTCCGCCGGCAACTTCCTTTAGGGGCAAGAGGTGCCGGACGGCAACTCCCGTTGAGGATGATGAGGCGGCCCTGCTACGGGATCCTAATGCCAGCTACATCCCTCAAGATCCCCCGGCATCTTCTAAGAGGAGAAGAACCGATCAAGGAAGGACGTAGCTATCCATCATCTAGGTTTTGAATGTGTGTTCTGGACGGCATTTCTCCAGACTATGGTGGAGTGTTGGCTATCGGTACCATATCACAATACACTTGCTTCAGCAGTGTTTGAGAAGCACAAGAGATGCGAACACGCGGCCTGCTTTTTCTAACATGTCCGTGAATGCAGTGAGATTGCTCACCCTAAGCGGACGGCCAAGCAGGTGCCTGTCAATAAGGCAATGGTTGCTTGGCGACCGTCTTGGCGGAGTCCGTCCCAGAGTTTGGGCACCCCACACTGTGTTGCAGTATGTGGCCACTGAAAGTAAGCCTCCAAACACTATTTTAATAAATGCCCTTGGGCATCATGTCAGGTTGAGCAGCATGTGCCTCGATCAAGTAACGTGCCCGGCCCAGATCTCGGCCCACCCCCGTTCTCGGCCACCCTCCGTCACCGACGTCGCCCTCGCGAAGACCCCGACCTCGTCGCCACCACGATAACTGATCCCGTTTCTGATGGTGTTTCTGATGGTGTTTCTGATTCTTCTGACCCGTCGCTATCGTCGGGTACCGTGCCGGCTTCAATTTGAGACCTCCGAATCGCCTCAATGTCTGCAAAAAGCTCATTTGGGTCGAGTTGGACCTTCTTCCTCCGGACTGTTCTGCTGGCCTCAATCTGGCGTTCTAGCTCTCGATTCCTTTGTGAGGATATTGTCAGATCGACGTCTCTCTGGTCCCAACTCTTGAGGATCTTCCTAAAGAGGAGTCGTTGTGTGGGGCTTAATTGCTTCTGACGGGCATACCGGGCCACCATGCCACGCAGCTCCTGCGATCGCTTCGGGGTCGAGAAATTGGTCCCTTGAGGCCGACAAAAACACTTATCAGTGCAGAAATGGCTGCTAATTCTATTTTTGACACCAGATTCTGACGATCTCGCTTCCTGCCGGCGGTTATCGTCGATAAAGTGACTTCCGAGTGCCCTATGCTTAGACACTGGCCAGAGACCCGTTGCCCGCCAGCCAGAACGGATATTCGCCGCCGTAAGTGCCTCTATTCGAGCCTTATGATAGCAATAGAGAAACCGTTTCTTTGCCATGACTGACGATAAATCGTGTCCTCCTTGCCGGTCGAGATGTTTCTTAAAGGCAGTCTTCAGCGGGCCAAAGACTGCTACAACAAGCGGCTGCAGCATATGGGATGTATGGGCGGGCAAGAAAACGATATAAACCTTATTTTAGAAGCACTCCCACATAAAATCGATCGTTGTGTGTGTGTGATGCCCGTTGATTACGAGCAGGCGCCAGTCAGAGGGGTCCTCCGGCGCCGTCTGAGGGATGAAGACCTGTACGGTTCATAGTACTTATTTTTGTATATAGTTGCCTATTAAATCGAGGTACCTGGACCCAAGTTAGCCGAGGTCGATCACCCCTACAGCTAATCTGATAACATTATACGAGAAACTACCCCTATTGAGCGCGTTTTCTACAGATTTCCTGCTTTGTTTTTGCCAAAAACTTTTTTTTTGACGATGTCAGCCAGGCAGCCAGGCCAACCAGGCCAGCAGCAGCAGCTCGAAGACCGTCTTTTTCGCCATTTCAGAGGCTGGAATTGGTCAGAACGCGCTCGTAATACTAGCTCTTGGCTGTGGGACTTTGGCTATGATATTCAACGTCATGGCTTACGCAAATGGGCTTGCAAGTACTGTATCCTCGGAAATCGTCCCATTATCGCGAGTTTTACCTCTTCAGGTCTCCAGAACGCGGCAAATCATCTATGGCGTGAGCACAAAACACCAGCACCAGAGGGAGAGAAAAGGAGCACAGCACAGCTCAAATCCGAAGGCGCACTGAAATCGAACCAGCCGACTATTGCATCTGTTTTGAAACTGGACGTCTCGAAATAAGCTTGCCCTCTACGGTATTGCTTGTTTTTTCAGAGATGAGAAGAATCGGCCATGCAAAATCATGATTGGGGTTCCAGAGGCTCATCGTCACTTCGGCTCAACGATCGGTGGGGAGGTTCTCGACGTCCTACACACCTTTGGCGTGAGTCCAGAGAAGATTGGCTATTTCACGCTCGACAATGCTGAAAACAACGATACTGCAATGGAGGTCATAGGTGCTGAACTTGGGTTCGATGGCCGACTACGCCGAGGACGCTGTATTGGCCACACAATTAACTTGTCAGCCAAGGCGCTCTTATTTGGCAAAAACACCGACGCGTTCGAGCAGCAATTATCAGGCGCAGAAGCGTTATCTGATGCTGAATACGCTCGATGGCGCAAAAGAGGACCAGTTGGCAAGTTACACAATATCGTAGTTGATGTGCGTATTAGCCATCGGCTGATTTACTTATTCAAGGACGTCCAGAGGGTAAGCGGTTTTACTAAATCCTATTCGTCTCATACTAATTCCATATATCTAACAGGACAAAATTAATTGCGCCACCACCCTTAAACTCCGATCGAAGAAACCAGTCAAGTTAATTATCGATAACGACACGCATTGGCTGTCACAACTCTACATAATCCGCAGGGCTCTACGGTTGAAAACCTCTATCGAACTCCTACTGATCAAGTATAAGGCGCAATGGGAGGACGAAAATCGGTCTAAAAAGACTGGCCAAATGACACAAGCCAAGTTGGCGAGAAAACCACGCATCCTCCGAGACGAGAATCAGCTAACGGACAAAGACTGGGAGGTTCTTTACCATTTGGAGGCTATTCTGACTGTTTTTGAGACCGTGGTGAAGACGCTTGAGGGTGATGGACACACCCGCAGGCGTAAGCAAGGCTGGACTGGCTCCTATGGCAATATCTGGGACGTGGTGCTTGGCTATGAGTTGCTGCTTAACACACTGGAAGAATATAAGCAGCTTGCTGCTGACTTTCCTGATCCAGAGCACTTCCGCATCGGAATCAACCTTGCTTGGGATAAGCTGGATGAATATTATCGGCGGTTGGACAAGACGCCCATCTACTATACGGCTATGGCGCTCCATCCAGCCTGGAGTTGGGACTGGTTTGATGAAACGTGGGCTCATAAGCCTAGTTGGGTTGAAAAGGCAAAAGAGATGGTCGCCGACGTCTGGCTGTCCGATTACGCTCATCTCGAGGTTAGAACCAGCAGCAGCAGAGGCGACGACGAGCCTCCACCAAAAAGACCTCGGTTTTTCAACCCCTTCGAGAAGAACAGCCGTCTGCCAAGCTCAACACCAGCCTCCGCAGCAGCTATTGTTGGTGACGAGTACCAAGCGTGGCAGACGGATCGTGACGTCAGCGACGGCAACGTTCGTGATCCAATTGGTTACTGGATCACTAAGCAAAGCAGATATCCTCGATTATCTAGGATGGCCTTGGACTTCCTGACAATCCAGCCGATGTCAGCCGAGTGTGAGAGGTTATTTTCAGCTGCTGGCAAGATGGTCTCGGGGTTGCGTACAAACCTAGATGCTGAGATTATCGCCATTTGTCAGGTTTTACGCTCTTGGTACCGTGCTGGCATTATCAAGGACCTGGATCCATTGCTTAAGTCGCACCTTGAAAGTAAGCTGGATGGCGGTTGTGGGACTCTAGGCGACGACGAGCTGGCGCTTGCTGAGTCAAAATGGCTATTGGAGGGCGAGGATAGCGCCAGCGAGGTTGACGATTCATCACAGCAGCAGCAGGCTGAAGAGTTAGTGTCAACCTCTGAAAGTGAGGCTGAATAGGCGTCGACGAGGTTGTGAATAGCCTCAAAAATCCACTTATAAATCCACTTATAAATCCACGTGTGTACATCCATTCCACTCCGGTCGAATATGTGCTACATCCACTACGTAATTGCTAAAAAATCGTACATCCACTCTACTTGGTCCAAAAGTGGAGTGGATGTAGTGGTTCCGACCCTTGAATCCAATTAATAGAACCATCGCACCGATAGGTAGTGCGTCGTCCAACAAATCTCTCTGTGCCGCTCAAAACTCGCGTGCCTTGGCGTAAAGTCACAGCTACGACTAAAACCCCAAGTTCTGGAGCACCATTTGTGACCGTCTTCCGGAAAGCGTCTCTCTGCTGAATTTCGGCCCTACAGTATCAATTTGTCGTTCTTACTCAGTTTTCTAACCGCGTATTTCATTCGTGATGGTTCCCACATTATGCATAGAGGGTCCAAGTTGAGTTCCTGGTTTTAGGCCATCTGGCCTGATGTACCTGGGCTCAGGAAAGGGGGATAAGTTTGGGCTATACCAGTCAGGATTTAAAAGAGACATATCCCACAGCAGCATGTCATTTTGTTCTAGAGGTACAGTAGGTACCTTTCTCATCATGTCAAAACGGGAGACTATATTTTCCGGTAGCAGCCAGTGGGCCTCCACTAAACGCTCGAGTTCTTTGTCTGAGGCTGATGGCCAGGTCCCCTCAGCCCCGAGATGAGCGCCAAACTTAATATGCCATCGGACTGGCCCTCCACCGGGGCCCGACACCAGACTGGCGAATCTATCTACCGATATAGACGAAATGTAGATGTAGATCTACATAGATCTACATCTATCTATCTACTAGAGGTCCATGTGGGTCATCTATCTATCTATCTGTCCCTCTGGTAGATAGACGAAATGTAGATAGGTGCCAAGACCTTGGCACAATTTTACTAAAAGTAGCGGTACTTATAATCGCTATCTATTTAATCGCACTTCAGAGTACCAATACTTACTCTCAAATCGTCAAATATAAGTTTAAAAAATTTCGGTTCGCCTGGGAATTGGATACAGTCAAGTCGATACAGCTCCTCAAGATGGCGTCGCAAGCCGACATTTTCGGGCCTTCACCCGACACTTACAACTCCTCAGAGATGTCTAGCCAGTCAAGTACACCCACGCTACCGTCGTCATCCAGCTGTTCTACGACGACGAAAGATTGGGACACAGTATCCGACTCTGTCCGGAGCCAATGAATCCTCTCGACTTGCACTAGGCTAGCTCCTGGATGGTTTTGGAGTCACGGCTATAACGTCCAAGCCAGAGTAGCCGACAATCACCATAATTCGCCTATATGGCTCTGAAAAGCCAACAAGCCAAAAGCCTATGTATCGTCAAATACTCGGAATATCGAAGGCCATCTTGCCAAAGCGCACAATATCTTCCACCCAGATCCCTCAAAGGCTAAGCGATACGCATCGGAACAAACTTCGAATCAGCCAAGCCTCCATGAGTTTGCTGCAAAGAAGCGGAAGAAAGACGACTTTCATAACGAGCTAGTTCTTCGATTTGACAAAACCAAGTTTCAACAACTACTTGTCCGGTGGATTACCAACGCGAATTTGTCCTTCCACGTCCCCAAACACAAGGGTCTTCAGAAGATTTTTCAATACCTCAATCCTCTGGTTCAGGAGACTTCTGCCGTTCTTACACATAAGACAGTTCGCTCTTGAATCATAAGTTCGGCAACTACAAAGCGCATGTCATTAACGCGATGTTACGAAGCCCGAGCCAGGTGCGCGTCGCGTTTGATGGATGGACTTTGAAGAACAGGCACGCATTCTTTTCCGTAAATGCCTTCTTCCCAGACGAGGAAACGTTTCAGCCTCGGAAAATTATGCTCGGCCTTCCAAATTTAACAATATCTCACACGGGAGAGAACATCTCCGCAGTTATTAAGGAGGTGCTAAACAAGTTTAAGCTAATCGCAAACAACAAAGTCGGATACATCATTCTCGACAACGCCTCGAATAATGATCAAGCAGTTGAAACATTAGGTCCTACACTTCAGTGGCAGAACCCAGTACGCAGAAGGATCTAATGCTTTAGGCACATTCTCCACCTTATTGCAAAGGCCATGCTCTTTATCAACGATGAAGATACTCTCGAGGACCTTGATCCAGATAACTTCAGCGAGTGGACAAAGAGAGGTCCAGTTGGAAAACTACACAACCTGGTAGTTTAGGTCCATCGATCAAACAAGGCCACTTCTATTCTACGCAAGCTACAAGAAGAAGATCCTAACAAGAGCTATCCCAGTACTCTTGACGCAGTTCTCGATAACAATACGCGTTGGCTTTTGCAATATTACATAATTGAGCAAGCTATCAAGCTCCGCCGCTACCTCAAAGAGCTTATCGACATAACCATACAGTCGGGCAAAAAGTTTTCACGGGCTCAATCGAAATCGACAGAGCTGCGCAGCTCGCTTCCTCCGTGTCTCAAGCAAGCAAATCTCCTCTCCGATGCGGATTGGGATGCACTGAATTGGTTTAAGGATATTCTCAGCATATTCAAATCTTGTCTTTTGCGGCTTGAAGGGGATGGCCAAACCCGGGTCCGTAAGGGAGGAATTGAGGCACAGTACGAGAGCATCTGGCAGGTAGCTGTTGCCTACGAATTCCTCCTTACGACGCTCGAGAAAGCGAAGATCGAGGCTATAGGTCGGCCAGAACCCAACTACTATGCCTCCTGCATCAACTCTGCTTGGGCTAAGCTCAACAAGTACTACACAAAACTTGACGAGACGCCGATATATTATGCGGCCACAGTTCTTCATCCCGGAATACAATAGGCATTCTTGACGAAGGCGTACGGCGGAAGGGAGGACTGGCTGCGTACGGCTCGGCAGCTTGTCCAAACGCTGTGGGATGAGGAGTATCGCGACCTTCCTGCACAGTGGGAGATTGCAAACAGCAATCTTCCCGAAGCTGTGAGGGCGCGAGAGTACACTCCGTTTGATTCATTCCAGGACAAGCTTATGTCCAGTACAAACCATGGACATAAGCTCCTTGAAGATGAGTTCGAGAGGTGGTTATCTACCAAGAACGATGTGTATTCAAAGCATGACAACCCTCTTGAATACTGGTCTGCTAAGCGGTTTGAGTATCCTCGTGTAGCCAAAATGGCGATCGACGTCTTATCAATTCCCGCAATGGCTGCCGAGTGCGAGAGGACGTTTTCCTCTGCTGGTAGCATGGTCTTACGTAGACGACACCGGCTGGATGCGAGCACAATTGCTGTTACTCAGACGGTGAGATCATGGCTAAGAGCAGGGCTGTTGGAGGAATATGATGGGTTGCTGAAGGAGATGGGTAGTGATCGGAATGGTCTGGTCTGGTCTGGTCTGGGGGTCCAGACCAGACCAGACCAGTTGCTTACATAATAACCGGTCCGACCAGACCGGTCCGACCAATAAGACCGCTAAGAATGAGGCTGAAGTAGTGGAAGGAAGAGAGGAAATATATTTTACTACTAGCTATCCATCCAATCGTTGTCATTCTCACTATCCTCGCTATCACTGTTATCCTCAACCTGGGGCTTCCCATACCAGGCCCGGAGACACTCACAGGCCTCTATAATATCTGCCTTCAGCCTACCACGGCGATCAACTATAGTAAGCTTTGCGCTACTAAAAAGGCGTTTGCACTCATCTGACATGGGTGACATCGCAAACAGATTCAGAGCGAAGCGAGCGAGATCTCTTTGGGAGTTATAATGGGATAGCCAGTACGCAATGGCGTCATTGCAACCTGCCTCTTCGTCATGGAGCCGGTCGGTAGAAATATATTGCTTATACAAATCAGTTGTGGAAACCGGAGCGTCTATTCGAATACGCTTGTGCTTCCGCTGGCGATCAAATGCTGGATCAGGATCTCTCTCCTTCCTGACTGGTGGTGGTAGCATCTCAATAGGGTACCTTCCCTTATACTCTGTCTCCCAGAGATGCTTTACTGCTGATTGTGCGTTATCAAACCACCTCTTCTTCTCTTCGTCGCCGTAAAGAACCCACTCTTGCCTAAACCACGCCTACTTGCAATATAGATCAAGGATTTAAGCCGCATAGTATGCCGATAGAAGGTCAGTATCTTTAGGGAATCGATTCTGCCAATTTAGCTGCTGGTTGTTATAGTACTCGGCGCATTTTGACTATGCGGTATCTATGTAGCTTTAAAGGTACTTCTATGTAAAGTTATTATCGTCCTTAGAGTAGATGTTGTGGTAGTAATCCTTTGTCTTGCTTATCTCTTAAAGAAGGCAGTCTAAAGTTAAAATCCAGTCAGCAAGTAACGTCTTCTTACCTTCAGAAAGCAAAGTTGCAGCGTAGAAGTCTTTTAGAGCGAGTTCAATCTTTTCAAGCTCGAACCAGTACTGTCCATCAAGTTTAAAGTTTGCAATCCCTTAAGAGCCTTTCCCAGGTACATGGCGAGCTGAGAAGATCTCTAAACGTTCCCGAACATTCAATGCCCGTGTAATTAAATGAAACCATAAATTCCAGCATATTGAGTTGTTCTGGATAAGCTTAAGCCCGTTAAATTCAGAGAGATCTCCGCCGATAATAATTACAGCAAACTCCTCACGGCGTTGTAGAGTAAGCCTAATATATTGTACGAGGTTGTGAAGCCGACCTAAATATTTAAATTTTTTCCAGAGCTCTTCCACCTTCACATAGTCTCCGCGTTAATAGTGCTTTTCAAGCTTTGCTAGATACTTTTTACAGTTTTGACCTATGAGAAACGCCTGGCAGCAGAGGTTGACAATGTGGCCCAAGCAGCAAAGTCGGTAATGGCGACATTGTTTCAAGTCTATCTATGGGCAGAGCTCCTTGAGTATAAATTTAACAGCGGTGTTATTTGACGAGGCGTTATCTAGCATAAAGTATCCAATCTAATCTCCGCCAATATCATATTCTTTTAGCAATTTAAAAATAACTGATCCAAGATTCTCGCCAGTGTGTTTACTGTACACATGTTGTATACCTAAAACGGTAGTTTGTCGCTTACCGGTAGTGTCAATCCACATGGCAATGACACCTAGAATAGCGTAAGGGTTTGGCGAAGTCCAGAGATTAAAGGAGATAGAGATTCTACTCCGCGAGCGCTAGAGGTCCTCTCTGAGCCGTTGCTTCTTCGACAGAAAGGCGTCTATAACCCAGTTTCAAATAGTTTTCGCTGCCTTGGGGAGGTGGTTGAGGAGTGCCGGATTCAAAAAGAAGAGTAGTTCTCGGAAATACTGATTTTCTAATTGAAAGAAAGCAATATGGCAGTATACAATCCAACAAATTAGAAGCTCTTTAAACTTCTCAATTAAATCTTTCCAGAAGAAGGTATTAGTAGTAGCCGCGCTCTTCTGCTGATCCAATACAGACTTCCGTGTCAAACTATGTTTCTTGATACCACTCTGGGGATTAATCTGGTGCTTCTGTTCTAGGTAATTTCTGACCCTAGAAGTGCCATTGATAACAAACAATTCTTGCTTGTTCTTTCCAATCATGCACTTGTAACAGTAATATACCTCTTTCTTATCGCTACCTCAAATGTATTGGAGGCCATACTTCCAGATGTGTAATGAACCTAGACGAAATCCCTTCTTTGCAATTATCGCGCGTTTTATGTAGGTAATACGGTCCTGTACAAACTCATCCAGAGGTTTGTGATATCAAACAGGGGCTGGTGATAGAGTAGGGGTGGGTGACGACGTAGGGACAGGAGATAGTATAAGAGACGTTAAATTTGGTATCATTATAGTCAATAGAGACGGTAAGGTTGGAGTTAATGACTCCATAACAATAGCATACAAGCAGGTTGTTATAGACTTGATTGTTTATATAAGTGGAAAACTTAGCTGTTCTCAGGGGTTTATAATTTTATTTTGTACTGAATGTTCTAACCGCATTAGTCTAAGATCCAGCCACCCCGATCTATTTATAGCCAGACCGGTCCAGACCATTAAGACCGGTCCGACCATGGTCTTGGGAAATCCTCAGACCAGACCAAGTCTTGGCGGTCTAGACCAGACCAAGACCAAGTCAGACCGGACCATTCCGATCACTGCCTTTTGGGCTGCCAGTCACGCTAGCTGGTGCCAATTTGCATGTGGGAGCCGAATAGGTCACTCCGTTCGCGCAGCCGACCGTGTCCGTCTCCGCTTGGTTGTTATGCCTGGATCTGAAGATGAAATAACCGAAGTAAATAGTCCTTTGGATAGGTCGAAGGCAACAAGTTCGCCGTCGGTAGATTTCTTCCTCTTGAGATTCTTGAGACGAATAGCGCGTTCTTTCTCCGTCTCCCATGTCTCGATGCTGCTGTCTGCTATGTCGTGACACGCCAAATCACCAGAAATTTCAGGGCCTAGAGCTTTGGCAAGCCGCTCTTTCAAACCCAGAAGAGGCCAAATCTGCACTCTGGTGAGATTTATATTCAAGCCACGGCCTTGTATATCTGTGACAGCTGGAGCCTTCGACGGGAATGCAAAGCGATTGAGAAAAGTTGCGGTAACGACTGCGCTGTAGATGATGAACTCGGCTTTCTCGTGATCTTGGGTGATGATTCTCACCGGAATGCCTCGGACTTCCGGCTGAGGCAAGGGTGATGACTGGGGCGAGCTTCGAGGCGACGATCTTGACAAGGAACTCGAGCACTGCCACTGCGCGATAGCCAACATGGTGGCTACAAGGTAGGAGTCTTCGTCGGCATTCTGTGGCTTGACCCGCTTGTACAGTAGTTTCTGAAGCCTGTCGCCTGGGATATTGGCACTCTTTCTTGGGCCAGGCCTAGGACGGTGCAGGGTGCTGCGCACCTGGCGCAGACGAGTTCTGTTAATAAAACCTAGCACTGGCTGGTTGGTCCACGAGAGACTAGCGGACTGTAGACTGCTACTAGACACGCGGTCGTGGGACTCTCTGGGCTCGGTGAAGTCACTGTCAAAGACGTGGCTGTTGTACCGTTTCCACACGAGTGGGACCCGCACAGAGCTTTTGAAGACCGCGTTCCCAAAGCAGATATCCATGCACAAATTAGACTGTGCCTTTGAGAGTGTATCAGGAAACATTTTTGACAAGACTCTCTCAAGCGCGGCCAGCTTGACGGTGCCAGTATCCGAATCTAGAACGGTGGTGAGGTCGTTGGTCAGGCCTCTAGCGACCTCAGTCGGGCGCGGGGGAAACTTCGAGGACATGGAATTCAGATCAGGGACTGGTCTGCGTACGGGGTCGAGGTGGTTCCATTGTACTCCCAGGAGACAGGTATGCTGGTCTTGCCAATGGATTGGTGTGGTGAACAGTGCTTCTCCCTGATTCTCGTGGAGGATGTCATACAGAGAACCTGGCTCCGGCTGGATTATGCGATTAACACGCTTTCGCTTTCGCTTTCTCAGTCTCGGGTCGGTGGGAGGCGAGATGGGGGCGGCGGGTGATTGGTTGCGAGCAACGGCGGAGCGGGCATTACTAGGAGTTGACACTAAGGAGGTAGCGCCCTGAGACGGTGGTGGTGTGCGGGGTGCAATCTCGTCTTTTCTGAGGTTGGCCATGTCAACAAAAAGGCTTAGGAGGGCTTCGATCGAGTGGGAAAAGCGTAGCGAAATGTGGCCGGCATGTCGACACGTCTACACAATAGAATATCGTCTAATGGGGATGGTTGCCGTTTGTCGCGCTGCCATTTTATTTCCCCGGAAACGCGATGACGCCCAATCCCAGGCATCAAGCGTGAGAGCTAATGCGGGATGTGACTCATCGCCCCGCCTTTCCGTTCCGACTATGCACGAGCCAGCCGCACCCCCAAACTGTGGGTCCCGTGTGCACGAATTTATTTCCACTAGGGCGTTTACATACAAATTGTTAATGCATTATCATGTCCTCATTAACCTCATCATGCGCACTATCACCACATACTCAACGGCACGATATCGCGTTTTCTACGGTAGTTTAGTGCCCGCTATGGTGCCCACAAGCCACTATAGTGCCCACAAGCCCACAAGCCGCCGGGCGGCAGGCCGCTGCGGACAGCCGTGGGCACGACGAAAGCGGCTTGTAGGCTTGTGGGCACCATAGTGGCTTCCACGGCGGCTTGTGGCCTCCATCGTGCCCACTATCATGCCAATTTTGCCCTCAAAATGGCCCAGCGACCATAATCTCGTCCTGGGTCTTGATGGTGGGCGAGGTCTCGCATGGCAGATCACGGAGGCTGCAAAAAGCACCATGAAGGGTGGTGAAGCGATGTTGAATGGCGGGCTCTGATTGGCTGCAGGGCTGCTTACTCAGCGTTGGGGGTGCGGCTTCCCATTCGAGGGGGTGCGAATTTCCTTTCCCAAAAAAAAACGTTCTGGCGCAGTGGGTGAAGCGAAGCAGGGCCACCCACGTCTCCCGACGCGCAACGAGGAAACATCCGGCAGAGGAAAAGTGCAGTTGAAGTCGTACCCCGGTCTTCGGTCTAGAACCAACGGAATGTTTGGGAAAGAGGGGGGCTGGGCGGGCTTCTTGGCGACCACCACGCTGTGACTCCCTCTACACCCGCGTTCTGATGCGATTTTCATTCTTGCAGACTTTTAGCACGTTGTGAACGCCTCTGTCGCCATCCCTTTCCTCTTCCAGGGACTGCTATAAGCTCCGCGCCACGTGGACCGTCACACTGGGGGCCATCCTTGACTCAAAAAACATTGCTATCATGGCCGCCTCGCGTAATCGAACTCGTGCACTCAGCGAGATCAACTTGGCTGACTGTCAATTTTCATTAAGGCATATCGATACCAAGAAAAGCTGGAACAAAAAAAAGAGGAGGAGCGACAATTCCGACGACGGCAATGATGATATCCCCGTTCAAGTATCTCCTTTCACACTATCCGCCGCCTTTAGCAGCTTCAAGTCCATGGATATTCACTAACGTGGTTCACCACCCAGCCGCGCATACCACCCAGCCGCGCAGTTAAAACGCTAACAAAAAACGTCTGTGCACACCCTGCTAAAACCTGCAAACTAAGCCCAATTTGGATGCAAATTTCAGGGTTAGCTTATAAGTATATAATTAAGCTATATTTGAAATTTTAAAAAATTAGGATTTAAATAGAATTAGTTATTAACTAAAATATTAAATTTTCTATTTTTCCTTATATAACTTTTTCTAATTAATTCTATTTAAATCCTAATTTTTTAAAATTTCAAATATAGCTTAATTATATACTTATAAGCTAACCCTGAAATTTGCATCCAAATTGGGCTTAGTTTGCAGGTTTTAGCAGGGTGTGCACAGACGTTTTTTGTTAGCGTTTTAACTGCGCGGCTGGGTGGTATGCGCGGCTGGGTGGTGAACCACGTTATAAAGTTGAGCCGAAAAAGAGGTGGTACCAGATGCCCCGTTATAATTCCTTCGTTTGTATGTATCCCGTTACGACTAGCCAGCTGGTATAACACTCTAACCCAGCTGATGTTAGTACATGGTTGCAAATACTTAATTGACGACTATATCTTCGTCTCAAACGGGAACAGCATTGACCGCCAGAACGCTTTGGCCAACAAAGAGGAGGAATGGGTTGCTCGCATTTTGGAGGTTCGCGCAAGCGATGAATGGCATGTCTACGCTCGTGTCTGCTGGATGTACTCGCCAGACGAGCTGCCCGAATGTACCGTCGACGGAGGGGATAACATTCATGGCCGCCAACCGTACCATGGAAAGGACGAGTTTATCGCGTCTAACCACAGTGAGTACTGGAATATAAGGGAATCGAACGGTCCAGCACTAACCGTTTGGTACAGTGGACATCATCAATGTCCAATCAGTTACCGAGAAGGTGATAGTCAATCAATTTGTTGACGATCAAGTCCAGAGTGCGCTCTACTGGAGACAAGCCTTCAATATTCAAACCCAGGAGGTCTCAGTGAGCAACGCCGCGGATTACTGAATAAGAAACATAAACTGAAAATGTGACAGGCCGTCAGGAAGTTCTGCATGTGTAAGCAACCCGAAAATCCTGATAGACGGATGATCGAGTGCCCTACATGTAAGGAGTGGCTCCATGAGGAGTGTCTAAAGGATCAAATCCGGAAGACAACATCCAAGACTGTCGGCATTCGAAAGATACATAAAGCTACTGGTATAAGGAGAAAGGTCTTAGGAGACAGGAGGTTGGCAAAGTCTGTCCACGTGGTCGGGCGGGGACGAAAGCCCGAGAGCCTCTTGGATGTGAGCTTGATCGTCGAGGAGAACGATTTCAATATCACAGAAAAGAGGGCAGGATGTAAGAAGAGCTGGACGGAAGAGCTCAAATGCATCGTTTGCAATAGGCATATTTGGTAGGATGGGTAAATCGACGTCTATACGTACAGGGCATCAAATAAAGCACAAGAATTGTGGCTGCTTTTGGGGAGTCTGCAGAGAGTTGACCCGTCTCGCCGTTTCAACGTAGTAGGGTCGTGTTAGTCTTCAGAGCGAATATTTGATGCCGTAAGTGCTTCCTGGCGGGCCTTATGGAAGCAATAAAGGAACTGTTTCTTCGCGATGATTGAAGAGGAATCGTGCCCTCCTTGTCGATCAAGGTGTTTCTTGAAGGCAGTCTTTAGCGAGCCGAAGACCGCGACGTCGAGGGGCTGCAGCAGATGGGAAGTATGTGCAGGTAAAAACACGATATACACCTTATTCTAGAAGCATTCCCACATAAAATCAATTGTTGTATGGGTGTGATGCCTGTCCATGTTTCTAGATATAAGGTGCAATGAAGTAGAGGATTGTCCGCCTGCCCTACCAAACCCGTGCACTCGAACACGCGGCTCAGGAGTGAACCAAGAGTTACCAGTGATGGAGCAGTTTGAGCCCGAGATGAAACACGGTATTTACTCTGCAAGCTCCGACTATGCTCATATCCCACTCGGTTCTGTTTTTTATCGTCGGCTTGTCGGTCTTTATGCTCACGCCACTATACGACGGTCGAGCTTTTGACGGAGATGCTAGGGTAAGGAATATTATTCTACTCAATTTCCGTGCTAGCTTTGACTTAAACGATGCGGATAAAACTTTGACAACAAGGCTGCGATATTTTACATTGCTTTAGTTATTGGAGGAACTACTTTTGTATGGTGTTCATTCTCGTTATATCGGTTGATTGATTTGGACGGGTAGATATGACCAGCCCTGGAATCAATCCCACCTGAACCCACTCCGCCCTTGTGTGTAGTGGATATGGAAGCCCCACCCAAATCCCTCAGTGTAGTGGGTTCAAGTGGGTGGCCCAAGATTCTAGTGTAATTGAATGGGTTTGAGTGGGTTCCTAAAATACCTAATTATAACTCTGGTGATTACCTAAATAGGAAATAGTCAATAGAATATCTACGGTAAGGCCGAACTGCTTCGTGACCTTATAGCCGGCCCTTCCACCCGCCCATTCTCGTCACGTATCACTATTGCCGCCGACAGCCCTAAGCCGCTAGCTCTAAGCAACCCACGCGCCTCTTGAGCTTCCCGTATAGAATCTGCTGTAGGCATAGTCATTAGGGCGATGTGGTCGGGCGCAAGCCTGATGATGCCCTGAAGATGCCACGATCGTAGTGACTGGCAAATAGCAATAGTGTTGGCGTCAAGACTACCCCGGGAAGAGGAAACCATACGGCCTGCTGACGAGAATAGTCGCTCAACTTCGGCACTCATCGCCGCCACAGAGAGGAAGTCCAGGGCCATCTGTGATAGCTGTGGGTAAATTTGCCGGCGCTCGTGCCAGTAGGTCAAGGGGTTGACAACGGCCTCGTCTGTGGGCAGCCTATCAAACTGCCAACGCGCATACTCGTCTTGGTGACAGCCTGTAGTAGATGGCGCTGTTGGTGATGCTCTGTCTGGTGGTTCTGGCTGCTTCTGTTGTGGCGTGCGATACACACCAAATTTATCGTCGCTTAGTTGCTGGCTCGCCACGGTCATAAACAATGTTGTTATCTTTATATTCCTTATCCCAGACCTCTTGAATCATCGTCTTTGCAATAACAATCCACAGAACCCTGACAAACTTTCCATTGGAAATAATCTCGGGTCAATCTACTTCAATCAGAAGAAGTACACCGAGGCAAGAGACATATTGGTTCCAACATTACAGATAATGGAGCGACAAGATCACCCTCATACCATCACCTGCCAGATTAATCTAGCATGGACCTGTGTAATGCTAGACGAACTGAGTGTGGCAAAAACGCTGGCTCAGCAGATTCAAAGGTCTTTGGAAAAGAGACATAGCCGTACAGACGTTGACGTGCTGAAAATAGAGGACCTACTTAACTACATAGCCCAGCAGCGAGAAATGTCCCCTGGAAACCGTACTGCTGCAATTCAAAGGGTTAAGGCCACTCCCTCTGTCGCCGAGGAGAATTTGCCGTCAGAGACTGACATGCGAAGGAAATACTTCCAAGGCAATATGTCGTCGAGAAGTGACCCAAGCATATTCGAGCTCCCTCCGTACAAAAAAAAAGGAGACCCACCCGTCAGCAATGAAATTGACCTTGCAAAACAATGGGTGCACGATAGCTCCGATGATCCCCTAGAGTGCACACTGACGCCTACTGAGGTTGATGCCATTCGAGAGGTGCTTAAAAAGACAGCGACTGAAGCAGAAGTTGAGATCAATAGACTAATGAAGAAAGACTACAAACAATTTGTGAAGGTCCGTACGCAGCTTCAATCTCTCACGGCCTTCTGGGAACGCATTATTTATGCAAAGCAACAATTTGATACCGAGGGTACACCCTTCCACGGTGAGGATGGGATGTGTGTACAAACATGCCTCCTGGGCCTCAAAGTCCTCCCTCGGCGTGCTGGTATTGGCCTGTGGAATCCTCATAAGGCTCTGGACGTGATGCCGCGAAGTCAGGTCAAGCAAAAACAACAACGCCGAAATGTTGGTAAGAACGAGAACAGCGGAAATGTTACCATCTACTTAGATGGTGAAGACAATAATAACAACAAATGGGATCATGACAGCGGCTCTGAAACATCAACTCGAACCTAAGCTCGATGGAGGAATGTATTTACACCTCATACGGGATCGAGGTCCCGGCCCGCAAAGATGTGGATCCGTTCCCGTTCGAGACCCACAGCCGCAACGCATACGATCTCGAGTGCTTGATGCTGCTCTTCCTGCAGGCAAATGTGACGGCGCTCGCGCAGAACCTGGGAGAAAAACCTGGGAGCACGTATTCTCAGCCATGAGCCAGGCTGCGGACGCGGCGGACTACATGACATTTCTACTCTGGACCAGAGCGCAGCGGCAAAAGGGTTCATTTTCCGCCCTAGCGGACCCACCCTGAAGTGTGTAAGAAGGGTTCCTTTTTAGGCCCGCCTTTTCTCCCCTGTAGAGTTCATTACAGGGCTAGGGTTCATTTGAAGGGTTCATTTAATTGATTGGTTCAAGATATGAGGGTTAGGGCGGTACAATCGCCGCGATGCGAGAGCCCCCCGGGTGCCCCGTCTCGGTGGTCTTTGTGCATGAGCTCAGGGCTGCTGAAGAGCAGTCAGAAGGCTGAGCAGACAGCAGACAGACCAATAAACAGTTGATAAAAAAACACAGTGTGGCCGAAGCCAAAGGATAGTAGAAGAACCATGAAATTAAGTTTGCATCCATTTTGTGAGCACGGCGTTTACACTGAGGGCAATGCCTTCAGGGTCAACTTTGTGGGGGCGGGCTTGGACGGCGAGGGTACTGACGCCAGGGATTGCGTAGAGGAAGGATACGGCCCCGGAATCTCATTGGCTGCAGCTGCTTAGTAAGGTGATTGTGTGCCCCCTCTGAATATGGTTGTACGAATCTCCGATCTCTTATTTAGGCCGGTTGGGGCTCCCAGGCCAACGCACAGGCTCGCCACGAATTACCGAGCATAGCCTTCTTCAAACGTTCTTTTTCAAACAAATCCCTCCTATAGTATGGCGCATTCCGTTCAAACTTCATTGTCGAAGGTTAGAATTCAATCACATTGTTCCCAGAAACTTACCAGGTAACGCCCTTGAAACTGTAAGAAGACTACCAGCTAAACATATCCCTCTTACAGCACCAACATGTCATACCAAAACTCTGCGTCCGGTTCCGGAACTTCGAGGCCCTCGCCGCAAGGCGGTGCCCAGAACAACTGGAACGAGGTCCTCCGCTACTCCTCCCCCATCGGTGTGGTCAAGTCGAACATCGTCTACGGGGTTTACAACGCTTCTTCCTCGCAGGGCGACCAGGTTTCCTCTTCCTCCTCGTCCTCGCACGGCCCCGCTTCCAACAGGCCGCGATAAAGGCACAGATGGCAGATGGATAGTTAAAATATGTATGAGTACTTATCTAGCTCTGTACTCGCGTATAGATGACTGTTGACCATCCAAAAGTCGTCAAGTGTCTGCCTTCAGAAGTTTAATACGGATGTCTTCACTAGACATATCACTCGCGTGAGGCACAGGCTCATAACGCTTGACGTAGTTAAGGCTGACAAGGGTCCAGCCAAACGAGGCGGTGTCCGCCCATCCTCGGACGAAGCCGCCAAGCCACTCAAACATGCGCGGGATGAGGTTGGTGAAGACGAGAATGGACGCGCGATGCTACCAAAACGCACACGCTGCAACAAGAGCTCGGTGGATGAGAAGGTGAAGGGAGATGAAGAATACAGTTGTTAGCAAACGAATGCAGGCACGAAACGATACCGAATCGGCCTCCGCTACCCAAAGTGTCAGTCGAAAAGGGCCATCGCCCAGTGCAAATACATCTGTTATATTGAATGATTACCTTGACTCCGGCCGCATCTACATAGGCACTCAAGCAATTCGGTTCTTTATGGACAGCTCCAATCGCCTAGTGAAGCCATATCCGGTGTTAATGTCACACAGAACTCACGTGGTCAGGTAGTGGACTTGCAGTACACCTATCATATATTGCCATTAGGGCCGTCCCGACCCTAACCCGTGCTGAGACCGATAAGGCCCTTATCTGAAAATTTCCCACTCCGGGAATTTAAGCGCGACCCTCGAACGCACTTGCACTGCAGCAGCAGCAACAACATCAACAACTTCCTTTTTACAACTCTTTTCACACATCCTCTACACGTATCGGAGCGGGCGACACTATGATCGAATCCTCAGGCAATCCATTCTTGCTGAGCGCCGAGGAAATGTCTCCGGTAGAAAAGCTACCGTGCACGGCCCCCGGCTGCAAAGAGTCTGTTGCCAGCGGCTATCCAGCATGTCCTTTTCACCTTCGTGGTGCCGTCTCACCCGATTTGTATAAAAGCATCGACAAACAGCATCCTTCAGACCCATCGTACCTAAACAGGAGTCGCACAGCAGGAGCAGTGGACGCAGAGATTACTGCAAGAAAGTCTGTTGCAGCCAGACCAGCCTTCTTGTCTACGGCTTCAAAAGCAAAGTGCACTAAGACCAGTGTCAGCAGCCGACCTACATTGAATCAAAGTATTCACAAAGGCTCTCATTTCACAATAAACTCGTTTATATTGCGAAAGGTTCACCCAGAGCCTCCAAGGAGTCCTTCAGGGAAGAAAAGGCGTATAGCCTCTCCAGAAACTGGCGGGCCTAACCCAAGGGTTTTGAAACGAAAACTCGATACGAGGAACCCATCAAATGGCAGTCTGACCGTCCCAAACTCTGGCTTCCCCTTGCCAAATGGAAACCGCCGTTTCTCATATCCAGCCAGGGATCAAAGGAAGACAGCAGAGCAGACGACTCGATTTGATACAAACCAAACTCAGGGCCCACTTAATGATGGTGGTCTTGATTTCGGACCTGTTACAATCGCACATGGAGATGGAAGCAACAACCATCCTCGGAAAGCTGGACTCAGAGTTTCGTTCGCGGAGCCGACCATCCTGGACAGCGCTAACATGCGCCCATCAAGCACAAGGGACAAAATAGGTTGGAAGCAGCGCCGCGATCCAGGGCCCGTAAAGGCGAGAAAGGATCAACAGACTCCAAGCTCCGCCTATGGAGGACTGCAGCCAGCCATACGGATTCCACCCCTTGAGAAGCAGCGGCAACACCTGGCGCGGACCCACGACACTTCTGCTTTTGACAAAATTATTTACAGACAAGAGGGTTCTTCTCAACCACCTCTGGGAGTTGCAGTACCGCCAGAGCACTCGCTACAGAAGCGAGGAAACGTCTTCTACGGACACATAAACCCGCGCACACACTGGACACAGCAGCGCTCTTGTGAATGGCACGAGAGGAAGTTGACCGAGATCAAAGGTCGAGGAGGACGCAAAGCCAACTTTGGAAAAGCAGCGAGACGAATGAAAGATCAGAGACTGAGTGAGAACCCCAAGGCGTGGGAAGAAAACTTGCCAGATCGCGTCCGCAACGATGAGGCTTGGTTGAGTGCGATGCGATACCATCACAACCGAGGACACCGTTACCAGCCCAATAGAACATCCCGGGATGGCGATAAAGTGTCCAAGATTACGAAGAAGCGCACTTATCGAAGATGAAACCAAGTTACAGTACCGAGTATGCTGTATTTGTTTAGCCCCTAGAAACACTTCAACGTAAGTGAATTGCACTTAACGAAACCAAATGGCAAAAAGATTTGCAATGCAAATTCTAGTATTCCTTCCTATTGATCCGAGCCAACTCAATCAGCCGCTAATAAACAATCCAGCCACATGTGGTGGAGGCTATCGATTTCATCACAACAGAGAACCCCCAGCTGCCCCCATGGCTCATGGTGTAGTGGATTCCGCTCGACCTTTCCAACTTTGAGGTTGACGGGGCCATCTACCCCACACTGTTGCTGCAAATATGCCTGGGGCTCGAGCATATACATTCGAAAGGGATTGTACACCGGGACTTGAAGCCGGGCAATATCCTTCTCCACGTGGAACAACAGAGTCTGGCTGCGAAAATCGCTGACTTCGGGAAGGCGAAGCGCAATGCGGACGTCATGACCACCTTCACAGGAACAGGGCATTACATATCTCCCGAGCTGTTGAACCTCCCCTTAGCCAACACCAGTGCCGTCGACATGTGGTCTTTAGGGATGATCCCGCTTAAGCTCGTCACCAGCTGGAAACCTGCATCATCTTTGCCCTGGAAGCTTTTTAGAGTTTTGAATTAAGAAAACTATGTTTAGGTTGAGAGTGGTAGACTTGGGACATCACTTGTGTAGTTATGCAAATTCGGACATCCATTAGTTAGAAATATTGTAAAAAGGCAACTAGGCTTTGTGGAGAAAGGGGTTTACTGTTTGCTCTGTTTCAGGAGATACGAGAAATCTTGCTCGTAATTACACTTTCACAATTCGTCATTAGCGAAGCTTCGTAATGACGGCCACTGATCAGGTTTTTCTAAAGTGTCCATGGTTGGCAATATTGATACAATATCTCGAAGTTAACTTTTACTATATTACGCTGGACCTGCAGGTACTACCATACTGTCAGCCACGTCTCAAAATAATGTCTTCGAATTCGTCTTCGAGTTTAGGATATGTGTCAGCTAGCTAGCAGACTTCGCGGCTACGTCTAAATCATCCTTGATGTAGATGATTTCCTCATCACCCACAGAGAGGGCCAGCCAAGGAGCAATAGACAAGCTCAGCTAGCACAGAAATCTCATTGCGAGGGGATTTATGACGGACTAGGATGGTGGAAGGCAATCTGCAGGCAAAGGACACTCGGGATGAGGGTGGTAGCTGTGCAACACTCGGCCCGGCGCAGTGGGAAGTAAGTGCTAAGAGAGAGAGGGCTAGAATGACAAGTTGAGTAATGTGAGTAAGCCTATACGTACGTTGTACGGGTGCATCCTTCGCCACGCAAGGCGACTTCTTCACTCGACGGCTTCGGCGATGGGTGTCATGGCTGCGAGCTTGGATCGCTGACTCGAGGCCTTCTTGGAGCTCGACTTGCGCTGCTTGTGGGCCTTGGCGGCCTGTAGCCTCTGCTGCTTCTCAGCCATGACGGAGCGCACGAGCTCTCGTCGGCGGAGAGCCCGCTCGCGCCTCATCTCCTCGAGCTCAGCGCCGCCCATGTGGCGCACTGGGGCGGGGCTTGGTGATTGGATGCCGGATCCGTAGCTGGAGACCGAGTGGGCGTCCTCGTCGACAAAGACGGGCTCTGAGATGAAGAGTAGGTCCTCGTTAGAGATGTAGGATGTCGCTCGGAGCTGTTCACCTCCCTGCTCGCTCAGCGAAACCCGCCGTGGCCAGCTTGGGAATGCGCAGGACTCGTTGAGGTATGAGGTGTAACATGCACTGCGCGGCGATGGGATCTCCATCGGCGACGAGGAGCTGTATGACCGGTAGGGCATTGTGAGAGGTATCGTGGGTGTGGAGAGAGTGCTCCGACGCGGTATCTTGTGATTTGGGCCTGGAAATGAATGCTTAAAATATGGTTCAGTTGAAGTGTGCAACTAATCGAAAGTGAAAAAGTAAGAAATTGAATAATAAGAAACGATTTTGGATTCAATCCTTCACCGAGGACTGTTCTACCTTTGGGATTTTCTTGTTGATCCCAGCGACCTAACTAGGTTGGTCACAGCCAATCCTTTATTTCCTAATTTAATAATCCTTGATCACAAAGGCAGTAGAACAGACGCTCAACGACACAAACCTCACGGTATCAAATCCTAGAATAAAATTATTTTGAAATACAAAACGGCATCCCAATACAATGCATCCTACTACAGTATCTGGCCCTCTCTGTTTAGTTGCCCTCGGACGTGGAGAGCTTACCGAAGTATGGTGGGCCCAGGATGACGAACGTTCGGGGTTAGCATGACGATTCTATATGGTGAGGAACACCTTGCTTTCTTAAGGCGGCAGGATGAGATCTCGAAATCTACCAATGACGCCTCCTTGTTTTACTGGCAGGCTGGGCCCCATACAGCTCAAGAATACCGAGGCCTTCTCGCTCACTCCCCAGCTAAGTTTAGTCATTTTGCCACCGTCTCTCCAATTCCGCCCTTACGCATCCATGGAGACGTGCAATTGACCAGCGCAGGCGTGGTCATTAAGGATGTGTCCGTCAGTTACAGCTTTGGCTCCAATATCGTGTTGCCGCTCTACTCTTGTATCTAATCAAAAGTCAGAAACGGCTGGCTTACTATAATATGCTGTAATACTTAGGGACCTGAGCCCAGGCTGGTTAATTTTGAAAATTATACTGTTGTCCATCTAAATAAGTGACGCGTGCGGGGTAGTATAGGAAAGGCATGAGACATCATGTGATCGCCCAAAAGCTCCTCGTTCACACCTGTGTTTTACATAACCAACGGCGATTCATCAATACACCATTATACATGTTAATCAAGTCGCCAACTGCTCATGGCCACGATTAAATCTTATCCTCTTGCGATTTTTTTCTGGTCAAGCCGCAATCTTCACAACGACTTTTCAGCGGCCGGCAGAAGGAAAGACCGCCTATGAATCAGAAACAAAGCGGGTTCCGGTCTGTTAGCTACGACAGGCATCTTACCGGATTTGAAATCGGAAAAGGGTGATGTGGGATATCCGAGCCCCAAGCAGCAATCTAGTCATAACCCCCTATGGAATTAATTTGCTTGGAATGTGATCTCTTAAGTACTCCCCTTTTTGGTTCGTTTAACATACGTAAACCGAGACACCGGTGTGGACCAGATATACGGCATATCACCCATAAAAGGAAGCAAGTAGCATTTTGAAGTTGGCTTCTTCCAGCTGATAAAGGGGCTCGGAAAAAAGGCAAACTGAGAGTGAAATAACGTCTAAGCCCAAGTGTTATAGACTAATTATTTTTGAGCCATACAGTATAAATAACAATGCACAAGCTTCCTGACTGAGATAGCCCTTTTTCATTCTTACTTTCTGTAGGGGTCGACATATACTGCAGCATGTGCTACTGTTGGGCGGCTTTCCGGCGCACGAATACCACCTGTGCCCTTAAATACCAACCGTGAGGTTCCTTGTGACTTTATGTTTTCGGGATTGTTTTTTGTCTACAGCTCGCTGTTCGAGTTCCGCTCATTGCCTGCAGCCACCTCTCCTCTCAGTGGCTCTAGGAACGTCAATTGGCGCTTCTGGCGTGGAATGATCACTGAACTCGATACAAGAGAGTCGGTATAATAACAAAAACATGCAGGACGACAGCAACGACCCCATGACCCCCAACCTCAGGGAAGGTCTCGGGCGTAAGGCCGGCGGGCTCAATATCGAGCGTCAGATGAGCTGCGGCGCACGTTGCGGAGCCGAGGCCTGTCATGATTGGCCTGAATGCTTGAAGCAGTAGAAACCACCAACAGAAAAATTACGAGTATGAACCCAAGACACGCGCTACTGTCGTGGTGCCCGGACCCTTCACGAGATCTCATTTTCCATGATAGGATCATTGCAGCTTTACGTAAGTGCCAAGAGCCCTTCACCGGTCATTTCACGGCTCGATTCATATACGCGTCGTAAGACATTCCTTCCACTCATCGCTCTCCTCCAGCGTTTATACCACCCACCCTACCCACAGGTCTCCAACAAATCAGCATTCAATATCTCTTAGGTATTTTACATTTCTTTACCCAGCTATCCATACCCAGCAACCTGGGTTCCCCGATCCCGTTGGGCTGTTATGTTCCTCTTCATCCACTTCATTGCTGGAGGAGGCGCTCAGAAAGACACCGACTCAAACATGTCCGAAAAGGAAGTTCAGCGTTTGCATGTCCCAACCGCCATACTGCCGTCTCTACGGCCTTGTTTCACCTTTAGAGCAACCCGTGAAGCTCCTGAAGCACTGCAGATTATTGAACGGGAGGAGGACGTTGCCCGAATACTCGTGACCATGGCATCGCGGTCAGCACTGGAAACATTGTCAACTGCAACCGCCGAAGATGAGGCTACTGCCGAAGCCATGCCGATTCTGACCGCAGAACTATCACCACGGCAGCGTTTACACCGTTTCAAGACCCAACTGTCCCAGGCAAGGTGGTCTCATGGCTTTGCGGCACGTCGCACTCCGAGTTCCATGTCCTGCGGGTCCACACCTCTGCCTGCATTGCGGCCATGAGAATCATGAGCAGGAGCGGCGTTGTTGGAATAGAGCCCGTTGTTCTTGTACCGTGGTGACAATTCAACCTAGCATAGGCCTGGGTGGAAATCTGCACTGGAACTGGTGCCGCCCGTGGGTCAACGTTTAAGAAAAAACACACGTTCAACACCATGTCTGCTTACACGCTGGGTCTCAACCTGGGTTGCTACAAGAGGGTGGGTGTCAATTTAACAATCGTCTTGCGATCCCACTATGGCTGCTCCTAGGGGCAGCTAGGATCTGACAGCAGCAATTGAAAACTGATTTTTTATATATTTTTAAGGATTTCTAAAAATATAAGTTAAAATCCTAGATTTTCGATCTAGAAACCAATATTCTGGTTTCAATACGCCATGTTGTAAGACTTAGTAACTTATTCTTACTTTATGCTATAATGTAGAGTAAATATAAATATAGGTCGGTGCTACTACCCTAAGGTAGAGAATCAAATGTATATCCTCTTCTTGCGCCAAACACTTATAAATACTCATAGACATCGTTGATTATATAAGTTCTAACCATGTCAGCTGATACTCTTAACGTACCTCCCAAAAACCGCGATACTGAAGGCGGACTTTTCAAATGGGCCGGTAATGACCATGATGCGAGCGAACGACGCAAGTTATATAATATCCTGTTCCAAGCAAAGTCTTTCAGAAGCTGCATCAGAACCCTAAATATGATTTGGGATAGGGACTCGCTAGCCGTGGCTCTAAATGACACCCCCGAAGCTTACAGAATACAAGTCTTAAGATAACTTCGAACTCGTAATTGTCGTGTATATGAGGACATTGCTAGCAGGCTCTCAAAACTTCAAGAAGCTGTCTACAAAAACAAGCTTGACCTAACTTTTCTCTATCCCCGCATTGCAACAAAGAACTTTATGGCAACATTGCCCTATGAAGCATACCAATGCTATGAGTGCAAAAAGGAGTTTAAGGAGTTTTCGGACATTATCTGGAGTCCATGCAACAGGCATGTCCAATGTACTGAGTGCTGGCGCAGTATTATTGATAGGGTGCCAGCTAGCCCATACAATCCTTGGGGCTGCGTATGTGGCCCCAAATTGATATATGGTCACTCAAATTAGATCTCGCACACCTGGCAGACGAGGCAGATCATCTACCCTATTAACGTTTAATGTCGGCCATGAGTCTAGGCCTGATGAATTGTAGGATCTGAGAGATGACTTAAAGACTGGAAATCTCGACTTACTAAAGCTCGGCGACTTCTAATTGCTAATCCTGTTAGAAAATGCAGACTTCGCCGAGGCACCAAAATATATCCATGATGTTGCCCTCGCAATTCTGAGCGAAGGTATACCAGAAACCCTCTTTCTGAAGCTATTTCAACGCTGCTTGAGTTGACGTATATATACCCTGCTGTTCCTTACGGAAGCTCTGCAGCTAGTTCTTGAAGGTATTTGGTCCAACCTAAACCGTAGAGAATTGCGCGCAGAGGAGGGTCTCGAAGCCCTTTGCTGTAGCGTTTTTGGGGTTCCGAGCAGCCCGGGCGAGAAAGTCAGTATGTGCTTTGGATAGCTTCGTCCACCCACGCTGGGCTTTGGGGACTTCCTGGGATAGCAGGCAGATAGATGTTCATGAAGCCCGGAGTCAGCGGCTAATGTGTGTATGTGCCCCAGGGTGTGTACAAGGGCTTGGGTCTGACCAATGGTGTGCCAGCCAACACTGAACATTGCAGCAGCTCCGCATCGCCTTGCCGCCCGAAAGCAGAAGGGGGCCATGTAGGCCTCTGCTTCCTGTGCAACATGACCAGGCCCGAAGATCAACAGTAGTGACCCAAACAAACGCTGATCTCGTATGTGGAAACACCTCTGAGCTCCAAATCGTCTATGATTCCGCAATCTCTTAAATATATCTGGATGATCCTGACTTTGGCTCTTATCTTGTGGGGTTGAGACATGGGTGAGCAGCATGTGCACTGTGGCCAGGGGGCGGCCTCTGTCGTGTTAGTTGAGCATGCCCGTGGACGGGAATCTGCCGTCTCGATCTACATAGGTGCTGAGTACCCTCTCCACAAGCTGATCTTCACATGGAACAATGCACTTAGATAGGCTCCTATTGGTAGGCAGAGTTACTAGAGCAAGGTTAATGTGTGTAAGTGAGGTACGTTAAAAGGCTGAAGATTCATCGTTTGCCATGAAGCAGAAGCGCTTGTAGGCTTGTACGGAGTACAAAGCTACCTAGGTACCTAGGTACCTAGGTTGAGCGCCAACCAAGAAGGTACGACACCCGGGGGCACATTTGCCTTCGTTGCTGCGGGGTCGTGTGGCCGTGTTCAAGTTCACCTGTGCTGCGAGCACACGCTTGCTTCTCAAACATCAACATGTGATCTAAACAATGAGTCTAGATACTTACAGGCCAGAAAGAAAAGGACCAAGTACTGTTCCTCGCGTAATAAGCACGTTGTTGTGGTACACATGATGTGACCACCCGAAGATCTGGGCGACATCATTCCCAGTAGTGCAGATGTAGAAGCAGCGTCACCCTGCAGCCATGCGTCGTCGCGCACAATGATGACACGCGAAATTTTTTTTTTTGAATAAAGCAGATGCAGCAGGCACTTTCGCTTTCACGTTTGCCCCTCCAGCCTCCTTTTTATGAGAAATGGATCCCTTGTCTCGACTCCGAGACCCTTGGGTATATATAAATCTACATGCCGTGCCCAACCAACCTAAAACCCAAACAACCAAAGTACGCCGCGCTATAAAGGGCAGCGCCCGCTCCCGATGCTGTTTTCTCCAAGATTCCTAAACACCGGTCCATCCCCATTTTATCGCCCTCTGTTCTATGTCTTTCGTAATGTCGTGGAAGCCAGGTCCTGCAGAATCTGAGCTGCTTGGCCCTGTCTCTGAGGACGAGGAGCAGAGCGGAGTTGGCTGGCCTCCTGGACGAAGCACTCTGCCCAGGTGCAAAGTGATGCAGGAGGGTCTTCGTCCTCTTGCATGTGGGAAAAATCTGGTGCCTTGCACCTGGGGTGTCAGAATGATCACGTCTTCTGTGGTGAGTACCCGTGTTCACGCTGCGATCATCCCGCGATCCCTAGCCTGGTGCGCAGGGGACTCCTGACGAAGCCATGGCCTTATAGAAATTTGCAGCGCGCTGCGCTTGGTCTGGCCCCGTGAAGGCAAAGGTGTAACTCGGCTGCGGGGGTGGAGACTCGGCGGGGGCGGCCTGCGTCGGCAGCACGGGAGCTTCAGCAGCGACTGACCCGGCACAGGATTCATCCGGCTGGATAACGTCCCCGGCCCGGCTTCCGCCCCCCCCCTGATTCCGCCCCCCCCACATCCGCGTTCACGCGTGTACGCGTCTGCCCCCACCCTATATAAACTCAACCATATCTTTCCGAGAGAATTTTTTCTGGTCACCAAACTTCTTCCAAGCATCAACCTAGTCATCATGAAGCCCTATGGGGAAGCCGAGATCCATGACGCCCTTGTTGCGTGCAGGGATGGAATGCCCGTCAAGCAGGCTTGCAGGACCTGGCATATCCCCCGTTCCACACTTCGCGATCGCCTCGCCGGCGCGCAAAGTCAGCGCGTTTCTCACGAACCTCAGAGGCCTCTTTCTGATGATCAGGAGGATCGATTGGCCCTATTCCTTATCAACCAAAGCAGCTTGGGCCATGCGTTAACTCGCTGGGAAACGAGGGCTCTGGCAGCCCGAATGGCCTCGTCGGGGAAGGAGGTCGCTCCTCTCGGAAGGAAGTGGCTGAGGGCCTTCCTCCTTCGTCACCCTATCCTCCAAAGCCGTAAGTACCAGCGCGTTGAGGCTAAACGGCTAAGGGCAGCTACCAAAAAGAACGTTGGGTCGTGGTTTGACTTCATGCAGTTGCCTATCGTGAAGGCAATTAAGCCGGCCAACTGATGGAATGCCGACGAGGGCGGGCTGATGGAGGGCAAGTCCGAGAAGGCGCTCACGATCGGCTATTCGGAAGGAAGCCAGCTTCTTCAGAAGGACTTTAATTCGAGAGCGTGGACCTCCTTCCTTGAGTGTATCTCCGCCACGGGCAAGTTCCTCGTCCCACTCGTTATTTTTAAGGGACTCAGCATTCAGCAGCAGTGGTTTCCTATCGCCCTTGAAGATCACGAGGGCTGGCAGTTCACGGCGACGAAGAAGGGGTGGATGGAGGAACCTATCGCTATCCACTGGCTTCGGAAGGTCTTCCTTCCTCAAACAGTACCAGAGGACCCATTAGAATGGCGCCTTCTCGTGATCGATGGGCACCATACACATACAACGGTCGAGTTTATGTGGGAATGCTTCTCGAATAAGGTGTATATCGTTTTTTTGCCCGCCCATACTTCGCATATGCTGCAACCGCTCGATGTGGCGATCTTCGGCCCTCTAAAGCTCGCATTTAAGAAGCATCTCGATCACCAGGGAGGGCACGATTCGTCAACAGTCGTGGCAAAGAAACGGTTTCTTTATTGCTATCACAAGGCTCGAATTGACACTTTGACGGAAGCAAATATACGTTCTGGCTGGCGGGCGACTGGTCTCTGGCCAGTGTCTAAGCATAGGGCACTCGGAAGCCACTTTATCGCCGATAATCGCGAGAAGGAAGCGAGATCGTTGGAATCTGGCGGTACCAATAGCTCCAGCAGCCATTTCTGCACTGATAAGTGTTTTTGTCGGCCTCGAGGGACCATTTTTGCGACCCCTAAGCGATCTCAAGACCTAAGGGGTATGGTGGCTCGGTATGCCCGTCAGAAGAATCTCAGCCCCACATCACGACTCCTCTTCAGGAAAATCCTCAAAAGTTGGGACCAGATAGACGTCGATCTGACGATGTCCTCACAAAAAGCCCGAGAGTTGGAAGCCCAGATTGAAGCCAGTAGGGTAGTCCGAAGGAAGAAGGTTCAACTTGACCCGAATGAACTTTTCGCCGATATCGAGGCCATTCGGAGGACTCAGATTGAAGCGGGGGTGGTATCAGAAGAAAGCGACGCTTCAGAAGAGTCGGAAACACCATCGGAAGCGAGGTCAACTATCGTGGTGGCGGCGTCGTCGGCGACGAGGCGAAGGGGGCGGTCGTGAGGGAAGGGGGCGGAATCAGGGGGGGGGCGGAAGCCGGGCCGGGGACGTTATCGCAAGGTGGCGGGGTGGGTTGGAGATTCATCGAGGCGCGGACGGCTTGCAGCTGGACATCAACATCCGCGTTGTAATGCCGCCCGAACAGAATGTCCACATTCATTTCTTCTCTTGAGGCCTCGTCGTCACTGACAAGAACAAAAACAGTTTCTTTGGCGGTATGATCACCGCCGGGCGGTAAGCTCGGACCTTTCCACCCGATTTGGACGAATCGGTTGTTGTGCGGGATTCCTAGATCCCTTAATCGCTTCTCAAGGATATAGCTGAACTCAACGTTGGTGAATTTGGCAGAGGCGAAATGGAAGTCGCAGGTTGATGTTCTATTCAGATGGACGATTTCAGGCTAATAAATCCCCCGCTGTCAGCTTGGTCAGAGGTCCCTGGGCCACGGCGAGACCTACTGTGTCATGGCTGCTGCTTGCTGCAGCTGCACGCAGTGCTCTGTCATCTTGGGGCGATGCAGGTACCGGATCTGTTGAACTGTATGGAGAAATATCACTTGAGGGGGGTGTCAGGGGCATTGCGTCCCGGGCGGCCCTGGCAGCCAGAGCTTCTTTGCAGACTTGGCGCAGTTCGGCCCCAAAATCTCCAACCTTCTTCAGTGTGATGACCTTTTCATCAACCACAAGCTGCACACAGTCCTCGATGTCTCCTGGCGGCGTGTTTGCGTCCACGATGGTGCCTTTGACCAGCTCTTGCAGGACAGCAGTCATTCGCTGACCCATGACCACCGGGCCCTGGGCACTGGTGCCCAGCGCTACACGCCGGTTTGCTGCCCTGGTGCAGACAAGTAATCGATTGTGTCAATGGTGCCAATCCCAGGCACGATGTCTTCTGGGTGTGGGGTGGGTGGGTTGCCTGTGTGCCTTGCGTTGAAACAGTTGGCTTGGCAATGAGCCGAGCTTGCTGGTGCTGGAAGTTGTGAAGAGCGAGGGTGAAACAAGTCAAGGAAGACCACGTGAAGGCAGAGGGAGTTATACCAAGAAGAAACTATCAAAGCTTCACAAGTCGGATCTGCGCAGGAAAAGAAGGTGATGCAAGAGGGCAGTCAATCCACGATGGCTGTCAATCCATGATGGCTGTCGCTGATCGCGGGCGAGAGGGTGGGGTCCCAGTAATGGATATGCGCTCTGAAATGCGGCGGAGGTGCCAACGTCTGGACAGTCAGAAGGGTGGACAAGATCCAAAAGCGCGGGAGCTTATTTTGGAGATTAGGACGGAGCTGCTGTGTTCAGTGCAATGTCGTGGGCTCCGGGCGGCGAGAGCGTGTTGCGTTGCTAGAACGCAATGTCGAGTTGCCGAGGAGATTGACGAGGTTGAGCTGTCTGGCCAAGAAGGAGGAGGTTTGCGGTGCGCAGGTGACGTTGGCAGACGAGACAGACGGGATGGGTCTGCTGTGGGCTCCTCTACGTCCAGGCCGGTCCCGCCACAGGCAGAGGGCAGCGGAGCACTTGAACGATGAGGAATGAGTTGGATGTGCGGAAGTGATCAGGTCAAGAAAGGTGGTTTCGGGCTGCTCAGATACCATATATTGTATGAATCCCCGTATGACCTCTCATGGCATCTTTTTAGAGACTAAGTAATCACAGTACTGTTGGCCGCAGGCGTCGTGGCGGGGCGGGCCAGGCGGATCAGCCTAGCCTCAAGCTGCTGGGCTCCCACACCCCACCCTAGACCGCGTGCCTGGCAGCACGCAGAGGTTCGCGGCTCCGCAGTCCGTCCCTCCAGACCTCCGCCAAGCTTGTTGGAGAAATTTTCCTCGGGTTTTCCTCATTAAGTTTGGGGCCGCATTTCCATGGCGTGAATTCCCCGTGGTTGACAGGAGGCTAACCCAGTTGGCCTAAGGCGTGCTGCAGGGTGGCCCAATCTTTTCGATGCAATGTTGTGCTGGCCCAACGATGACCCATCCACTCAGCCCACAAGAGCACTGATTGCCAGTCAGCAAGCAATACCCAAGCGTGGAAGCAAGAAAGCTGCTAAAGCTGCTACTGACGCAATACCAATAGAACCGAGGCACAAGTTTGACACTTCTGTCCTTCTTCGGTTTTGGTGACGGCGGCGGCTGCAGGCACGAGTAAGTTTAAGTGTACTCGACCTATCACTTTGTCTCATAGCCTTAAACCATGTCACCGTCGATCCTTGTCTTCGACAAGGATTGAGCCATGAGGTTTCAAGCTTCTTTACGCTCAGTCAGATACCTCACGGGAGAAAGTCGGCGGGTGCTAATTAGATGAAGGCGCCAGAGCCGAATCCGTACAAAATACAAGAGGCAGTCGGCAATGGCACCGTCATCCTGACCTGGGATCCAAAGTCCAAGGACAACAACTGCGGAGATGAATGTAATGAAGACTGCGGCAGGGAAGTCCACAAAGAATAAGACTTACCAGCAGACTGGGCACTCTCACAATGCAAGCCTGTGGCGACCCGAGGTCGCTCCCATTGTTTGTGTGACACCACTCTCCGGGGGGAAGGGTGGGCAGGCGATCTGACTGGTCATTGAAAGGAGATTTACCTCTGCCGGCCGCAGACACTCCATGGGGGTTTCGGTACAGTCGGCTCCCTCATGTGTGCCAATCTTTGTTACAGAACGTGCTGACGGTCACTTGCATCAACCGCATGCTCACCGCACCGTCTGACCGTAGACCTGCGGCATTGTGATTCTGCAGCTAAGGCGGCGCCGCACATTTGCGCCTCGGCAATCTGGGTCACACATTCTTCGATTGCAACAACATAGCAGTGCACCTCGCCCTATGGCGTTTGAGAACAGCGATTTCCCTGATGTCTGATATAGGGTTCCCCAGTCGCATTATAACCCATCCTCCCGGGCAGAGCAATGGGAGTTCTGGCTTCCAACACCACCGCTGCCACAAATGCAGATTCGTGGTGGACAATTGGCGGGACTCGCACGGACACACGCTATACAGTCGAATGTACCTAGGTAGCTTGGTCCTCAGTGCCACACCATCGCGCGCATCCTTCCTTTCTTGTAGCACACGCAGCCTGCAAACCGTTGGAGTTCAACGTCGATGATTCTCATGATGCTGTCGCTGCACCCGTTAGTATTAAGTGGTTTCGTTCTTAACCACGTATACATCCGAAGGCGTATGCGGTCCCTTTATACAGTGGTAAACGCTAAAAGACCCAGCGTTCAAACGAAAGTATTAAACCGTCACCAATTTCGCGACACAATCAACACAAGGGGCACAGCTATTCTGATCACAAGCGCTGTCAGCGGTTGACCCTTGGCTGAGAGACTCTCGCTGGGCGACCGAACAAAGCTCAGACACCACGCAAACCCAGGATGATGACGGCAGGGCGAAGACCTCAGTACGAAAACCTGGGGTCAGGGGGGCTGACTACCCGTGTGATAAGATGGTCGGGTACTTGGGTACTTCGGTACGGAGGTACTTTGGCTGAAGCTTGGTCCCTAAAACCACACCCACTCCAGCAGATGGCGAGCCTATGAAGAGTAATCGGATGGCCATCCGATCCGATGGCAAATATCGGCCGCTAAGCCTATTTGGCTTACAACTGATACTGTACAGACCTGATGGACCGAGCCTGTCTTGCCCACAGTCTGATCGCTATTCTGGTTATCTGAACTGGCTTATCTGAACTGGCTTATCTGAACTGGCCTTTTTAGTTGGTGTTACCGTCTATGAGCGCATGTCCCTCAGTCTTTTGCTCGGCTCCGGGGGACCTAATGGGGCAGCGGGAGAGCTCCAGCGTCCCTGGGACGCCGGGCGGCAGCCCCATGGGTGAGCGCCATTTCCAGGTTCCTCTCTACCTATGAACCTTCTACAGAAAACTATTGATCTGGGGAGGGTGTTTCTCTATGGAGTAATCGCCACTGGAATAACCTCTTAACTTCTCGGTAGGCCGTTGAGTGTCCCGAGTGTCTGGCCTGTGGATGCGTAGGCTAGCTTACGCAAGCGGTCAGGCAAGCGACGGGTGGGCTGCAGAAGAATCAAGACACCGCCCGTTTTGCCCACTGCCTACGCAAGTGGCAGTAGCAATCAACAATCCACATACCTACAACTTCAGTCTACAAATCCTCGCGAGACTTGCGGTGGGTGCTGAGCAGTCGGTACGGGTCAAGCACCATAGGGCTGTGGGCTCTCAGTACTGATCCACCCTAGCGTCGCATCGCACAAAAACTGGCTGCGACGATGACATCATACAGCTGCCATCCGAACCCGTCAACTCAAAGGATGTAGCATTCCAGATCTAATACGTAGCGCTTGCTGGCAGCAAGGAAAGTTTCTCCTGCAGGGCTGTCTGTCTCATGATGAACGGGCCACGGCACAACAAACCCTGGGAGCATCAACTGACTTGCATCTTTCCATGTAGCACTGCTGCCCTAACAGCCCTACCAATACCCGCTACCAATTCCCGCGGGCCCCAGCCCAGACCCCCCTCGTCTTGTCAAATTTCGGCACCTTCACCTAGGTGTTATTTTCCAGCCTCTTTCGGACCTGAATAGCCCTTGGACGAGCTATCTTGGTCTTTCTGTCCGCCTTTTGCCTTTGCTGAGGAAGCCTGGTCATTTTTGGCCTGCTGGCGTGCCCGCTCCCTTGCCACTTTCTCAGCTGCCTGTGGGTGATACGACGCGATTAGCGGATGTGACGTGCCCCAGGCCTGATAACACAGGGGGGGGTTGAGACTCGAATCGCATGCATACATACCGACTCCCGCCCGCCCATCAGCGGCTTGAGGCTGTCGCGCTCATCTTCATCACACTAGGGATGGATTTAAAGCTGCATCATTAAATAAAATGCGCTTTTTGCATTAAATATTTAAAGCAGGCGCGTTTTATATGCATTATTTCCCCTCCTATATTAGGTTTAGCGTCTTCCAAAACAGGCTTAGTGCGTCGGATCAATATAATCCCTGTTCCGACCTCCATTTCTCCACAGCCTTCAACAGCCTGTGGCTGTATCCCTCTGAAACTTCCTAATCCGACTCCCCACTATCTTCAGACCCTTCGTGCTTCTTCTACAATGCCTAGAACCTCTGGAAGGCCAGCCGACCACCAGGTCTACCGAGAATTTATCACGATTGCCTCGGACGCTAGCTCGGGGTTTAAGAACTCACGAGTCAAGTGCAAGTACTGCGGCTACGAGACAACCAAGGGCACTACTCGTCAAAAGAAGCACTTACTTTGCCATTGCCCCAATTACAGAGGGCAGCAATAGTCTCAGCAGTCTCAACTTACTCAGTACTTTTCTATAGTAGACAAGACCTTTAAGTAGATGCTTGATAAGCTTGCTGCTAGAGCAATTTTTGCTGATAGCCGTCTATTTAACCTCTTCGAGTCTAAACAAATACAGATTCTATTAAGCAAGCTGAATACTGCCTAGCAACTACCGTCTTGTCGCTAAGTATAGTAGCTGCTAGCCCCGACTTATTCTGAGTACTACAACCAAGTCTAAGATATCCTCGACCAGACAGAACGTATTAATATAATCTTTGATGCCTTAGACAATATCACAAGTCATCGAATTATCAATATCTCGATATAGGTGGCAAATAGTCCGGTGTTCTATTAGAAGACGTTTAATATAGGAGAGATTCAATATATAGCTGAGCACTATACTGATCTTTTGTATCCTGAGCTGGAGATAATTTGTAAGGGTAACTTCTTGTAAATTAACTTGCTTTGCACAGATATAGATAGCGTGATGAGGAAAGCTCATATGCATTTGGCTGCAAGAAAGGAATTCTAGCATTGCTTCTTTTCCCTCTGCAATCCATATGGGTTACAGCTACTCATCAAGGATATCCTAGAGCTGCCGTTCTTTAAGGAAACATTTAAAAGCACTACATTAATTGTCACCTTCTTCAAGAAGTCAAAACTACAGTTAGCTTGATTAAGAGAGGCACAAAAGGCAGCTTGGGGCCACCATAAGGCGTTTTTATCCGTATAAGTCTTTAAGTTTTTCTGACTCCTAGCTATAACTAACCGCTCGCTTTAGTGTAATTACACACTGGGGCAGCCAGTTCAATGCTTTACGGTCAGTTTTACGCTGTAAAGAGCCTCTCCAAACATATACTCGCCGTTCTGACATGAGGGCAGAGCTAGCCTCCGGGTCTCTCAAGCTTCTTCCGAGGGTGCTGGAGTCTGTCAATAACCCTTACTTCTGGATACGCCTAGAGACTGTTTTGGCTATAATTAAGCCTGTCAGCAGTTGTCAGTATGCCTTAGAAGCCGATTGGGATCATATTGGCCATGTAATTCCTTGTTGGCTGGAGATTAAAGTAGAATAGAAAGTACTTGACAATTCTTAGCAATATAAAGACGTAAATTTCAGCAAGCTGTATTCCGTATAGTTAAACCGGATAGACAAATAGACATATGATATTTATTATATAGGATTTGTATTAAGGCCTGATATAGTCGGGACTAAGCTTGAAGAATAGCTGATGATAAAAGTACTTTGGTTCTTTAAGTTAGTAGTTAATCCTGCTGACTACCTTTATGTTGTTCGAGAATTTAACTACTTCCGAGCACAATTGGGCGGCCAGTTTGCTGCGGGAGGCTTAGTCTATTTAAAAGAATAGACGCTATTAGATGCTTAGATGCTTCTTAATAATTAGGGCAGCAAGCTGGCTACACTTGCTGTCTGAATCTTTAGAACCATAGCCAATTCAGTTCCCTTAGAGAGATCATTCTCGGCGGTTAACTTCCTCTACAGCAAGACATGCAACAGGCTCACACCAGCCAATGCTAACAAGTTGGCGTTCATCTACATAAACAAACGGGTGCTAGAGAGGATAACACAGTCTCAGAATCAACCTCTTGATTATCGCAATAAGGTTGATTCTACGGTAGTTAGCTGGGAAGATTTGACAGAAGACAGTTGGCTTACTCTCAAAGATACGTATATAGAAATCCATTACGCATCAAGTCTAGAAGTTGACGCTGTTATCGGCGAGTTTACTCACCAACCCGCCTCCGACGGAGAAGAGACAGTTGTGGATACATTTGAGGTCCAAGATGGGTCAGAGAGCGAAGGAACGGGGAAAAAGTTGACCTAATTTGGCTTGGTTATTTGTATTATATGACCCTTGGGCAGCTTCATATACGGGTAGTTATATTGCAATAAAAAGCGCGCTTTTTATTCGGAATAAAAAGCTGCTTCATTATAATAAAAAGCAGTTTAATACACATGTGTATTAAACACGTGCCCATCCCTAAAGTATTTTAAGTGCCGCTTAATTAGGAAATTAGCTTAAGAGAGTAATTGCGGGGTAATATTTAGCTTTAAGGTACCTTTAAATATTAGGGGCTTCCTGTAAAACTGAGGTATTTGGTGGGCGGAGAGCTGGAGCTAGGTGGGTGGACGTGTAGAGCTGGGTGGGCGGACGCTGGCTGCACATACGTCTTCTATTTGCAGTGCGGCGAGCTTGCCCGCGTCGATGCGGTGCATTTCCCCGTCTGATTCCCGGCTCAGGCCATGCTTTCCACCGCACATCACTGCCATATTCTGGGTCCGGAGTCATACTGTTGCGCCCGTGCGCGGAGAGCGAAGCGGTGTAGGGCCATTGGACCTCCTCCTCATCGTCGTCACCTCCGGACGCGAAGAGGTGCCAGAGCGAGTGTCGAGCTGAATAGGAGGATAGCTCTCTGGTGCCCTCGGACCGGGGGCTTCGGCTTGGAGTAATTGATTTACCTGTATAAGTATAGTATAAACGCAAGACTTTACATTCTTATTCTGATGAAGCTCAAATCCAAATCCCGGATTTCAACGGAATGAGGAACTGAGCTGAAGAAAGAGATTTTCCCTCCCTGTCCTGTAGATTTCTTCTCTGTATTGCCTGATGGGGCGTTTGAAAGAGAACCGCAATCGAAGACTGTGAGTCCTCCGCTTCTGTTGAGAACAACTCTCAATGGAACAATCGATGGTATACTGACAAAGTCCCCTGTAGGACCAGTAGAATCGCATTCAGTCCCGCCCCTTACAGAAGCACGAAAATGTGTAAGCATCGTCGATGGCTTGAGCTGAGGGCAAGGCAGCCGTCGGGCGAGGTCCGAGGCGACTGAAATGCTTTAGACAGTTGTGTTTAGCCTCAGCCTGGTGGGTTTTGGCCTTAAGGGCTCTGCCCTATTAATATATTTGCTATGCACAAATATTCCAAACCGGAAAAGGAGAGAACACGCTTAAACTACCTATAACACCCACAAATTGGTCAACTCATACTTAGAGTCTATGTGGCGTACATATCCATGACAAGGGAGGCATGCTCATTACGTAGGTAATGAGCAATCCTTTCGACATAGTTGATGAATTTCGACCTCTTTGCCTCGAGTCTCTGCAGTCTGAACTCATCAGCCTCACCTTTCTTCCTCAGTTCACACATTTCTGCTTTCCAATCTCTATCAGAATCCAGGCGTTCTTTGAAAGATTGTTGCATGGCACTTTCGCGCTCAGAGTACTTCGCCAGTCTACTCAAAATTCTGGCTTGCTGTTTTTGCTCTTTCCGGTCGACTTTAGAGAGCCACTTCACGAATTTACCAATCTCTATGATAGCGTTCGTCGTTATAGTGCTTATTGACACAGCCGGTACGTCGGCAGCCAGAATCGGTACTGCCGTTAGCGAGGTTCCGTCGGTCGAAGAAGGGTCGACTTCACGCAGAACATCTTCAACGGTGTTCAGCTGCAGTTGGCGGGAGTGCCCTCATGCTTACTCTCCAAGCGGGTTTCGTCAAGCATATCGCGATGGGCAACCTCATCGTCGATTGCGCTGCTGCAAAAGTCGCTGTCAGTGATGTTATTGGATTGGAGGCAATTTGGATTGGACTGGATTTGTCGGAAAATGGCTGGACTGGATTTGGGTTTCTCGAAGATTTGGACTGGATTGGATTGATTGGCAACCAGCTCCTGGAGCTCCAATGGTCTAACCTGATAAGGCAAGAGCTAAGCCTAATTGAGTGGTCATGAGGAGTCTCCCGTCGCAGCTGCCGTCGCAGACCACGACACGACGCGCGAACTATCGTTCCGCTATTGGGTTAACATCCAACGCGTGCAGATTGCTACGCTATTAAAAGCATGGAGGCAAACGCGTCGCTCGCGACTTCAGCAGTCCTTCTACTGTGGCAGACGTGTCTGAACAGTCCACTCACCAGCTACACCATGGCCACTATCTCCAGCTATTTCGGTGCTGCCAGCGGTCGCCGTCCTGATTCTGACAGAGTTATTCTTGCTCCAACATATATTAGTCCTCGCCCAAACGACCCCGACGGAACCCTGATCGAACCCGACGAATTCAAGCTGAATGGGAAGCAATATGTACGCTACTCTGTTGTGGCAAAGTCCCAAAAGCACCCCAAGAAAAGGACATCAGTCGTCTGGCAGTATGGTGAAGACATACAACTCAAGCAGGACCCGACGAAGACGTTCTGGTACTGTTATCTGTGCGAACAGCAGCAGCGCCAACAGGGACTTCCTATTTCCGGCAAGGGCAATTGTACTACCTTAAACCACCTGGAATCGAAACACCAAATCATCGCTCACGGCTCCGGATGGACGTCATTGAAGCCAGCGAGTGCTTACGAGCTTGGTATGGTCGCCCGGAGCAGAAGGCATTTGATGACTCTGCCATCGGTTTGATGGAGGGTGAGGCAGGGAGTACAGTTGGGGCGGATGGGCTGGGTGAGGGAGAGGAAGGCGGCGAAGATGATGGAAGCGAGAAGAACATACTGGAGACGCAAGTTGCTAGAGAACATGAGCTCCGTAGTTAGGTGGTGTCATAACCCAAGGACAAGAACAGTTCTACTCCAAGTCTGCTTATTCAGCGGCTCATTGATTGTCCCAAAAGGGTAAAAATATGAACTGGATCGGTTCTGGATATCCTGGAGGCTGCCTGTCCCCACGTCTGGACTGGATTGGATCGAGGCTCGGATCCAGCTCCAATCCAATCCAATAACATCACTGGTCGCTGTTGCAAGGTCGCTGTTGCAGAGGCCGCTACCTTCGTAGTTGCCCGTGCGGATGTTTCCGTCACTGACCTCGCTTTCCGTGTGATCCTGAGTTACGTTTGTGCATGTTATCTCCCAACAATCTCCGGAATTGGCCGGCGACTAGATTGAAAGTGTGGAGATTTTTGAATGGTGGATGTTTTTATAATCCACCCGCTCCGTCAGACCCAGTTTAGGGAAGGTGTCCCAGACCATTTCAGGCTCCCCTTTTTGAAATGCTGTGCACCTCGTCAGCGTAGATAGGGCAAAAATGGGTCCAAAGTCGGTACCGAACAGCCACCTCTAATCATTTGACGGTGATCCATCCTTAGTGTTCATAATTTTCATGTTCCCAGCCAAGATGTGTCACGCAACATGATTCCTTCGCAAGCCCCGCCACCATACGTGCAGGTATTTACTCTACGCAATAAAGCTAGGCAAGGGAGGAACCTTGAGCTACGGGTAAGAGGGTGGTAGTGCCGGGTGGGCATGGCAGGCCCACCTCCCAACGACAAAATGGGCCGAAGGATCGTTGGTAAGCCTGTGGCATGGCCAAGAGTTTTAAACACTCAAAGAAGTTAATTTGATAAAAAGTTCTTAAGAAGTTGGCGCGTAGAAGGTGCACTGCCGCTACCTTTCTTTGTCGAGATGCCAACCGCCTACGTCCTTGAGTCACTGGCAAACTCGCTGCAAAGCCTCGTTGACCGGGGTGGGCTTTCGACAAGCGTTCCCGCTAACCCAATAGTCAGAATGCAGGGCCTTAAGGGTCTCAAGACCTCTGGGGGAACCCGGGCCAAAGTCACTACTTCTCGGGACGGCCACTGCTTTGGTCTTTTTTTCTGTCACAGGGTTACGCTGGTAAGTTGCGTGGCTGTGACTATATGGAAGTGGCCGCCTGGTCGCGGCCCGTCTGCGTGCGTTTTCTATATAAAGGAGGACGAGTGACAGCTGAAGGCTCGTACCATAACCATCGTTGGAGGCCGCCCGTGTTTTTCCAGCAACGTCGCGTGCCTTCCCCACACGGTTGGTGAAAACTGCCACTCAAATATTTAAGGCAGCCTGTTCCACGCCCCAGCTTTTTGCCTTCTTTTTACGAATGGTAAGCATATCGAAACGGACCATTCTCTGCTACTCATCACTCACTTCGACTGACCCAATCATCCATCTGCTACATAACGCAACAACTAACCTGCTTTTTGGGCATAACCTCCACATCCGGTAAACCTTTACTCTCGGATCCGTCAATCTGTCGTCCAGAGCTAGAACACATGGCTTGTGGTCGTGACCCTAGCACGACCAAATTTCCCGGACCATGAATACGACACCCTGACAACTATCATTCTACACATTCTACCGGGACAACCACTACCACGCAAACAACACTCACTGGATCGTGGGAACCAGAACCAGCCGGATGATGAGCTATCTATAGCTCTTGATGGACTTCCGTTGTGTTAACTTGTGAAGGGGGACTACGGTGGGGTTTGAGGTTTAAGGAGTAGAGCTGACATCGAGTAGTACTAATAACTCTTTCTTTAACTTATCTCTTTAATATCTTATTAATAAAATTAGTTCTAATTTTACTTTCTGTTTTAAATAAGTATATATTATATAATCTATATACTTATATAACGTGGTTGGACAGTCAGTGGCGGAGGACAGTAAGTGGCGGATTTTCAGCAAAACTACCAACTTTAGCCAATCCCAGCACCCACCCAGGGCAGAAAGGTCAATTGTATTTGGTACCAATTGGTGCCAACTGCTCTGAATTCCTTATTTTTGATTGATTCCATGAATTTGGAGTTGTGGTGGGGTTGTAGTGCCAGTCTGAAGATTTAAAGTTTTGGTGGGTGGGTTTGTTTTTGGTGCAGATCGCGTCCCCATTTTTCGCGTTAGTCTCGCATTACTCTACCTACTTAAACATTCAACACGCTAGAAATCAACAACCACTATGCCATTTTCCCTCAAAGAAGATAGGATTACTCTAGCTATTTAAGCAATTGAGAAATCCAAGAAAAACGATAAAAAACCCTTAAGTACGTGTCAAGCTGCACGTATATTTAATGTCCCTGAAACTACGCTCCGCAGAAGGATGAACCACCAACGCAATCGCAATAAATCACGCGTCAACTATTATAAACTTGACCCAATTGAAGAGCAAACACTGGTCCGATATATCATTGAGCAAGATGAGCGAGGATTTCCAATGTGGCTTTCTGGTGTGGAAGATATGGCCAACCTTCTGCTGGCATTGCGTGATGGCAAGCCTGTTGGTACCAAATGGGCACGACGCTTTGTGGATGCATAACCAAGCTTGAAGACTAAGTTTAATCGGCCTTATGACTACCAGAGGGCCCTCTGCGAAGATCCAGAGGTTATTGGGAACTGGTTCCGGCTGCTTCGCAACATAATGGCCAAGTATGGGGTCATAGATGATAACCTGTACAACTTTGACGAGACTGGCTTTATGATGGGCATGATAACTGCATCAATAGTTGTTACATGTTCTGATCGACATAGAAAGGCTAAATCTGTATAGCCTGGAAACCGGGAATAGGCAACAGCTATTAAATGCATTAATGTAAAAGGCTGGTGTATCCCGCCATTTATCATTGTGCAAGGCGCCTACCACCTTGCCAACTAGACAACAGAGTCAGGCTTCCCACTAAGCTAGATAGTTAAGCCTACTCCAAATGGGTAGACGAATAATGAGACCGGTCTTAAATGAATTTAGCACTTCGACAAGCATACAAAGCTACAGACCAAGGGTGTATACCGGATGCTTATCCTTAATGGCCATAAGAGCCATGTATCAGTAGAGTTTAAGCAGTATTGCAAAGAGCATAACATTATCTCTATCAGCATGCTACCGCATTCTTCTCATCTGCTCCAGCCATTAGATGTTGGATTATTCTCGCTATTAAAGCGTGCATATGGTGATGAGATCAATCTCTTCATCCGGGCCTCTATTAACCACATCACCAAGTCTGAGTTCTTTATTGCATTCAAGGCAGCCCACGACAAGATCTTTATAGAAGAAAATATGAGATCTGGGTTTAGAGGAGCTGGGATTTCTCTATGGGACCCAGATTTAGTTATTTCCAAGCTAGATGTCCGCCTACAAACTCCGGTACAATCCCTTTCTGTCTTACCATCAAAATGGGAATCACAAACACCCTCTGATGCTCAACAGACTGTCTAGCAATCAAGTTTTATCAAAGACAGAATATTTGCCCATCAGGGAAGCTCCCCTACACCAATTATGGAGGCTGTTGATCGACTAGCGAAGGGTGCACAAGTAATGGCGCACTTACTCACCATGATGAGCAAGCAGATCCGCACACTTCAAGACGCCAACATGGCACTCGCCAAACGCCGGAGGGCTAAAAGAAGTCGAGTCCAGTTTGGAGGGGCCCTTAGCATTGAGGACTCTCAAGCAATAATTGAAGAAAAACAAAAGGGGAAGCGGCCAGCTGGTGAAATGGCTGGTGGTGCTGAGGAGGCGGTCCGCGGCGGACCGACTAAACGACGATGTGGCAACTGCGGCGAGACTGGGCACAATGCAAGAACTTGTGAGAAAGATGTAGAAGAGTCTAGTCAGTCTGATTCTAAGTAAATAATAGCATATTTTCAAGCGGTCCGCGGCGGACCGCCCAAATAGTTGGTCTGGCTGGTGTTGATTGAGGTTGATCCTGCATGGCTGAAATGCTCTATTTTGGTGGGGAAGCTGATTTTCCTACCAAAAGTCTGCCACTTCAGACTGGCACTGCAGCCACGCCAACTAGTCCAAATTAAGGAAATCAATTAAAAATAAGCAAATAAGACCAGTTGGCACCAATTGGTACCAAATACAATTGACCTTTCTGCCCTGGGTGGGTGCTGGGGTTGGCTAAAGTTGGTAGTTTTGCTGAAAATCCGCCACTTACCGTCCTCCGCCACTGACTGTCCAACCTGCACGGACGGACCCTAGATCAAGTTCCCGTGTGCGACTTTTGCCACCGTCACACCTTGCGAAGCAAGCCTCCTTTGTAATCTAGTCTCAGTATGAACATATCCATAATCTTTGGAGACGCAGATGTTGTAACTGGAACCTCGCATCCTGTAGCAATACCTTGGTAGTCACCGTCATGGGCAGGTAACGGAGGCATGCGGGGACCTAAACTGGAGGCCGCACATGGTCAGGTAATCCATAGTTTCGAGAAACCATTATAAAAGCTTCACTTCAAGTACGATTCTCAGGCAGTTCCAGCAACACCTTGCATAACTTCAATTTTGAAACCTTGATTGCACTGAATCCTGCCTCAACATTTTAAACAGTTTAAGTCTTTGCTCCACCAGTCTTTATCAACATGACTACCCCAACGACTACGCGCGCCTGGATGGTAACCGGGATCCATAAAGACGATTTCGGAGGAATTGAGTTGCGGGATGGAGTGACAGTCGCTTCTCTAGGCGATCACGATGTCCTAGTCAAAGTCGAGGCCGTCTCTTTGAACTACAGAGACCTGGCGATCCCCCGAGTAAGCCGCAGCGATGACGATGTTGATGTAACTGCCGCTAACTTTCACCCAGGGCTTGTATCCCTTCGCAATGAAGACGCCGGTCATCGCGGGCTCCGACGGCGCGGGCTCTGTGCTGGCTGTTGGCACGAAGGTCACCGAGTTCTCCGTCGGCGACAAAGTTTGCACGCTCTTCAACGAGCTCCACCAAACCAACCCCATCACGCCCGAGGCAGTAGACAGCGGTCTCGGCGGCGCTGTTGATGGCACCTTGCGGCAATACGCCGTCTTCCCTGAACACGGCCTTGTGAAAGCGCCGGCATCGTTAACGGCAATCGAGGCCAGCACGCTCACATGTGCACCGCTCACTGCATGGAACGCTCTGTACGGACTGCAGTCGAAGGCAATCAAGGCCGGGGACTGGGTGTTGACGCAAGGTGCTGGTGGGGTCAGCCTGGCGGCTATCCAATTTGCCGTCGCTGCCGGTGCCACTGTTGTCGCAACGACTTCATCCAACGACAAGGTAGACACGTTGAAGAGGCTTGGGGCTTCGCATGTCGTCAACTACAGCGAAACGCCAACCTGGGGGGAGATTGCCCGCCAGCTGACGCCCAAGGGCCTCGGATTCGATCATGTCCTGGAGATCGGCGGTGCGGCTTCGGTGGCCCAGTCGCTCAAGGCGGTCAAGCTCGAGGGCGTCATTACAATCATTGGTTTCCTGACCTCGGCCGGCAACAGCGAGCAGCCTCCTCTCATGGATGCTCTGAACCATATCTGCACTGTGCGCGGCATCTTCGTTGGGTCTAGGGAGCAGTTCGTTGAAATGAATCGCTCCATCGACTCGAGCAAAATCCAACCTGTCGTCGACACGAAGATATTCGACTTCCATGACCTGAAGACTGCGTACGAGTATATGTGGGAGAGGAAGAACTTTGGTAAAGTGGTTATTCGGCTTGCTTGAATGTTTGGGCCCAAGGTACTTGGGCGTTTTAGAAACTAAACTGTAGAACTGTAGAAATTGACATTTCCAAATGTTTCAACAAGATGTGTTTTTGTGGTTCTTGGTAAGAAATATACGGCAGCTTGGCCCAGATCGATCAATAACGATTTTCAGGGGATAAGAAGTCATTGAAATACCCGCCTGTGGTGATGGGAGAATTGCTACTCGCATTGAGAACCAGCTGTTCCAAGCTGAGAGAATCAGGGAACATGTTGATATCAACGTCAAGCCAATCCTCGTCGCCTGGTTTCCACCAATCTCCAGATGAAGTGTCCAAATTGTCGATTCCAGGCTCATTTTGTAGACTAGCACCCGTGACGAGTTTATCTAGCTGGGTTACGAAGCACCGAGACAGACTCGCATACAGCCGGGCAGCAGAAGAAGTAGGCAGTAGTTGTGAGATGCTGTCCATGTACTCTGGAATGGCTCGTGCTTTCAGAGTTACCTGAGAAACTTCCCCAGGAGAGAGAATATTGCGCTTAACAGCCTGCCACCCAGGAGAGAAATATTAGCATTTCGCACTTATGTCGCGGTCTCTTGTTAGAACGCGAGATTTGGACAGACTAATTAAGCGTCTGTCAATAATGTAGCATTTACCTGGAAGATTTCGGCCAAGGCATGGCAGATCATGATGAAGTGGTTATTGGGAAGCCCCAGCTTCAGTTCCTGCAATAACGGATCAGTGAGCACGCTGTCGAGGACTCGAGAAGCAACAATGACTGCCTTTCGGCTAATTGTGTCAAGCTCTGGCGATTTACTGTCGTCCTTGTAAGTTGTGATGTCTCGCATCGCCTGGGCGTTGAGTACTAGGATGATGTGATCCATGTAGAAGGCTAGCAAAGATAGGCATCTGCCCGAAGGCGAGGCATCAGGGGCACATCTGACGCCACGAACGTGCTCCAGGGTTTCAAAAGACTGCATGTGCCACTGGGAGATGGACGAAAGGGTCTCAGGCTCGCTATTACGCCGTCGAAATGCATCAAGCTGTATGGTCTCGGTTAGTATCTTTACAGAATGAATAACGGTGGCTGTGAGGCTGTGCCCTACTAGAATCCCTCTCGACTCGACAATCCCACTAATCATCCGGTCGTGAGGGGTCGTGAATGGCTTTCGCCACCAATCGAATGCGGCCGGCGGCATCTCGTTCCAGGATACACAAGGGCGACGTCCGGTGACGATACCGAAGCTCTTGTCGGCGACGAATATGTAGAGCCATGTTCGTTCCAAGTTGCGTCGTAGACGCTCCTTGGACTCTTGGCTTGTGCCCGGAACAGTTGCATTGAGGTGTTCATTGATGGACTCGGGTCGATGGATGCCGATTTCTCTGCCGAGTTGCGCGGCCTGCAACGAGCGCGACCTCCTGTCAGCATTCTGTCACTACCTCGCGTTCGCCGTCTTCGCCATGGCTCTTACATGACTTAAGTATAGCCAGTACGGGTCCTCTGATCGTTTGCTTCGGACAGGGGCCCAGTACTGCATCAACACAATAGCTTGGATTGTCTCGGGACACCTGACAGACACGGCAATCGACCACTGCATGTTGCCCTCGGCTAAAGACAGCAACGCCGCGTAGATGACTCTGTCACGCGGCCTTGCAGAAAGCGCACAGCCTAGAGCACAGATGACGGAAAAGAGAGTAAAAGACACGGAATACACATATTGGGGAGTGTGCAGGACTAGGTCTAGCAAGCCGAGGATGGGGTTGCGGGTAGCGAAGAATCTGCCGTGGAGGTCAGCAAGCAAGGCTTGAATTTGTTTGGAAGATGCAAAAAAAGCCGTTGAGGTGTCATATCTATGAGTTTTAGCTAACAGCACTTACAAGTTGAAAAACAAATAAGCATCTTCCTTGTCGATGAGGCGGGCCGCTACGGGATCGCAGGCTGTTGATTCCAATTTGAATATGCTCTCGACAGGCTGGGCTGCCAGCACCTGCCAATCCCTCTGGAAGGTGGTTTGCGGAGCTAATTGATTATCAGACGATCAGCTACGGGCGTCACTGGAACACCGAAGCCAGCCAATGTGTAGGTCTCACCAAAATAACCGACGAGGCGCTGATCGACCGGGTTGATGCTACTAGCCTGATCTTGGGCTTGATATAAGGGCGAGCCAGCGAGAGACAACCGCATCAGGTTGCTCTCGCCTTCCCAGCTGACCGATGCTACGGCCTTTGCGAGGATGTCTAGGGGCGAAACCATTGACGGTTTCTCCTTGGGTTTCGTAGCGTGGGTACAGCCTGTATAGCAAGCCTCATCGGGTAAGGCAGGACGCTCGCGGATAGGAGAGACCGAAGTCCCCGATGTCGAGGAGGCAACGGCAGAAGAAGCCGACTTAATCATTTTGTCCGACGAGGATGGCGAGGAAGAAGACGAAGAAGAGGTGGCAGCCGCGTCGAGAATGGCTTTGACAACCTGGTCTCCCACAGGACTTTCGCTGATGCGAAGTAAGAGCTTCTCAACCGTGTCTGGTTTGCTGGTTCAAGTTAGTCGGGGGATGTCCTGACCATCGATGGGGACGAGTTGAGTAGAAGTAACTCTGTCTTACTTTGAGCTCCCGAATTTGCGACCGCGATGAGAAACAGCTGGGTAAGTGCAATCCCGACCTTGTGTAGAACAACGAGTGCTGTGACGGGGAACAAGGAAGCATTAGCATTAGCGAATTGTGGCGACTTCTTGAGGCGAGACGGGACTCGTGCGAGTCTGTGGATTGTTGCGCCGAAGTCGGTACATATCGAAGGTGCTGCTCTGGAGGAAGACATACCATGGCATCAGCCGATCGCATCTCTGCCTCAACGAGCGGCAGTGGAAGCATGCTGTGCGCTGACGAGACTCGGGGAGCATCAGGGTGGCATCACCATCGCCAGTGCTACTAGCGTCGTCCATGTGTGGCTGCGAAGGGAGGCCAGCACCACCCGCACCGTCATCCGCCCACGGCTCCGATGTTGGTGGTGGGGGCGACTGATGCCGCTCTTGGTCTCTGGTTCGGGTCTCGTGCGCCGGCATTGGAGCTGGCTCTTATGTCATCAGCTAATCAATGGTCATTTAATTATCGCAGCTCATGCGGAATTCCATGCTCGAGGCCATGATCCACGACAAAGGTGCGGGAAAGCCACTCTGTTGCTGATGCGCAAGCTTTGTCAAAGGCCGTTCTGCAAAAGGTTTAGGATGCTGAGCACGGGGTCTTGTTCTAGTCGCCGTCACGTCTTGCCCCACATTTTGCCATCATCAGACATTTTGCCACCACCCACTTGCTAGATCACCCACCCATTGCCATTCACTAGTGCAGCGCACATCGGACATTATTGGTCATTGAATGGCGGCCATCATCCCGCTCTGCTCATTCTGGTATAACATAAAGATGGTGCGCTTTCTTTTGAGAAAGCATGAAAACCACAAGACCAGGCCATCGGCATCAGTAATACGTGTCTAGGTCTCGCTAGTATCTGGGAGCACTGGGCCCCGGCTCCATATAGCGCGTTCCTAGCATCCAAGGGACTTCCACCAACTAACATGAAACCCCAGAGCATGAATGAAGAGCAGAATGCTCTAAAGAAAGCGCTGCCATGGTTACGATTGCCAGTCATCGCCAACGCCCCCATGAGCGGCCCAGCCACCAGCAGGCTTGCAGTGGCCGTCACCCGAGCCGGTGGATTGGGCCAGATTGGCTTCACAGGAGACCCTAGGCTTCTCGATGAAGAACTACAGTTGGCAGACACCCAGCTACAAGACATCATCCACCAGAACACTCAAGACGGACTCGCTCATATCCTCCCTATCGGTGTCGGAATTATTGTCATCGGAGCCGATATCGACGAATGGCTTCCAGTCATATCCAAGCACTCCCCAGCAGTCATCTGGCTCTCGTTTGGATCCTCGGCAGAGTTCAACACCTGGGTCATCCGCATCCGCGACGCATCCCCCAACACCAAGATATGGATTCAAGTCGGCGGTGTCGCCGCCGCAGTGGAAGCCGCTCAGGTGTGTCACCCGGACGCGCTCGTCCTGCAGGGCGTCGATGCGGGCGGCCATGGACACGCGAATGGGGCGAGCATCATCTCGCTGGTGCCAGAAGTGAGCGATGCGCTTGACCGTCTCGGTATCTCTGGCGTTGCCTTGATCGCTGCAGGCGGCATCACGGATGGCCGCTCCACTGCTGCCGCCTTGGCCCTGGGCGCGGCCGGGGTTGTGATGGGTACACGGTTTCTCGGCGCTCGGGAGGCCCAGCTCTCACCACGGATCCGCGACGCCATCCTCAGAGCCTCTGACGGTGGTCAGTCTACAGTCCGGTCGAGGGTCTTCGATGAGATGTGGGGACCAAGTGCTTGGCCTCAAATCTACGATGGCCGATGTCTGAGGAACCAGATGTACGAAGATGTCAGCGGCGGAATGGGCATGAGTGAGGCGCGGGTCCGACTGCACCGGATGCTGAGAACATGTAGCAGCCAGAAATTGTCTATTCAGGACACAGCGAGCATCTGGGCGGGCACGGGTGTAGGCATGGTCACCGAGATCGAGAAAGCGGCGGCGATAGTTGAGCACGTCCACAGTGATTCCATACGAATAATCGGGAAGCTTGGAACTGATGTTTAAGCAGACAAGCCTTATATTATTCAATGCTTTTAGGTCTAGAACTGCACTGCTGTAGTACCAGTAAATTTCCCATAGCACAGATTCGGGCAGGTAAGATTCCTGTTCGCACCGCAGCTGTGGAACGAAGGTCTAGCTTCCAGGGCACCATTCCAGAGAGGGCTAGCCGGGATTCGGGACTTCAGGAACATAAAAGGACGAACTTGGCCAGGTGTCGGGGTTCTTGCCAAGCAACGAAAATAATAAGCATAAAATCTTATGCGCATGAAGACCAGGCCTACGGTTGTTTGGATACATTAATTCGCAGTATCGACTATTGGTGTCGGATGAGTTGTACGTACGTAAAGTAAGTAGTTAGCGCGGATCGTCATCCGGCCGTCATCACCTCCTTGCCATGGTGGGGTTTGAAATATCCTCAAACCCAATAAACGATCTGTGCAAGTATGGCCCGGGATTTTACATGTTCAATCCTGCGCAACATGATTTGCAAGTCGCTCGCCAAGTCATATCATAATGAGCACTCTAGACCGCGATCCACCTCGTTACCAATCGCGGAACTCCATTGAAGATGTATGGGGCCAACGAAAAGCCTACAAACAGGAATGGCCCACGAGGGTGGACTATAGTTGGGACGTAGAGCCGGAAACATGGGTGCAGAGTGCTTGTGTTCTTTGCAGGTGCGTTTCTCAGACCCTACACGCAGCTCTCTGACGGGGTTCTGACAGCCTCGAGCAACGGCTGTGGCCTAGATATTGGCGTGAAGCATGGCAAGGTAGTGGGTGTCAGAGGCAGAGAAGATGACGGGGTTAACAAAGGTCGTCTTGGACCTAAAGGGCTACATGGGTAAGGTTATCGAGCTAAGATCCCGCAAGAATCAGTGAGACACTACTACTCTACAATAGGTGGAAAGCCATTAACAGTCCCGATCGCCTCACTCACCCTTTGGTCCGGGAAAACGGCGTTTTAAGGAAGGCATCCTGGGAGGAGGCCATGAAGCTTATTGTGTCTAGAGCAATAGACCCGAGTGCCAATCCCACCAACCACAGTATCGCATTTTATACATCGGGCCAGCTGTTTCTCGAAGAGTACTATGCTTTAGCTCTAATAGGCAAAGCAGGCCTCAATACGCTCCACATGTACGGTGCAAACTGAAAGGCCCAGCGAGTGTTATTGGCATCCTTCTAACTTGCACATACGGATGGCAATACTCGTTTGTGCACGGCCACGGCTGCGGCGTCGATACGCGAATCATTCGGCTGCGATGGCCAACCAGGATCCTATGCCGATATTGACTGCACAGACTGTCTCTTCATGGTAGGCCATAATGTTGCGGCAACACAAACAGTGCTATGGTCAAGGATCCTAGACCGACTGGACGGACCGGATCCGCCTAAGCTAATTGTAGTCGATCCACGTCTTACGGAGACTGCGAGGAGAGCCACTATCCATCTCACTCCCCGTGTCGGCACAATCTGGCACTCCTCAATGGAATTCAGCACCTTATGTTCGAAAACGACTAGATTAACCATCAGTTTGTCTCCCGGCATGTAGTTGGCCTGGATGAGGTGAGAGCCAAGGTGAAGGACTACACTCCTGCACGCGTGGCTTCCATTACCGGAGTTCCCGTGGAAGATCTTCAGCAAGCAGCCCGGATCATCGGTTTCACCAAGTCACTTTTGTCCACCGCCCTTCAGGGCGTCTACCAATCCAACCAGGCTACTGCAAGCGCCTGTCAGATTAACAACATCAACTTGGTGCGGGGATTCATCGGGAAACCTGGCAGCTCCGTACTCCAAATGAATGGCCAGCCGACGGCGCAGAACAACCGCGAGACCGGGTGCGATGGTGAGTTTCCCGGCTTACGTAACCACCAGAACCCAGCGCACATGGACGAGCTCGCTCGCCTGTGGAACATCGAGGCCACTCGGCTGCCGCACTGGAACGAACCAACGCATATCCAGAATATACTCAACTACATCGAGAATGGATCTATCCGCATGATCTAGATCTCTGGCACAAACCCGCTCATGAGCCTTCCTGATCTGCCCCGTATTCGTAAACTATTTACGGACCCGGAGCTCTTCGTCGTCTGCCAGGACATCTTCTTGACGGAGACTGCCGCCGTTGCCGACGTAGTATTGCCTGCCGCGCAGTGGGGCGAAAAGACCGGCACTTTTACCAATGCAGACCGCACGGTGCACATATCCCATCAGGCTGTGGCTCCTCCGGGAGAGGCCAGGTCGGATCTCGAAATCTTTCTGGACTTTGGTAGGAGAATGGGATTCCAAGACAAAGATGGCAAGTCTCTGTTCCCATGGACACATCCCGAGGAGGTCTTCGAAGCGTGGAAACGGATCTCAGCGGGCCGCCCCTGCGATTACAGTGGGCTGACATACGCCAAACTGAGTGGTGCCTCTGGGATCCGGTGGCCTTGTAACAACAAGCATCCCTGTGGAACGGAGCGTCTTTATAGCGATGGCGTCTTCCTCACCGACATCGACACGTGTGAAAGCTTCGGCCATGATATGGAGACCGGCGCCCCCTTATCCAAGGACGAGTACATGACATTAAACCCAGCGGGTAGAGCCATACTGAAATCCAGCCACTATTTCCCATCGCTTGAAGAAGCCAATGAAGACTATCCGTTGACCCTCGCTACTGGCCGGAAGGTCCATCATTTCCACACCCGGACGAAAACAGGACGGACGGCATTACAGAATGCCTGTCCAGAGCCGTATATCAGAGTATCTGAGGCGGATGCAAGTCGACTCAATATCTCGGACAACGAAGTGGTGGTTGCAAGATCTCGGCGTGGTGCAGTCGAGATGCCTGTTCGAGTTGGCGGGATCAAGGATGGCCAGGTTTTCATACCCTTCCATTTTGGCTACTGGGATTCCAAGGATGGCAGATCTAGGGCTGCAAACGAGTTGACTATAGGTAAGTAACGTTTATTGGCCGTGATTTTCGCTGATGTTACGTGGCTGAATAACTACAAGCCCAGTGGGATGCCATCTCGAAACAACCCACATTCAAGGCTGGCGCAATTCGTATTGAGAAGCTTCCTGAAGGAACAGGCCCATTCGCCCGCGAAGAGCAATCTGCAGCCCTCAAGCGTGCAGCCAGCAAAGAAGCGGCGAGCGAAGCCACTCCGGCTGACCTCACTGACAGGGAGCGAGCCCTTGAGCTCTGGCTTGGGGAGACCTACGCAGCGCTGCCCACAATTCAATCCGCAATCCAATTTCATCCAATTCAAGCCAGCAATTCAATCCAATTCGGCCTACCCGCAAGACAAGGCAATTCAATTCGGGGCTCACTGGGAATTGGATAGGATTGAGGTCATGCATGTCACGTGTTAGTGAATGAGATAGTGGCTCAACCTGTGGCTCAACCTCTCAGCGCCTAGCCTAATTAGGCCCTTGCCCGTCAATAACAACCACCCCGCGTCCCAATTGACGCGTTTACTGCTATTTTTGCTGTTTTTGCTGTTGTTGTTTTGCTGCTGCTTTTGGCCCCACAGCTGCCAACTTGCCTTCCTTCATCAATTGCCCTGATTGAAGCAATTCAGAGTCATATTTATCCTTATCTTCATCATCGTCACAATGTCTTCGGCACCCTCTTCATTACAGCAAACTACCCAAGGCAGTTCTAACATCTTCCGTGACATCTTTAAACCACGCCGTTCCATTAAGGAACAGCTCGGTGGAGCCCTCGAGACAGTTCTGCCGGTTGGTACCCAAATCACAGATCTTCCAAATGCAACCTGGAATCAACGCCACTTTGTCCTTAAGAAGCAGTTACATCAAAAAAAGACAAGGTCGTCCTAGATCCAGAATCACGGAATATTTCTCGTTAAGCTTAACTACGACGGTAAGGAGCTAAAGGCAGCACTCTGGTCTTGTCGACATTATGATTCAGCCGGAAGTCCCGAGTTATTCGGCGCCAAAGCAACATCGGCCTCTATATCTCACCTTCAGAAGTAAGTCTGTTTCAATAAAGCTATTCAGATGTCCAATTGACTGGCCCAAGGAAGCACAGGATCCTCAAATCTTCAACCTTTGATACTAATGATACCAAATCTTCTGTCCTTAACTTACAGCTCGATGCTGCTTCTAAACAACCTCGTCTTGGACATTTGTCAGTACCTCAATCGACAGTTAAGCGTATTCGAGACCTCAACGTCGGGCTTACAGTTAATGCAGACCTTCCATTTTCGACAGTATCCAGTCAATATCTACAGCAGATCTTCATGACGTTAGATGCCAACCTAGCAGCACAAGTGCCTTGGAGTAGGTCCACTGTTCGGCGGGACCTCAACAAGATCTTTGCGTTAAAGAAGGTGCAGATCTGTTAACAACTTCGTAAAGCTATCACAAAGATCCATCTTAGCTTCGATCTTTAGACGTCACCAAACAGGTTCGCGATGATGGCGGTCCATGCGCACTTTATCGACAATAAGGGCAAGCAGCAGAAGGTCCTCATTACCCTCCGTCGTCAATTGGGCTCTCATAACAGTAAGAACCTCGCTCATACGCTCAAGAAAGTCGTCAGGAACTGGGATATTCAGGATCGAGTTAGAACTGTGATATCTAACAACGCTACAAACAACGATACCTGCCTCAAATACTTATATCCCTGCCTTAACAGTTTGATAACGCCAATTGGCGTCTAAGAGCGCCGGGTACGTTGTTTTGGTCACATCTTGAACCTTATTGTGTATGCCTTCTTATATAGGGACGACGCCGACTCTTTCAAGCTTCAATTCCTTCTGTTTGAGGTGCTACAACGCAAAGAAGATGACTTACAGCATTGGCAACAAAAAGATCCTGTCGGGAAACTCTATAATGTTATTCGCTTTATCAGAGCTTTACCTCAACGAAGCAAAGCATTCAAACAGACTGCTCACAAGGTAGAAGAAGAAGAGTTCTACCTTCATGACAAATCAACTGCGGAGCTTGAGGTTATCCAGAACAACGAGACGCGCTGGAACTCGACGTATCTGATGATTGAACGCGCCTTCAAGAAGCAGGATGATATTAACAACTTCATCCGGCAACTGGAACGTGATCCTGATCGCTCAAAGCACGTCCCTACTCAAGACCAGGGTGGACCATCAATCAATGGCTTCAACGACGTTGATCAATATATTGAAATCAATCAACGTCAACGTCAATCAACGGAACCACCGCTTATCTAATCAATCAATCTACGAGAAGCCGTCAATATATTGAAACCGTTGATTGGCGTTGACGCTAGACAGGGGTTTCTCCCTGCGACCAAAATTGGGTGATAAGCTGTTAGCTCTTGATACTCCTAAGCGTGGAAGACTATATAGAATGCTATATTTCTTAACATGTAGTAACAATAACAATATAATCGTTACCCAGCGACGCGTCAAGTAAACGCGCCGTCGAAAGATTCCTGTGTAAAGGAAAGACAATTAATACCATTACCAGCTACTACGTCGAAAATGGCCCATGACGTACCGACTACATTAACACCTGGGAACCTGACTGCCGAAGAAGAGAGCCACGTCTTCAAGATCTTCAAGGGTTTCTTGTTCTCGGAGAGAAGCAACGAGACGCGGTCTTGGGTGTGGGACTACGGGCTGGACATACAGTCGACTACCGAGCGAAAATGGGTCTGTGTGCCATGTATCCGCAAGAAAGAGTCTCGGCCGGCTTCCTATGAGTACAAGGGCACCCAAAACGCAGAAAACCACCTGTGGAAGGCCCACGGTAACTGGGATCCAACAGGGAAACGGATAGCGCCGTCAACCAAGAAGGGAGGGAAGCGAGTATTTGCCTCTGCATCAGACTTCTGGCAACTCAACCGGCATGATCTAAAAGAACAAGCCATCGCTAACAGTATGATCAAACACTTCGATTGCGGGCACTTTCAGAGGCTCCTTGTCAACTGGATTATCGATTCCAACCTCTCCTTCCGTTAGGCGGAAAATCCTCGATTGCGTTCTATTTTCGAATACCTAAACCTATTAGTTGCAGTCAGAGACGCCCATATCTCGAGGCAGACGATACGGCGAATAGCTGTACGACAGTTTGAGGCACACAAGGACGGAGTGAAAGAGGCCTTGCGGGCAGCACCTGGCTAGGTTCATATTGCTTTCGACGGCGCAAGGATGAGGAATCGCCATACTCTATACGGGATAACGGCGGTATATCGAGATAGCAGCAATCAACCCCAGAAGGTTGTGCTTGGTTTGCCAGAGTTGATCAATCGCTATACTAGCAAACACATTGCTACTGAGATGCTTAACATTATTCGCTTTTTCGATCTAGAAGATAAGGTTGAATATTTTACACTTGATAATGCGGGTAATAACGATACTGCCATGGCAATTATCGGTGGTCAACTCGGCTTCAACTATCTCCATCGCCGTGCCTGCTGCGTTGGGTATATCATTAACCTGGTGGTAAAAGCTCTACTGTTTGGAAAGGACGTTGAGGCATTTGACGAATCTATCGAGAAAGGAGAGCTATTGGCGCGCGCGGCGCACGACGAATGGATGAAGAAAGGCCCTGTTGGAAAGGTTCACAACTGGGTTGTATGGGTGCATCGATCAGATGTATTGACCAACTTGCTCAAGCAGTTGCAACAAGACTCTATCGATGCATCTACTGATCCTGAGGTTCAGAAGCTCCGTCCGCTCGAAGTCATCCTCGACAACGACACCCGTTGGTTATCACAATACTACATGATCAAACGGGCGCTCAAGTTGCAGCCTTTTTACGAAGAGTTCATGCTAAAGGCAAAGAAGGTATTCCAGGAAGCCCGTAAAGGCCAGACTGGGATCAAAATACCTGCTTGCCTCGAAGCCAAGAGCATGATTAACGACAACGACTGGGAGGTCCTCCGAGCCTTTGACGGTATCCTCGACGACTTTCACGTTGTGATCAAGGTCCTTCAAGGCGATGGTCAAGTCCGCAAACGCCGGTTTGGTACCAACGAGGCGTTTGGCCGTATGACGGATGTGCTCGAGGCATTCGAATTCTTACTTGGCAAGCTAGAAATGGCGAAAGCACTTATCAAGGACTACCCAGAGCCTGAGCACTTCGCTGTCAATGTGAATTTAGGCTGGGCAAAGCTTGATAAGTATTACAGGTACCTCAAAGAGTCGCCTGTTTATTACGCCGCCACTGCCTTAAACCCAGCACTGCGATGGGGATACTTTGAAGACGTTTGGAAGGAGGAGCATCCAGACTGGATTGACGAAGCAAGGGAGCTTGTTCAGAGCCTCTGGGTCTCTGAATACCGCGAGTTACAGCTAAAAGTAACCGCAGACGAGGTCCCTGTGGCTAAGAAGCGCAAGACGAAGTTATCATCCTTCGACATCTATCGAGAGGCTAATCGGCGAACTCACTCACCCAGACCATCGCCATTAGCACCTAACCAGCCCACGATGGATGAGTACGCCCGTTGGCAGTTAGATGTGAGCGCTACCGACTCAGATATCGAAGATCCGCTTCAGTACTGGATCAGTAAGGCGACAGATTACCCTCGTTTATCACGGATGGCCCTGGACGTCATGACAGTGCCGGCCATGAGCGCAGAATGCGAGAGGCTTTTTTCCGCCGTTGGGTTGATGGCGACGTCCTTGCGCAGCCGGCTCGACGCGAGTACGATAGAGCTTATCCAGGTCTTACGATCGTGGCTACGCGCCGGCCTTATGGAGAGTTTAGAGGAGGTGTTGACAGACGACGGCTGGCTGGAGACGCTGCTCAAAGTAGAAGAAGCTCAAGGGGTTGACAGTGGGGCGGATGATTAGGTAATTCAACTGCAGGGGGGTTTCAACGGCTTCAATCAACGTCAATTCAATCAATATTTACCTGCCGTTGACTCAATCAACTGATGAAGTGCTTACGTAAAGCGTCAACTCCATCAACGTTGTGGTGATGTTGACGTTGATTGATTGATGGTCCACTCTGCTCAAGACCACTTGTCTATTAACGATTGGCGCCTGCTTGGCGAGATCAAAGAGATCCTTGAGCCTATATACCGTCTCATGATGCCAAGGCTGTGGCAAAGGGGACGGCAACGGGCGCCTTTGGGAGGTTATGACTGGTATCGAGTATCTGCTAGAGTATCTTGAGGACTGGAAGTTACTCTATAACGATGATATAGAGATAACGGCGCCAATTTTGCAACAGCAAGTCTCTGCCCGCCAGCAAGCAGCAGGGGCACAATCTGAGCCAGCAGACGTTGACCCTACTTGGCCAATAACACCGCCTACTCTAATATCTCGCCCGAGTCGAGCTCGCCAATAGCCGGCCAAACTTGACGAATTTGAGGTCGAATATACACCACAAGCTCGCCGCCCCAGAGCTTTACCACAAGAAGAAGATGATGGATTTGATGAAGACGCGCTAATGCAGTATAGTCGGGTCGAATTGGCTGAATTCGAGAGACCTACGGCAAGATCTGTAAGTAATACCCTTGCGTTGAGCGGTAACTACCGCGCCTATGTCCGGACGTCAATTAACAACACATAGGTTAAGGCAAATGAGTATTATAATAAGCTTAGAGAGTCACCATTATTTTCTGCTGCTGTTATTTTACATCCAATATTAAATTTGACTTGGCTTGAGGCGAATTGGGCAGCACCGGAGCAGTTACAGTAGTTGCAAGGTGCCAAACAAGGGCTCCAATCCTACTTTGATAAATGGTATCCTGCATCAGCCTCGTCAGCTTTGCCGTCGCCAATTCAACCTCAACAGCCCCGGACGCAAAAGGAACCGGATCGATTTCTTCAATTCGTCAAAAGCAGGTCAAAGCAACAGCGGGTTAATATCGGCGGCGAGCTTGACAGGTATTTTCGGCTCGGCCAACAGGACGTTGAGGATCGTATTTAATGGTGGCGTGACCGGCAGAACCTGTTTCCGCGATTGAGTCAACTTGCTTTAGATATCTTTGCTATTCCAGCAATGGCAGCAGACTGTGAGTGTGCCTTTAGTCAAGCGAAGCTCGTGATGACGTCACAGAGGCTATCAATGAGGCCGACGACACTCGAGGCAGTCCAATGCTTGAAGAACTGGCTTCGACGCTCTTGTATAACTTTGGGCTGTTACTTTAGTGTTCAAGGTAGCAAAGAGGACGAAGGACGGGCGTCAGTACCGATATGAGCCCCATATAGCCACATAAGGTACGGTCAGGCACCAGCAACGGCCTCTGAGAAGGAGATCGCTGCTAGCAATTTTGCTTGCCAAGCCCTGGACCCCTGTTCAGCTTGCAATTCATTCAATCCAATCCAATTCAAGCCAATTCAGGGCTTTACTGCTCAAGGCAATCCAAGTTGAAGGGTCGACTTGGATTGAATTGAATTGTGTGCAGCGCTGTCGCGAAATGGTTCCGCCGATCCAACATCGATGTACGTCTCCGGCAAGCCACTCAAATCTGTCGCCCGCCCAGGCGAGACGTAGTAGCTAACACCATCACCGCCGGCTCGATCTCCGAGTACACACTTCCATGCAAACTGATTCGTGGCACCCGTAAATGTGCCACTATCCCAGTACTGCCTGCAACTGGTGCTGTTATTCCGGTCATCCAACATGGGGCACCTGAGAAGCAGGCCACAAAGCTGCGGCCCGCCCTTATCACGGGTCATGAGCGCGGCGCCAGCTGCAAGCGCACCACCTGCAGACCCGCCCTCAAGTAGCAGGCGTGCCGGGTCGATATTCAGTTCGGATAGATGTTCGCCGACCCAAAGCAAGGCAGCGTAGCAATCCTCGACGAGTGCAAGATCCTGTGCCTCTGGTGCCAGACGATAGTCAACCATGATCGTCACAGCGTCAAAATCAGTCGCCCACTTGGCGTCGGTACCCAGGTAGACATCACCTGCAAACATGCCTCCGCCATGTATGTGCACGATACCCGGTCGTGGGCCTTCTGAGGTCTCTGAGGACGTCATGATCACGAGGGGAATATCGCCCCTTGGCCCTGGAATGACTCAGTTCTCAAATTTGAGAGACGGGTTTGCTAACAAGTCTTTGGTCCCTTGTTCAGTGGATGCTTTCAGCCCTGCACGCGTCTGATCCACGAATGCCTGCGTAACTGTCTCCGGGGTCTTGGTGGACGCTGCCATCATGTCGACGGTCGCCTGCGTTGCAGGATCAAAGGGTGGGCGGGGAAGTGTGGCCATGGTGACTGAGCAGGTATCGGGTAGGTCAACACGATGTAACTGTATGAGGGGAAATGAAAGATGGCAAGGGGAATTTTGTTCACTTTGGCATCAAGATTCAGATTCAAGCCGGAACTGTCCGACACTGTGACACTGTTGGCGGTTCTTTATAACTAACCAGACAAAGCCATGCATGCTAGGTGCCGAAGGTCTACAGTCTAGCACAGCTCATTCTTCTGGATGTCGGATTGTTCCCTGAGTCCGATAACCGCGGGCTGAAACATTGTCGGATTGTTTTCATAGCCCGATAGCCCCGGCCAGTCACGGTATTTCGCAACCTCGGCGTAGATCAGCCACTGGTACTGTACAAAAACTTTCCGCGGTCTGTCCCTCCGAAGACTTAGAGTTTGCCGAACTGATTTCCGGACCCTGTAAGTGTGTGAGTGAGGACTGCTCCGGGTTAGCTGACAAATCGACAATATATTGAATGTTCGTGTGGGCTTATCACTGGACCTATCCCGAGGCTTCGACGCACTGGCCTCACGGCGCAAATTTCGGCACGGGGCCATAAAGCTTCCGGCTCGCAGAACAATTAGTAAGTACGGCGAGTTCGTCTACGTATCGCTTTTCGTCCGGATCCGGGGCTCCCAACTACGCCGCGTTTCTAATTTGTCGGTGTCCCGGTTAAAAAAACCCATCATCACTCCCACCCCCAAAGCTATCGAACGCCGGGCCAAACCAACCTATTGTCATGATCCGAATACGCCAGCTACGTACGATAATATTTTGTGAACCCAAACCCAAACCGAGATCATGTAGCAAGGCCGTCTCAACTTCAACAACCGAGTCGCGATCGTGACCGGGTCCGGTCGTGGTCTGGGGCGTGAACATGCCCTCCTCCTTGGCCGCTTGGGTGCGACCGTCGTTATCAACAGCCTTACCACAGCCACGGCCCAGAACACGGTCGACGATATCATCAAGGCCGGCGGGAGGGCTATCGCCTATGTCGGGAGCGTCACCGATCGAGCTGTGGCAGACATCATGGTGAAGAAGACGGTCGACACTTTCGGGCGTGTCGACATCATCATCAACAATGCTGGCATGGCCGAAGCAGCTCCCTTCGAGGATTACACTACCACCCAACTCTAGGATATGTTGGGTCTCCACGTTGGCGGGGCTTTCAATGTCACTCAGGCGGCATGGCCCTACATGCGGGAGCAGAAGTACGGGCGCGTAGTCATGATCACTTCGCACACCATGTTTGGCATTGCGGAACAGAGCATCTACGTAGCGGCGAAGCTGGCCCTTGTTGGACTGGCAAAATCAATCGCCCTCGAAGGGAAAAAACACAACATTTTCGTGAACGCGATCGCCACTTCGGGCTTCACCTCGACGGCAGCGAAGGCGAACATTGGCGAGGAGATGCAGTCATTAATGAAGCGATACTTGCCCCCCGCTGATGCAGCTCCCGTGGTCGCATGGTTGGTCCACGAAGACAGCAAGGCCAACGGCGAGGTTTTCGGCGTCCAAGGCAGACTAGCAACTCGGATCTTCTTGGCCGAGACCGTGGGCTTGCTTGGAGCTCCCGGAGGCAACTGGACTGTTGAAACCATCAGAGATAACTGGGATCAGGTGGTTGACGAAAGAGAATACTCCGCCTATTCCAGCGTCGAGGAACTTGCTGCGATAACTTTTCAACGACTCCCAAGTAGTCAGTCTTAGCTGTAAATAGTTTCGACGTGCCGCCGGTTTGTTGTTGAGAGGTGCCTCTTGAATACACGGGCCGAAACAAATCAGCAGACAAGCTGGGACTGGTAGCGTGTGTATCTGGTATCGTTGACGGAGGGCAAAGATATCTGAAGATTTTAGCTTAAGGCAGGCCTTGTATGCCACCGTTGGAACTGCCTGCTACCATGGTAAAAATTGGTGATTTCACAATTGTCGACTTGGTATGGAGAGCCAGGCGCTCGTCAACGGCAATGATATACTGGAACTTCTCAACAGGATCTATTCGCAAAAGACCACCCGTTGGACAAGGATTGTACATTAGTATCTCATTTGGCCTCTGATTCCCCTACCATTCGCGAACAATTAACCCTTCATCTCGTACCCAGTGGTGGTTCAGAAGTACAAACAGGTTCTCGAAGTGAAAAAAAAAAAAAAATGAGATCGCAGCCTTTTCCTTCTTTCGCTAGACCGTCCGCCTCACAGTCGGATCGTGTCCTAGTCGTTCCAGGCAACATGGAACACACAACATTAGTCGGCATTTTGTATCTGCTGTTATCCCTCACCTAAACACCTACAACTTTGGTGTCTAATTTCATCTATTTCAAATACTTCTCTGCCATATCCTTGAACGATACTTCCTCAAGAACTGGTCTTTGAATCAGCACTTCCTCGCTCTCGCCCCGTTCAAGCTTTGCCAGCATCTCAGCGGGATCAAATTCCGAGCCCAATGGATTCTTCGCAAACTCAGAGGTCTTCATGAACTCTGTCGCCTCCTCCATGGTCTTAAACGTGTCGATCTGTGTCTCGATCCGGTTCCCGTCCAGATCCTCATAGTAGATGCTAACGGTTGGCCCGTGGTTGACGCATCAGATTGGGACCACACCCGCGTCGCGGCGCTGGCGCCAAGAAGTCAACAAGTCGTGAAGCGTTGAGTAGGTGAATGCTATGTGGTCCATGCCGGAGGCGGTGGGGTTCCGCGGTGTTGTGCCCGGGACGGCAACGATGGCAATACGGTGGTGCTCCTCATCGTAGGTGAGGAACGACATCTGGTCAGTTTCATACGAGGCGTGGGCGCCGAGAAAGGTTTTATAGAAGTTCACCATGGGTACGAAGTTTGCGGTGTGGAGAACCACGTGCGCGAGCTTGTAGGGAGGTAGGACTGTTACTGGTGACATGTTGAAAATTGGCTTCCGTTGAAAGGGGCTGGATAGTGTTGGAAGTAGACTGAGACAAAATAGCGAACTTTGGATTCTTACAGGTACTGATAGGAAATGTGGAGTTGACTTATATACACGGACTTCTGCTAAAGCCCCTATTTTTTCCGATGATCAGTGAAGTCCTTAGTAGCAACCGCAATCCCCGGTCAAGCAATTATCATCAACGAACCGGAGTCTTCAGTTGTTCAACGATGGTCATGTAGCAGAACTGTCCTGCCGGCTTCGCGCCCCGATCTCGCCAGAAAGTTCGCCTCTCGGGGTCTCGGGTTCCGACCTAGCAAGAAACTGGCCAATTGAAAACACGCAGCACCTATTCTGTAATACTGACTACCGCATGATCGAAAACTTTGTCAACTACACTCCCGCGCGGCTGCCAAATCGGGGTGGGTGAAATGGAACATCACATGATGGAGGCCGGAGGGTCTAGATGACACCGTTTGTGCTTAGCCAGAACAGCCTATTGCTCTTGTCCCAGGCCACTTCCGCCCACCTCGCTGATGTAATTATTTGCAATTCTCATACCTCGCCATCATCCGTGTCCATCTAGCCCTGACCAGTCGCCTAGAACGCCCTCGCCTGCACTCCGAGAACTCTACGATAGGATGCAACCAAAGTTCATTCAATACCGGTGCGAGTGGAAGGGATGCAAGGCCAGTCTGAACAACTTAGAAACCCTGCGAAAGCACATCCGTATTGTGCACGCTGAGGAGGTTCAAAGGAAATTGTGTTGTCAATGGGCAGTCTGTGGAACCAGATTCTTTCGAACGCATGAGCCGCCAAAGGACCTCGATAACCATTTCGCCACCGCTCACTTACCATCACTCGAATGGCGCCTTGGGGACGGGCCCCAATGCCGCGGGGTTGTTACCAAGGTAACGTACCCGCTGCAGATCCCGGCCACCCCCCGATTCCGGCCACCCTCCGCTACCGACCTCCTCTTCATGAAGTCGCCGACCTCGTCGCCACCACGATAGTTGACCTCGCTTCTGATGGTGTATCCGATTCTTCTGAAGCGTCGCTGTCGCCTGATACTACCCCCGCTTCAATTTGCGTCCTCCGAATAGCCTCGATATCGGCGAAAAATTCATTCGGGTCAAGTTGAACCCTCTTCCTTCGCACACTTCTGCTGGCTTCAATCTGGCGTTCCAGCTCTCGTTTTTTTTGTGTAGACATCGTCAATTGAATGTCTTTCTGGTCCCAACTCTTGAGAATTTTTCTGAAGAGGTGTCGTTGTGTGGGGCTCGAGTGTCTCTGGCGGGCATACCGGGCGATCATACCACGTAACTCTTGCGATCGCTTTGGGGTCGCAAAAACGACCCCCTTAGGTCGACAAAAACACCGATCAGTGCAAAACTGGCTGCTGATTCCTTTCCCGACACTGTTTTTTGTCGATCTTGCTTCCTTTTGGCGATTTTCTTCAATAAAGTGACTTCCGAGTGCTCTGTGGCGAGAGATTGGCTAAAGACCCGTCGCCTGCCAGCCAGAGCGAATATTTGCCTCCGTAATTACCTCCATTCGGGCCTTGTGGTAGCAGTAGAGGAACCGCTTCTTTGCTACGTTTGATGAGGAATCGTAGCCGCCCTGCTGGCCAAGGTACTTCTTGAAGGCAGTCTTCAGCGGGCCGAAGATCGCAACGTCGAGGGTCTGCAGTAGATGGGAACAGTGGGCGGGTAAAAAGACGATATACACCTTATTCGAGAAGCATTCCCACATGAAATCAACCGTTGTATGGGTGTGATGACCGTCGATCACGAGTAATCGCCATTCAGAGGGGTCCTCTGGGGCCGTCAACGGTAGGAAGACTTTCCGAAGCCAGTGAATCGCGATGGGCTCTTCAATCCACCCCTTTTTTGTTGCCGTGAATTGCCAGCCAGTGTGATCTTCGAGGGCGATCGGAAGCCACTGCTGCTGGATCGTCAGTCCTTTAAAAATAATCAGAGGGGTCAGAGACTTGCCCACGGCCGATATACACTCGAGGAAGGAGGTCCAAGCCCGTGAATTGAAGTCCTTATGCAGCAAGTCGCTTCCCTTTGAATACCCAAGCGTCAAAGTCTTCTCTGACTTACCCTCCATCAGCCCTCCTTCATCAGCGTTCCAGCGGTTAGCTGGTTTGATCGCCTTCACGACTGGCAACTGCATGAAGTTAAACCACAAGCTAACATTCTTTTTTGTCGCTGCACAAAGCCTCTTGGCCTCAACCCGCTGGTACTTACGGCTTCGGAGCTGAGGGTGACGAAGGAGGAATGCCCTCAGCCACGCCCTGCCGAGAGGAGGGTGCTCTTCAAGAGGGAAGGCCAGCCGGGCTGCCAGAGCCCTCGTTTCCCAGCGAGTCAAGGGGTAGCCCAGACTGCTTTGATTGATTAAAAACATCGCCAATTCATCCTCTTGAACGTCTGAAAGAACCCTCTGGGGGTCAGCAGCGACTTGATGGTTTTGCGCGCCGGCGAGGCGATCCTGAAGTGTAGCACGGGGGATATGCCACAGTCTGGAAGCCTCCCTGACGGGCATCCCATCCCTGACCGCCACGATGGCGTCATACACCTCAACTTCGGTATAGGTCTTCATAATTGGTAGGTCGATGTCTGGGAGAAGTTTCGTGATCAGAAAAAAATTCCTCGTGGAGCAATGGTTGACTTTATGTAGGGTGGGGGTAGACGCGTACACGCGTGAACGCGGATGTGGGGTGGCCGGAATCGGGGGGTGGCGGGGATCTGCAGCGGGTACGTTATAGCAGCCACCTGCTCTTATGGCCAGACCATCGGGGTGAAGCGAAGCGGAACCTGGCCACCTGCGGCTTGTAACGTGCGAAGAAGGATGGCCTTGCATATGTTTCAGAAACCATGATGGATAGGTATGAGACCAGTCAGATAAAAGTAGGAGTCTCTCAATAATAGAAAGGATTGCTACAAGCACAGTTGACGTGTTTTGTGAGGCTGAGTGGCGGTTTCGTGATGTCTCTCGACGGAGGAGAGAATAGTATATATCACGTCGCACAGATGAACAGACCAGACAAGTGATTGAAGTTATATTGCCATCGCTTTCCCATCCCCCTATGCTGCGCCAGAGCAGATATACAGCCGAGGAGAGGAACGTAGAGCCCAAAAATCACTAAAACCAGAGGGATAGCCTAAATGCCCAATAATTTACAGTTAGCATCTTATACTGTGCATTTTCTTAGGTCTTCCATGTGTCAGAGGCTCTTCCCAGTCACGCCCGCATTTTTACAGGTTTGATAGAAGCCTCACGCAAACGGTACGTATAGGAGGGCGAAAACCGGTACGTTGCTGTGCTCATTAATTACTTAACTAGCCAAAGATGGGCGCTCTTGCCTGATTTTTCTTGTTCAACGGCATACCCCGGGCCAAGAATGGCCTAGCGGGCGCAACATATTGCCATTTGAAGATTCCGGTCTCGCAACCATTTGATCATCCTAAACTAGAATCCTAACTAAAACCCTTCTGAGTGGTGTTCTGGAGAGTCTTTATGCTCAGCAATGACGTCCCATTATGCAAAGCTGATATCCACGATCGAAGAGTACTCCTATCTCATTCGCTACGATGCCTTGCAGTAGGCCTGCTAGTCTAAATGGGCGCAGGAAAAAAAACCTCCCGATGTTGGTCAATGATAGATCACGACTGACTTATGACGCAAGAATGATTACCCTTTTGATGTAGGGAAAACAACCAGCCCGTCTTTCCTGTATTAGGGACAGGCAAGTTTCCCAAAACTTACAAGGTGCCTTATTTCGCGGAATAAAAGACAACTCGAGTGCCGTGCTATTTTACAAGTCAGGATATGCTTGAGAAGACAAACGCCGAGAAATAGCATCGCAATCGCAAACATGGACTCTGCTAAAGAGACTGCTAAAGAGACCCTCCATAAGGTTACCTATCCAAGCATGGACCCAAGCAAGTTTACCCAACAGCCGGCCAACACTGGCCTCAAGCAAGACATAGAACCCAAGCCGCAAAAGGTTCATCTACCATCCGAAGGCGAAGACATTATGTACAAGCCGTCGGGTAAACTCAAGGGAAAGAAAGCTCTTATCACTGGAGGAGACTCTGGCATCAGCCGCACTGTAGCCATCCTATTCGCTATAGAGGGAGCCACGGTGGCCATTGTCTATCTCTCGTCCGAAGAGGATGACACACAGCACACCAAGGCCCAGGTAGAGAAGAACAGCGGAGAGATCGTCCTCATCCCCAGCGACCTATCCCTGTCGATTAACTGCGTAGATGTTGCAAAGCGGGCTGTAAACATGCTTGGCGGAATCGACATCTTGGTTAACAACGCTGCTACTAGGTAGGAGCAAGGAGATATTAGCGACATTTCTGAGTGAGTACCCATCAACAACCAGTTTTTCATACAGACATATTCATAATAACAAACGTTGTGACCATAGAGAGTAGTAGACGTCTACTTTTTGCGTCAATTTGGACTTATACTTCCATCTTACCAAGTATATGCTGCCACATTTGTCCAAAGGCAGCGTGATTATCAATAGTGTGTCAGTGGACTCCTACATCGGCGTCCCTAGCCGACTGGACTATGCGATGAGCAAGGGCGCTGTGGTTGCCTTCATTCGTGCACTCTCTAATCAGCTGGTCAAGAAGGGTATTCGTATCAACACAGTTGCTGCCGGGTCGGTGTGGACACTGCTCTTAGCCATAAGTGGGAGCAAGCAGATTCAAAAGGGTCATGGACTTAGGAACTGGATGCCGATGGATAGAGTAGGATAGCCGAGCGAAATTACGATAAGTTATATATTCCTTGTATCCAAGGAGAGTGCATTTATAAGCAGGCAGACTCTGCATCCTAATGGGGGCATCGTCGTTAATAGTTAATGTATATAGTACTGGATGGATGGGAATATAAATGCTTATTTGCTCTTAGGAATTACTGATATAACTGTTCTGAAAAGCTATAAACCATTATAAGAATATCTACTTGCATTACCTAGAGTTTGGTATATCACGGCTTACTGCCGGTATTCAACGCAGACCAGGCCTGCAAAATCAGTATCAGGTCTTTATTTGTCTGTTGTCAAGATACTCCTCCCAAATCTCAGCCAAGGCCGATATATCCATAGGCTAACTACCTATTGATGGCACTCAATACTGCTACGATATCACCTTGTGATCCTATATACTACGCCGTAATATTTATTGGTAAGTAAGAGACGAGACCAAGGAGAAGTCGCTAAGGACAAAACATCCGACACAGGGCATTCTATGGATGCCCTTAGAATGTGGCAGGGCCCAAGCTAACCCAGAAATGTGAATCGGTAATGAAAAGTCGACAGAGTTTAGGAGTATATAATGAAAATTAGAGTGCTTGATTTTGAAGCCGTTTTGGACCTAATGAATGCGTCTATTGATCGTCTCGCAATATCTTCAGGAAATTCCTGGATGGGACCATCTCTCCTGGTTAGGCCACTAATAAAAGTAATACTTGAGGAAAATGTCCGGTAGTAACGTGCAGGCATACTCGACGGATTTGTGGGAGTAATACGACCTGACAGTCAGTTTTCGAGTCTTTCCTATTGAAAGCCGTTGTTGCTAGCACCTCGTCGGAATTTGACTGTCACATATCGATCAGCACACAAGAGTGAGTGATATCCCAAAATTCTTAGAGGCTCAGCATAAGGCACCCACCTGTAAACCTAAAAAATGTCTATCACAATAATATTATCACCGCAAAGTTAATGACGTCAGAGGCGGTCATTTTTTCTCTGGTATTGGGGGGCAGCTTATGTATAAAGATGGCGACGTTGGGAAAAGGGTGACGGCGCAGAATAGTAATGCAAACATTGATTATACGCCTATACACACAATTTTCTGTCCGACCATTGATTGCGACAAAATGATGCAATACTAGGGATATTTATGAAATGTGATCGATTGTTCGAGACCCAAGCGGTAACGGCTATAAGAGACATTCGCCCTTTGCTGCACTGATTTCACCAAAGCAGCTCTCCCGATTGAATCAAGCAACGGTAATCTCAAGCGATTATGGCTCGATATGAGACTGGCCAGTCAGTTCGCTACAAACCGGTTTGCGGCAAGTGACGCTCCTTGCATTATTTGGTATAGAACTTAGACTAAATTTCCGAGGCCCTGATTCCCAAACCTGAGACTGTTGGTGTTATTACTGACGTCTTGACGGAGCCTGGCATTCAAGCCGATCGAAATGTCCAGGCCAGCCCTGATTCTCTCCGATACAAGGTAATGGAAGCAAACCGCAACTAATGTGAACAAGCGACACTGACGTGTAAGTTTAGATTCAGAATTATAATACTGACAAGGTTACTACAGTATACGAGGTCAATATTCTCGGTCCATCCCAGTAAAGACATTTAAGAAGTAGGTATAAACTGGGAACTGGGTAGATAAGCGGTATCCGCTAATGATAAGAATATAGGAGTATAGTTCTAGCCCTCAATGAACTCTGTGTCTCGGTTTAACCTCTTTACTCTTGATAAAGGCACATCGCTAGTACGCTTAGCGTTAAGTGTAAAGTATATGATTGTTGTCTTGTCACCTTTAATTGTCGCTCCACCCAGTCTTTCCCGGTGCACTTGATGGGATGACCGCAGCTTACACATGAGCCGTCTAGATGTAGCTCCAGTTAGGGCTTCCATGACTGCAGTACCGACAACCTTAAGCTCGGTACTTCAGGGTGCAAAGAGATGCCACTCCAGTGTCAATATAGCATCAGAAGCAGTAAATGTTGGGCTGCCAGCATTAAGGTCCTAGTCACATTATATAACTAGGATAGCCAGATTTGCGAGTTGAGTGTACAGATGGCGGAGAAAACGTCGTATAATTTCTTTCTGCAGACACACTAAGCATACTTAAGTGTTTGTAGTTTGAGGTCGGCTACCACATGACGCGTTTATTAACGACATTGGGCTAGGCAGATTCCAACCAAACCATCGGCTCTAGGCCCTATAGACAGTTATATAACATGCCATCTGGGGTATTGCAGAGACTGCCTGTATTGACCAAAGTATTGAGATGCTACCTTGCTAGAGAAGTGGGACAGATATGTGTGTTGACTATTGAGTTATACAGTATAGCAGGAACATAAAGGTCGAGGCAGTGAGGAGTTGCTGGAGGCGTTATCATCCAGATGGGATATTTTGAGCGTAAGTGCCAGACGGCACTGGGCATGTCTTGCGCGATCATATCGAGATGCACACAGCACAAAGGGCACGAAATCTCCAGTGCGATAAGCAAGCGCTTGAGATCGGCATGCTTGAGCATAGTGGCGACTTCGAAAGAGGCTAAGATCCGCTGTGTCCCTAGGAGTTAGAGGTTGCCAGGCTGACGTAACTTACGCCCAGTATTCAGGTCGATCCAGATAACAGCAGTGCGTGACTGCTAACATGGGATGATCTTCCGCGGCAGATGGCATTGTGGTAGGCTCCTCTAACTGTCTTGGGACCCTTGCAGCCCCGATCCTTTTGAGAGTCAGAGAGGGTTTAGAGAGACGTAAGAAATAGTCAATACAGTATTGATAAGAAGACACACGTAGCCTTACCCACGTCACTGATGCACTTGCTAGGGCTTGGAATCACCCTAAACGGCTACTGACTAAACCATCGATAGTTTCCGCTAGCCAGCCCAGAGAATGACGGGATGCAAGCAGGGACAGTTACGGTTTGAGGGGTGGCAAGGCGTCGCAATCTAACTTCCCTCTCCCGTCATGCAAGATGACCTACAACAGACACGGCACTCGTAGCCGTTGTGACCCTGTGGCTTTTCACGAATCCGTGGTCTGCAGCCAATGCTGCTCCTTGTCGTCACTGGGGTCATTTCTCGCGACATTGACAACATTAAATGGTCTTTGCAATACTGTAGTGTGCTAAGATCGACAATTGCGTTAGTATTGAGGTTAATCTTGCATTAATTAGACGGACGGCTTGGAAAATACCTTGTGGCGATCATTTCAATACGCGTCGGGTCCATTGCATTGATCAAGGTTGATTTAAATTAATCAGAACCGAATCTGGGATACTCTCTCACTCTTTGATAAACAATGACTTATACTAGGCTGTCGACAATAGACAGTAGGTAAACACTGAACAGCTAGGTTGAGTTGTTTAAAGGAGGATCCCGTTTTGCCAACTTAAATGTCTTCTCGGTTAGCCTTACAGCTTCTTATCGCCGTAACTCTGCCTAGATAGGCTGGAGAGCCTTTCTACTTATTGGGGAGCATACCCGGCGGGTTGTGTGTGCTGTATGCAAGGTACTACTCACGCAGCACAAATGTGCTTGGGCAAGCAAGGAAATTGGTACTCATTTATAAACGAGAGATGCTTCCTCCTTTAGAGGCCAGTGCAATGTGATACTTAGATAGAAGAAGCATGACCTAAGCTTATGCCTACTTTAACCGCGACCTGAATCCGCTGTTTACTTAGATCCAGCAAGTCCTGATCAAACTCGACCCGTGCCTTTTGGAATGCCACGATGATAGATAAACCCCCGTACTAGAAATACCCCAGCTCTTCACCTTTCTTAATCTCCTTACCGTGCTTCTAGAACCGGTTATGAATCCTGTTTGTCGTCAGCCCCTGTTATGGCGTCCTTTTATACATCCAACAGGTATTGGCTTAACTTACTGAACAGGCCCGACATTAGTTGCCCCGATGGCCACAAATAATATGTTGCCGAAGTCTTCTGTCTCTATAACAATACACTCTCTTCTATTCTGTGTCAATATGTCTACCTTGCTCTGCAAAGCAATGGCATCGACTTGATAGTAATCACTAGGTACACTTCTAAAGAGCTTGACCTTGCCCGAAACAGGGGAGTGGTACCAATGGTAGTCCTGTAGTGATAGACGAAAGCTCGCAACTGCCCTGCTGTCAAATTGCAAGCCGATTTGGGTATCCATGACAAGGTTGGCAATGCTGAAGCCATTGCCCTTGATCTATAGACTCTTTGTCTCCGCGACTGATTTGTAGGTAACGACCCGCAAATCAGTGACGACAACTGCGATAGAAGCGTCCTCTGGCTGGTAGATTGGCCGAGAGCCGGGCCTATGTGTGCGGGTGAAGAAGTCCTTGAATGTTTTATACTCGTCAATATCCAAAGGTTCAAATTCATTCATATTAATATTGTAGGTCTCCACAAACTGCCGGATCTCCTTTTTTAATGCCGGAGTCCCTTCTTGCTCTCCTAGTGCCATGCTCAGTGAAAATCCGAATGGGCCTGAGTCAACATATCCGGAACTTGCCCTTATTCATAGTTTTATTGTAGATATAAAGGCATATTGCGTGCATTGTGTCAACCCATTCCGTAAGGGGATTAAATAACAACAGCAACTTCAGCTTCTTCAAAAGCAGCTGCATTTTATGTTCAATTTGTCCATTCTACATCGTCCAGGCCTTGTCAGAACAGCGGTCTCGCACATGTTAGAGAAGGGGAGACATGCCTTGCAATTAAACGACAACCATCCCTAATGAGCATTCTGCAGAGGCGGATGAGGTCAGCGCCATATCCAGTCTATAGGCATCTATTTGATAAAGGTTCGGTGATTGTTACCGGATGAACCCATGAGATCAGGTAGTCCGTGATCGTGTGTAATCTGTGCATCAAACCCATCTTGGCGAAGAAATGCGGCCAGATAGTTCCTCAGATGAAGGCGGACAATGTGAGAATGTGAGACTGCGAATGGAAAAGTGTTTAATTTTGTGAAGTAGCAATGTCCTCCTGGCGGGACGGGTGGTGTCATAGTGACGTAAGCGATGGACACGGACAGGGACCCAATAAGTTCGCGGGTCCGTATACTCATGGGGGCGGGCGAATATATGGGCACCAGGTTTAACAACAATGCAATGCTCTACCGAAGCAGTGGTTAAGCTCAAGGTTTCTTGCCCCCTTGCTGTCTCGTCCTACGCTCTCCTATATATCCTTCATGACTCGTCTCTTGTTAGCCAGTGGATTGTCACCCCTTTCCTTAGCAACTTGAGCTTCAATGCGTTCATCCTCCACCTTACTCCAATCCGAATACGCCATCATCTCTTCGTTCGTCCATTGTCTTGATCCTGTTGAAGTGATACAGCGCTAGGACGTCTACTTGTAGTCTAGACATCCCTCACAACTCTGCTTGTCGTACCTTTGTGGTAGCCCCGCCGCCACGCGATATTGCTGGTTGGTCTTAATGCTGCCGGTGGGTTGCGCTGCGGCAATATATCTTCCAATATGACTTGTGGCGAGCCGTACCTCGCTGGTGATTGCAGAGGGGGGTCGAGCAAATGAGTGGCTCGTGTGACAGAGACGCTCCGTCGGCGGAAGTTCCGCCGCGGAACTTGCCATGGTTCCAACCAGACAGTCTGGAACGATAGAAGAGCGAGGAGCTGTAAGGGAATTTTGTACAGTAGGCGAACGTTTAGGCTGAAGAAGATGCAGTGTTGTCGGGGTCCGACCGAAGTTACGTATACTCGGGGGTCAGAATCCAGAACGGGGCAGGTAGGAAGACCCTCGCCAATTGCTGTGCGTTGAGCCCCTTAATACGATGCTAGTCCTGATACTGTAGGCAATCCTGGACGGGCAGTCTGGTTGGATGAAAAGCATCATGGAATATATTACTACCCGCGTTCGTCTGGCTCTCGACCTAAGGCAAGGCCGGGTGGTCAGAACGGGCAGACCCGGGAGTGCAGGTCCAATCACACGCAGATCCATAGATCACCAGTAATCCATGTAAGCTCCACCTCCGCAGGGGAAATAAACGTTAAGTCGCCACGTACCGTTACATTTGACCCACACACACTAACTTTGTCACTTTTTCTAGCAATTTCCATACAAACAGTACCTCTAAGATATGTAGGGCCCCAATTTGCCCTCCAAGTCGACTTTGTTGACTAACTAAGCAACCATGGGCCTATCTCGGCTGCTTTGCACACCACGTACGCCACGATTTCGACTGTTTGAACGCTCCCCTTCCGCCAGCCCGTCTGCCCTTCGCCTGCTCCGCCAGACCGCCGAAACGCATACAAAGAAGCCCCGTTCAAGAGAACTTACCAGGGACGAGAGGCTAAGGGCCCGGACCCTCTACGAAGAAGCCAAATGGCCACGTGACGCCATCGCCACGCAGTTAAGAGCTACGGCCCGGCAGGTCCAATGGGCACTCGAGCACCCTCTGACACCGCAAAAAAACAAGTGCGGTAGACGGCCTTCCTTTGACACCCCTCGGAGGGTCGAATTACAGCGATGGTTCCTCTCAAACCCAGCTTATCGATATATGGCGTGGGAAGACCTCAAATTCTTCTTACCGCCCGAGTTGTATGCCGGTGACACTGCCGTTTGCCGAGCCCTCCATGCCCTCGGCTATACTCGTCGCCTCCGAAGGCGCCGGATCCGCCACACTGCTGCTAACCAGCGTACCCGCGTACGTTGGTGTCAAGAGATGCTGCGAAGGTTTCCCCATCCTCAAGATTGGGAGTCTATAATCTTCTCTGATGAAACATGGGCAGTTAATGACCCAATGTGGAAGAAATGGGTTACAACCCACAATATGGAGGATCCGAACGACTTTGCTTTGCTTCGCCGGCACCCCCAGGGCTGGATGTTTTGGGGCTGTTTTGCAGGAGGAAAGAACGGTCCTGGGTACTTCTGGGAAAAAGGGTGTGGAGGTATAAACCAGTACAACTATACTAGAGAAATCCTACCTATGGTGAAGCCGGGGGCGCAGGCACGCGCCCACGGGTCTGGGGGCCTGCAGCCCCCGACCTCACGGTTGACTAGTAATCTGCACACGTGGCAGCAAGAGGGACAAAAGTCACACCTAGGTACTGTTCAAAGGAATAAAAGGAGGGATGATTGTTTATTTTGAGTGTTGGGGTGGAGGGTACCTATTTATGCTACCCATGACCAGGGCCGGTATTTGTCACCGGCCACTGGGACAGTGGTTTCCTATTGCCCTTGAAGATCATGAGGGCTGGCAGTTTACGGCGACGAAGAAGGGGTGGATAGAGGAACAAATTGCTATTCACTGGCTTCGGAAGGTCTTCCTCCCTCAGACGGCGCCGGAGGACCCCTCAGAGTGGCGCCTTCTCGTGATAGATGGGCACCACTCGCACACAACGCTCGATTTCATGTAGGAGTGCTTCTCGAATAAGGTGTATATCGTTTTCTTACCTGCACATACATCACATATGCTGCAGCCGCTTGACTACTCGATCTTTGGCCCGTTGAAGACGGCATTCGCGAAGTATCTCCATCAGCTTGGGCAGTATGATTCGTCCTCTGTGATGACGAAGAAACGGTTTCTTTATTGGTATCACAGGGCTCGAATTGAGGTCCTTACGGAGGCGAATATTCGATCTGGGTGGCGGGCGACGGGTCTCTGGCCAGTGTCTAAGCATAGGGCACTCGGAAGTCACTTTATCGATGAAAACCGCCGGAGGGAAGCGAGATCGTCGAAATTGGGTGCTAGAAATCGCCTCAGCAGCCAATTTGACACCGATCAGTATTTTCTTCGGCCTGAAGGGACCGGTTTTTTAACCCCGAAGCGTTCGCAGGAGCTACGTGGCATCGTGGCCCAGTATGCCCGTCAGAAGCACTCGAGCCGTACACAACGACTCCTCTTTAGGAAGATTCTCAAGAGCTGGGACCAGAAAGACCTTGATCTGACGATGGCCTCACAAAAAATCAGAGAGCTGGAAGCCCAGATTGAAGCCAGCAGAACGGTCCGGAGGAAGAAGGTCCAACTGGACCCGAATGAGCTTTTTTGCCGACATTGAGGCTATTCGGAGGGCAAGACCACGCCAGAGGACGGAGCGAGGCAGTGAGATGCTCCTAAAACACAGGAAGCCGACCTTAGCGTTCTTTAGGGCAAAAGATGGCGGGGCGATAGAAGAACCGGAGGGTTTCTCAACATAGTGGAATTCCTTCCATCTGATGCATGGAATAAATTGAACGTGAGCTGTAAAGCTACTGCGGGAGGGAAGCAATCGTGAGGGAAGATAACTGGAAACCCAAGGAGATGTTTGTGCTTTGAGCTACGAGATTTCTGCTTTGCTTGGTATTGTGGTATGATCCGGTTTATTCTATCAGGAGGAAACTGGAAAGGTAGAATGATCGGGCGTATGCGTTTGGCTTTTGAAATACCCGTACTCGAACAGCATGACCTCTAATATAGAGTCAAATTTTATTAGATCCATGTTCACATCACACTAACAGGTGGAAGGCCAAGATACTTGTTCTAAAAGAACATTTGGATCCTAGCCCGTCGTAAACCCTACCAATGCGTATCGGAAATTTAGAGGAAAGTCTGCACGCAGACTGGGTGCAGCGCATGCTATTAGGTCTGTCAATAATTGGCCATAAATGTGTCTCATGTAGAATATCATTGAATCTGAACATAGATACATACCCCTTACTACGGTATCACCGTAAAACGGTTAGAGGTGGCAGTTGGATACCGACTTTGGACCCACTTTTGCCCTATTTACGCTGACGAGGTGCACAACATTTCAAGACAGGGAGCCTGAAATGGTCTGGGACACCTTCCTTAAAATGGGTCTAACGAAGCGGATGGATTATAAATAGTCAACATCCACCAGTCAAACATCTCCACACTCTCTAGTCACCGGCCAATTCCGGAGATCGTTGGGAGATAACATGCACAAACGTAACTCTAGTGCTGAAAAGGGTATTCCTGTCTTGTGAGGGTCTCCTTTGGAACAAGAACTGATGGATAATCGCAGAACTAGAAGCAGAACGCGCCCGCATCCGAGCCCTCGAAATTTCTTTGGGTGAGGTGCAAGAAGAATTAAGACGCCAGCGCAGGAAGTCTGTGTCTTCAAGGAGGCTTTGCGATGAGGTAGAGAAGATATGTGATAAGTTGGAATGCAGTCGGGATTATTGGAGACATTATTGTGAGGAGGCGGAACGAGAGCGAAATTATTGGAAAAGGATGTATGAATGCCTGCGACGCGAGCGAGGCAGGGTGAGGAAGGTGGATAGGATAGACTAACTAGCGAGTGACGAGAAAGAAGCCACACGGGGAATTTATCCATTGAAATTTGCGAGCTAGTACTATATGCCTTCCAGCCGACAATCACACACTTTCACCATCTTCTCCAGGTCACATATATAAGTCCTGCTAAAGCAGTCCCCCAGGAAATATTCGACCATTCTTGGTCTATTCACTCATTCCTGTCGGCCGAGAACTTAAGGAGACTCTACACCCCTGAACAATGATTATGAAAATAGAACTTATCGTGTTGAGCACACTAACCGCTCTACTTGGGATGGTTTCTCGCCCGGCAGTCTTCTTCACTCACATGGAATGGTACGTGCTTGCTCCCATCCTAGTTTGCGTATACCCAGCCCTTACGTTGCTCCTCTTTTTGACTATAAACTCTTTCGACTCAAAATTTACCACTTGTCTCAAATATCTTGTTTTCCTTATTATATTTTACTGCACGAGACTATTTACTGCTATCACTGTTGTCCAATACCTACCTCGAAAATACCGGCCGTTTAACGGCAGACCACACCAAATGACAATTAACCCACCTGTTCTAGGTAGGTTTGACAGACATGGAATTGCCTGCCAAGGCGGTATGCGAAAACACGAAATTCTAAAGCAGTCAACGCCTCAAACGTCAAGTCCTATTATAAGATGAAAAGAAAGTGGCTGCGCAGGGATGTTGTGTCGCTACTCAGGATGTACTCAAGACATTAGGTCTCTGTTGGTCATCTGCGGTGTAAGTAGTTCGTGCAGAGTGCCTCGTAAGGACTGTCCAGGGAGAAAAGTGGCGTAAGTGGCGCGCTGGGGGGGAGGACGGCCAATGAGATTGGTGAAATCCTAGCCAATCAAAGGGCAACTATCCTTGACCTCCCAAATCATAGTTTTTTGACCGGGTTCGGGTTCTAAAATACTGTGGAGAAAAGGTGGTGATTTTGGCAAGCTGAGCCAATCATGCTCCTCCTCGGCTGCAAGCTATCCGGTCCACCATTGGCCCGTGGCTGCTGAGCAGGCCACTACTGTATAAGAATAGGTTGTAGAATCATGCTTAATGAACCTCTAGTCGACGACGTGGCGTGGCTGCAGGAGCGATTCCAGGCTTGGCGTTGAGATGACTGCCCATAAAGAGCTTGCACAATTTGAGCATTTCACAATTCGCGACTCGTTTCCTCACGACGACCATACCCCCTTGATCTGGGTCCTGGTGGTTGAGCATCCAGGGTAGAAGAATATACATTCAGGAACCTGTACTGTATAGTAGCGTCCCGATGTAAAGATGATGCGTCTATAAATGGTCAACTGCTTAAAAAAATGGCTCAGCTGTTTCCCAAACGGGACAAACCAAACGGGACAAATCCACAAAGCTCCAGTCACGACAGGATCAACATTGGGTGGAACACAATCTCATTATCCGACCGCCAATCATGTTCGAGCGGAATGGACAAATACCCGAGGGATCCCTTCCCACCGCACCCACAACTTGTAGATTAGGCGGCTTTCGAAGCAATATAGCTTGCCCCTTGGCTGGGTTAAACTTTCTCCCTTGTTGACATGACAGAAAACTTTGAGTCACTTATTATATATGTACAGCTTGTTGTCCACCAGCACATCCGATCTCCTCTAACACACTAGAAATATAGAAGTCTCGCGTTTTCTTTGTTATTCCCTGGGGCTTTAAATACCTTCCTGGCACCTGTGTGCCAGATACCAAGAAACATTCATACCGCCGAACCGCAAGAAACGCAAGGAGCAAGCATGGAGGCTAATTTCTTACAGTCGTCAGCGAAGTTTTCGCGAAAGGTGACCACATCCAGTGAAGTAGCACAAGAATCGACTATTTCGGAAAAGTTCGAAGTCATCATTGCGGGGCTGGACCGCCTGAATGCACATCTCGTCCAGGAACAAAGCAGAGCGCAACAGTTGCAGGACGAGGTCAAGGCTCAGAAACGTAAGATAAAAGAAGAACAGGGCGCGGCAGAATACTGGAGAGATCAGTACAAAAAAGCTCAGGGCTAGACCGCCTGAAATGAGCGCCATCCAGCACGGATGTACTCCTCCCTCGCTCCTCTCTCCCATGCTCTCCCGTCTTCCCTCCAGCATCTCCTCACATCATACCCACTCGACTCCTCCTCCGGTCACATCATCACGCAACCATGGCGCAGACGGACGCCGATGCAAACCGGAAGGTGACATTGTTCGGCAAGGGGCCATGAGCCCAGCGAGCACATCTCCGAGGTATTCCACGATTGCTCCTACTTCGAGGCTGTCCGGGAGTGGCCACGTTCGTGCGAAACGATCGGGACTAACTCCTGTCGGCGTGGTCCATTGGTACCCGGTCGGTCCGCTGACGTAAACAGCAACGACACTGCCCACAGTTTGAGTTCAATACTCCCTAGAACCCTCAAGACACGCTGAAGAAGGCGATGGGCCATCCCGGCCGGCTCGCCACCAACAAGGTCGGCAAGGGGTACAACGGACGCGGGGCCAGCGCTGCCAGCGCTCCCAATACTTCCAGCACCAGCACTACTGCTTACCTTGCCCCAGCTGGCCCCGATCCTCCAGTCACGGCAACATCGACCTGCGCCGACGTGTTGAGCGAGAGCTCTGGAGCGGCTATCTTCGACGGCCCCGGAGACCTCGTGCTCCTGGGGTAGCGGTACAAATTTGCTGGGTCGGCCGAGAGCCACAAACCCCACGTTTCCCATACCGACACGTCCGAAACAACTCCAGTGGCTGAATATGTGTTTCCTGAGGCCGGAGGCCGATGCCCCCAGACTCCCATCAACATGGCAACCATGACCCCCAAACCGCCCAAGCTGGGCAGAAAGCGTGCCCGCCCCCATCAAGCTCGGACGGGCGCAGCCGCAGCGCCTGGAGGCCCCACGCACGCCAGGGCCTCCGCCGTATCGTGCCCCTAGTAGGAAGCGTCGCCATGCACCACTTGTAGTGAAGCGTGCTGATGGACAACCCTTGCAGGCTGCTGGGTTGGAGGAGAGCGCCATCGACTCACCCTGTTTTATGCGAGGAGATCAGGGAGATGTGTCGGGAGACTCGCCGGCCGTCCGTAAGTTCTGTCATCGGAAGGTTGGAGCTTGCGTTCCAGAAGACTGCACCGCGTAGCACCGACTGGCACCCGAGCCTTCCTTGTCCTTTGGTAAAGGCAGTTCAGCCAGACCAGGAGACGGAGGCCGAGCACTCTGCGGTTGGGAAGCCATGGTTTGCGGGGTTATCTGGATATGTCGGGCAGTGGTGAGCCCGGATTTAGCGCCTGCGTCTCTGACCGGCCTGGTAGCTTTCAGTCCCTCCACATGCCGATTTCCCCATGCAAGAACCAGCCGGATCAACACATATTGAACAGAGCGCTGGAGTTTCGGCCCCCTCGGCCTCGGTCCCGGTTCCTGCCGTTGGGGGTGGACGAAGGTTTGCGATTCTTATCGTGCCCAAATGATGGCTATAATGGTGGACAATGCCCCCTCAGTGACCTAGGTTCCAGGTCTCAGCTCACGTACTTCCACTTCTCCTGGCCCTTCGTTTCTTGCCTCCGCGCACGAGTCCCTTGTTTTTTCTTCCTTTTTTTTTTTTGATATCCTTTGAAATACAGGACGAATGAATCTGTTTTCTTATTTGTGCTTCTTAGGCGCGTGATTGACTGGTGGAATATTTTGCAACTTCGCAGTATACATATCGTCATTGAGCTGTGACGTGAGACCACGAGGTGGAGACTATTCTTGTTATCATCGTAAATGAGAATTCAGCGGCTCAGGCTGACTTTGTAATGTGGCTTTTATCTACCTCTCCATGATCAGGGGAGTGTGTGGATTGAACGTTGGAAGCCAATCACCAGCGCAATTTGAAATGTAATTCATTTTCAGAGAAATCCGGCATTGAAAACTAGTTATTGTTCTTTCCAGACGGATATTTTCGCGAGTTGTGCCCGGGCTCCCTGCAATTTCCGCATCGGCGTCGGCCTCTAGGCCCCCTTTGCCGCCCCTTTGTCTTCGTGCTTGTGCCCAAAGGCGTATGAGGCTTATCAGATGACACCGCTGCTAAATTCGAATTCCCCCCCTGCATCGGCGGCGGATGATGGCGACGTTGGCCTTCTAAATTTGCCTCCTGCGCCCCAGTAAGCTGCCCGCTTGAGGGCACAAACGCTGCCCCTGAGGGATACCACCCCGAAGCATACGGTGGCGGCTGGGGGGAAGCGAAGGAGGGTGACGAAATTGGCGGGAATATGCAAATGAAGCCTGACTCATGACAAGCTCGGCAGATCCTTTCTGCTGGAGAGATAACACATCTGATCTAGGACTGGATTTTAGTAAGATACAGCGTGTCGTATATCTCCGTGCTCACCTTGCGTCGACGGCAACAAGAGCACGCGATGTTGTCTCTGTGGCCGCCTGAGCTGTGTGGATGTTGACTGATAGAGATGCGGCTGTGTGGATCTACATAATCATGATGAATCAAATTAGACGACAGACCGTACGCCTGGGTGATGTCAGGCTACGAACTGCTTGTAGGGTTAGTCGTGTGTGTACTCGTCGGTATCGGTCGCGGTGGAAGGCGATGGTATTTCTCGCACTCGTCAAGCCAGTCGTGGATTACGTGATACAGGGACGGTAGATTACCCCGGTGAATTTCTTGCCCAGGTGGAAGCAAATATGTGGACTGTCTTGTGTCGATGACGTCCTCGCGAGTTGGTATACCTAAACCATTCTCTCCTGCATTGCTTGTGAAGTATTGGCCTTTATTAAGGATTCCATCAGTATTGCTGCAGTTGGGATGAGCATAGTTTGTGTTTCCCCTGTAATTGGCCATGGTCTCAAGTAATCAGGATGAGAAGTCTTTCCCAGTGGGCGAAGAAGGAGATTAGCCTTTGGGACGGATGACGCCTACAGCAGTATATACTATAACCGTTTAAGCCCTGCTCGGCTCTATTTACATCTAATGAGGAGGGTACGGTCTTCATGATGCCATTATATATATAAGGTAACGACCCAATGACAGATACCAGCCCACTTCTATTACGAATACGTTGAAAAGGCAGTCTCATTCATCAAGTCGGAATGTATAGTGTTCAGCTTCGCGATTCGATATGTGACCAATCAGAATGTTTAAAGATTTCAAGGAGACTGAGAAATACAATTCGTTGTGGCTACCTCAATTGCTTGGTCGGTCAAAGTTAATGGCGGTACTCCGAATTCCACTTGGAGCATTGGCCTATGGAATTCCAATTGCTTTCCCCCCCTGGAACCTTGACATGACGTAGCGCTGCTCCCAAACATGCGGGAATTCTTTGTGGACTGGGATTGAAACTCCAAGCACCGTGAGATATGTACAGTCTCACCAAATAGTTGAAAGATAAAACGCCTAGTGAGAGAGTGTGCTTGACTAAAGCCTCGAGGCATCTTGGGCTCCCCGCCTCAGAACAATCAGCTCTCATACTTTCTTAGATAGGGTCTCAACTTGCATCATTCAACAAGGAACAATACATGTTGAGCGATTTTGTCGATCTCGCACATAAATTCCAGGATTCATTCCATCCTGTGTACCTATAGTCCCTCCACAATAATCAGCGAATAGTATTTTGAGTACTGGATGTCCATGTTATTGTCCCAGCCCCGATAGGTGGAGGGGGGACAGGTACTCAGCGACACTGGTCGCACCTTTTAGACTATAGGTGCACCAGCCTGCACATTGCACTTCACGAGGCCATTGTGTGAGGTCATGCATAATTACCTAAATCTAGTGAAGCTAACTATTTGCTGCCTTGTGATCGTTGGCATGCATGGCCCGGACTGCTGGTTTATTAGTCAGTACTGCGAGATGTCGAAATGGATATGGCAGTACGTCGTAATATGAGTATGATTTGATCTCCTGCTGAGAACGGTCTTGTTATCAATGATTGGTATTAAGAACGACAGGGATGCCGGGGCATATACCTGAAAACACAGTACTTTGACAATCCTTCAACCAATCAACCAATCAACCAATCACGATGGGTAACGGAATGATCATTTTCTGCTCAGAATTTGAGCCATTAAAGTTTCGTCGAAGGACAGCTGACGTCAGTCAATCACGAATAATACTTCCCGATGGCATCCGGTGAGACGGTGCTTTGCGCCGGTTTTTTTACTCCCGGAGGAATAGAGCAGTTGGAATACGATACCATACGTGGAGGCTAGCAATACAGGAAGTTGGGGCTGAGCCAATGGTCGGAGGTCTCGCTACCGTGTAGATGACGGTGTCGCCATCAATTTGGGTTACGACTTATGGTGCCTTGTTTAATGCGCAGTACTGTACTGTATGTATTGTATGTACAGTAGATCCCAGACGAGGCTTGATTTCCAAGGCCTACGTGTCGTTTTAAATTTGCATGGCTAAGGCTAGACTAGGCTAGCCGCCAAAGCTATGCAACAACTACCTCAAACTTAATTAGGTGACCTCGTCTAGCAACAGGAGAACTTACTTTTAGCAAAAGACAACCAATCATTTAGCGTTAATGACCAATCAATCAATCAATCAAAGTATACTAGACAGCCCCTGCCGGGGCCCTGGGAGCTATTTGTCTAATTACCTTCCGAGTTTCCGCCCAATCAGCTTTCGAAGTCCGGCAACTGTTACAGCCAAAGCTCCGTTCAGTAACTATTCTAGACAAATAGCACAGCTAATCAGTTAATCAGCTAATCAACCATAAGGTGCCTACAAAATGTTATTTGCTCCTAGAAATGAAATAGGGTATCTGCATCGTGGAATTAAGTTTGTTTGAAGGCTAGATGATTTTAGTCAATTACAGATCAAAATTGCCCAATTGCACCCGGCGAGATAGTGCTTTGCGCGGATTTTTCTCCACCGGCAGACTCGAGTAGTTGGTCTCCGGGTCACGACAATGGTCCTTGTGTAGTCCCCCAGAAAATGTGAATAGGTAGTAAAATCTGTCTCGGAAACCATATTTTGCGGGTCGTTGCAGTAATCCTAGTATGAATATAATCCGGCATCTGCATTGACAGGCTCGTTTTATCATCGCATATATTGGCTGATCTCTGGCCATCTAACCCACTCCTTTTTCTTCACGGTTTAGCAGTTAAAGACTGATTCATACCTATAATCCGTATAGCCGCAATCAAATACCTGCAATTACAGAAGATCTTGAGACACATCTTTACCTATTACTTTCTGTATTGACATATATATTTGGCTGACAATTTAATGTAGCTGGTTAATAGAAAGATAGGGGAAGCGCAAAGATGGCTTTTTGCTAAGACTTTGACCATCTACTTGTTGCGAACCACCATAGCTCATGGTTGCTTGGAAATAATAGCTATAGGCTAATCCAAGCAGCATGAACTTCTCTCTAGGTGGAATATACATCATTTGGACTAGGCTGCTCTTCAAAGCAATTGGTGACTTCATTGCCGGGTATTCAGAGCCCAAGCCAGGAGTAAAAGTCCCGGCGCAATCAAAGAAAACAAACCAATCTATTCAGCCCGTGCATGGTACCCATGCTCCACATAACGCTCTCGCTGCTGCTGTTGCCCTACGCCAACCAGTTGCTACTTCCAACCCCTCTCCTACATGAACGGCCTCTCCGTCAACATCCACACATCCTCACATTCAAATGCTTCTTACTCGGCCGGCATATAAAAGCGTTAATCGGGCAAACTCACACCTAACATTCGCTGTCCTCAGGATCCTGCCACATAAAAAGTTTGGGGACAACTCACGCCGCCATAGCCGATGACAGGCTGAGAAAACATATTGCTTCAACCTCTTGGGCACAACAGGATGCATACAATAAGCGCAGGAGGTTCAACGGGCAACCTCAGCCAGGGTCCTTATAGAGCATTATCCGGGACCAAGCACGGACGCCGCTCTTTGTGCAACCGATCTACTAGACGGATCTCCATAGTCAGCTTCTCAGCATTTGTTTTCACAGACTAGAGGATATCGTTAAGCCACAGCCGTCACTATCAGAGAGCTATCCCTGCAGCCCGAGGGCAGAAAAATTGTGTGAGGCAATCACCAAGATCATATCTTTGCAACCAACTTTGAAAGTTGATAGAGAAATAGAGAAGTTACTCTCCATTTTCTATCCCGGATCTCTAACGGGGCCAACAACATGCAGCACTAAATCTTCAATTGGGACAAAAGTCTTTCTCTAATGTTGTGATGAACAGATTTTACAATATTCCTTTGTAGGGGACAGAACTTGCTTTAATACACAACAGTACTTCTCCATAATTTGGGCGGGTACCTATCCATATCTAAAAGAGCCTATATAGGGGCCCAGCAAAAGTTCTTTGCTCGGTAAACGGCACATATTGCATAACAACTCCAACCCATTAGGCAAACCTACTATAACATTTCCCATCGGGGGTATATGGTTCATAATCCTTTCCTTATGTTGTAACACTAGGAATACCGATAGACATTATATTCAGTAAACTAGGGAGCGGTAAGTAATCTCTAACAGTACTATATAAAAATATAAACCTTTGATCTGCCTGTTCCGGCCCGGAGTTATCGCCACTATGTTATCACCTTTACTCATCTACTTAAGTTTTGACAACGGGAGATCCAGGCCAACATCCTTGCACAAATACGGCATAACCATACAAAGATAAAACAAGGGTTGTGTCAATTACAACATTTTGCACCTCTACCCGTAGGTCAGACCTTCGGTTGTCCCTTATGCCGGGAGGCGTAGGTAGTGCCAAAACCCCGCTACATTGACCCATTCTTTTTATTAGAGCCCTCCTCAGCAAGTTGCCAGACAACAGTACTGTCTGCTTCTAAGAAATCTTCGTTGCCGCACCACTTTTTCTTAATAAACTTTTTGAGGACTCCAAAGTACTCCTCGATGGGATTAAAGTCAGGCAGGTAGGGCGATAAGAGCTCTAATACATATCAACGAGGCTAACTAACCTACAGTAGCAAAGATAACTAAGACTTTATGCGTACTCAAAGTACCTCTACAAGAGGCACAGATTTCAGCTTAGATGCTGGCACTCACAATAGTCCAAGAAATATTTAATGCCCCCAACAATTCCTGAGCACCTATCATAGGGACAAATAAATGCAACAAGCTCCTCTTTGCCATATATTACCCTCATATAGCCGAGCAGGTCCTCATTCTTCTCTTCAGTTTGGCAGAGTGGGCAGGCCACAGTAGCGACTCCCTGTTCATCACTCTCCTTAATAGTTGCGTTAGCCATTGTATCCGGCCCCGACAAGCTTCCGGTGGCCTCCTTGTTCAGAAATACTGGGCGACAGGAGCGTCGCAACTTTTGAATACTGTCCGACTTACAACCAGGGGGAGGCTCTCTTTGGTTACTAAGCAGTACAAGCTCCCTAACTAGTCTTATCCACAGGAGAAATATCTCTTTGCCGTCTGAAGAGTTGACAACCTTTGAGAAAAGCTTGGCTACCATACCTTATACCGGGAGCTGATAGTGCAAATCTAGGGGGGCGAGGTATTCTGACGGCCGAATGCCTTTGAGCTGCCGATTGATCTCCTAACCGTATATTGAATTGTGGAATTCTTAAATGGCACGGGCTAGTCGCCGAGCTTAAAGGTTCTGCCTCAAGCTGTGTATCTTCTTGTTGTATCTTGTATACTCGTCATACATCTTATTCTCCTCGCAAGCATTACTGCGCTGCGTTGTACTAACTATTGCCTTCAGCTTCTTGAGTATCTACCCTTTCCGCTCCATCACAGCTACAACTGATTCTCGCTTTCTGCGAAGACTTGCTAGCTTTGGCACTCTGTCAACCTCCGCCTTCTGCTCCTTGGTGAGGCTCGTTGGGGCATTACCGTAGCAGAGGAGCCTGCCCATCAGGTATATCAGATCGTGCTGCGGCTTACTCCCAAATACAATCTCTTAGAAGTCGACTTCGTTATAGTCGGGCATATAGAAGCGCTAGTACGTCAAAGAATCTCCCACAGAATGTCCCATACTGTGGTTACGCTCTTCCGGAGTAAGCGCCTCTGACGTAATGTTAGTAGGAGTTAGAAATAAATGAATGCCCCATATACTATTCAATTTCTTGCCGGAACTACGGCAGAGGTTATACCACTCAAGTTGCTTCTCAAATCCTAGGGCCCGGCCAAGACATATTAGGGATGCCCGAGCCTTTTGGTACTGAAAAGCCTTGTCAAGGGCCACCTTGGCGCTATTTCCGCGGCCCTGGACAGCTCAGAATACCGGTCTGTCAAGCCATTCAGGCTTCTACAGAAGAACCATTCGGTCTGCGTTACCTGGCACCTTGAGCTTGTATATCTCCTCGGGCGCCTGGAAGTCGTTCAGAAAAGCCCCGTCGGCGAAGGCCAGGCTCTGCATGTATAAGACAGGGTTGTGCAGAAGAGTAGGCTCTTTGTGAAACCCGTACCCTTTGCGCCGTGATTTGCCACCAGTCCTCTTCATCTTGTTCAGCATCACAACCATGCCAATCCGCGCTCTGCTGCTGCCTGGGATGGGCCTGAACACTTGAAACTCTACATCTCTGTAGCGTAGATGCTCGATGAGAGCACCGGGTCGTGTCGAAGTAGCGCCAGCAAGGACCAGAATAGCGGCCAGATTGGTGCAGAGCCGCTCGTGAGGAAATACATGCTCGTCGAGAACCCAAAGGTGGTGTAGTATGAGGTCCAAGTCTGTTACATAGAGGCCGGACTTTATCTTCATTAAAGTGTCCAAATAAAACTTAGGTGTAAGGGTGGCAGGAATCCACTCAACACCAGCGTTAGTTGGCTATTCGGATAAACAATACACACACTACAAGCCTTACATTGCCAACATCATATAAAACAGCGCCTTCCATCCACTTTTTTGTTTTATTATAGTAGTATATGCTGAGGACCTTCTAGTATGTTGTAATGAATGATTCTTTCTTAACTCTTGAGGTCTTGTAAATCCAGTAGAGGTATCCCTTAAAGATAGGAGCCAAGCATTGCTTAAGTGTCGTATCTGCCGGTTGACATTTCATGAGGGTGCAGAATCTAGAGCTGATTAGCCAGATGCAGTTGTGCCATAGAGGGGACTATACTCGAGCCATTTCTTCTCGGTAGAGCATATTATCCTGTAGGTCACGTCTCCTCGGCTTGCCATAGTTGGTCCTTCCTGCTCGTAAGTTGTAATTATCTGATTGTAGAAATCACAATCAACATGCTGGTTATTTTCAGTAAGATACAGTATAGAATCATCTTCTAAGTCGGAATTAAACTAATGTTCTAATCTCGAGTCAGAGCTAAAAGATAATTATAAATCCAAGTCAGAGTTAGACCCAGCAACTATGGAAGAAAGAGAGGGAGCTTTATGTTCGAGTTAATTCATCTAATTACACTGCAATCGGGTATCGACTTTATCCTTCTGCTGCAGTATAGTTGCTCTTGTCTCTGTCTGACTTAAAGTGCTTCTGGCGAAACCGAGAAAGCTACTCTCAGCTTGCACTTTTACCTGATCCCGCGATATGGTTATGTCGCTACTTGCTGTACTTTCACCCAACCTAGAAAGTAGGTCGTCTGCCAATACCGCGAGACACCAGGCCGTTCCATCACAGAATGCAAAGGATTAAATAACATTAGATTCGGAAATTTTAATGTCAGGGTTTGTTGATGACTTTTAAATCAGAGAGGCCGCAGTAGCAGTTAACACATTAAGCTGGCTCCTTATGGAACGAACGACCTGGGTTAAGGTCTTAAAGTACTTGGCTCAACCAATTGAAGGATCTTGCCTATTCCCGGTGCCTTTAGAAGAAATACGCATTTTAAATGGCATCTAGTAAGTACTATGGCTTTCTGAAGTTATTTCTGAAGTTATTGCTCGGCCTGTCGGCTGGAGGTTGCGACGTTGGCGTGCCCGCCGAGGTGTACCTGACGGTGTGAACATCGTAGTGTCAGGCTTAAATTGTAGTAATGTGCTGGTGTTTTAGTGTGGCAGAAAAATACTCTTTGAGGAGAAGTAAAGGAGGAGGAATGAGTTGAAAAGAGGCAAAAGTCCCCAGAACGAGGGTGCCAGAATCTATTGGTTTTATACTTACCCAAAAGCATTATTACAGATACCCATTGTTCAAGCGAACCAAGAAGGAAACACAGTACACTTGCTTCGTCAGCAGATGTGGGATAGATAGCCAATAGAAGAGTAATGACTATCCAAATAGTACCAAAGATAACGACTTGTGGAAAAGCTTATGTGTTTATCGTGAGGTGTCCAATCCGGTAACAATAGGCCAGAGCATCATAAGTCGGAGCCTTGCAAGAATTACACGTAAGGCATTTGGTCCTACACATGTCTAGTCCCATAATATAGACATAGCGTCTTGCAGAAGGAATCCAACAAGCTCTTAGAGATATGGCCGGATAAGAGTAGTGGGATTCATTACATACAAACTATGCCATTCAAGGCCTACAGCACATGGTCTCGCTCAATAAAAATCGAGGATTTCCAAGCAATTAATGAATAAGGCTTTGGTTAAAATATAGGTTGTCACTAAGAACGCCGTTCCGTTATAACCATTAATAATTCGATCTAATAATATTTGATAATACAGCGTTTCAGTCTATTCAGAGCAACGGAATACTGGCCCGTCCCATAGAATAGAAAGCATTTTTGAGCCGTAACAGGTCTTTAACCCGCTCAAAGATTTCATTTCTTTGCGCGTAGACCTACGCGCGCCTCTCGGTCCAAAACCTCAATACTCTGCCATTTGTTTGTTACCTAGTGCAAATAGTTTACCGTTCCCGAGGGCTCTGACCTACTTCAAACTCAGCTCCTTGTGCGATACTGAAAGTAACTTCGGATACATAGCCCGATTTTGGGCCTGTATAAGGCCCACTTCTGTTCCCATCACTTAGGTATGATATGTGCTTCGCTACTCAACTGCTACTGGTGCAAACAGCACGATCATCAATAGAGGCTCAAAGAGGGAGGATGCGATCTGCGATAAACATCCTAGCCTCAACATCCCGACCCCTCGCCACAGTCTAGCTCATGTTTCCTCCAGGCAGGAAATTCCAGCCGAAGGCAATTCTGACAGCCTATGCTTAAAGATTAACCGGGACAAACGCCTGGTAAAGCTGCAAAAGCCATCTAAGAATGCTATGAAACGACATAATTCCTCGCTGCCTTTCTGGGATTTACATTCAACACCTGAGAATAAAGCGCCCCCTATGCTACGGATCTAGAGCAAGGAGTTGCCCGCTGCCCCGCTGCCATTACATGGGAGGCAACTACGCTTAGATGTGAGGGCCAGTTTAGGAAAGCTCCAATTAAGACGTGTAAGCTGGTCAGAAGAGCAGATCAACAGGCTGCAGGCTGATAACATGGAGCTGCGCAAAACAATCCTCGAATACCGGAGGGCTGGGTGGGAGAAGGATAGTCTGGTTGGATTGCTGAAGTCCCAGAATGCGAGGTTTACATGGAAAATTGACCAGCAGAAACAAATGACGCGCATTGCCGGCATAATTGTTGCGGCCATGGAAGAATTTAAGCAGGCGGCTTCGAAGTTATTAACCGATTCTGCTAATGTCTAGGCCGACTATGACGCCGTATGCAAGGATAACGGCGCCCCAAGAGGAAGAGAGGGCATCGCACATGGTACGTTGAACATCTCCCTTGACAGGGATGTTAAAGAGTTCCATCAGCCTGCATCTCCTTCCACTTTATATTAGCAGTTTATTTAATAAATTATGAATTCCTGGCTTGATTATAGACCTTTTTTTCCAACTTAATTTGATTATATGTTGGCTGGGTCGGCTGTAAGCATGGCGCAACTGTTAACAGCAACACACAGTACAGGTTCAACTCGCGCAAATCAGAATTCGGCCAGAAAGGCCAAATACAGACCCTCAGAACTTAAACTGCTACATCCCCGCAGCTTACATAAACCTAAAAATAGAAAATCAATCAAATTCAGGCTTTAAGCCGACTTTTAGTCCCGCGTATTAATAACTCCACTGCACATCAGGCGGCCCTGCGCATTGATCAGTAAGTATTTAAGCAAACAGATTTCTTGTAGAAGTATAAGATTTCTAGACAAATCTAATTCGGAGTCTATATCAACCCGTCCTGGATACTACCATTCGTCTTTCTCATATTATTCCTCACTGTTGTCTTCACTATGCTCAGAAGTGCAGTCTTCGCCATTCTCGGTGCCACAGCCATTGTCTTCGCTAGCCCCTCCATCACTACCGCTTCATCGCCATCAAAGACAGCCATAAGTACTGGCGTGACTCATTCCGTCCTGGCGGGGCTTGGAGGTGCTCTCGCCTTCTACCCAGAAAACGTCGTTGCTGAGATCGGCGACGTGGTGGAGTGGCATTTCTTGCCAAAGAATCACAGCGTTGCTCAGTCGTCCTTCGCGCACCCTGTGTTCCTCAGTCGTCCGTCACACCACCATTCTTCAGTGTATTCTTCCCCGTGGAGCGAGGTGAAGCCAGCAATGTCTTCAGAATCCTTGTCAAGGATAAGAGTCCGATCTGGTACTACTGCGCGCAGACAACCGGAAATCATTGTCAAAGGGGCATGACCGGGGTGATTAATCAAGACTTTGACTCTCCCAATACCCTGACTGCTTACAAGGCAAAGGCTGCCGAGACAAATTCGGGTGTCGTCCCTTCTGGAATTCAGGGTGGCTTCATCGAATATCATCATCGCACCCCCCGCGGGGTCTAGTTGCGCAGTCGATGGTCGGACCCTAGAGCAATCCAGCTGCCATTGTTAGAGAATCAAATGACATAATACAATATCTCTGGCTTTGTCGTTTACTAAACACTCACATATGAATGGATCAAAAGTGCATTTCAATCTTACACAATCCCGTCGATATGATTCTTATCTATATGAATTAAAATTTAAAAATATTTTTATATTAGTCTCCCAGCCTTAATAATTTTGAACTATTTCATTTTTGTTTTTTCAAACTGCACTAAAGGTGATTGAGATATATTAAGTTAAAAATGCTGTTTTATATGGGGAAAAAAAGTCTAAATTCTGTGGCGGGTTTTTTGCACCCACTGCTGGCGCAGTGGGTGGACCGAAGCGTAGCCACCCACGGGTAGATCATCTCGGGCTGGACTTAGGCTGTGAAGGCTCCGCTACTGGCACATGCACATGAGGCAAAAGTAATTAAGTTACAAGTAGCACAGCTGAGCCCTGCTACATCCAGGTTGTGCGGCCCCGATGGGGAAAATATGCCTGAGAGCCTACAATGCCGAGACGCTGGACCATGAATTCATTAAGAATCCGTACGCCTTAGGCTTCACCACTGCAGGTGTGTAGGTCTTGCTTGACGCAGATGATCCAGCGATGGTTCGTGGTAAACATGTCATGCTTCCGGGGCGGCCTTACGAGGTTCACATACGCTGCGGCAAGTGATAAACTCCGAATTTGGAATGTCTCCTGATGGACAATGATTATGGGCTGGTAGTCGATGGCCCCATTTCATATTTGAGGTTCCATAACCACGATATCGACCTGATGCCAAAAAATGGCTGATTCGACAAGAAACCCATCTTCGGGTCCGCAAGTGAAGCTGTCGAGATGCTTCAGGCTGGAAAATAGATCAGAGCGAAGCATGGGCCCGGCTATTTTCCACGTCTCGTCCTATCAGTAAGAGGAATCAGACAAGTGAATAATATCAGAAAATTCTTCGAAGTCCTTCTTGCAATGATAGCATCGGCGTGCCTCAGGGGGGAGGGATGCCGTGATTCTGTCACTCTTTTAGGCTTTGGGACTACTTTTAGGCCTAGATCAAACTGACGCGAAAGGGACTCTTTAACGGCATGTCTCTACATTAACTAGCCCAGAAGAAGGTCTATACTGCCAGGATATGATGTCACAACTATTTGTTTGAACAGGCGAATCTTCGTCATGATGCGTTAAGCTGCACCTGGTCTGGATCCACGCCCAAGTCTATTTCAAACCATTGCCACCTCGCGCTGACTCCTTTCCGTTCTACTAACACTACTTTGGTACAAAAGGGAAACACACGCAGGAACATGGTTATCTTGGGGTGCGTACCTGATCTTGCTCGAACCTGACGTCCTCCAGATGCCTTATGGTGTTGTCAGCACAGCTAAAGCCACGGTGCCTGTCTCCAGGATGCGGCTGCCATCTCGGATGTCCTTTTCCAGCCTCAAAAGTAGCATGCCACCGCCCAATCTCTCAAATACCTATGACATGGAACGCAGCAATTCAGATTTTCTTCTGGCCAAGGCCTCTAGCAAGTTCAAGTGTCTGGGTAGAGTTGATGTAGAGGCAGTCGCAGCCTGGCGCTACTCTGCTCTCATGCGCACATTGGTGACCGCATGGGCCCGGGACTAAGCGCTCATTCAAGGGTTAAGGTCACAGTCAGCGAGCAGACATGGTTGGCCCAGACAACCACCAATTATGTTCGGCCGAGCGGCTTCTTTGCCATGCAGTCCCATTCCCAACCCTGGCCCAAATCTTTCTACTCGCTTCCCACTCTTTTACCTTGAACTCTCTAAGTCAAACCTCATCGCATACAATAGCAGCATTATCGCCGCACCCCACACTACTTTTTCGGCATCGCCATCATGATATACACAACGGCCTCATCGCCGGCGGCACCAACACCATCTCCTGCCCAGATGCACTCTATCTCTCGGAAGAAGACTGGCTATAAGCCGTCTCCCGAGGAGTAGAAGGCGATGCAATTGACAATCCAAAAATTATACATTGACAAGAACAAGACACTGTCGGAATTGTCCAAGATCCTCGGGACACAACACAGCTTTCATGCCTCGTAAGTTGCATTTACCGAGATGCCCCTCGCTCACGGCCCTCGTCACTGTCAGCTGGTGGTCGTTGATCAGCTCTGTCGATCACAAGACAACTCACTGACTCACTCAATTGTTCTGCACACCTCAAGGCCCAAGCAGTACAAGAACCGTTTCAAGCAATGGGGACTCTGGAAGAATCTCTCCACAAATGATGCAGCCAGACTCATCCAGATAAAGGTGTCGAGGGACTCAATCGGCAAGACGTCGACATTTATGCGTGCAGGGCAGAAGCTCAACTTTAACCGCGTCCAGAAGACCATGCGCCGCGGCAAAAGAAGATCACCCAAGAGAGCCGCAGAGGAGAGACTGCCAAAGCTTAGCCGACCAGAGCCAGCAACCCCTGCTTGCAACCAGCCGTCAAAGGTGGAATGCCGCACTCCCTCTCCAGAGCCCCTCGATGCAAAGGAAGAATTGGACCTGCTGGACATTCTGGACCCAAATGGCCTCTGCGGCGACAGCATGGATCTTGACTATGACTTGAGCGGTTTTGGATTCGACACATTCCATTATACGCATGTGTCCGACTCTATTCTGCCTTTTAGCAGCCACAGCGACGCTGGACAGTTTGACCCGTCCGACGCCTGCCACTATAGAGATCCTCGCGTTGAAGTTATTTGGGACGTATATACGCGCGTGCGTCACAAGCTGGCCTTGAGATGCAAATGGCTGCGGACCAAGGCGCTCTCCGACCCAGTTTTGAAGCTTTTCAGGAGGGATAACGCACTTTTAGCGATGCTGGAACCCTTAATAGCCACAAACGGAAACCATGCTATACGAGAGCTGTTCGTCGCCAACTTCGTGTCATCATTTCTTCATCAACCAGAATTTTTGCAATTTTCCCTGCATGTGTAAGATACCACTGGGCAGGCTTTCACAGACACCAAGGCAACGTCATATCACGCTACGGTGGTCGAGAGCGCTTTGCAATACTTAGGATTACAAACATACACACAACGCTTCATTGAAAGAATGCAGCACAGAGACCCTACGAATTCCCCACCTTCATCAGACGAGAGAATGTCTTCTCTGAAGACTGAGACCTCCGACGGCTTGAGCCCAGATGTCGACTTGTCTTTGCCACGGACTCAAATGCCATTTACTCCGCCTCATTGCAATGATTACAACAACAGACCCAGCACCGATAACTTTAAAGCCGCAGCTTTTGCTTACCATCTCGGGGAGACAGAGACGGCAAAAGCGCGCCTGCGAGCCTTGACCTGCTACGACGGGTTGGGTTCCACAAAGGGACAAGTGCTTATGCGACTGGCCTGGTACTGCTTGTCCCGAGTCCAACGGGAATTTGGGAGGATAGACGAGGCGAATAGAAGCCTTATACAAGCCATTCAAGGGTCTGTATACTACCCAGCAACGGACGGCACACAATGGGACGAGGTCAGCTACCTCTTCATGTGAAGGGACCGGGGGGTAGGGTGGTTAATTGTCAATCAGCCACAATGTACAAGCATGAATATGTTTCGAAGTGGCAACGAGGTTTCTTCTTACGCAAGGTAAGAGCAAACCGTAACAACACAAAGCCGGCTCAAACCCGGCGGTCGCCAGTTGTTAACATTTATGCCCTTACAATGAATAGCAGATTATACGGCTACACGATAGCGAGCATACAATCTACTACAACTTGGAACGGAAAGGTTTTTTATAAGGAACAGGAACAAGCCAGAACATTCGAGCTTGGAGGTAGCCAAACACGCAACTTTGGAGAAAACCTCCCTAGGGACGATTGAGTCGTATATCTTTTATGGGATCTATGAACCCGTTCAGGAACGCGTCATCAGCCAGCACAAATGGTATGACAGGTATCAAGGCATAAAAAGATATTTAGAGTTTCCTACCCTCTTCTGATAATCATTGGGTCTCTCTGGGATTAGTGTGGAAGCTACAACTAGGTTCTTATAATATAGCCCTTGAGTGTGACAGCTGGGTCCTTTTGTGAGGGACATAAACAGGCCACCCGCACTGGCAAGCCTGCAATAGCACTTACAGTTCCCGGGCCTGCTAGCTCTTCCTCATGGTATCAAAGGATAAGAGGGACATTCATGATGGAGAAGAGCCTGTCCCATTCAGCTGTCCGTATGAAGGTTGCTCAGGAATTGTTGGGGGTATTGAATACTTCTTGGACCATTGCCACCGCCAACATGCGGACTGAAAACCTGTGCGTGGCGCGAAAGAAAACTTACTTCGCCGTGGCGTAGACCCGGTTCTGGTCGTCGTTCTAACATTAGATTATGCTAGTCTTCCACAGGGTTCTTGGTGTGGCTGTGCGACTGTCTCATCGCCTACTCCACAGTTCTTGTGATGTAATTGAATGCGGTGGTCTCCTTGTGCTACCTTAATAGTATTCAATATCTGAGTCGCTCTAGATGAATGGTTACAGCGATCTTTTCCTGGTCACAGAAGTTGCGCCCATTCCCACAGGTCACTCCTGGACATTAGCGTGCTTTGATTAGCAATATAGTCTTCCTCGTCGACAGCTTCGCGCGCTGTGTATTGGCAGAAGAAAGCTCGAGCTTACAACCAAAATAGATCTCTCAAACAATTTGGACTAGGAGGGATGCGTGCGAGAAGCTTCCCAATAACACGGGGCCAAAATCTCGCTGGCTCCCTTACAGTGTGTGTGGGTGTATGTTTGCATGTACATCATGCCAAAGATGCTGAGGCACAAGAGAACGTGGTGGTGAATCGACATAAAGAGAGCCAAATCCCGCAGGTTGCAAGCGACATGTTAATGGATTTGGGATGATCAGCAGCCATGCGGGGTAGGCAGCCACGACGCACAGGGCAGTGAGATGGCTGAGCAAAGCTGAGCTTACATACAGTAGCAAAGCCACGTCCGGATCTCCAATCAAGATGCAACCTCTCTGCTGTGAAACCCTACTACAATCTAATGAATGGCAAGGATCCTCATCACCTGCACAGTCAGGTTGTCCGCCAGATGCCAGCGCTGTCGTCAGGGCATGCAGAAGGTAAGCATTCTGGCTTACGTGCAGATGCAGAGGTGGTGGGCGCCCGCCAACCATGACAGAGCAGTTGTCACGCCCTGCGGCACGGGCTTCTCGAAGCTCCTGATACATGGTGTCTGAGGCTAGTCGTTCGCCACTGCAGCACCAAACTGCACCTCTCAATCAGCCTGAATTGTACTATACGGGAGGACTGCAGTACTTAAGCTCTATATATCTAAATGTTGATCAATTTTGAGTTAGATGAAGTAGGCGTTTGAAAACGGCAAGGTAGATCTGTTTGCAGCAGATGGTACCTTTATGCACGCGTGCAGACTAGGATTGCATACTGTGCGCACAGCCACGCTTACTCCCAAATAAGCTAGTAATTAATTTTTGCACATCGTAACAAGCGGACACTCGTTTCGGCCTACCCTGTACTGTACGGCATATGGGCTTAAGGAGGTCGGGATTCATTTTAGGACATGTATTTGCAGATTAGTAATAGTTGCCCTTTCGGCGCAAGCCGCCGCCGGGCGTCAATAAATTGTGTGTGTGTGTGTGTGTGTGTGTACTGTACGTCGATTTTCGCCTTTGACTGTATAGCAAACCAAAATCATTTTATTTATCTTCTTTATAACTTTTGGAAGACCTGGTAACCGCTTGGCGGAGATTCAGGCCGTTGGTGGATGTCTGGTGTCGCGAACCCCGCTTCAGACGTCATTATCGTCATGGGACGCGAGCCGGATGCTTCGGGCAGGGGATATTGTCGTCCCCTGCAAAAGAGAATCAGAACGACAAAGGCAATAGAGATAGAGCAGCAAAATCGTAATATAGAATGGCAGGAAGAAGGTAAAAGCAGTGAGGGAACTCTGGGACAAACCAGAGCCCGGGAAACAACTACCCCCAAGCGACCGGCAGCATGGTCGAGGCAATTCAGAGCCTAAAACAACTCCTGAAGCAGAACTTCAACAAGAAAATTGAATCGATAAAGGCTGAGTTTCAGCTCGAGTTCACCAAGCTTAGAGACTGTATGACAGACAAAGTAACCAAGGCCACGGCCCAGATGGCGCAAGAATTATCGCAGGTCTAAGAGCAGCTTACCCAAATTTGCGGCGAGCTAGAGCAGACCCGACTGCAGCTAGGTGAATTGAACAAGGCTGAAACACCACAATCACCGGGTCGGACATATACAGACGCAGCTAGAATGATACCTGTCAGCATGTCTACCCCGTCTCTGTCTACAGCCCAATCGGCAACCCCAGAACCGGTCTTCTGCATGCTAGACACATCCAGAGTGCCTGAGGATCATACTAAGGACGCCATACCGGCAATAATCCGCAAAACGGTTAAACAGGAAATGCAAGCATCGAGTAACCAACCTTACTGGCAATACGTCACAGTGACTAGAGACAGACAGAATACCAACTGCTTGAGGATCATTAGCAGAAACAAAGAAGAAATGCAAAAGATTAAGACCATCCTCAAGGCCAGGAAGGCCCTAGGTATAAGGGTGCTTTAAGACCAACTATACCCAGTCAAAGTGAACAGTATAAATCATGCAGCCGTATTTAACCAGGAATTCAAGGTCCTTTCTAGAGTAATGGAAACGTTAAGCTACAAGAATGAAGTCCAGATTGCCAAGGTGGCCTGGCTGAGTTAAAAGGTCAACCCTAAGGAATACAGATCCATGGTAGTGTATCTTACTAAAAGCAGCAATGCTAGGAGACTACTGCAGAAACACTACTTTCTTATGGCAGGCAAATCAGTATATACAAGTATATTCAAACAGATCACCGGACCAGAACAATGCTACAACTGCCAAGAGCTCGGCCATAAGGCATTCTCGTGCAGTAAAAATCAGGTATGTACAAGGTGTGCCACCAAAGGCCACCATCACAGTAAGTGCCAGGCGCAGATACCCAAGTGCGCTCTCTGCAGCGGGCTGCATGAGTTGTTTAGCAGAAACTGCCAGAAGCTTTACCCCAGGCGGCATAAGTAAGACGCTCCAGGTAATTCAGCTGAATGTAAGAAAACAGGATATGGTACACAAGAGCCTTATGAACAATAAGCAACTCTGAGAATATGCAGTAATTGCAATTCAAGAACCACAGGCACACTAAAGGGACGGCAAGCTACTCACAGTCCCTATGGGGCACCCCAGGTGGGTTAAGATGGTTCCTACAGTTTGGAGGGAGGGCAGATGGCCGATTTAGAGCATATTGTGGGTAAACAAGGACGTAGAGGCAGAGCAGATCCCGATAGAGACAGCAGATATGACGGCAGCCGTCTTGCAATTCCCTAAGCGGCTAGTCCTAGTCGCGTCAGTTTATATACTAGGAGGAGACGCCTAGGCCTTATAAGATACCTGCAATGCTTTGTACTAGGTTATCTCTGATACAAGAGGACAAACTGGCAGGCTGGTAGATATGATAGTTGTCGGAGACTTTAACCAGCATAACCAGCTATAGGGAAGAGACAAAGTATCCTTAGCAAGACAAGGCAAAGCAGATTAGATTATTAACCTTATAAGTAAGCTTAATCTCACGAGCCTGCTATCTAGAGGAACAAAGACATAGAGCGGCAGAGACTTTGAAACAATATTTAACTTGGTCCTTACTTCCACAGACCTGGCAACATCAACAGTCAAGTACGTGATACACGGCACAGAGCATAGGTCAGATCATCGTGCTATTAAGACAGAGTTTGATATTTCGGTCCCTATACTGCAAGCTGAGAAATGGCCCCTGCTCAAGAATATACCTTGGAAAGAAATCAATGCTCAAATCGCCGCGGCACTAAAGTCCACCCTAATGGGGCTACCATACAGCAGAAGACTGACAGGCTCATAGTAGTAGTGCTGGAAGCAGTCTGCGCCCTAATACCCAGGGCCAAGCCGTCACCTTATGCAAAACGTTGGTAAACCTCAGACCTTACGCAACTCCGGCAGATATATACACACTGGAGGAATCGGGCTAGGGCACTGAGGCGAGCAGGACGGACATGTGAAGAACTTGAGGATACGGCCAGGGGAGCAGCAAAGCAGTACCATAATGCCATCAGACAGCAGAAAAAGACACACTAGACCGAGTTTCTAGCTGACAACAACAATATCTGGAAGGCAGCAAAATACCTTAAGTCCGGAGATAACACAGCATTTGGCAAAGTACCCCAGCTTGCAATAGCTGACGGCACACACACGGCCAACAATGCCAAACAGGCTGATGAAATACTAGCCACTTTCTTTCCCCCCTTGCCGGAGCATATTAAAGAAGAAGGGGAGAGGCCTCAGCGCAGAACTGCCATCACTATGCTAGGTATTACCATAGAGGAGGTAGAGCAATAGCTCTCTATGGCAAGGTCGTAGAAAGCACCTAGCAAAGACGGACTACCCGCCATAGTCTAGAAACAGATATGGCCAGTTGTGAAGCACAGAGTCTTATCGTTATTTCGTGCATTACTGGGAGAAGGGGTCCTGCCGGATCAATAGAGATATACCAAAATTATCCCTCTTAAGAAACTAAACAAAGAGGACTACTCAATCGCGAAGGTATAGAGGCCTATATTGCTTCTGTCCACACTAGGCAAAGTACTGGAGGCAGTTATCACAGAGCACATCTCGCACACTATCGAGATGCACGGATTACTGCCAACAAATTACTTTAGAGCCTACAAATAGTGGTCCGCCGAGCAGGCTTTAATGTTACTGCAGGAGCAGATCTTTGCTGCCTGGCATAGCCGACGGATCCTTAGCCTGGTAAGCTTCGACATCAAAGGGGCGTATAACAGAGTGTGCAAAGAAAGACTCATCCAGGTTGTGTGGTGTTTGGGAGACCTAAGGTGCAGGTAATGCTGGGGAGCCTGGTTGTGATAATGGTGTCCGAATCTTGATATCCAACTTGGAAAGCACTACTTCACGATTAAATGGAATAAGCCCTGCTCCTCTGAAACCTCCCTTGATGGTTTCCGGCTTGAAAACCTTGTTGTGTGCAGCGTGGAAGGCGAGAAAGAACTCTGTCTTGTCGATATGTGTAATCCGGGCCTTGCTGAATTGGTTGATTTCTCCACCATATGCCTTCTTGAGTGGACTAAAACACCCAACGTCTAGTGGCTGGAGTAGATGAGATGAATGAGGAGGCATACAAAGAGTAATAATCTTCTTTGCCTTGCAGAATCTCTCAAAGTCCGTGGAATGGTGGCTCCCATGACCGTCAAGTATTAACAACCGATAGACACCTGTTGTGCGTGGCGTAGTGCATTTATCAAAATGCTCAATCCATGCTAAGGCAATCGCATCTGTTGTCCATCCATTTGGGCTTGTTTCGATAATCCAGTCGTGGGGGATGCCGCCCTCAGTATACCAACTTGCGAGGTGTACCTTGGCCTTGACGATTAGTGTTGGTGGTCCAACCCACCCATCCCCACTGATGAATTCGACACTTGTTGCCCATTGCCGATTTCCAGGCTGTATTGATTTTGCTTGCCCACATCGATTGGCACCAGTAACCACTGTTTTGGGTACACCAATACCCATCATGAAACCTGTCTCGTCGAAGTTATAGGTATCACTATCCAGGATCCCATATTTTGTACGTGTATTAGACACAAGGTCAAACCACCAATTAATCACGTCTAGATCTTCGCATAGGGCCCTCGAGTAGTCGTACATGCGGTTAACGCGTGTTTTAAGACGTGATTCCGACGCGACAAATCTTTGCGCCCAGTTCTTCCCGATGGTGCCGCCATCACGGTCTCGGAGTAGTGTGTTGGCCATATCTTCCACATCGGTGAGGACCAGTGAAATATCCTCGGGAATCCCAGTCGAGTACATATTGAACAATGACCTCCTCTTCTGTTTTTGTCAATCTCTTGTTGTTGGGGTGGGTATCTTGTCGTGCAGTTCGGCCGGCCATTCTATCACGGAGGGTGGATTCGGGGATATCGTATAGCCGAGATGCACGTCGCCTGCTTAGTTTTGGGTCTTTTTGAATAGCTTGGATAGCAAGCTGAATAGTGGATTCTTTTGTTTTGCCCATTTTAGGATGTGGCGCGAGAAAACGCGGTTAGAAGGTGGATCATGTCAGATTCCGGAAAAGCGCGCGACTCGCTGGGGTGCGCGACTCGTTGGTGTTTCACGTTATGTGTATGTATATATATGTATATATACGCGCGCAAGAAAATTTAGTGGCGTGCTTAAAAAGAGGAGGTTCAGCTGCTTGAGATCACCATCGCGAGCAAAGCTAAAGCTCAATTTACGGTTTATATCAACATATCGAGCACCCAGAAGGGTACATGGCAGTTGCCAGTCATTTCATTAACTATAGTTAAATAAATAGTTAACCGGCGTTACTGGTGTCACCTAACCTTCACTGGCGACCGACCTTCAATGCTAAGGCGTTGCGGTCTTCTGCGTACCGGTTTTTAGTAGTAGCTCGAATCATAGGTGTGTCAATGATGTGAAAAGGCGCGATTGTAGTGGCAGCATTTTTGAAATTCCTGGAGGGGAACAAACTTGGTCAGAATCGTACCCACTCTATTTGAGCTAATTTTTTCTTTTGGCATTTGATTGAGTATCATTTGATATATAGTTAGTCCTCATTATCACGGGCACTCGTTTTGGTCAGTGACGGTGTGAGAACACATCCAACCCAGTTAGGATCATGTTTTGGGCTCCTGTGATCTATCTTTAAAGGGGCACCGCCGCTCTAAATTTTAATTCTTGGATCCATGGTACCTCGTCGGCACTAGCGGCGCCAGCGGCGCCGGCGGCTATACCCTCAAGCTCAAGGCCAACGGCTAAAAAGCAGCGGACGGGGGCACGGAGGACTGTCAACCAGCTGCCATATGTAGACCTAACGGCTGACGATGTCGACGGCGACGACGAGGGCGGCCAGGGCGCCAAGGAAACGCAGGACGAGATCGTCGCCGTAGCGCCTACGTTGGGCAACTTCGACTTCGACGTTGACTTCAACGTTGACCTATTAGTCGACTAGTTGGGCAACTTCTCGAGCGACTTGCTAGTCAAAAGTTGGGCTTATCGGCTACGTTGGGCTACAAGTTGGCTTAGTTGGGTCTAATAGTGCTTAATTCGCTCAAGTTGGGCAACTTGTAGGTCAACTAATCGGCTTCGTTGGGTCGAATAGTACTTATTTGGTGCCCTTGGGTGTGTAGAAATAGTGGCATGATGTGGCATGATAGTCAGTGTAGTCACATTATTTATTTGTATGGCGACCCCATAGTGTTTTTTAATTCGGGCACATGGGGTTGCATGATTAGTCATGAAATTGGGCGCGGCATCCATTTCTTTGGGCGCGAATATCCGGATTCTTTATTTTTAACAGAGAGCAGCCGCACACCTACGTCATACCGACCACACCCCAAACCACCCGCACTGGCTTTTGCCCGTTCCGTTCCGTCAGGTTGACCTGGACGTGCTTCCCGTCTCCCAGCTGCAATTGCTGTATTGCAGGACCCGGCCTACCTAGCTACCTGCCTGCCTACCTCGTTTGGTCATCGTTCGTTCGTACCTCGCCTGCCTCTAGGAAAACCGACAAAGCCAGACTCAAAATTCCACTTTTGCCGCCGCCGTCAGCTGCCTTTGACTTGAATTGCCTACTGTCTCTGCTTTGCCTTGCCTTGTCTCGCCCCGCCCTGGCCTTGCCTCGCCTCACCTTGCCTGCTGTCCTTGACTGGCCTCTAGACCCGTTTTGATTACTTCTACTCCTACGGCATCCTCGCGACCTCTGCTGCCCAGTTTCGCCAGGCGCAAATCCGTCGTGCGCGACCCCCCACCCCCCCTTTCCGCCTCGTCGCAACGACCTCTATGTGCATGCTATAGAGCGACTACCATCACCCAATTGCGACGACTAGACTGCCGCGCCCCCAGTAATTCAGACTGTCCCCGACGCCATTCCAATGGAACAGCACCTATGAGGCATGCCAAGGTCGATTCCAAGCGCTGAGGACCGGGACGACCAGTTCGACACGCGCCGCTCTCCCAAATCTCTGCCGGCACCTTCACTAGAGCCGCACGAGAACCAGTCTGGACACTCAGATGCGTCGCCGACGTCGCAAGGAAATGAGCGAGCCGTGATGTCAGATTGCCCCGAAGCCGCAGGAGAGGGCAAGCAGCCTCTGCAAGACCCAAGGATTCTGGCCTTCAGCAGAAGCGGCGCCTCAAGCTATGCTGGTGGTAGCGGCAAGTCGGCCGGAGGGCTTGCGTCCCATGCCCGGGAGCAGCCGACCAGTAACCCCGAGACTGCACGTAGCAGTGGTGATGAGGCGGCGAGCCCACCGGAGTCCAACTCCCCCAGGTCCTCCAGGGACTCTGCGACCCAGCTCAGCCAGTATCGCGAGAAGCTGACCAGGGAGATTCAGCAGCAAGGTCTCGGCGCAAAGCCCAGCCAAGCTCCCGCTCAACCGCCACACAGAGTCTCGCCCATCCTCGAGGACGTCGCCGCCGCCGCCGCTGCTGCGACAAAGACACCCAGCCCGATGGTGTCGTCTGGGCCATCGACCTCGTCAACTAATGCCTCGACAGAGTCTAACCAAACAATCAGGGGTGGTGTCACTCCCGGCTTCGTTGCCAAGACACCGTCGTACCCATTCCCCCGGATGGCCAGCAATTATGGATATATTCCTTCATCTCTGCATAGGCCCTTCACGACGCTGTCACCGACCGGAGCACCGTACGACTTGACTTCCATGTCCGCTGTGGGCACGCCTAACCATGGTACCTCTCGACCACAGGATAAGATCCTGTCCAATTCTTCGACGCCTGCATCTACGATAACATTTCAGCCCACTGGCGCAGTCCACCCAGGGGATGACCCGGACTTTCCCACCCCGAATCTTTACGGATTGGCATTGATGTTGTCGGCCGAGCCGGGGCTGGAGGCCTGGTGGAAGACTGTTGTCTACATCATGACGGTTTGCTTAAAGGCTTCAAGGCTGACATTGTCTGTACCCGCCGACTCAACTGATCTGGAAAACGTTCCGTGGGGCCAGAAAGCAACCTACAACGCACGGCTAGAAGATAGCTTGAGCATGGAGTATATGGCCAGGGACAGTAGTCTTGTGCCTAGCAGCATGGGTGACGTATCTGAGGCTCTATCACCAGCGGACGATGACACCTTGCGCTTACAGTCGCCAACACGTCCCCACATGCATACTCGCCACTCTTTTACGGCATATGAGGAGGAAAAAGAAAAGGACACGATGTCTGCTAAGCCCCGGCCCTTCTTCAAGAGACCAGGCGTCTTGGCTCGAAGCAGAAGCACGTATCCTGAGACTACAATACCGCACATGGGATTGAACCAACAGGCCTTGGAAGAACACGATGCAGAAGCACCCGAAGTGGCTGCTGGATGGGATGCGCCGGCACCAGAGAAGGAGACACAGAGGAGAGTGTTCGAACTACTGCAAGCCTTAGACTACGAGGCTGATCCGCTGATCGACTACCAAGGTGTGACAAAAGTGCTGGAGCGAGGGCGCGTGATCGCCCTGACGCGAAGCTATCCATATCTTGAGGATGTGTCCCAAACCAAAGCCGCGGACACCAGAGCACCTGGCCGCACTCACTCGCCGGAAGGCTTTAGAAAGAAGGGCAGATGGGTACGACACGACTCTTCAACGAAGCTGTCTAATATCCTGAGCTCAGCTCATCCCATGAGGAGTCACCCTAATGAAAGGAGGGCTACGCAAAATATTGACAAGATGATTTCGGAAGGAGAGCCCAGACGACCACCTACCCCGAAGTACGAGGAGTATGAGCAAGCACCCCCCTCTCCGTGGTCACAGTCGCCGGCTCCCTCGCCTGCAATCCGAGCCGATCCAAAGGACAACCCTTCCTTCACCGAAGCTATAGTCGATGAATCATCTTTCGATCCCACTCAGACGACTCCAGACTACACCGCGATAGGGCCACAGGAGGCCATCGGGGTAGACAATGCTTGGACTGTTCTGCATATCCCCTTGAGACATCCACTCTCGAAACCATCAAGCGGATTCAAACTGGACACCACGCTCATGGAGCAAAGGTCGTCGCGTCGCGGGAAGGAGAACGCTACGGACGCTCAGAAGCATATTGACCCCGACGCGTTCCGGAAAGAGAAGCAAACCCCCGTGGCCATTCTGTCCATACTCAGCCCCACTATACCCTATCCTTCCAATCTTCGCTACTCGTTAGAGCATCTTTCACCTCATCTTGCAACATCATTTGCGCTGTGCCGCCACTATAGCAACTTGGAAGCCGAGGTCAGTAGAATGCACCACCGGAGGCCAAGAGTTGCTGGATTCGGCGCCGTGGATGCCGAGGGCCGACCGATCACAGATCCAGCGATTATCAACTACGCAGCCCCCGAGGAGGCTGCAGACAACTCGTTGGCTGGAAGTATGACGAGCCCGAGTGAGTACTCTACTCAGTCCCGAAGCGTAACGGGCACTCCCGGGGGCACACCAGGCTGGGAGTCCGCTGGTTTTGGGACCGTGATGGACAAGCGACCTCCGGTATCGAGTCCTGCTCCTGCGGGCGGTGACAGCTACTTCACGACCAAGTCCAAAGCGAACAGCAAGCCCGAGTTTTCGTCTGTTATACAAAACCGGGTCAGACGCAATTCCAGTAGTACGACGTCGGAGAAGCGCTCCTCCCTACGCTTATCCGGTGGAATGTCCATAGAGCCTGGACATTTCAGCCCCGATATTAACGAGAATGACACGCCTGCGGAATCTGCAGTCAAGGCGGCAGAAGAACCCGCCCCAGGAGCCTCCACGAAGAAGGTGACGGGCAAGGAAGCATTATCAGAAAGCAAAGAGGACAAGCAACCCGAGACCAAGGGGGCTAGGACGTCGTTCCAGACCCCTCACCGCCATGTCAAGCTCCATTCTTATGGGGGAGACTTTGCTACGACCTTCCAATCATTGCCTCCAGGCTCGACCATTCCCACAAGGGGAACTCCATCTCGAGCTGATACCGTGCCCACAAATACCTCCGAAATGGCCTTACCTACGGACAAGCTGAAGGACATCATCCTAGATTCCATACCCGCGCAACTCTTTGTGACTCTGCCAAGGACTGGCGAAATCGTCTGGGTGAACAGTCGTTATCTTGCCTACCGTGGCCAGTCTCTCGCAGAGCTCCATGCCGATCCCCATGCAAGTTTTCATCCAGATGATCGCGAGACCTACCTCAAAGCGTGGGGTCGTGCAGTGAAGACGAGCACGGACTTCCAGATGAACGTGCGGATTCGCCGCTTTGATGGGGCTTTTCGATGTTTCTCGGCAAGGGTTGTCGCGTGCAAGAATAAGCGCAACGAAATTGTGTATCACCTGGGCTCATACACGGACATCCATGAGCAGACCATGGCAGAGCTCAAGGTTGTCCAGCAGCAGGAAATCGAGGCCTCTGAAGCCAAATACAGATTCCTCGCGAATTTAATCCCGCAGATCATTTTCACCGCCACCGAGGATGAGGGAATAACTTTTGCCAATGAGCAGTGGCTCGCTTACACTGGGCAGAACGAAGATGATGCCCTGGGCTTGGGATTTATGGACTACGTGCACCCTGAAGATTTAGCCAAATGGCGAATACCTTCAGGCCAGCATTCTACAGCGCCACCCCTTGGTCGAGCAAGGACGGGGAAGAGAGGCCAAGGAGAAACGCACAAGCCCAGCAAGCCATCTGAACATCCGAATCCAAAGAACACGGCCCATGCCGAGAGCAACATACGGGGTGTGCATCACCCCCTTTCTCGACAAAATAGCTCGAGCAGCGACTCGGTCTATGAACTCCCCTCTGCAAATTTGACCGAGCTAGCCAGGGACGGCGTCGTCAAGCTCGGAACGGATAGCAACGGTAGGTTGTCATACTCTTCCGAAATCCGGCTTCGTACAAAGACTAGTGAATACCGCTGGCACCTGGTACGCTGTGTCGAGATTGACAACATTGGGAATGGGAGCAGTTCTTACTTTGGGTCGGCGACAGACATCAACGACCACAAGTTGCTCGAGGCGAAGCTGAAGGAGGCCATGGAATCGAAGAGCCGTTTCTTGAGCAACATGTCGCACGAAATTAGAACACCACTGATCGGGATCTCTGGCATGGTCAGCTTCCTCCATGACACCACTCTAAATGAGGAGCAGCGAGATTACACAAACACTATTCAAACCAGCGCGAACAGCCTGCTGATGATCATCAACGACATCCTCGATCTTTCAAAGGTGGACGCCGGCATGATGAAGCTCAACCACGAATGGTTCCATACGCGGGCCCTGATTGAAGACGTTAATGATTTGGTCTCGGCCATGGCTATTGCTAGGAGACTGGAGCTGAACTATATCGTCGAGGAGGATGTGCCCGTATGGGTCAAAGGCGACAGAGTGAGAATCAGACAAGTGCTTCTGAATGTGATCGGCAATGCTATTAAGTTCACCGACACCGGTGAGGTTTCCAGCCGGTGCAGAGTCAGAACCGACGCATCGGGACTCGGTGAGCAGCAGGTCATGCTTGAATTTGCAGTGATTGACACCGGAAGGGGCTTTACCCAAGAAGAGTCGAAGCTCATTTTCATACCGTTCAGTCAGATTGATGGCAGCAGCACAAGAGCCCACGGCGGCAGTGGTCTTGGGCTTGTTATCTCACGACAGCTTGTGGAACTGCACGGCGGAAAGATGGACGGCACAGCTGTGCCGGGAAACGGCGCGACCTTCACATTCACGGCCAAGTTCGGCTTGCCGACTGCGGATGACCACCCCGACGTACCCACCAGCCCAGAGCTGCCAAAGACTCCTGCGGTCCTTGAGGAAATCCCCACCCAACCATTCCGCCAGATCACCATCACAAAGCACCGCTCCTCATCAGCTGCCAGCCCGAGTCATGCTGAGCAAGAATCCTCCCCGGCGGTCGCATCCAGCGGAAGCTCGAATCCGTCCGTGACATCGACTGGAACGCGTGTTACGGGAAGATCGTCAATCTCGTCTGTGAATGTCGGCTTGGCCAGGTTCAGCGAGGCTGCTAGGACCAGTGGGCAGGATCTCACCCAGATGAAGTTGGAAATGCCATCAGGGCGAACTTCACCTGGAAAAACGCCAACCCCTGAGAACCCGGGCAAGATCGTGACTGCGAAAGAGTTCCGGCCGCCGATGTTCTTGATTCTGGTGATCTGCCCTCAGAAATACAGCCGCGAGGCTACCACTCACCACATTGAGATGACCTTGCCAAAGGATGTGCCTCATCAGATCACTGCACTTGCGAGTGCTCAAGAAGCCAAGCAACTGATCAGCCGCGATGACCAGGTCATCTATACACACATACTCATCAACCTTGCCTCTTCCGAAGAGGTCCTAGCACTGCTGAGTGAGATTAGCAGTTCGACTTTATTGACAAAGACAAAGGTTGTCCTACTGTCTGATTCTATCCAGCGACAAGCTCTGATGAAGCTTGTTGAGGACCGCAATCTCGCGGACGTGATCTCGGACAGCAGAGTCACCTATGTTTATAAGCCGGTGAAGCCATCCCGCCTTGCTGTTGTTTTCGATCCAGCCAAGGAAGGGGATATGAGTGTGGACCGCAACCGGTCTACTGCTCAGAAGATAGTCGAGAGGCAGAAGAAAAGTTATGAGGAGGTTGAAAAGCGAATGGGAAACAAGGGCTACAAGGTGCTACTTGTTGAGGACAACCCTGTGAACCAAAAAGTCCTGAAGAAGTACCTGATCAAGGTCGGGTTGGAGGTCGAATTATCCGCAGACGGCGAGGAGTGCACAAACATGGTTTTCGGCCATGATCATGGCTTCTATTCCTTGGTACTGGTTAGTACCAAAACCCTCGTCTTATTGCTGTGTCTCCTCGGAATATTAACAGCAGGCCAGTGCGATCTTCACATGCCTCGGAAAGATGGCTACCAGGCGTGTCGCGAGATCAGAGTCTGGGAAGCCAGGAATAAGCATGGCCATATGCCCATCATTGCACTCTCTGCGAACGTCATGTCTGATGTGCAGGAGAAGTGTGTCGAGGCAGGCTTCAGTGCCTTTGTCACGAAACCAGTGGACTTCATCGACTTATCAACAGCCTTGTCAAAGTTCTTTTAGCCTGAGACTCGGTCGGGACGCCAGGCACCATCGAACGTGGCAGAAGCACCAATCACAAAGACACAGTAAACGAATAGTTGTCGCTTGCATACTACTGGCGTTACCATTGAGGTAGTTTTATCTACCGGACAGCATTATACGCTTGTGGCCCAAGGAGTTCACGCAGCGAGCTAGCATATTTGATTTCATCTTTCTGTATAAATCCCTCTGATACCAATTCACACGAAATTCCATTTTCTTCTTCCCCTATTTACCAACCCGGATACCAGGCGAACAGACATTATTAAAATGGGAGAGACACGTGTGGTTCTTGGGCGCACAAGCAGCCTGGAGGAACTGAGGACGAAGTTGTATGGGCAGTGTTCCCAAGCGTTTCAATGTACGTCTGTGGGACTTGCGACGGCGCGTGGCGAACTTGGTGTCGTCTTCGATTGTGGGATGTCGCCATGTCTTCTCCGACATCGTTTCTGGGCTGGTCAAGCATCGTTCTTCATCCTGCTACTGATGGTGCTGCCGGCGCTAGGCAGCAGGGACCACTTTCTCGTCGCCAGCCACCGACTGCAGGCATAATTGATGGTTCTCGCCGAGTCCGGCGCATGCTAGCGAGGCTGGCCATCTTACCTACTTTCCCCAGCGCTTATCGGTTCTTTTCAGAGTCCTCGATGGGAAATCATTTCGGAGTTACGGGAGGCCGGGGGTACTATCGGACAGAAGGAGGTACGGAGGTTTGGGGCGCTGGGAGGGGCCTTTTTTCTTCGGCGATGCGGAAAATGTTAATGATGTCTGGTTCTCCATCTTATTCCCCTCCGCGTCCTTCATTCCTCGCACAGGTTAGGTATCATCCGCATTCGTAGTCTGAGAATCAGAATATACCATTGTCGCCGTACACACAAAGGGCGGGCCGCCAGTCTGCCCTTTAGATCCATGCGGCACGTGAAGATGCTCTTGTCAGTCCGAGCGAAGCAGCCAAAATCGCGATTCATCAAGAATTCAGGCTATTTTCGTAACGTCATATATACTTGTGCTCATTCTACTCGCTATGCCCTGCGCCTGTCCTCTGGGCAATGCTCCCGTCATCTACGCATGTTCTGTGCTAACAGGTGCTAATCAATCTGGCGGTGATGGTGGTATCTCCTCTCCGCGAATATGTAAACTTTCTGCAAGCTTTCCGTCCTAGCCCGAAACGCCGAGTACCCAAAAGTAATTCATTTTCGTGACGCACCGTTGTCTAAGTGACAATAAGCTGCAGAAACCACAACCAAGGGGGTCGGATTGGACAGCACCACGTGCAACCTAGTAGACGCTCCCCTTGATCGAGCGGTCCTCCCTCTCAGCTCTGTCGATTTCGGCGTCAGACATTTCATCTGCGTCATCCTCATCGTTCCCCTTCTCCCGTTCGTCGTCCGCGTGTTCGTTCTCGTTGTTGTGCTCGCTCTGATGGTGGTGATGATGCTCCTCGTAGCAGCCCGAGCTGCTGCTCACCGGCGAGTCCCCCAGCCTGTTAGCCATTGTCCCACGTCCCATGCCCGACTGGTCCCGCTTGCCACTGCCGGGCGCGCTGTCGCCATCGCCGTTGACGTTCATCTCGGCGACGCGTGACGTGGCGACCTTCAGCCCTAGACTGCTCTGTTTGCGCTGCCTAGCCCCGTCATCCTCGGACGAGTCCGTGTCGCTGCCTGCACAGGACGTCTGTCCACTGTGTGCGCCGCCAAAATCCCGTCCTCTCAGGAGCGGTAATATGGCCATGGGGGTCTTGCCGTTGGCCGGCGGGCTCTTCATGTCCTGGGCACGGAGGCGGCCGTCCACGGAGATGAAGCTCGGCGTCCCGTCTCGGCTAGAAACGGTCTCGTCGCGGGCCTTGGCCACGTCTATCTGCGGTGTGCGGTTGCGCTCACGCTCAACATCGGAAGACGAGTCATCGTCTTCGGACTGGAAGCGCCTCGCTGCTGGGCGTCGGGTACCGAGATTGGACGATGGCGTGGATGTACCGTTTGTGGTTGGCGGCGTGGCAAAGCCAAGAGCAGCCAGGGAAGAACCGGCGCTGACAGTTGTCGTCACTGGCGATGGGGCTGCGGAGAGGTTAGGATGTACAGACGTACCGTCGCGATGGACCAGGTCAGCGAGGGCGGAGCGCAGCCGGAAGGACTTGTCGTGGGAGCAGCCGTTGAGACAGCCGCCCCATCTCCGGGGTGGCTTCACAGGCGATTCTGCGGAGAGGGCCTTGTCGAGCTTGGACGTGTCCTTGCTGGCTGGGGTGCCTGTATCGGATTTTTCCTTCTCCCTCTCTTTTCCTTTCTTTCGCGCCCTTTCCTTGCGCAGTTCCGACCATGTCCGGAGTTTGTTTTCCAGCACGTATTTGCCGCTCTCCTGCTTGTTCATGATGAGAAGCTCGCAGTGGTTGATATTCCGCAGGTCTTCGAAGTACTTGACGCTGAAGTGGTACCATTTCATGAGAAAGACACGTGACATTAGACCATGGGTCACTGTTTAAAGTGGTGATCAGTCCCTTTCTTGGATATACTCGGATAGGTTGCATGTCTGAGGATATAGTTGGGGGCATACCTAGAACACACACACTGGCGAAGTCACCCTCGCCAAATTGCCTCCGGAGACTCTCGTTGAAGCCACTGATACGATCGTAGGCATCCGCGGCGCTCTCACCGTTGGGTATCCTGTAAAAGAAGTGACCATAGTCGGCGCGCTCTTGCCACATCCTCTCCATCTCGGCGGAGCATGGCTGGAAGTTTCCAAAGTCCTGCTCGCGAAGTCAAGGCTCTTCGTAGACCTTGATGTTGTTCCGCTTGAAAGGGGGGGAGGGGGCTCGGCCTCGTCTGAGGTCAGAGTGGCCAGGATCCCCTCGGTGGTCTCCCTCGTGCGGCGGTAGGGCGAGGTGAAGAAGTGCAGAGTGTCGTCGGCGCGGAGCATCTTGCGCAGGCGCCTGCCGGCGTCGTAGGCTTGTTGCCAGCCATCTTGGGTCAACTTGACGCGGTGGTCAGGTATGGTCTGGTGGATCTCGCGGTTTTCTGCAAGGGGCGAAGGCTACGTCAGGGTCCTGTGGTTGTGGGCCAGGGTAGGCAGGTAGGGGTCTGGGTCTCCGACTTACTATTTCCTTCAGACTGGGCATGCCTGATAAGGATGATGAGCCGAGGCTTCGCCATGGTCAGCTTGCTTGCCTAGCCGGGAAAGATTTGGCTAAGTAGAGTGCAGGCGAGGCGAGGCGAGGCAAGACAGGCGAAGGCGAATGTAAATGTGGTGCGAGGAAATGTATGGCACAGGAGGAGAAAAAAGCAGAGTGGTAGCAAATAGATGGGTGGGTGCGCAGGTGGAGCACAGGGGAGAGGTATATATTGCGCAGGGGCAAGAGGCGATGATCTGTGCAGTTATTTTGAGACAAAGGCAGTGACTGCGATGGCGAGGTAGGCAAGGCCAAGGTAAGGTGGTGTGGGGGAAAGACAGTTGTGGACAAAGGGTCTGGTTGGCAAATGTCATGTGTGGCTAAGGCGAATAGATAGATAGTTGGGCTAGCGGGTTAGAGGAGTAGTGGCAGGTTCAACGGTTGGCTTGTCTTGGCAGACAAGAAAGTGTTGGGACGGATGAGACGTGATGGTGGCAGGTCCGTCTGTGGGGGGGGGGGACGAAGTCTATTGATGGGATGACAGAGACGAGTGAGCTGGTCTGTTGGACGGCGCCCTGGTGCTAACGGTGGTTGATGGCCTGAGGGTGAGAGAGACAGCGACAGTCGAGACAAGAGACAGACACAGCGACAAGTCGAGACAAGAGACAGACACAGCGACAAGAGACAGAGAGGCAGCTGTAGCCGACACGAGGAGGAGGAGCAAAGTGTGGCAGATGCAGAGGAGCGGGAGTGCGGAGTGCAGAATGCAGAATGCAGAATGCAGGTTGGTGGTGCTAAGGGACCAGCAGAGGCGAATAATGTGCGACAGGGCAGCACAGAATTTGCAAGCATCAGCCGGCGGAGCAGCCTGTCTGCCTCCCGTACGTAGCTAACTGCATTGGTTAATTCTGGTCTGGTGCGACTCTGGTTTGCTTGTGATGCGGGAGTGGGTAGTGCGGGCTAGGGGTACGAGGTAAGGGGGTGCTTGCCCTTTTGCCGCTGTCCGGAGTTACCCCTAGCCAGTTTCGATTTCCAACTTTATTGTTAGCGACGGACTAACCTCCGCAGTAGGCACTGTAGTTAAGTCACTCTCACACTCTGGGCATTGGAGAGAGATGGCGCAGTGCATACAGTCAAAGTAATCTGCATCGTAAGGTTGTGCGGACAGCCCCGTCTCGACGATCGAGGCCAAGACAAGGCAACGCGGGCCAAAGGCCGAACGAACTGATCGTGTCATGGGCCCCGATGCGTCCTGCCGTGATCGCCGAAGTCCGGAGGAGCGGATCGCATCATTCTGGCCGGCATCATACTTAATAACCTCGCTAATCTAAGGCTGAAGGCTGGAAGGAGCCGGCAAATCGGTTCGGCTATCGATCCACCCACCCTTCGCCTTCTAACCCTCTCTGCTTTGTTTCAATCTTCGTTTCGTTTTCAGGCTGGGCTGTCAGGTCTGCGCCCCATTACCTGTTCATATCAGGTCTATGCCAAGGGAAGCTGCCATACAAATAAATCTAGAGTACGTATAGTATCCAGGTTTTTGTTTCTACGCTTCACTCCCTGCCAATTGGGACACACAGACAAGAGGGAGAGCCTCTAGTCCGAAAGATATGATCTTTATAAATTAGCAAAGCTCAGATTGTTCTAGGACCGTTGACCCGTTGACTGGCGAAGGATGCCTCGGACAGGACAGAAGACAAGGTCTTTTCATGTGTCACTTTCGAGAATGACCTAAACCGCTAACTGTGTTAGGTTTAGCGTTTCTCACAGCAGATACATGCGAGTACCGTCAAGTTTGATATGGTAAAATGTTTCAACCTTGCTCATAGTTTGCAAGGGAACAGGGATGGTAGTGCCGGCAAACGGTACGCCTAAGGAAGCCTGGAGGAACTAAATGAGGCATGTGGGGCAGAACTGGGGCCATGGAGCGGATGCGTCGCTTGTGCGGAGGAGTCGAGGAGTGATGCTATGGGGCTTTAGTCGAGAGAGAATAAAGAGATTGGGACTCATACGGAGTCAGGGCTCCGTCTCGCGGTAGCGCCAGGGCAACTTGCACAGCATGGCTATTATCCTGCCAGCAGTCCAACCTCACACCTTGAAAGGTAAGCTTGTTGGGGCAGATCCGGGAGATCATGGTAAACCATTTACCCTCCCAATCCTCTTCCAAGGTTGCTGGTCGTGCTCCGGCGCTGAACATGGAGAGGAGCAGAAGCAGGCTTGCCTTTTCTTCGCCGTCCGTGCTGAGGAGATGCGGATAGAATTCGGAGACGAAAATAGACGGGTTAAAAGTCAGAAAAGCCCCAGCCTTGAAGTTGCCGGCGTTTGTGTAACATGTACTAGATGGGAGGATCTTGCATTGTCCTAGGTTGGAGTAGTAGGAGACGATGAGGTCGCCGCCAACTAGCCCCTGTCCTCTTTTGGTGGGCAGCGGAGGGACGGGCCGTTGCCTGCGTTTTACATACCTTCCATCTACCTAGTCCACCGGTCCGCATCCAGCTATACACTCCTCGCACAAGAATCTAAGTCTTTAGATGGATGGGACCAATGATCCATTGGGGCGAGGGCCTCGCTCTGCTGAGGATGCGGTTTCACACGAACAGTTAAAAGACACCCAAAAAAGAAAGGCGGGTGTGGTAGAAATTCCGGAATAAGATGGCCCATCTTCTCATACCTATGAGGGAGTTTCACTACGACTATAGAGCCGAGTTCCCTGCCTTACTGGCAGGAAGGGACCGGGGGTCTGGTTTGCGTGCCAATCGCGTCTCAGCAGAGCGAGGTTCTTGCCCTAAATCGGTCGTGCATCCATCCATCTGGGGAGGTAGGCTCTTGGTCGAACAGTATATGGTCAGATTCATTTTGTCGTACATAGGTGACGTGCAAGGTGAAGGACCAGTTCAAGTCCTCCCAAATGTACTGTGTAAAGATCCGTCGAGCAGGTTGATTTCGAGGTGCGTCTTGCAGATGGCATCCAAGATTTCGTCGGTGACTGGCGTGCCACGAGCGAGGCGAACACATTCTTCGGGAGAAGGCCCGATTCAGTCGGCCGCTCGATGGCGGCAGGATCTTGTATCTCTACCTTGGAGAAGTTGAGGTATTGGGCTGTTTGGTCCAGCTGGTTATCGTCGATGAAAGATCTTGGCGACATCGTGCGAACATAGCGTGAGGTCGGAAGAGAGGACCAGCTGGACATAATTGGTGTAGACCGTGATGGGCTTGCCCTCGGTGTCATAGCCAGGCAGCGCTCCTAATAGTGCGCACCATTAAGAGCACTATTAGTGCACACTGCAGTGCACACTAATAGTCCGTGCGCTATTGGTTCAGTAGACGTTTCTCGGGCTACACTGATGGTTCGGTGCAAGCCTACAGGCCACACTGGTGGTTCAGTGCAAGGCTTTCAGACCACACTGATGGTCTAGTGTGAGCCTTCAGACCACACTGACGGTCTAGTGTGAGCCTGACCACACTGACCAGTAGTGCGGTGCGAGGGTCGCAGACTAACAGTCTCACTATTAGTGCGTCCAAGACTTAGTGTGCGTCAGGCAACGTCTTTCCAAGTTTATAGCTCGCTGCGTCCCCAATCAACCGATTCAACGCGTGTCAAGTCGCGTCTAACGTGTTGGGGATTTTTACGATAAGGTGCTAAGATATGTTAGTAGATACAATAGTTTAGCTGTGTAAAGCTATTGTAACTTAGGTATCACACAACTGAAACAATCGTCTTAAAAGTGTCCCTGTTCCGCAGCAAAAAAACTAACTTTCTACCATGGCCAATGATTGGCCAGCGGACTTGAATAAACACCTCCGTGAAGTTGAAGGCGGAATCCAAGAACGATTTGGAGCCTGTAGTCCAAACCAAATCTCTAGGACTTCCGAAGAGGCTGGTTACCAAGCATGGGTGGTCAGATTCAAACGATTGGAAGCGGTTGGCTGATTTCAGGCCCTGCGGCTTGGCCTGTGTCGTCGACTTTCAAGTGCCTAGGGAGGAAGTTGTCTAGAGCCTATATCTACACCCACTGTCCTTGAAGTCGACAGACCAAAGGTGCAACAAGCAACCTGGTCTCTCCAACAATTCTGCTCTACCAGATTCCCATGATCGTCACCTCATTGTCTACGTAGCGTCTTTGCTGAATCATGTCCTCGGGCGTGGATCAATCCGAGACTGCGAGTGCTTTTGGCCAGTGTGGCTAACAAACCGACCGACCTAGACCGGCCCCTTCGGTCTGTCGGTTTGGGTTGGTCAAGGCTCCCGGTCGGTCTAGGTCGGTCTGATAACCCCATACCGAGGTTTTACCAGTGCAATTAAAATGATTTCCTGGCTGGTTACAGGATACAATGAAACCCTTTTTGCTCTTCTACGCAGGCACTACTAACGTACTTAGACTACCAGCCCTCTCATTAGCCACTGTTTTTGAAGCTGATCGGCCTCGACTACCTCAGGTGCTAGCCGGTTGCGCTCGTCAGTGATCATTTTCTTGGTCTGGCTAAACACCCTTTCGCATTTAGAACTTATGCTAGGAATTGAGAATAGATCTAGCGCCATTTGATACAAGACTGGATATTCTAATTGATGTCGATTCTACTATTTAAGAGGGTTTGCAACGTTGAGATTATGTGTGTAAATTGGCTGTGTCTGAAATATGTCAAGCTTGCTAACTGCCTTGACCTTCTTTTGCTGTGTATTCAAGGAGCAGATTGATCTTTTCCCAAATGAACTGTAGTCGTTAACGTCAGCTTCAATCTCATCGACTTCGCCTTCCAAAAGCCCCGCTTGAGCTTGAGCTTCAACTTCAGCCTGTCGGACGTAGTCGTCGAATAGGCTACCCACAGCGGACTGCATGTCGCTGTACCATTGCGGCCTATCCATCGCGGTTTTCCAGTATCGCTCAAAGTAGTCATACCCATATGATGGGTGAAGGGCTAGCGCTGCTCGGTAGACAGGTGTACGGTCCGATTTGACGTAATAGTCTTCAAGCTTCGCCCATCCGCAGTCGATTCCCGACTTAGAATGGGAGGGCTCCTCGAACTGAGTTTCCTCCGCGGCCTGCTTGAATTTGACAAACAGGTAGTCCATTGTCTTGAGGGTCTCCCACACTGCACCATGCCCGCCCTCTGCGCCCGGTTTGTTGGCGTTGCCCTCCATAGTCTTCGTAAGGATGTAGAACGGCTTTAGGAAATCGTGGAAGCGCTCTAATTCAACCCAGTCCGCAGCGTTGAGGAAGTCCTTCGTTAGGTCACGGTGGACCGGGTCATATTTCGGTTTTTGCCAGCGGGATTGATAGAGCTCGATAGCGCTGCGCAGCTCGAGTGCTAGGATAAGTCAATCCGGAGTCAGCAAATGTCCAACACAGGTGGCAAGGGCAGACTGGCATACCACGTGTGATCATACTGTAAATTGAGTTCCAGCGTGTCTTGCCATCAACAACGATCTCCAATGTAAATATGGCATCGTCCCCTGCGAGCTCGGTCTGGAAACGCCGAAGCGCCTGTCGTCTCTGGTCCGTCCGGCGGATGTAGGTGGCAAGGTTGTGGAGTCTGCCAATGGCCCCTTTCTTGGCCCAAATGTCAAAACTGAATTCATCCGTAGCCCCACGAAGCTCCGTCTCGAATTTGCTAACGTTTGAGCCGAAGATGACGGCCCGGACAACCAGGTTGATAATGTGGCCGATGCAACGTAAGCGGCGTCGGCCAACGTCCATTGGGAACCATCTCGCGAGCGTCTCCAGGCAGGTATCGTTGCTCTCAGCGTTATCAAGCATGAATTAGCCAAGCTTGGAGCCCATTTCGTATTGGTCGATTACTCCCTTCACATAAGGGGCAATATTCACACCGGAGTGTGGACCGACTAGGCGCGGCAGCCCAAGAAGGACATCACGCTTTTCGCCGTTGCTGTCAACGAAGTGGCCGACGATTCCGACGTAGTTGAACCCGTTAGAAGCAGTCCATAGATCGAAGCTTAGGTGAACTGAGCTCCTCGCGTTCTTGACGAGATTGACAATGATTTGCCGTCGGGATTCAAAGGTTTGGCGGATCCATGAACAAACTGTGGTGTGATGTTCCGGAAGTAGCTGACTTGCAAGCTCCCCACCATTCGCTATCAGCCACCGAAGGCGCTCGCTGGATGCCTGTCGGAAGGTGACATCTTCGATTATGATCCAGTCCACGAAGCGAGCTTTCCATGTTCCTTCGTCAAAATGGGAAGCAAGCTGCAAGCCTAGGCTGGCCTGCCGCGACAATAGACGGGATATCGAGGAGCCAGACGTCGCCGCCAACGTAAACGGAGTCGCCAAGCCGGGACCACTCTCCCCTGCCTCCGTGATTTGGTGCTGACGGAGCAGGTGCCTCGCGGCATGAGACGTCCCGGATGAGACGTATAGAGCTGTCGAATAGCTCTTCTTCACATGACAGATACTGCAAAGCCAGTAACGTACCCCGTGATGCTCCAAATTGGCGCCATGTCGGTATATCCACGACTCTTTGATCTTGGTGCCGATGACCCGCCTGTGACGGGGCCTCTTTTTGGCGCCCATAAGTCGTTTGCCACCGTGCCAGATATTCTCCCAATCGATTTCAAATTCGCATGGTGATGCATCTGTCTCGTCAGTTGTAGCCTCGCATGAGGCGGGCGTGCCTTCAAACCCGTCATCAGCCGGGATGGGAGGTGGGCGAGATGGAAGAGATTGCGGTGTTGACGACACGTGGCTCGTAGTTCTGCTAGAAGACATGATAATGCAGCACGAATTGACAATGGCTCAGACAGATTGGCATGACACGAAAATTCACTGAGGCAAACGTGTCGTGTCACGCAGACGCGTCGTGTCATTGAACTTAAAGTGAAGGTAAGCTGGAGCTGACCAATGGCAGCCCTAGAAACCACCCCAACCCAGACCAACCCAGACCACCCAATCCGACCGGCAGCTCTGGTCTGTCGGTCTGATGAGATTTGCCGGTCGGTCTGTCTGCGGTTTTGAAGATGGTCTGTCAGACGGTCTGTCAGACGGTCGGTCTGTTAGCCACACTGTGCCGGGAAGTTCTTAGGGGTGCAGAGCACTTCGCAAACCACACAGAGCGCCTGCACGGTCTCCATCTGCCGCCGGCAGTCATTTCCAGGTAACTCTTGTGACGTCGCTGGTTCGGGTACCTGCATGGCCATCCCACCCAAATCGCCATCCCACCCAAATCGCCATCCATCTAAATTGCTATCCTATTTCAATCACATGCCGCCGGAGCCGGGTCCCGCCGAGTCTGCAGTGATTGGCCTTCAAAGTCAACAGGGTACTGTATTTGCTGTTGGGTACATATTTCGCTGTAAGTCTTTTTCCTCCCAACAACCCAAGAGCCTCTGTACTTCCCCTTCCCGTCCAATATGCAGGACACCAATGTTGCTGCATGCCACTCTACAAAGTATAAAGCGCGTGAACTTGGAGCTTCCCACATCAGGGGAAATCGGCTGATTGTTGAGTACGATGTTGAGAAATGACAACTGAAGGGTTCCTGGTCTTTGCCACCCCCTCGCCGATTTCCTCCGCACTCTAGAACGCTACGGGATCCCGGGATGGAATTGCCGAGCGGCATGGAATGACTCGCGACATGTGCAATTGGTGGATTGGTCCGTGCAAGTTTCGTCTGGCCAAGTAGCTCTCGCGAGGCGTCTGTAGGTCGCCCTTTTTCTCCGGCAGGGGGCTGCCTGTGGTTCATGTGGCGCTGGTCAGTCATATGCGTTGCATTTGGTGAGCAAGCCGTCTTAATCTCTTAGATCGCTTCGGGCCACCGAATGCATAGCCGATTCGAGGTTAGCTGCATTTCATCGACGAGAGACACTGGCAGCACCTCTATATAAACAGCGCCCTATTCGTGGCGAGAACTCCAAAATGTTGTCATCAAACGTTCAGACCTTTCGATATCCACAACGTTCCCCGGGTCCGATATTCCGCAGAAGATCGGCCGAGATGGTGACAACCAAGGATGTCTTGAAATCCCTCATCGCCGCTAATCATGTACTACATTTCAACGACGTGCTCGACGCCTACGGCCATATCTCGGTCAGAAAACCAGATAATTCCTCGACCTTTTTATTATCGCGCGATCTCGCTCCAGCGCTGGTCTCCGGCGCCGAGGACATCGTCGAGTACCTGGTTGAGAACGCAGCTGCCGTAGCACCCAACCCACCCGCCGGTTACATCGAGCGCTTCATCCACAGCGAGGTATACAAGCGCTATCCGTCGGTCAACAGTGTTATCCACAGCCATACCGATTCCGTCATCCCATTCGGCGTTACCCAGGTTCCGTTGCTCCCCGTAGGCCAGACGGGCAGTGTTTTCGGTTAGCGGCCACCGTTTTGCTTACAAGGGGATTAAACGTATATTAAATTTGCTGACTCCCGTTAGGGCAAAGTGCTCCCGTATTCGACATTGCTGACTATTTCCTCCCCACCGACAGCCACGCCCTGATCATCCGTAATATGCGTTTCGGCGCCGCGCTAGCGACGTACTTTGGCGGCAGCACACCGAACGGTACCACGAACGGCACCGTGCCCGTCAACAACGTGGTTCTCATGCGAGGCCACGGCATGACGGTCATCGGCCCGGACATAGTCACGGCTGTGTTTCGGGCTGTGTACACTCCGGGCGCGGCCAACGACCAGAAAGACGCCATCGGCTTGGCTGCGCACGGTGGTCCCGATGGTCAGTCCGGCGGTGGCGGCGGGCCGATCCGGTACTTGACCGGCCGGGAGCTGAATGACATTATTGGTATTGGAACTTCGTTCTACTCTCGTGCTTGGGAGCTATGGGTGAGGCAGACGGAGGCAGCGGCGAACAAGGACATTTATAAGAATACTGTTGGCAGCCCTTTATAAGTAGCGTGTTGATTCCTCGGAGTATTAAAGCTGAAGCGCCACAAGGAGATTTACGCCAGGTCATGCTGGGATTGTGGGAACTGAAAGCTACTTTTTTTCGGGGCTGCGGTGAATACGGCAATTGGCTTTCGGTGTGGTTTGTTTGTCTGAGGCTCGTTGAAAGCCACTCGTATGATCTCTGTTTCTTGTGATGTTGTATTCCAGAATGTGGAATTGCGATTTGGTATGTCATGTCAAGCCAGACTCTTTGTCACAATCGTTTGCCCGCGAGGCGTTTCGTTCGGGTCGAGGTCACATTGTGAAACGACCAATGAGGAGGCCGAGAAAGACGCGAAATATGGACGTCCGGGCTTCCGCGGTTCCCTAGGCCGTGGCTTGCATTTCACATGTACGGGGATTCGGCGTTTTCTGTATTGAGTGTTGTTGTGCATATCGAGCAGTCCCAGCCACGCTAAAAACGCCCCTATCACACGGCAATGGTCGGTGAGGTCAACCCCACATCGTTCGAGTTTCCCAGTCACGCGCCGAGGTCATTACCGGCCGGCCATGATTGACTCGCGGCAAACTTTCAAAAAGAGGCCAATTGAGAGCACAGTCCATCAGATGGCAGCTGGAGGCACAAAGGGAGATTTTGTTGCTTTGGAAAAACACTTCGCGCAGGGCATTACGTGGCGAAGCACCAGACGGTACGCGGGCATTTGGACTCGGAATCTGGCCGGACTCGTGGTTCATCGGCGCCGGACGTACCAGAGAGTGCGGTGATGCTGAAAGAGACAACGTAAAATGATGAGGATGTCTTTTCAGAAGCTTGTGATGTGAAGCGAAACAGCCGTGGAGTCCCTAGATCGAATGACTGGACCAAGTTTACAACGAATCAACTCATAGCTCCGCCCAACCGGGTCAGTGTTATTCGTTGTACTGAACTCGACCCTGGCCCGGTTGACACCATGCCAGGGAACTGCCAACTCAACGATTTCTGTCAAACCCTATTTCCGACTGTATTTCGGACTGCCCGTTGTTAAAGTGGATAGCTGCTGGACCTGGGTGGCTGCTGCAGCCTGCAGTGGGGCCACCATGTGAGCTGAAGTGCTGCATGCGGGCTGTACGTCTGCAGCCTTGCGCAGGGAATTGAGAAGTAGACGCCAGCTGGACGAAATCGGCAGCAGGTACGCTGCATCGCCTATCGGCGAACTCGTCTCTGAAGGATCTCGCTCCCCATAAAGACAGTCTCCTCCTGCATGAGATAGAGTAGCAATCTGAATGCTACCACTCGCGTCATGATTGGCCAGAAAACTCAGGTCTGGTACAAGCAATGGGGGTTTGCTTGAGACGATGGTTTGCTTGAGACGATGGTTTGCTTGGGGTTATGGAAGAATGCGGTCGAACATTCTAACTATCGGAATTAGGAACTAGCATGGTGCCCTGGTTCCGTAAATACTGTAGCTGTCCAAGATGGGAAACGTCGATATGGCGGACGATCGTGCCGATGCCGTCTGCGCAGGGAGCATTCTGAGACTCTTAGGTATCTTCTCGGTCAAGCTCAGTGCTTCACAGCTGATGGGGTTGCCTGCGTCCGGGCTATTGAATGCTCTCGAGACCATGATTCGACACATTAGTCTACCACGTCAAGGACGACGGGACGATCAAACTTAACTTTGGAAGTAGGCCCCGCTCGTAGCCCCCCAAAACCTCGTAAAACCGTTGTAAAACCACACCTGCCAGAGTGACCCTTTCCCCCAAAGCCTCGGTCAATATGAGGGAGTCGCAATATGGTACAAACCCAATCATTGGTCGGAAACTATACGTACGATTGTACAGTCAGCGCCCACCTTACATTGCATATGATAGAAGAAACGCCAAAGCTAACAATGGAAAAGACTAAATTCACGCCATCCACGGCTGATCTGACAAGCTCAGAAAGGCGGCTAACTCAACTTTTGGGCCAAGGGAGTTATGACGTACCTATCACATGCTTTCTCAACTGCAGGAGTACAACCGGAGCGGACGTTCGTCTCAGTAATGCTCAGTTGGGCTGCACCGGAGCACACATCGCTGTCGTCGTCGCCCGAGATTGTGGGCCGATATACCATGTCGAGTAGGGTCTCGACCGTAGAGGCGGCGTTCGGATCGGATCGAGCCTCCGAGGCCAAAATCGCAACGACAGAACCGCCGATTGTAAGCAGAAGGCTTGTGTATCCTTGAGACAACGCGGACTGCACGACCGAATCCGATGTGAGGTTGAGCCAGCGGGAGTTGCCTACCTAGAGGGTCAACCCGGATCCCTCCGCAGTGCCTTCGACGCCCTTTCCGGTTAGGATCTTCCGATCAGACACCGAAGGTGGGTGACACGCCCCGGGTTTTGAGATGTGCTGCCGCAGCGGCGGACACAGGGTGCTTGATACTCCCGACAAGACCTAGAAGTAGCGACTTAGTAGCGCTTTGGTCGCTGCCGCGACCTAGGGTCGCAGCGCCTATCGCCCCTGCTGACAATCAGGTTTCTCGCGATCCAACGAAGGACATACCTCTAACTTGTCTGCCACCGGAAGTCTCGGACCCATCACAGACATAGCGCCGGCCAGAGACTACATGTCCGCTCACATAGAAGTACAACTTATTTTGTCGGCATTCTCGATTGGGCTATGGATAATGAAGATTGACTCAAGAGCGGAGCTTCCCCCGGTCGGTCCTCGTCCGCGGCAGGGAGATCAAGCACTGCAAGGATACAAGGTTCCTTGGAAAGTCTTTGCTGCATCGCGTACTCCCGGGTCAGAAGACGCGGAGCAGCGGGAAAGTGGACCTGGCGGCGTGCTGACGCAGCCCGGAGCTCCAGTAACGAGCTAGCGCCCAATATGACGGCAGGGTGTTGACGACACCCGGCGGAGTGGTAGATGGAGCTGGGTTTAGCTTAAGATGGACTAACATGCAGTTACAGTATTTGCTGTACCAAGCATCAATGATGGCTACCACCAAGGCGCGCGTGGGGGACGACACGATGCAATAGTCATGCAGAGAACAGAATGCTATTGGTCAGTCACACCTTAACCTGGAGCTAATTATGGAGTAATTTAGGCAGGATGGAATGCGTCCTGGAAAAAGGACATTCATTGGGATACCATCGACCGACGCCCTAAGTGGAATCAGAACACGGCTGTCGTAAGCGACCAATCAAGTACGTTGACCACGACAAATTGTATTTTTCCACTTTCTCTATTTTCAAATCATTGGTAACACATCCTACTCAAAGCTCAAGCAATACACACACACACACACACAATTTATTGACGCCCGGCGGCGGCTTGCGCCGAAAGGGCAACTATTACTAATCTGCAAATACATGTCCTAAAATGAATCCCGACCTCCTTAAGCCCATATGCAATCTGTTCCTAGCTTATAGCTTGTCTCAATCTACCATGTCTCTGCGAGTTCTCGTGGGTTAGTGGTGTTAGTAGGCCAACTTGAAGGCGATTCTCCAAGTGTTCAGTGTCCTATCTTCGGCGACTGAAGCGGTGCCTGCTGTATATGACACGAGGTGATTAAGGTTTGTCGGATTAGTGGTGATGGGATGGAGGTGTTCCTCCTTGTGATCAGTCTGCGTCGAGTCGCCCCGTGGCAATAGCGAACCGTATCGTTGCGCGGACGGCATCCATATTTGGAGTCCAATTTGTACCATCTGACGGTGCTTTCCCTCCTAAGAAGAAGGAGATATTACTTCTGTGGGTATCTGTACACTGGAGCATCTGCGTTCGGTGTATCGTCCAACGCCTGCACCGAAAAAGGAAATGTTCCACGGTCTCTCTCGCTTGTCCACATGCGCACTGGTCTGACGATGCTGCTTCGATATGGTACAGATATGCGTTCAATCTTGCCATACCCGTCCTGAGCTGCGCGAGTATACTAGCTTCTTTCCAGGAGAGCCTGTCATACAGACGTCGCGTGTGTTTGCCTGGTAACGCTGTGTCGACTTTCTTGGAATGCCTGCCAACCTTATCTGGCAGACTTCTGGTGGTGCCTCGCTTGGCGCGTGCCACGTTGAGCGTCGTCGATCTTACTCTGGGGAGTTGTGTCTGTGGCTCTGTGCCCTGTCGTGTGGCTTCCTTGGCTTTTTGTTTGGCGCGTATCCAGAGCTCGTCATCTTCACCCGACGGTAGCCACGCTACCGTGATCACGTTGTTTTCTCTTCTGAGCTTTCTGATAGATTTGTAAATGCTGCAGACATGTTCCTGTCCAGACTGTTGTCGTGGGTTCCTGTGAATGTACACACACACACACACACAATTTATTCCGCCCGGCGGGCTTAACCCGAAAGGGCAACTATTAACAATTTGACCATACATTTCCCAAGATATGCCTTGATCTCCTTAAAGCCCATGCAAAGTCCATTCTAGCTTATTTGCCTTCTTCTGCCATTTCTCTTCGGGTTCTCGTGGGTTAGTAGGATTAGTAGTAGGCTGGCTTGGAGGCGATTCTCCAAGTGTTCAACGTCCTATCCTCGGCGGCTGAAGCGGTGCCTGCTGTCCGTGGCACGAGGTGATGGGTGTGGGTTCGGTGGCGGAGAGTGGTGGGTGATCGGTTAAGTGTTTTAGTTGCCCGACGGTTGGTTTGCGTCAAGTCGGCCCGTGGCTATTGCGAATCGTATCGTTGCCCGAACGGCCTCTAAGTTTGGAGACCAGTCTTTGTTATCTGATGCTGATTTTCCTCCTAGATAGAAAGAAATGTTGCTTCTGTGAGTGTTTGTACACCGGGGCATCTCCATCCGGTACGCCGTCCATTTTCTACATCGGAAGAGGAAGTGTTTTACTGTCTCTGCTGCTTGTCCACATGCGCACTGCTCTGACGGGGCTACCCCGATTCGGTGGAGGTAAGCGTTGAGTTTTGCCATGCCTGTTCTGAGTTGAGCAAGCACAGTGGCTTCCTTCCATGTTAGACGGTCATAGAGTTGCGTTGTGTGTTTGCCTGGCAATGCTGTGTCGACTCTCTTAGAGTGACTTCCAACCTTTTCTGGAAGGTGCTTGCTGGCGCCTGTCTTGGAACGAGCTACGTTGAGAGTAGTCGACCGCATCCTGGGCGTTTCTGCTTCTGGAGTGGCACCGGGATGAGTGGCCTCTCTGGCGTTTTCCTTGGCAATTTTTAGGAGCTGGTCTCCTTCGCTCGCAGGGAGCCATCGTACTGTCACTATGTTTCCGCGTTTGCGCATTTCTCCGACAGCCTCATAGATGTGGCGGGTATGCTGTTGGCCAGACTGCTGTCGAGGTTGCCGAAGGGTGAGAACGGCCGCTTTGTTGTTGGTTGATAGCACGATACTGCTAGATCTGAGCATCGGTAGCGTGCTCAAAGCGCGTTCCATCGCTGCCAGCTCTCCGGAGTATGGGTTCTGTTCCGATCTTGCGCCAAGCGTAGAGGAAAAGGTCCCAAGCTTTGGGCTACCATAGACGGACGCGGGCAGCGAGACAGCTCCCCCAATTCCCACCACGCCGTTTCGTGCTGAGCTGCTTACGGCGATGCGCACATCGTAGTTGTCCGCTGACTGCGTCGCTGTCAAGTCCTCAGTAATGGTCTGTATGCGTTCCTCCCATGGCGATAGCGTGAACGGGTTGATGATTTCTAACTTCTCCATTGCTATGCCTTTCAGTGCGTCTGCCACCTGGTATAGCGGCGAGCGGTGTCGTTTTCTGAACTTCCGCATTCGAGACGTGTTTCTGCGTAGTGGATTGGTATCTGGCAGGGTGTGAATGTCGGTCCACAGCTTGGTGGCCCGTCTCCAGAACCGGTCTCGTGCGCTGGCGATGTGAGCCTCCGCTTCTGCTACACTCGTTGCCACTGTGAGGAAGGTCCCCACGATCGCTTGCGCCGCCATTCTCTGGACCCTGTTGATGGGTCCCACGAGTTTGTCCTTGTATGCGTGCATCCATACACTGGAGGCGTAGTCCACCACCGGGGCGACTGTGCATGTAAACAGCTGCCGCGCCGTGGATGGGGACAGGCCTCGGAGTCTCCGCAATTCCATTGCTGCCTCCAAGCCCTTGGACTGCAGCCCTCGAAATGTGTTGTTTAAACTTCAGCTTCGCATCCATAACCACTCCAAGGATTTTGACATGGTCCTGAGGTTCGACAGTCTGTCCCTTGACGATGAAAGGTAGCGCGTCCGTCTTGTGTAAATTGCGAGTGAAGTGTATGATTGCTGTCTTATCAGCCTCGAATGTTGCACCGCTCCTTCTCTCCCAATCCAAGGCGTTCTTGATAATAGCGTCGATGCCTTCCCGGTTGCTCCGTGCCGTGGGTCCCGTGACCCACGCGTTGAAGTCGTCAATGAAGGCTATCGCACCCCCATAAGCTATCGATTCGTCGTTGCACTAGGTCTGCGTTGAAGAAGAGGAATAGAATCGGAGACAGGGGAGAGCCCTGTGGTAGACCAGCCTGCGGTAAGCTCTGAACCTTAGAGGACTGCCCGTTAACTTGGATCGTTGCTGTACGCTCCGAGCAGAATGCCTCTATCCATCGGAGCAGTCCCTCTGGGATGCCTCGCGCCCTCATCCGCTGAAGAAGTCTTTCCTTGCAGACTCCGTTGTAGGCCCCTTTGACATCAAAACTGATCAGGCTGACTATCTTTCGACCTCGCCAGGCAGTATAGATCTGTTCTTGGAGCAGCACGAGCGCTTGTTCCGCAGACCGCTGTTTACGGGCCCCGAAGTGGTTAGTCGGGAGGAGCCCATACGTCTCGACCGCGTGAGAGATCCTTTCCGCGACTACCGATTCTAGCACCTTGCCGAGCGTTGCTAGAAGCGAGATTGGTCTCCAGGCTTTAGCCACTGTATAATCCTCTTTGCCAGGCTTCTTAAGTGGTATGATCCTGGCGTGTCGCCACTGGACGGGCAGCGTCTCCTCTGCTAGAGATGCTCGAAATAATGCGAGGACATGGTGTTTGACCACTGGCCACGTCTCTTTCCAGACTACCGCAGGCAGGCCGTCCTCGCCGGGCGCCTTCCAGGATTTTGCGGCGAACAGTTGTCGTTCCACCTCTTCCATGGTGATAGGAGGCAGCGCTAGGGGGGCTCTTTGCGGCCTGGGGCCTTCCTCTTCAATCCTCTCTGGCAAGGGAGGGAAGAAGTTGGTTAGAAGTTCTTCTGCCTGTTCCTTGTTGTCGGCGGTGACTGTTCCGTCCGCTTTGACGAGCTGTGGTACTTTTCCAAATGCTGTATCGTCGCCGGACTTCAGGTACTTGGCAGCCCTCCAGATATTTCCGTTGTCTGCGAGGAACTCGTCCCAGTGCTTCTTCTTTTGTTGTCGGATAGCGTCGTGATATTGCTTCGCAGCCCCTTTCGCCGTTTCTCCCAAGCCTAGTACAAGTCGCCCCGCTCGTCGTTCGGCACGGGCGCGATTTCTCCAGTATGTGTATATTCGGCGCAGTTGCGTCAGGTCGGTTGTCCACCATCGCTTGGCGTATGGTGATGGTCTCGCTTTTGGTGTCAAGGCGTTTACCGCCTCTAGAACCACTGACATCAGTCTATCGGTCTGCTCCTGAACTGTGCCACTAGACGGGGTTGGGCCCAATTCCGTTGCAATCCTGGTGTTTATTTTCTTCCAGGGTGCATTCTTGAGCAGAAGCCGGTCTTGCTGCTTCGGTACCGGGACCAAGGTGTCAAAGACTGTCTCGATTGTGCGGTGATCTGATCCGTGTTCCGCTCCGTGGACCGCACATTTTACTACCGAGTCTGCTAGCTCAGCAGAAGCTAGTACCAGGTCGATGGTCGTGTCGTAATCTCCACCGTGCCATGTCTTCGTGCCCCGTGGCAGCAGACTGTTCAAGGCCAGCTCGTCCATGAGGTCGATGATTCGATCCGCTTCACCCTGCCTTACCAACGACACATCGTCTCCTCCCCACAGTTGGTCGTGCCGGTTGAAGTCCCCTGAAATTACCACGTCCACCACCATGCCTGCGTTCCGCCTTACATCCATGACTATTTTGCGTAGGTTGTCGCACGTGCCCCGCAGGGCCTGGGAATCCTCCCTTGGTACATAGACCGACACCACCAAGACCCGTCGACCAGGGAGCCTGAGGATCGCTGCTGTCATGTCCGGGGATGGTATCGGTACTTGTTCCGCCTCCACGTCCTTATTCACCCAGAGCATACTCCGAATAGCCCATCTACCTTCCCTCCAAGTCGACGGAACCATCTTGATCCATCTGTGATGCCCCATAGGGGTAGTCAGGAGTCGACCCTGAATCCTTCGTGCTTGAGGTTCCTGGATGGCTAGCACTGTTGCGTCCTGGATGTCCTTGTCGTTCATCAAGCTGTCGTGCACTACACCCTGCTTCCTTACATTAAGCTGGATTAGCCGTAGTGTCCTATTCATGTCGGGACGGATAGAGCTTCCGGCAGTTTCTGCTGAACGATTCATGAGGGCCGGCGCATAGGACGCATTTGGCAATCACTTCACCACAATCGCCGTGGCGGTGGCCCTCCTTGGCGCATCTCGCACACACCTGAGGGTTCCTGCACTGGAAAGCTTTATGCCCGATCTGCTGGCAGTTGTAGCATTGTTCAGGTCGCATCCGACGCTCGAACACCCCCGTACACCCAGATTCACCTCCGGCGTAGAAGAAGCCCTCGTTCAGGAGCGTTCTGGCGTCAGCGGTTTTGGTGACATACACCACCATGGATCCATACGCTTTTGCGCTGTCTTTTCGACTCAACCAGGCCACCTTGGCGACCTGTATGTCGTTCTCACGGCCCAGAGCTTCAGTGGCCCCAGGGAGGACCTTGCCTTCGTAGTCAAGGACGGCCGTGCGGTTGACATTGTCGACCTTGACTGGGTACAGCTGGTCTCGAAGGACTCTCGCACCTGGCGCCTTCTTAGCTTCAATAATATCTTTGATTTTCTTTACTTCTTCTTCGTTCCTGCCCATGATCCTAAGGCGGTTGGCATTTCTTCCATCTTTCGTCACCGCAACACAACGCCAACCCGGCTGGTCGCCAGGTGCTCGCATTTCGTTTTCGATAAGCTTGCGAAGTGCCACTGGTGTGGCTTCTCCAGTGTGTTCCTCTGGTACCCTGGACACATCCACCGTGCAGAACACTGGTTCTGGCGTTGCCGCCCGACCTGTGGAGGAGGCCGGGGTGGGAATGCTAACCGGAGGGGTGCGTCGAGCGACGTCTGCATACGCTGGTCGAACCGATGGGGCTCCTTGAGCTCCCGCCATGGCGTGTAGCTGGAGCCTGGTGTTCTCGAGCTCGCCGCGAGCTTGCGTAAGCTCCTCTCGCGCTTGCGATAGTTCTTGGGCCAACTGGGCCGTCATTTTGGCGACTTCCTTTGTCATCTGATCCCTAAGTTTTCTGAACTCTAGCTGAAATTCTGCCTTCATGATGTCCAATTTCTTATTGAAGTCACGGTCCACGGGTTGTTCTGGGCCGCGGCTCGCCTCGCTCGCGTCGTCGGCGGCTGCAGCCCGAATTGTGAGGTTTTCGTCGTTTCTCAGCACCCTATCACTGCCGTTTTCCTCTTCCCAATCCATATCGTCTTCCTGTCGCATCGCCTCCATCGCCTTCGCCGTTTTCACCCTCTTGCGCTGGGGGCGGCGATGCCCCGCTCCCGGAGTTTCGGAATCGCCTCCCATGACGTCGATGACGTCTGAAGCGCCGCGCGCCGCACCAGACATCTGCCACAAGCCTAAATTCTCCGCCATATGTCCAGAAGATGAAAAGAAGATAGATTCAGAGTGATTTGGAATTCGTGTTTTTTTTTTTTTTTTTTTTTTTTTTTTTTTTTTTACAGTGAAAGGCGCCTTAAAGTACAGTTGTGGTGGTTGTTTGCTTCGACAATGTGGTAGTGGTCCGGTCTTGTCTGTACTGTACACACACACACACATTTTATTACGCCCGGCGGGACTGACCCGAAAGGGCAACTACTGCTAACTACTAATACGTTTCACAAAAGTGGTTCCGTTCCTCAGTGAGCCCATACATCTTCCGCTTCTGGCTTATGTCTTCTCTCCTCTGTCCTGTTTCTTCGGATTCTCGTGCCTTATTAATGTTCAGTTGGCTAGCTTGAAGGCTCTTCTCCAAGTGTTCAGCATCCTATCCTCAGCAGCTGAAGCGGCGCCTACTGTCTGTGGTACGAGGTGATTAGTGTGAGGCGGCTGAGAAGTGGTCCAAGGTATTTAGTTTTCATTGGCTGTTCCCTTGCCAGGGATCAGCATCGAGCCGGCCTGTGGCTATCGCAAATCGTATTGTTGCCTGGACGGCTTTCATATCGGGGGTCCAGTTCTCGCCGTCAGATGTAGCTTTTCCTCCTAGGTAGAATGAGATATTACCCCTGTGGGTGTCTGTGCATTGCAGCATCTCCGTTCGGTGTTCTGTCCATCTTCTGCATCGAAAGAGAAAATGTTCGACCGTCTCTCTTTCTTCTCCGCAGTCGCATTGAGCCGACGGTGCAGCTTTGATTGGGAACAGGTACGAGTTCAGTCTTATCACCCCTGTCCTCATTTGGGATAAGGCTGTGGCCCCCTTCCACTTCTGCTGATCGTATAGTTGTCGTGTGTGCTTGCCTGGCAATGCAGTGTCAACTTTCTTGGAGAATTTTCCAATCTTATCCGGCAAGCTGCTGCTGGTGCCTCGGGTGATGCGTGCCATGTTAAGTGTTGTCGATCTCACTCTAGGGATTGGTGTCTGAGGCTCTTCGCCCTGCCGTGTGGCTTCTTTGGCCTTCTCCTTGGCGCGGGTCCAGAGCTCGTCATCGTCTCCTGATGGCAACCACACTACCGTAATCTTGTCGCATTTCTTCCTTAGCTTTGCAATGGACTCATAGATGCTGCAGATGTGTTCCTGGCCAGATTGTTGACGTGGATTCCTAAGCGTAAGCACAGCTGCTTTGTTCCTCGTCAGAAGCGTAATGCTGTGGTACTTGCGCCGCTCTAGCTGCCCAAATGCATGTGCCATTGCTGCTAGTTCGCCCACGTAAGGGTTCTGTTCTGTCCTTGGGCCTAGAGTGACGGAGAGGGTCTCGACAGTGGGAGCGTCTCCAACATGTTTGCGTGTCTTGATTGCAGCTCCGACACCAACCATACCGTTCCGCGCCGAGCTGCTTACGGAAATGTATGCAGCCCTGTTTGTGTCTGGTTGTCGTATTAATTCCGTATCGGTAATGGTTTTTACCCTCTTCACCCATGGCTCTAGTGCGAATGGGTTGATGGTTTCCATATCCTCCATCTCTATATCTTTGAGTGCCTGAGCTACCTGGTAAAGTGGCGATTGGAATCTTGGTCTGGACTTCCGCATCCGGGAGGTGTTTCTGCGGAGCGGATTGGTGTCCGGGAGGGTGTGGATGTCCGTCCACACTTTGATCACCCGCTTCCAGAGCCGGTCTTGCACCGTGGGAATGGAGGCTTCGGCCTCCGCAACACGTACGGCTACTGTCATGAACGTCCCCACTATCGCTTGTGCGCCTATTTTCTGGACCCTGTCAATGGGTGCGGCGGGTTTGTATCTGCATTCATGCATCCATACGTTGGAGGCATAATCTACCACCGGGGTGACCGTGGCCGTGAAGAGTTGTCGTGCGGTAGCTGGTGACAGTCCTTTGAGTCGCCTAAGTTCTATTACTGCCTCAAATCCTCTGGAGGCTGCCCTTGCCATGTGTTCTCTGTATTTGAGCTTGGCGTCCATGATCACGCCGAGGATCTTGACATGTTCTTTGGGCTGCACGGCTTGTCCCTTGATGACGAATGGCTCCGAATCCGTTTTGTACTGTTTCCGCGTGAAGTGGATGATTGCCGTCTTGTCGGCCTCGAATGTTGCTCCGCTTCTCCTTTCCCATTCAAGAGCATCGTCAATGATTGCTTCTATGCCTTCTCGGTTGCTCTGTGCCGTGGGTCCTGTAACCCAAGCCGTGAAGTCGTCCACAAATGCTATGGCCCCTCCATGTGCATCAATCCGTCGCTGCACCAAGTCTGCGTTGAAGAAGAGAAATAGGATCGGGGATAGAGGGGAGCCTTGAGGTAAGCCGGCCTGGGGCAGTTTGCGTGTTCCGGAGGTATGCCCATTGACCTGAATCGAGGCCGTCCGGTCCGAGCAGAAAGCTTGCACCCATCGGCACAGGTCTTCCGGCATGCCGCGTGCCTTCATCCTTTGCAGCAGCCTCTCCTTACATACTCCATTGTACGCCCCTTTGACGTCGAAACTGACCAGGCTTACGATTTTGCGGCCTCTCCATGCTGTATAGACTTCTTCCTGCAGGAGCAGAAGTGCTTGCTCCGCCGATCTCTGCTTGCGCGCACCGAAATGATTGGTCGGGAGGAGACCATATGTCTCGACCGCGTGTGAGATTCTCTCTGCCACTACTGACTCGAGAATCTTGCCTAGTGTTGCCAACAGTGATATTGGTCTCCACGCCTTCGCAATCGTGTAGTCTTCCTTGCCTGGCTTCTTTAGTGGGATGATTTTAGCATGCCTCCACTGATCCGGCAGGATGCCCTCTTCCAGAGAAGCCTGGAATAGCGCCAGAACATGGTGTTTGACAGCTGGCCATGTCTCCTTCCACACTACTGCAGGAAGACCGTCCTCCCCCGGCGCCTTCCATGACTTCGCCGCGTGGAGCTGTCGTTCCACTTCCTCCATCGTGATGGCTGGCATTGCTATGGGGGCTCTCTGTGGTCTCGCGCCTTCGTCTTCGATATTGTCCGGTAATGGTGGAAAGAACTTGGTTAGCAACTCCTCTGATTGCTCCTCGTGGTTGGCTGTAGTCGAACCATCCGACTTGGTGAGATGTGGGACTGTCCCAAAGGCCGACTCGTTCCCGGACTTGAGATACTTGGCCGCCTTCCAAATGTTGTCGTTGTCTGCCAGGAACTCGTTCCAGTGCTTCTTCTTCTGCTGGCGGATGGCATCATGGTATTGCTTTGCAGCACCCTTTGCCGTCTCCTCCAGACTGGGTACGCCCTGTCCTCCGCGTCGTTCGGCTCTCGCACGGTTTCTCCAATACGTATAAATCCGCCGCAGCTGCGTTAGATCCGAAGTCCACCATCTTTTTGCGTGCTGTGATGGCTTCGCCTTGGGCGTCAGCCGGTGAACCGCCTCTAAGACCGCCGTCATCAGCCTGTCCGTCTTCTGTTGCACCGTGCCTTCTATGGGGGGCCCAAGCGAGCTTGTGACTCTCGCGTTTATCTCTTTCCATGGTGCGTTCTTCAGCAGGAGCCTTTCTTGGTGTCTTGGTACCGGAGCCGAGATGTCAACGATCGTTTCGATGGTGCGATGGTCTGACCCGTGTTCTGTCCCGTATACCGTGCATTTGACGGTGGCGTCCCTCACTTCTTCGGATGCCAGGACCAGGTCAATCGTGGTCTGATAATCACCCCCCTGCCAAGTTTTGGTTCCGCGGGGGAGAAGACTGCTGAGGGTGAACTCATTCATCAGGTCGATAATCATATCCGCCTCTCCCTGTCTTTCCATCGCCACGCCGTCTCCTCCCCACAACTGGTCATGTCGATTGAAATCTCCTCCTACCACCACCTCCACCGCTGTGTTCGCCTTTCTCTTCACCTCCTGAATGGTCTGTCGTAATGTGTCGCACGTGTCTCGCAGCGCCTGGATGTCAAGTCCCGGTACATAGACCGACACCACCAGAAGTATGCGTTCGGGTGATCGAATGATGGCCGCCGTCATGTCGGGGGACTGTATTGCCACCTGTTCCACCTCCACATCCTTGTTTATCCAAAGCATGCTCCTGATAGGCCATCTGCCTTCTCTCCAAATTGAAGGGACCATCTTGGTCCATTTGTGGTGGCTCATCGGTATTGTTAGTAAAGGACCCTTGATTTTTCGCGCCCAGGGTTCCTGGATGGCCAGCACTGTGGCATTCTCAATATCTTCGTCGTTCATCAGACTTTCAAGCACAACGTCTTGCTTCCTAACGTTTAGCTGAATCATGCGGAAGGTTCTACTCATGGCGGGATGGGTAGAGCTTCCGGCAGTTCCTGCTAAACGACTCGTGTGGACCTCCGCAGGGGACACACTTCACGATGGTCTCCGTGCATTCCTTGTGACGGTGGCCTTCTTTAGCGCACCTCGCGCAGACTTGGGGCTTGGTACACTGGTAGGCTTTGTGTTTGGTGATCTCCTGGCAGTTGTAGCATTGCTCGGGGCCTTCGCGTCGTTCGAATATCCCTGTTTGACCCGACAGCCCTCCTGCATAAAAGTACCCTTCTCTGAGGAAACGCTGTGCGTCTGTCGCTTTGGTGAAGTGCACTACGATCGATCCATATTCCTTCGACGGTTCGCGGCTGCTGAGCCACTTTACTCTTGCCACCTGAACTTCGTTCTCCTTGCCGAGTTCCTCTGCCGCTCCCTCCTTATCATTGCCTCTCTCGTCCAGCGCTGCTCTTCGGATGACGCCATCGACTCTGATAGGATACAGGTCGTCACGTAAGAGTCGCGCCCCTCGCGCTATCTTTCCTTCGACTACTTTCTTGACCATCTGATGCTCCATTTCGTTTCGGCAGGCGATCCTGATTCGGTGTTGATTCCTGGAGGCCTGCGTAACAGCCTGGCATCGCCACGTAGGATCGTGTCGCTCTTCGCGTATCCCTTCCTCTACCATCGCCCGGATAACCCCTGCCGAGAATTTCTCGGTGCCCCCCTGTTCTACTCTCGAGGCGTCGATTGTGCAGTACAGCGTACTGGTGATGCTGGATACGGTGGTCTGCCCTGACGAGAGCGTCCTCACGTTGCTTGGCTGACTGGTTGGAGGGGTGCGCGCGACATCTGCGTATGACGGATTTGGGCTGCTCTGGGCCGAGACTAGTCCTGCGATGCCTTCCGCCATTTGCTGCTTGACGTCGTTCAGTTCGTCTTTGAGCGCCTGGTAGTCCGTTCGAACTGCTTGAAGTTCGTCCTTGATCTGGCTGATCTCAGCCTGCAGCGCCTTATTGTGTACTTCCTGTCTCGTCCATGCTTCCTCTTGCTTTTTCCATGCTTCCTCTTGCTTTTCCCATGCTTCCAGCAAAATCTTAAGGATCCCGGTTTGCTCGCTCATCTGCTCCTGAAGGGTTTTCGATGTCGCGTCTCCGCCATCGTTCGTCTTTGTCTGTGCGCCGTTGGCGGCTGCGGCTTGCATGGCACCTCCCTTCTGCCCGAGTGCGTCCTGAACTTCTTCATTCTGTATTTTCTTTGCGGTCGGCTTTCGCGGGCGTCGCTGTGGGCGACCACCACTCTCTTCCACTTCAGGCGCGACCGTGATCGCGTCTTCAGCTTCCATTCCGGTAATCTGGGACGCGTCGGGGGGTGCGGGGCACGCTAGCGTGGCGTCGCGCATCGCTAAATCCCCACCACTTCAACCAGTCACAATGCTTAAATCAACCACAAGTTGAGCAACGAAATAGATGACCAAGCTCCAACAATTCCTTTTCGAGTTACTCTGTTCCCAGTTCGCTCCTGTACTGTACAATAAAAGGCGAAATGGGTGTCGCTGAAATCTTTAGTTAACTTTTTTAGTAGTGGTGGTGTGGGTCTCCAGCCTAGTGGTCTTGGCAGACTACGCTTGTAGTGCCGGGGTACTAAAAAAGTAATCGCTAAACAGAGCCAGAAATGGTCACTACACTCTCCCAGGTTGGAATTCCTGCTTTAGCCAACAGGCGCTTTGCGCTCAAATGCCTTCTTCGTTTGATCCCGGCGTCTCATCTTGCACCTCTGCTAAAAGATATGACCACGCCGCTGCAATTAAATGCTGCACGTTATAATTCTAGTTGGCTACATGAGCTAGCGGATACATGCAAAAATTCTGGAACCTTCCACAGAGGACAAATATATATAAAAAAAAGAAATGATTTAAATTACTTCCCATCTTTAAGAGAAATCCGAAAGAACTAATAAAGAGAGCTTAATAGAGCTAAGATAAGAGAATAGGATGTCTGGTTGATGAAAACTGAATACTCCAGGCCCGGCCTGATTGACACCCAATATAAACTGTTTCCTGAAAGATATCAGAGGACTCTGCCCGGAATCCTTGAGGTAGCCAAAGTACGTTTTGGCCTTTCCACGTAATCCATGTCTGGAAGAGCTCCCTATTGAGCTTGGCTTCAATAAGCAGCACCGCCGGCTTCGGTGCTGCGGACATATCATCAATCTCGTCGCCCGATCCATCCTATTTGGAACAGATGCCGAAGCCTTCGAGGAGGACTGCCAAGCCGACAAGGAGATACAAGACGAGATGAGGTTGTGGAGGGCGAAAGGGCCAATTGGCAAGCTGCATAACACTGTTCACTGGGTGCAGCGATCCGGCCAGCGCATCGAGAAGCTCCACAAGCTCCAGAGTATTGAGAACACGGCTTTAGGTCTAGAAGACAGAGCAACCTACGATGTGATCATGGATAACGCAACCCTCTGGAACTCATCCGAGGCGATGATGGAGCGAGGCTATCAACTTCGGAATCCTCTTGACTCCCTAGTCCAGGCGGAGGTCACGGAATGGGACCAGTATGTTGCCATGAGGACGGGGAAGGGGACAAGGCCGATGCCGAAGAGGAGCCGAAAGAAGCCTGCAATTGTGGACGATAAGATGTCTAGTGAGGACTGGGCAGTGATTGCAGAGTACCTGGCCATACTGAAGCCGCTAACTACAAGAGAATAGCAACTTGCAAACACGAGCAACATCGATGAATCCGAAGCGAAAGAGGAAGCGGCCAAATACCGCTGGCTCTGTGGCCAAGCAGCCATGCAACCAAGCCATTTCACCTCAAAATATTCACATGTCGATACAATAGAACGATATGGATCAGTATCTGAAAATGGCGTTGTCGCAAAGCTGAATGTGTCGTCTGTCTGCATTCCCGTGATGCCGAACGACCCTGGTCCAGATGTGGTGAATAGGACACATCGCGAGGGCCGCCACCAAGGGGCTGGAGGCGGTGATGGAACTGAGAAGACTCCGTGGCCTGTCACCACCAACAGCGAGACAGTTGTTCACAGCCACAGTCGCGCCTGCGATAGACTACGCCTCTAACGTCTGGATGCATGAGTTCAACTATAAAGCAGCAAGAGCTGTCAATAGAGTCCAAAAGATGGGAGCACAAGCGATCGTGGGAACATTCATGACCGTGGCAACAAGCGTGGCAGAAGCGGAGGCCCACATTGCTCCCGCACAAAACCGGTTCCAACGAAGAGCAATCAAGATGTGGACAGACATCCACGCTCTACCCGTGACAAACCCTCTACGCAACATGACCTCCCGGATGCGGAAATTTAGGAGATTCCATCGCTCATCGCTCTACCAAGTAGCAGAAATACTAAAGGACATACTCCCACTGCTTGACCTTGTTGTAGAGTGTAAATGCAGCCAGCGCCTTCGAGTCCATTCCGCCCTCTAGCCAAAGATCACTAAAGGGGACGACTTTAAGAGTAATCATTTCTCCTTCGTTCTAATAATGTTCTGTCAATCATGTGCTAACGAACCCAAAACTAATGACAGACGGGGAACAGTAAAAGGAGAAGAATGGTACTCACACGCAGCCCACCATACTTGCCCTCCCACTCGTGCAGCGTGCTCCTCGGCACGCGCCTCTCGAGCGAGAAGATTTTTATGAACTCGTCGCATCCGCCTGCAGAAGGGTACATTGCACACGTCAGATTCTCGTCGGCCCCGGTCGAGTCCAGCTTGCTTCCGCTGCCGATGCCTGTCTCATTCGACTCATTCCGCGCGCGCCTCATCTCGGCTACCTTGTCAGTCAGACAGGTCAGCTCGTCCTGCTTGATGACCAATCCGAGCTCCTCCTCAATCTCCCTAGCCGCGGCGCCGGCGAAGTTACTATCGCCGTCCATCATACCGGCAGGCAACTCCACGAAGCCGAGGCTGCCGGTGGGGATTCGCGGCTGGACGGTCAGTAGCACATATTTCGTGGCTTCATCGGGTTTGAGCAATCGGAGGATTTTCTGTTTGCCGATATGTTGGCCGTAATCCCATGAGATTTCGTGTCACGGGCATTGTCTTTTCGTAGACAGCTGAATTTATACCGAAAAGCTCGCACAAAGTACGGATGACGGATTGCAAAGGAGAGTAACAAGTACTTTTCATGTGTACTGCACATGAAGTACCTGTGCAGCGCATGTGATGTCTTTGTGGAAATCTTTGTGTGTCTGCATATCTATTGAAAGCAAAAGCACCGAAACGAACCAATAGTACGTCCAGGAAGGCTGAGGTAATCCATTCATAGTGCACGGCGCAGGCCGCGTTGCAGAATGCACATGAGTAGGAGAAATCTTGTGTAGACGCACCCGACACCTCACCCTGAGCAAGCAGATTTTAGGACTGCTGGCAAGACAATGCTGATGTGGCCAAAATGAGTGTTTGGATTGTACTATAGAATGCTCAACACAAAACCTATTATGTTAAATCATGAATTAAATTCAAAGAATAGAACTCATTAATGCCCTTTGCAATCTAGAGTCCTCAAATAAGGAACACAACATGCAGCATTGCCTAGGGAATCGCGGAGGGCTGAATAACTATATATACCGAGGTCCAGCTCAGCATGTGGTCTCGGGAGTTTTTGATTTCCTTTATCACTTAAGGATCTAAACGCCAAACGCGAGAATATATAGCAGTTTAACCATGTCGACATTATCTTCAGATGATGCCCGCCGAGGCAAGCTGGTACGGCTAAGTCGTTTCTGGAGGCAGCGCTATCTCATTGAGGCATTCTCCACATTCGATTTGGCATCTCGAGTTCTCAAGAGCGATGAAATTACGTTAGTAGGTGACACGGTCTTCTGGCAGGGGACATCCAAAGATGTGAATGCTGCGCTCAATGGCGTTCTAGGACTTGACTTCGCATTCTTCGTCGGGGTCAAACAGCAGTTATCCACATTGCTACAAGTTTGGAATACAGTGCTCGAAGAGAAAGCGTCCTTTGATGCTTACGGACTGGATCACACTATGTCTCGCGAGTTCCAAGAAGCATTACTCTTGGCGGGAAAAATGATTGCAGCTAGGGCAAACATTGCGCCTGATGAGGAACTGTATTTGTCATCACAAAGCCAGTCAGGATCTCCTATGAGCTTAGATGAGACATACACAAAGACGCCCGACTTAGCTAGTGCCAATAATTCGGAGGCTTCAGCGCGAATGGACCTTGACGGTGATTGCGGGGAAGCATAGTCCTTTGAGCTTGAAAACCATGAGTATCTTTGTTGTCCTTGGAAAATGCTGAGCGCCTCTACTTTGGCTTCCCCTGATAATCTGATTTGGAATAGTGCCCTTGCGTAGGCAGCGCTGACCTCAATTCAATGACGAATCATGCAATCACAAGAGTTCCCATTTTCAGATACGGGTTTCTGGTCAAGCTCGAGGCCAGCGGCCCTGCCACTTATGCAGACCCGCTCAAGGAGTCGCAGCCAAAAAGGGCCGAGATACGAGGCTGGCGGAGATTGCTCCACACCTTTGCAGTGTGGACTATACTTCAATTACAACAAGAGTTCTAACAAATCTTGTACATAGAGGAAATAGAGGAAGGAGAAGTTGAAATACATAATAGGTTGTAATAATAAATTCTAAAGCACTCTACCTTGATGTAAACATCATATCAGACAAGCTCCTCCCTATCACAATCAGTATAAAGTAGGTGTTTTGTTATCTTGTTGCGTCGTAGGCTATTTGTCTTAATTAGTTCATAATCTGTTACAACGGGCCAAATTAACTGTACTTATGATAGCCATCAAAATCCATGAAGTTTGTCTGTGGTTGGCGCATTCTCTGTTCAACACTTGGACCTTGCGAAGGTCCCCCTAAAAGGGTATGAGTCACAAATCATTCGGGTTTATGAGAAGGCAAACTTACTCCCGTCCACCTTTTGTTTAGTCCAATACACACTTAGCTGGCGTGCAACCTCTTCTACCTTTCCCGGCTTCGTCCAGGTTCCAAGAGGGTATACATCCTCGTTGACAGAATCCTGCCAGGCCAACCAATCCGGATGCCACCAGAGCTCAGCAGCTTGAAACACTTGCTCAGAGACCTTGCAATGCTTGTTAAATCGCAAGATCTGCCGCGCTAGGAGTTCAGCTTGCTCCGGTCGTAGAGGCGACATTTTCTTAATATGTGAAAACAGGCACGGGATAAAAGGGCAATGTAAGTAGCAATAGATAGCTCTTGTTCTCTGGAATTAGAAGTTGAAGAGATAAAAGGATATCGTAGAATATTAAGCAGTGAATATTTAGTCCCGATTGATATATATATAATATTGTGTCCCATATTGTACTAATTGTAATAAGGATTAAGGAAGCTAATTCTAGTATTCAGATGTAGGAGTCAGTAAAACTGTAAGAAACCTAAATTAAGAACTAAAATGAGAAGTATAGTGCAAAGCCACGCTTGCTGCGGATGGGGTTGTTTTAAAATGGTTTCTTAATATTAATAATACAATTGAAATTGACACGAGGAAAAAAGGGTTGTCGCCTGGCTTTTCGATAGGTAGGTAGCGGGGATCTTTTCGTTGTTGCGGTCGTTCTCCTGGTCGTACACATGTGCCTGAAGGCGTCAGCCAGGGGAGCTTCTTGCACTCATAGCTACATTCTTCCAGTCCACTCTTAAAGTAGCCGGCAAGGCTGAAGAAGAAGAAGGTTAGACTATTCTGCAGATAGTTAAGTCGGCAGAACCCTCAGACCAAGACCCCAGTAGATAACTTTAAAAGAAAGCAATATCTAACTATAGTAACGACTAAGGCCACCAAGATAAGCTTACAGTACTTAGAGCAAGGTTTGTACAGCTTGAGGCCTAAGAACAAACCCTAAGCCCGCCTCGACAAGAACGCAAGCCGACAGCAGTCAGCACATTTGGCGGCAACCCAAACGACTTTATACCCATAGGCATAGCCACATAGGCTGCCTTTAAGAGGTACCCCAGCGACGTTAACCCCGACTACAACACTTATCAAGGACTACCCAGAGCCTGAGCACTTCGCTGTCAATGTGAATTTAGGCTGGGCAAAGCTTGATAAGTATTACAGGTACCTCAAAGAGTCGCCTGTTTATTACGCCGCCACTGCCTTAAACCCAGCACTGCGATGGGGATACTTCGAAGACGTTTGGAAGGAGGAGCATCCAGACTGGATTGACGAAGCAAGGGAGCTTGTTCAGAGCCTCTGGGTCTCTGAATACCGCGAGTTACAGCTAAAAGTAACCGCAGACGAGGTCCCTGTGGCCAAGAAGCGCAAGACGAAGTTATCATCCTTCGACATCTATCGTGAGGCTAATCGGCGAACTCACTCACCCAGACCATCGCCATTAGCACCTAACCAGCCCACGATGGATGAGTACGCCCGTTGGCAGTTAGATGTGAGCGCTACCGACTCAGATATCGAAGATCCGCTTCAGTACTGGATCAGTAAGGCGACAGATTACCCTCGTTTATCACGGATGGCCCTGGACGTCATGACAGTGCCGGCCATGAGCGCAGAATGCGAGAGGCTTTTTTCCGCCGTTGGGTTGATGGCGACGTCCTTGCGCAGCCGGCTCGACGCGAGTACGATAGGGTTTATCCAGGTCTTACGATCGCGGCTACGCGCCGGCCTTATGGAGAGTTTAGACGAGGTGTTGACAGACGACGGCTGGCTGGAGACGCTGCTCAAAGTAGAAGAAGCTCAAGGGGTTGACACTGGGGCGGATGATTAGGTAATTCAACTGCAGGGGGGTTTCAACGGCTTCCATCAACGTCAATTCAATCAATATTTACCTGCCGTTGACTCAATCAACTGATGAAGTGCTTACGTAAAGCGTCAACTCCATCAACGTTGTGGTGATGTTGACGTTGATTGATTGATGGTCCACTCTGGGAGCCACCCAAAGTCTTGTTGGGAAGAGCCCTGAAGATTGCGGGAATGCTGCCCTTCTCGAGGCTGTTGTAGCAGCTGTGGAAACAGCGTCCTATGTATATACTATGCGCAACACTTGAATCCTGTGCCAGGCGCGGGGAGATCGATGTACCGATGGTCTTTTTGGCCCATGGGTGGCGGTGTGCGTGCCCCAAATTCTCACAAGTGAGAAATTTTCTTCCGCAGGCGTAGAGACACCGAGGCAGACGTTAATCAGGTTAGTGCCGTTTACCCGCACGTGACCTCAATTCACTTCGTGTCTTCCACAGACGAAAGGAGTCAGTTGCCACACTCGCCCGACACTTATGCTTCACAGACTCCCAACACAAGCTTTCTACCATTGCTACATCCTTGTTCCGCTTTAATGGATCGCAATTTGGAATCTCCGTCAGCCAGGCCATCTGCTGCGGACCCAACGAATGATGTACTAGACCCGCAGAACTCGTGGTTCGAGCAGTTGAAGGAACAGTACACAGCGGATCGCATGCGCCTGGACAACGAGTACGAAGCTAGGAAGGCGGGACTCGATGCACAGCTGCGCCACGAGGAAGACCATTTTGTTTCGGACTTGGATCAAACCGCCCGGATGGTGCGCGAGGCTTTTGTGACGGTCCAACAGTCCTTCAGTTTAGCAGTCGCGAAACAAGTAGACCTTCACCTGAAAAAGAACGAACTACATCGCGAATATGAAAGGACAAAAACAAAGGCGGAAGCGAATCTGCTTAACAAGGTCCAAGAATTGATTACCGGTTCGGCCGCTGAGCAAAATAGAACCCTTGGCTCCGCGCTTGAGGAGACGGTATCGACCTCATCTACCATCGCGGTAAGCATACGAGTGGATAGTTCATAACAGGGCCGTGGCGGCTGCCTTGGAGGTGCCGCGTCCGTCCTGCCGGGATGTGCTGGTGTAAACACCCCGGAAGCTTGGGCAGGGAGAGATGTCCGTGATTGCCCGGCTCGGAAGGCCTTAGAGAGCAGTATTCTTGTTGCGGCACGCTGATCAGGGTTTATCAAACTTCCTAGGAGGATGGTTATCTCGTCCGATTGGAGATACTCTTCGACTGACCCCGGGGCTGGGGGGTCCATTCCTTGGCTCGGGAATTGGGGCGTGGCCGTCCGGGGTACCTGGGTACCGATACTTTCGGTGTCGTCTCGGATTCCTTCGGGAGATACTGAATGCGACCCTGAACGTCCCTCGGTGTTTGAAGGCGAACCCGATGGGTTTTGGGGGTTTTGAGAGGTCCCCCCCATTTCCGGTTCCTCAGAGACTTGGGTTGTTGTTGTTAATTGTTGTGAGGTCGTATCCGCTGGGTCGAGAGTACTGTAGGTTGGTGGCGCGAAGTTGATACGTTCGACGTCAAAGTAACGCTTTACCACGACTTCTCGATCCTGGGCGGTGCCGCAACGACTAATCTCTTGGAGAAACTCGGTGTGTCGGGTTGCTGACCAAGGGGGATTCAGTTCGTCGAGTATTACCTGTCTGTCGGCTGGGTCAACGGTGGTCACTAGCTGGCGTAGCCGGTAGTGTATCTGGTGAGCATTGACAAGAGGTTTGTTGTGGAGACGCCAATTTTGGTAGTTGTCGGTAAATATTTTCGTGGGTTGGCTGCTTGATAGCCAGCTCCGTGGGACTTGTGTTCCTCCTTTTGCTTCCACCCACTTTCTGGCGGAGTCAAATTGTTTGTCTGCTGACTTTAACGGGTTGTAGACCTGGGAGTACCGGTCGTATAGCGATTGCCAAGCGGCAAAGTTAGCAGCTACTTCTAGTAGATCTTGGTCCTCTAGAGTAACAGAAGACAAGAAGATATCTGGTTGTTTAGCTATTGCTGCTCGAAGGCGAAATAGTCGCGGCTGCTCCTTGACTGGTTGGAAGTCGGCGGGTGGCTGGGGGAATGTAGGTCCAAAGCGGGAGTCGAGTTTATAGGATTCCCGCGGCATATTCACCGTGGATTCACGGTGGATTCACAGTGAATCGTTGGCGACCACGTAGAGTGTTGGTCAAAGGTATTCTTTGACCCGATGGCTGACAGGAGTGCTGCAGCCCGATCCGTATAATTAATACACAGCGATGGCGACGGTTTGTCTACCCGATCCTTTTAACAAGGCGATCACGCAACGGGGGCGTGCTAGTTGTAGCTACCATTTGATGGGAAAATAATATTGTAAAACGATGCCCTCCTGAATTCACAGAGAATTCACGGAGGATTCCCTAACTATATAAATACACGGTGAATTAACAGTGAATACACCGTGAATTCACCGTGAACGAATGGATTCACGGTGAATTCACGGGAAATTCACCAGTGATGCACCGTGGGGTGCATCAGTCTTGGATACTGTGTCCTCTGCTCCAGACGACACCACCATTGAAGAGGAGTACAATCAATCTGGATAGGATCCCCAGCTATGAAGGCATTGAGATCATCCAGATTGGTGTTGATAGCCTTCTTCCTGACCTCGGCCTTTTGAAACAGCCTTTCTAACTGGTTGTCCTTCCTAGGTGATAGAATAAGAGGTTCTGCTTGATGATGAGCCTCTAATGCCTGGTATTCTGACTCCCAGATGTCTAGGGCTCCAGCAATAGCTGCCTTATGCCAGTCAGGATGCCGGTTCTTGTCAAGATAAGCCCTTCTTCTTGATGGATCCAGCAACAGGGAGGCAGCATAGACTGGGGTGTCTTCAGTCTTGGTGTAGTACTTGCTCAAGACAAACCAACCCATCTCAATAGCCTTGAGCATCCTAGGATCATCTCTATAATCCTCCCTTGCTCCTTCATAGTGAAGGAGGAGAGCATCCATCAGGATGAGAGACTGGGAGACAGAAGAACAGTTGCCTTCAGCATATAGAGTGGCAGAGGCAAAGGGCTCTAAGAACTGATGTGTCTTTTCCAACAGATCCCAATCAGAGCTGGTGAGCATAGCATCTGCTAGTTCCTGGTCATGATTAAACAGAAACTGAGTGATCTGGCTCTTCTTCCTGATGGCATTATGAAGGACTTTATACCATGAAGACCACCTGGTAGCGTTGTCAATCCCCAGGCTGAGACCAACAGCACTTCTCCAGCTATCACTGTGGATAGCTGAACTTCTGAGCCAGATAGCAAGGCTGTGGAGCTTCTGAAGAGGCTGAATGCCTTGCCAGCCAGCATAGCTTTCGTCAACTCCCTTAGCTTTAACTTTCGTAGCTCTTTTAGTGGGATCTTCTGGCTGGGATGGCTCTGCTAGTCTTATAGCAAAGTCTTCAACTAGCTCTACACTCTGAGCTTCCTCAGTGGCTTCTAAAGCAGCTTGAATAGCTTATTTTGACTTTGCCAAGAGGAAGGACTGGAGAGAGAGGTTGATAATGTGGCCAATACACCGAATTCTCCGTCTTTTGGCGTTAAAATCAATCTGTTCAATGTCAGGGGCGGGCCCTCCTGGGTAGCAGATAACATACCTCGAGTTCTGCCTTTAGCCTTATAGCTAATGACTCTAAACAGGTATCATTTGAGGTAGCATTATCCCCAACATGATACCCAACCTTAGAGATACTAAAGCTGTGAAGAACATCCATGATCAGGGCTGCCTGTGCTTCTCCGCTGTGGCTGAATTGACACTCCGGCATTCCCAGGAGTGCTTTCCTGAGACTATGGCTCTTGTCAACCCATTGGGCACATACTGCTAGCATGCCATGGCGATGGGGAGATGTCCACAGGTCGGTTAAGATGTGTATCATGGACTGAGACTCTTGAAGCTCTTCTTTGAGCTGAGAGGCGTACAGATCATAGTTGGCGTCAATAAGCTTCATGGCCCGGTACCTGGAGGTGATCAGGCAGTCTCCAATAGCAGGATTAGCTGCCAATACAAGGCTGTGCATCTCATCCCATTCTACTGCAGAGAATGGGATCCTTCTTCTAGTCAGCAGTCCCACGATGGCCTCATTGTACTGCTGAGAATTGAAGGCATTCCTCAGGGAGCTGTCGGTTGGTACCCGGGAGAAGAATGAGCTTATGGTGCCCTGGGTGCTAGGAATAGTAAAAGAACCGCTGGCTTGGGAGTCTTGGGTCTCCTGGACCAGCTCTGGATGCCTCCTCTTAGCATGGGCCACTGCATTCGACGGAATCGGGGCGGACCACCTGTCTGGGCAATGGAGACAGACATAGACCCTAGTACCATGGCCTCTTCGGTTTAAGGCTGTAGAGCCTGTAGAATGAGGATATTCGGTCTTAAAGAGGGCATTGAAGTTCACACTGCCTTTCCCTCTTGACCCATAGGAGCTAGACATGATGGTAGCTGTTGAGAATCTGAGAATCTGAGAAGAATAAGAAGAATGAGAAGAAGAAAGAAAATTAAGGACAGTTGGCCTCAGTCCTGGCAGAGTTTTCATGTTCTCGAGAGAGTGGTTACACCATCTCCATTCTGTACAACCTCCTCTCGGCCAATGAGAGCTAGGATCTTAGGGAAGAGTATCAACCTAGTATCAGTTGATACCAGCTTATTTTGATACTGATACTGATATGATATATATCAGTATCAGTATCAAAGTATCAACTTTGTATCAGTATCAGGTATCAATATTTACAAGTCTGCTTGACGCGAGCAGGCTGTACCTCCGTGTTCGTGTTCGATGAGGCAATCAACAGCCGCCATAGACCACGAGCTCGTCAGGTGCCAGGCGCTGCGGCGTAACAACCCTGTTGAGGCCCACGGGACAACTACCAACAGCTGACCGGTGTCTTCGTGTATGCTTTTTCCAAGACTGATGTCCACATTCTCCTTTTTCAACGCTATTCAGGTCACTAATTTGATGAAGACGGAGTTAGGCCCCGAACACCCTCAGACGCTGAAAACATACGAAAATCTGGTCTTCATCTTGAAGTCGCAGAAGAGATTGACAGAAGCCATGGACACGGCCAAATCACTCAAGCTAAGATCAAAGCGAGCACTTGGGGAGAGACACCCACAGGCTTTGAGCTCTTCGCTGGCCCTAGCGGAGGTGCAGTTGGAGACAGGAAACTACTTGGATGCAGTTTCGGAGCTGCGACAGCTGACAGTCATGTCGCAGCAGACCTATGGAGCTCACCACATACACACGCTGCAATACCGTGCCAAGGGCATTATTCCAAATCGGATTATCAGAGGAAGCCAAATTGGAGGCGCTCAGCATTTTCCAAGGACAACAAAGATACTTCTGGTTTTCGAGCTCAAAGGACTCGCATGGAGAGTCATGAGTGTCCGGCGTGTTTTCGTCAACGAATCTCCGGATCTGAGCCCCTGCGTCAAGCCCTTTCACAGCATTGGCGTCCGGCCACGCAATCGATGGTGATTGCATACCTCACAAACTCCTCAAACCTCTAGCCCGTTCGCACTGTCCAAAATACCCCTGTCCATGCATGCATGCGACCAAGCCCCAACGCGGCGCCTCAATGAAGGGTGGAGATTGTCACATTGCCGAACAAGCCAGATTAAGGACCAAGCATGGGCGAGTATGCCTGCCCGCATTAGCCGCCTTGGAATGGCTCATCTGGCGCTCCGACGACGTATCAAATCATTTTGTTGCCTGTAGAGGGTGGCATGACCAGCTAGGCGCCTAAAAAAAAACTGGCCATTGACACAGCCCCCTTGATTTAGCCTCAAAACATTCCAAATCTCACTTCCAAACACCTCGGCCCCAATCTCGTCCCCAAATCTCGTCCTCAAACCTCCTTTCCGGGGGCTTCCAAACGGCACCATTGGCGAGGCGACCTTCCTAATGGAGGACGACCCACTACTCACCACGCTAGTGGTGAATCAGTACCGGAAGTTAACGCGTGGTCGGCGTGGGACGAAAAAGGCGCTGGAGCAGGCAAAACAAGCCGACGAGAACTCTTTGGAAAGGATCATTCTCAAGCAGAACCAAGGCGATACCGTTTGGCGTGCATTTTACGCTGCGAAGAAAGCGACACAATTGAAACACGGATTCACTGGCCAAGCCAAATTGGCGCAATTGCTTAACGAGCTCAGCGCCCAACCTATCGAAGCCCAACGCGCTTTCGCAGAGCAGCTCGCCGCTGCAATGGAAAGCGGCGACCAAACATTAGTGGAGAGCAGCACCCTACCACCAGTGCAAAGCAATGGAGTTAGTGACAGAAGGAATGGTGCTAAGCGGCGTCGTACGCACTCCGTTTAATGACAGACCGATCTTCTCTAACAGAGCCTAGGTACCGAGACGTACACAACCCCGACCATGACACCGGGCAATACGGTCATGCAGCCGATCAGTCTCGACCACTACGTCTCAGAACAAGCATCTAGCAACACAGCCTCGCTCAAGGACGTGTATGTTGGAGCACCTCTCGAGCCGGCCAAAGACCTTTTCCACGACCAGTTCTGGGACTCGATCGAAAGAATACCAAGTAAAGAACACCCCGATACGTGGTTGGCTGATATATCAATCTTTTTTCATCGAGGGCATACACGGGAACACTTTGGGTGCCAGATGGAGATAGGGATCACGCCAGAGAAGGTGACAGAATATGCTCTGGAGTATTTCAACGTCAAGGTAGAAGTCAAGGACGGGGTCAGATACGTTCGTTATCCCGGGGGTGCTATTATAGAGCCCGACACGTCGGTCAAGCTCCGGGTTTGTACACGAGACTTCTCGCGTATATTTAAAGGTGAGTTATACGAAGCACACCGCACATCTCCCATATATCAGAGTGAGGAGAAGAAGAAACTTAGCCATAGCGATGGTGTGTCGATGTCAATATCAAACCAGGCGAAGGAGGGAGGGAAGATGACGGTATTCATGGGAATTTGGAGAGCAGTGAGGATTAAAGAGAAATTCTATGGTTAATTCCAAGCCTGCTCACACTTCCTTTATCTGGTCCCCTTCAAATATAAGGCTAACACCCTCCTCACCCCCCTTCAAAAATGCCTGTCCCTTGCATGTTTTATGTGTCTCAACAGCCTTTTCGTCTTCCTTTCCAGTAGGGAAGACTTCGATGCTACATCGCCGCCAGTACACCATTTGACCTCTCGCAACGACTGTCCGCGGGCCAGACTTCGCATCGGCAAAAAAATCGTCATTGTCTTTGTCGGCGTCGAGGTCTTGAGGTTCGAACAACTGGAACAAGTCAGATAAGCCTGGGAATACACGTAGCGACGATGAACGCACCCCCATCGGGATCTGATATGTGGAGGACACCACTGGATATACACACGACAACTTAGGTGACTGACGTTGCTGGTCTTTATGACAGTAGTGCGACAGTAGTGCGCTAGGGATTTCGGAGAGTGTTTGCTGGGCAGTACAAATTGAGACGTTGTTCTGTCCGTTTATGAAGTCTTTGTGAAGATGCGGCATAGCGAGAAGTGGAAACCAGGCATCGTTTGGGCCTCGACTTCGACTTGCCTTGCAATGTCGAGAGCCTGATGGAAAGGAGGCAAACTGCGGGACTTAGGGCTCGGCCCACTCGAGAGAATGCGCAACCGCCGAAAGCGCAAGTTAGGCACAGACGCTTAATTTTAGGTGCAAGTGAAGGGCTATGCAGTGGTCCCCAATCAAATGAAAAATTGGTATAAGAGATCAGAATGACGAAAGGATGGTGAGGAGGGGCGAAGTGGAGAGGCACGCGCTATGCAGAGAAGTAGGTGCACAACGTAGGCCAGTGAGCAAACCCGGACCCACTATTTTGTAGTGGCCCCCGCTTCAGGCAGGGACACGATACGGGATACGGCAGGTTGCATGCATAAACAGGGTTGCATCATGGGTATTCTGGGCACGGACATACGAAGTAGACGCTAGAGGTTTAGGAGTTTGTATTCAGGAGTTTTGCGAGGTTTTGGTTTTGGTAGGGGCAAAGCTCGTAGGCGGGGTATTTCACATGCATAAACAGGGTACGACAGGGATGCTCGCAAGCTAGAGGTTTGGGAGTTTAGGACGTATGAGAGATTTGGAGATTTAGAAGTGAGATTTGGAAAGCAGCGGCACAAAAGGGCATTGCCCCGGTCACCCCACCTCTTATCGAAGACGCCAACCAACCAAATTTCTGCGACTAGTGCGGGACAGTGGACATTACCACACGAACGTGCTAATGGCTGTGGTCCTAAAGGGAACGCATGCACGCGCACGTGAGGTCGCGGGCTGGCGTGACGCGTTTATTCCACTGTCTAGTTCTACGCGCCGCATTTCCCACTGTGATACATCATATTTAAGCGTCTCCAGCATGCTCGCATGCGTACCGACGAGGCTGGTAGATTGATCCAACCTCTTACAGGACAGTGCGGTCGCTGAATATCCGGTGATGGGTTGCCGAGGCGCATCACAAACGAACCGCCTTTCGAGGATAGATCGTGCGTTAACTGCACACAACTAAACTTCCGTGCAGCCATTATTTGGAAGTCAGAAGGTACACTTGCCACGGACCCCAGCTTTTACAGCAGCTCCAGTAGGAACTGCATTGTAACCACATCTCCATAAGTCCTGCCCACTTCCTGATGCACCTCCCTAGGTTGGCACGAGAGAATATCAGTGACCATGCAGACTCTCATGCTCTTTCCAGTTATGCGTTATATTACCGGCGTTCACACGTTTACTCACAATTGTGCTGTGCAGCGCTAATGCATGCATCTCTTGGATGGCACCGGGCTTTTACGGAAGGTAGATTCACTGATAAGAGGGCCGAGCTAGATAGCCAGGTCACAATACGTTTCAGTGTATACATCGATTGCACGCCACTCGAGCTGCTTCCTATTAGGCATTTATATCCTGATATGCTGGGATCCCGGACCGTGACAAAATCTTGCAGCGTGATAGAGGCCTGTTAGCGTCAAGTGGCTTGCTCTGCTCAACCAATCATTACCGGTATCGTTGACATCCCTGACCGCTGCCAAGTGCCCCGCAACCAACAACCACTTTCACATCTTCCAGGCTATTTGTCCTGCCGTGTTGCTAACAAACCGACCGACCCAGACCGGCCCCTTCGGTCTGTCGGTCTGGGTTTGTCGAGGCTCCCAGTCTGTCGGTCTAGGTCTGTCTGGGTTAGCAACCTGGTCGGTCTAGGTCTGATTATCTGATGCCCTCATTGGCTACCCTTGCCATGCCCCACTTAATTTGGCACTGCGAACTCGCTCCGCAAAAAGAGTGGGGGTGGCAAGGGTGCGTTAAGGCTGAGTCGGCCAATGGGAGCCCTGGAAATCCCTAACCCAGACCAACTCAGACCACCCAATCCGACCAGCAGCTCCGGTCTGTTGGTCTGATGACAATTGCCGGTCGGTCGGTCTGCGGTCTGAAGATGGTCTGTCAGACGGTCTGTCAGACGGTCTGTCAGTTAGCCACACTGAGCTAAGCAAAGGTCCAGGTCACGGGCGACGTCGCCGATGGACAGGAAGTTGTCGTGCTGGTAAACTCCAGCGATAGGATCCGTGTCGGCGAAGAACTGTACATTCCAGGCCTTGGCGCGCTGATCTCTGGTGATGGCGGTCATGTCGAGGTTGCGCGCAGGAGGTCTGGTGCTGTGGGACCAGAACGGTAGAGGTTGGATCAACTGAGATTCAAGTTAAGGACCTCCGGCGCGACCTCTTGCCGGCGGCATCCGCCAACGGGCTTGTAATGGCGTCGCTACTCCCCCCCTTCTGGCGTTGAAGATGTAGTGGACCTGACCAGGATGCAGTCAAGATCCGTCGAGGAGGACACCACTCTTCCAAGTGTACAAGGTGGCTGGGGTCCCTGTTGATACGCCTCCCACCCTCCAATATCGTCAGAGAACTAGGCCATCATATGAAACTGGTGTATTTCGCTCCTCCCGGCGTCAACAGCCCGTCTTGGTTCCACGGCGATTGGCTATCAGGAGGAGGTGGTTGTCGTTTAGCCAGCAGTCGTGTTCGCTTGGGTGGGCCTTTTTGCTTTCAGCCTCGCCGCTGGGGTAGACCGTGACACCTGCTGGGGTTAGCCATTCTCATCACTCGCCTTATTGGTGCCCATATCTCCCTAAACCTGCATCAATGATGCAGTTGTGCCGTGGGCGTCAACAGGGGTGGCTGTTGATTGCCTCATTGAACACGAACACGGAGGTACAGCCTGCTCGCGTCAAGACACTTCAGAAGTTGATAAAGAGCCATGGAGTTAGGAATACGGACCCTAATTATTTTAGAGAATTCAATATTCTCCTAACCATCTTAGGGCATTAGCTCCCTTAGGACTTCCTCGGAGACATGCTCCTAACATCATGGCAGAAGCAAAATCTGTGTTCACGCCCCTGACGCAAGAAAAGAGCTGGCCAAACTGATGCTCATCTATTGGGTATCGCCTTGTTGGTTGCGGCGTGAGAGCTGTCTTCTCCCTCTCGTTGATCCCCAGGGGTCAGGGAAAGCTGCAAGGAAATCGCTCTGAGGCCTTGGTCCCGGCCTGGCTTGCCTGGGAGTAACTGGCAGCAACATGTAGCCGGAAGTTTTGGCTTTCGACCTAGCGCAATTTCTCCTGTAGGTATGCTCGACAAGTACTGTGTCGAGCGTTGGAAAACGACGGTAATTTACTCATAAGTGGAGGGCGTGGCGAAATATTCTCCTGTGCAATCACATTCTCACATGGTGTGGTTCCAACACCGTGTTCTGGCGCTCCGCGCTGCACCTCCACCAACTTGAGTTAAAAATGCTGTATTTACATGTCTGTAAGTACCTATTATGAGTGGAATCCTGCATATGCATTTGAATCACCAGGGCAGAGTCGAGGCGTGGCACTGCGGATTGAATTTAAGACTCGTTTCGACCAAGAGTCCCTCCCCAGCCTTGAAGATGCAGTGGACCCGACCAGTAGGCAGTCGAGATCCTTCGAGAGGAGGGTCAGACTGAGTCTAAAGCCTAAAGATTGTATGCCTGACTTGCATGGTACACCTCCCCAGGGTAATAAAGGTCAGTGGGCCATGTCCAGTTACATTTGACCCACACACCACTTTGTCGCTTTTCTAGCAATTTCCATACAAACAGTACCTAGAGCTCAATGTAACAGGACATGGCCCACTGACCTTTATTACCCCGGGGAGGTGTACATAACAAACAAGGTGGTTGGGACTCCTGTTGATGATGGGCGCATCCCACCCTCTAATATCGCCGACGGACCAGGCCTCAGTAGCACGTCTTGGTTCCACGGTGGTTGGCGATCAGGAGGTGGTCCCGTTTAGCCAGCAATCGCGTTCGCATCGGTGGGTCTCCTCCAGCCTCGTCGCCGGGGTAGAGCGTGACATCTGTTGCGTGAATCGTTCTCATCACTCGCCTAATTGGTGCCCATATCTCGCTAGTCAATCGGTTGTACCTGAGTGGGCAGGGAGGGCTGCTGTGTTGATGTTTTCCTTGTTCTCTTGGCTTAGAAAGGTGGAGGGAGGTTGGTAGGGAAGCCCACACACAGTGAAGTAGAGACGTGATATGTACGTGATGGGAACCCCAGCGTTTCCATTCCATTCAATCTCTCTCCAAAGAACCACTCAAATTCCCGCCGGGGGCCAGCCTGCTACCAGCTTCATTTCTACATATAGCAGGGCAAAGAGTAAGTTTGAATGGCCGACGAGTTATGAGGTGAGGGAGCTAACAGTCCAGTCTTGTCAGCTCAATGGAAGCCTCAACTCCATCCTTTTTCTTCGATCAATTCCTAGTTCCAACGCAGGACGATATCAGCCAGTCGGTGTCGGATCAAGAACCTCAACTTTTTGAGTCTAGGGCAAATCACCCAGATATCAACTTAAAAGGAATCTTATCCTCTACCCTTCCAACGACCTATTCACCTCTAACCAACGAAGTCTTCAACCCGCCCGCGGGACCGGCGGCGGCTCCGGCCACATCCGCGTCCGAAAAAGGAGCCGATCACCAAGACAACTCGCCAAGCGGGGAAATAGCGAACCTCAACAACTTTGACAACTTTGGCGATTGGCTTAGAGATAGCACCGAAGACCCTGAATTCGACGATTGTACAAACAACTATCAATTTGCGAGCCAGGGTACTGCTCCTGACTCTAGGGAGCACACATCTTTGGAAATGCTGCCAACATCAACGGAATCTATCGCTGCGTCGGATGAGCGAACAAATGAATGCTCGCTTGTCGAGCAGACAAGCGAGAACAACACTATTCGAGTCGCTTGCGGGGAAAATGCTGATCAGCTCACATCCCCAAGTACCCCTGAAGACACAACGGATGTGCGTAGCGGAGGACGAGGGGTCCGAGGCGGACGAAGGGGAAAAGGGGGACGAGGGGGACGAGGGGGACGACGGGTGGGGCGACGGGGAAGTGACTGTGAAGCCGGCGAGGATCCTCCAGACCATCGTGCTCGAATACCTGAAACACCCAAAGCCGTTGCACACAACGCTACCCCTCCCGCCGTTGCTAATCGGACCCGAAGCAAGGGTGCAAATGTCGGCCCAAAGAAACGAAAGGCGGGCGAGCAGCTGGCTCTGTCGAGTAAAAGAGTGGCGGTTGAACACGGAGAAACGGTGGCTAAACTTAATCATTCCTCTCAACAGCTTGTCCAACAACCGCTGCCACCTTCAACAGCCAGCCCTCTACATGATGGGAGACTCTCTGTTTTGCAGGTCGAGACTGAGCGTGACGTCGACGACGAATTCCTTAACAACCTTGATGCGGAGGATCTCCTGGACGACAAACTCATCAGTCATTCCTTCAAGAAACTGGCCGATATGGTCCCATGTACCGTCAGAGTTATAGACTCCCTTGGGAAAGCTGTGCCTGACTCCGACTATACCTGGCACCAGTGTGCCAACTCAAAAAGAGCCACTAAGCCAATCACCCTAGTCCCCGTCCCCATCAGGCCTTCCGATTCTTCTCTGGGCCACTGGGTCCTGGCTGTGCTTGATTCCAATGGAGTAAGGCTCTTGGATTCACTGCCGGCTGTGGAACACAAAAGAGCTGCCACAGAGAAGATCGGGACACTGTTTCGCGGGAGGTCTACCCTGACGGGACCCATCACGGAGGTCCCTGTACCACGAGCATCAAGTGCGAATTCTGGCATTGCTATCTTTTGGAGCGCTGTCTATGTCATCGGGCTGTCCTATGGGGTCAAAATACATCTGCCAGAGACCTTCGATCCCGCACCTTGGAGAATCGCCATGGCCTCATTTCTGAGAGCAACTGCAGGACAGAGTTACAACATTCCCAGGGCCCATGACACCGAATCGCTTACTGTCACCCTGCACGACAGACAAATAGTACAAAGCCTGCTATCATCCTTTAGCAGTGGTACCGAGACTTTGACGATCAATCCAGATTCTTTTATAGAGGATCTCCGCCAGCAGATATCTTTGACAGAGCAGGCAAAGAAGGACGTAAACATGAAAAAGGCTGGGGAGTTGCGTTCTATCCGCATGTTTCTGGGTGGCCTGATGGAAGCTACCGCAAAGGAGGAAGCCCTGCTGGAAATGAAGGAGAAAGACTACCAAGTTTGTGTCGAAAGGATTAATGAAATTGAGAATTCTTGGGGAGAAGATCAGATGGCTCGTCTCGCACACGAACATGTACGGCAGGTACAAGCACGCAAGGGAGTCAGGAAAGATATGGCCGTTAAGACAAGCAAAGTCGTCAAAGACCTCGATCATGGTATCAAAGAGCTCGAAATTACTTGAAGCTTCGCTTCTGTGGGAAGTTTTGATATGGAAGCAGGTGGAACGCGAGAAAGAGAGTCGGCTGGCAATACTCTATGGCGGCAGCAGCAGCTCTTCCTCAATTGAGAATTTTTCTGAATAGCCGTAACATGCAGCAAAGACCGCAACTCTCGTGATTACCTGGGGGTCTGAAAATTAAGCCCCAGCAGCAGGGAGATAGACTGGAGTGTTCTGTTTTCATCGAAGAAGCTATTCCCAACACGTTTCTTGTAGGTGGATTGCCGCCATCCGCCTGTTTTTGGGAGTTCAAAGAGGGCCCGGAAGGCCCAGAATCCCCAAGCCCTGGGGGCCCAAGGGGAGGTTGGTAGTCATCATAGTATAGGAGGGACAGGGACGGGATTATGGCAGGGAGGGATTCAGACATAACAGGCGAGATGGACTCGCTCCAGTCGGCGGGCGTTGTATTCCGGTCCCTTCGTTCGCTACAGCGAGAGACTAGTCAACCGGGATCGAGGTGCGTGTGTGTAAAGGCGATTGTGGTTTTGCAACGAATCCCACGGGTTTTTGGTAAAGAATTCTGGTTGTTATAGTTGTCGGAAGCGCCTGCCCCCAACTCTCCTCCTGCATATTTCCACCTGTCCGCCCACCAAGATACCGGACTCTCCCTGACCCAAATCCCACCGCCAAGCAAACAGTCAATCCACCACCAACTCCAGCTCTCTACCCTGCGCCATCCTCCCGGTTGGCCAGACCGGGAACATAGTGCTGGACCATCCTCCGGGCTGGCTAAGCCCGGAACATGGCGCAGGGTAGCGGGAGGAACAGGGAGGGGCGCGGGTTTAGGTTCAGACCTGAGTCGGCGTTGCATTCCAGTCTCCCCTTTTTTTTTTGGGGGGGGGGGGGTTGGTTTGTTCTTCTTGTTGTTGTAATTCAGGAGGCGGTGTGCCAGCAAGAAATTTGATTGCCATCTGGATCCAAACCAGCAGAAAGAATTATGTACATCAGCTTCCTGAGTGCCATTACACACTGCTGAACATAATATCCGGATTCATTGTCCTTCAAAATCTATCGAATGTTTGAGAGGCAGCTGGTAGGCTGTTTTGAATCTTTCTTGCGCTGCTTCGGCGTCTTTTTAACCTTGTCTGCTGGCGCCTCGTTATCGGTGTCACCTCTGGGGGCTCGGTGAGTGTCAGTAGTGCTAGTGCCAGCCTCTGGTGGCGGCGTAGCCAACTGCGCGGTCTTGAGAGGTTTCACAGCTTTCGAGCTGCTGCGGGTCTGCCTTCCTTGCATCTTTACTGCATTTGAGGAAGATGTTGTCGCCATCTTCGGATTGGATGTTTTTGTAGAAATGACTTCTTCTGGTGAATGAATTGTGACGCAGGAATAATATGAATAAAAATGTTTCGAGAGTCTGTTTTCCTTCTTTTTTTCTGGCGACGGCGGCGGGATTGACTTATATTTATACTTGGTCTGCATCACAGTATAAAGCATTCATGGACAAATTAAACTTGCATTAAGACTAAGGAAAACGAGAAACCTCGTTTTGAATCTTTAATAGTAAATTTTAGAATATTAAGTCCCAAATAGAGTAATCATAAACTTTAAAAGCCAAAATATATGATTTTAAAGTCAAGAAACAGAAATACTAGTTGTTGGAAGGCAGCACTTCGGGCCCGTCGGAGGCCCGGTGGAGGGCGCCGTAGCTGTCACGCCAAATCTGGGACCTTGCGGTACGTACCCAGATTTACACGTGATCACGCTCCGTCTACTTAAGACGAGCATCCATCGCATCTATAGCTTAGAGAGACTCAATCTCATCCATATCTACAATACTCACACCAAAGGCCATATCAAACATGTGACCAGTGAGCCGTGGTGATTCCGTGGAGCTCCCTCTACATCAGTCTCCTGTAGAGCACGACAGTAGCATCGACGAAAGGCACCGCAGCACCGCTCAGGCCCATACGGCGCCCAGGTCAGGGCTGAGCCTCGCTCAGGCCAGCGTGCATCGGGGAAGTTGTGGGCTTTATGTATTATATATTCGGCATTGTACTAAGTTCCTAAACCGTCTGTATAAAAGTCGTTGGGCGTACTTTCTTATACTTATTTGCGTACTTTATTTTAACTTCCTTCTAGAACTAAGTTAGGGGTTATGCATTTATATGTACATATGGAATTAAATGCCTAAGTTGCTTTCCTTCGCCGATTGTGCCTATTTCAAAGGTCGTTCTACTGCATAGTAAAGTACAATGCACCAGCTCTCACCAAGGATTTATATATCCTGTTCAATTTCTACTCTGCAATTTTGGCTCGAGAACAGAGTCAGTGACCCAAAAAGTAAGCAGATCTACTTCCAAATTTTGCCAACGGTGAACTATCAAGATGCTTCAACACCAAGATGCCGCGCGCAAGAAGAGTCAGCTTGAGCTCAAATGCAACGACGGCGGCATCGTGCTTGTTGACCTGCCAGTTGCTAAGCGCTCCATCCTTCTAAAGAATCTAATTGACGATTTGGGTCTCGAAGCGGCCACCGCCCAGCCTGTGCCTCTCCCAAACGTAACTCAGCCCGTTCTCGAGAAGATTGTCATGTGGTGCGAACATCACCGTGACGATCCTCTCCCCACCCAAGATCTCAAAAGCGAGTCCTGTGTTGAGAATGCTGCAATCGACGAGTGGGATCAGAAGTATATGGAGGTAGACCAGGAGATGCTCTTTGAGATTCTTCTCGCTGCCAATTATTTGGACATCAAGGCACTCCTCGACCTTGGGTGCAAGACGTTTAGCGGTGACAACCGTTACAGCTGCGTCATCACCAGCGGGCGCAACATTTCGAAATAATATATGCTCGTTATCCACGTGTCCCTGATCAGCCCTGGAATCAATCCCAGTTGAACCCACTCCGCCCTTGTGTGTAGTGGATATGGAAGCCCCACCCAAATCCCTCAGTGTAGTGGGTTTCAAGTGGGTGGCCCAAGATCACTCGGAAATCCCGCATCGCCATATCATGAGATTGCCTTGTCACGGAAGCTACCCCAAACAGCGACCCAGGATGAACTTGCTTATTTCTGCTTTGAGCTTTACTGGGACGTCCTTGCTCCGTTCAGCGATGTGATTGTTATCTTTGTTGCAGCGGTTGGTCCCTCGAGAACAGCAGATATACTACAGGGCTGGGCACGGTCACCGCTTACAGTCTCTCGTTTTAGCCCTCACATCCTCACCGTCACAGGAGAGAACGAGGACCCGTACCTTGAAAAAGTTTTACGCATGTTCATAGGAGACCCGAAAAGTAAATTGAGAGCCTCAAAACTAATACGCCAATCGGAACTATCATCAGCTATCTCAAGCTTAGCAGAACAATCAAATGGAATCCGCACGAGGCTTGGATTGAATTTCGCCCAACAGCACAGGTCTTTCCTTGTTCAAACATCACTTGAACACTTCTGCGACAATCTAGTCCTTCCGGATTTCGTGACAGCATCACGTTTTACCAATCCTGTCCCACGGTCCACTGAGCTCCACCTGCAACGACTTGTCAAGGCATTCGATTCTCGCATATCTGAGCTTACTCGGCTCGTCGCATCGGCACTAGTGCTGGATGCATTTCCCCCTGGGATGCATCGTAAGTCAGGCCCTATTCGTTGCGTTTCATTTCACCCTTTTTAACCTCCTCTGCAGATTTTCGCCCGAAAGACATGTTCCGGGCTGTTTACAAGCACATCATCGGACAACTGCGTCCTGCGGTGGCTGCGCAAGCCTTCTTATCCGAAATAGAGAGGGCCTTTACCACTGTTGTCCTCAAGAATCGAGAAAATAAGCTAAAGGCGGCCACCTCACATGCCCATTGTCTGAGATTAATCGGTTCGGCAGCTACGGCCATTGACCTGACCGGGACATGCGTTTTTTGCCTTTTCAGGCAACCGATTTTTACTCTCGACTGCCAACACCAGCTCTGCTCCTGGAATGACTTGTAGAGGGGAATCGAGTGAGTGGGGAGGATCAGATGAGATAGTTATAGAGGATATAAGGTAAATCAGGCTCCTCCTCAAATTGGCATCAGGTCTGCTGGATGCACCGATACACCCTCAAATGGTTGGCCATCACGCGATCATGCATTGCCCATCCAGGAAGTACATATGCTAGACTTTGTAATAAAATTCCGGCTTGCACACGTCCTACTTGAGGGATGGGACCAACAGGAAGAATCCCCTCTTCTGCAGGCTTGCCTGGATGGACTGTCCCATGCACTTCAGGCGACAAGCCCGGATAACGCGGGCGCTATCACATGTCTCATCTACATAATTCTGACTGCACTTGAGACCGCAAGAAGCTTTGATTCTTCGAGCATCCTCTTTTGGCTCTTTGATCAGCTCGCGGTTATTTGGGCGCAACACTACCCCCTTACCGCGAACGTTGCTATCCAAATATCTCACTACGACAGCCATGAAAGCCTCCTGGATCTGCTGAAAAAGGCAAGGCAGGTTATCCCCACAGATCCTGGGAGCAGTGTCGCTACAAGTATAGGATTACAGGTATATCTCGAAACAGTAGACGTTGCTGTCAATACAGGTTTGCCTACAGAGGTGTACAGCACATTGCAGGCAACGACGACTAGGCTGCTAGCAGGTACATTACCGTTGGCATCAGAAGCTTTAATCGTCTGGGTCGAGTTGCGAAGTGCCCTTGCTCTGTACGAGGCAAATGCATCGTCGGGACACCAAACATCTTCACCACTAAGCGACCCAATTGAGCTCCGACCGAAGGCGATCAGTTGTATTTTAGACAACGTCCGGGTGCAGAGGGATTTCTATGAGAGCAACGGCGGATGGGCGATTGCGGGAAGACTAGACAGGGAGATGCGTGAAATTTCGAGGCTTGTTGAAGGTGGTAGTTTTAGCGAAGCCGCAGCAAGAGTGCCTGGTTCAGAGGGGCCGAGACAGAGTCTTGGCCGTATGGCCGGCGCGCCTCGACGATCATGTAGAGGATGTGGGAAGAGCGGACATTACATTCAAACATGTACCGAGATCGCGGATCCTTCACAGTCAACGTCCGGGTAGTAATATATGAAAAGCGTGGAGGGATCTCGAGCGAGCGCCAGTATGACGGGAGCCGGCCGGGGACAAATGTAGGGAATTGCCATGATTCAAAGTTCAAGACGATAGGATATCTTGCGTCTGAGTTTGGATCTGCCGCCGCAGATGTATCAATAACACTATCTTCGGCCTTGATCAACCCATTCCTTACCCAGGACCTCAATGTTTGCGTAATACCGATTGTACTAGCTCCCATTCGAGTCCTCAGAGGAGACACCATCTGGCCAGCCGCAGAGAAGAGCCGTTCACACTCTGCGGACATAGGAGGGATAGAGAGGATATCGAATGCCATGCGAGGTAAGCAGGAAGCAAGCAAGCCACTCTCGTCATTACCAGTACATGTCCCTGGGATAGCCCAACGCCAGACTCCACGCGCGCGAGTTCGCCCCTGCCAGGCCGGGGATTCGGGTTGCACGACTTGTCCGGGTCGCCGGCCACGTGGATGGGGTGGAAGAGAGCCTCGGCCACCACGCTCGTCTGCTTGGTGGTGCAGCCGCCATCGCGGGTACAGAACTGGGTCGGGAGCTTGGGGTGAACTTCCGGGACCAGGGTGCCGATCTGCTGGGCCGAGGCCGCCGCCACGACGGCGGACACGAGGAACAGGCGAGCCATCTCGGTGCTATACAATGGGCAGAAGCAAGCGAGGAGGGGTGCAGCCGTGGCCGAGAATCGAATGTCTTATGGAGCGTAAGGGCGCCCGAAGAACTTATATCTAGCGGCGAACACGGCAACTCTCGCGATGCCCCTGACTAGCCCCTATCTCCATGAGGTGGGCAATAATAACCTTAAGTTCGAAACGCGGGAGTCGACCCACCGCGTCCTGTTCCGGGATATCTGCCGCTAGTTGAACCTTATTAGACCTGATGTCCCGCTACAAGGCGGATCATCCGCAAAGTTACTTTGCGCTCCTTATTATAAAGAAAGGGGATCTATGGATACAGGCGTGGGGCTGCTTGGTTGCTGCACCTCCCCATTGGTGGATGCCCCATGGCACGAGTCGCAGCGGGCCGATTCATTAACTGGACTCAGGAATCGGATACAAGCATTCTCACATAGAGAAACTCAAAAGACGTTATGTGAAGTTCTTGTGTGTATTTGCAGGAGGCGGGCCGGAGGCGCACCGTAGTACGGGCCCTTGGCCCGTTCAGGTTATTGACAGCATCATGGGCAAAAAAAGTATGTACATGTGAAATGGAAAGGGTAGCCAGTCCTTCTCTGCGCCCTACTCCTTACAGAGCGTTCTTGATGGTGTTGAAGGCAGCCTTGGCCTGGTAGTTGCGGTCGAAGAGAAGGGGGTTGTCGCTGGAGCGCCAGCTGTCCTTGTCCGAGACGCCCCAGACGGTGATGCCCACACACTTGGAGACCTGGAGGCAGGCGTTCATAACGGTGAGGTAGTCGTTGGCGCCGGCGTTGGCAATATCGAGCTCTGTGATGGCGACCTCCTTGACGTTAGCGGCGGCCAGGGCGGCCAGGGCGGCAGGGACGCCCGAGGCCGGGTTCCAGCCGCCGGGGGCCGCAAGATGGGCCTGCGAGCCGATACCATCGATGGGGATGCCCTGGCTGATCCACTTGTTCACATGGGCGACCATGCCAGTCGTGACCTTGGCATAGTTGGCAATATCAAGGTTATAGTCGTTAATGTAGAGCTTGGCGTTGGGGTCAGCAGCGCGCGCCGCGCGGAAAGCGATGCCGACAAAGTCCTCGCCGAGAACACGGCTGAAGACGCTGTCACGGAGGTTGCCGTTCTCGGCGAAGATCTCGTTGACCACGTCGTACTGGAAGATCTTGCCCTTGTAACGGGTGACCACAGCCGTGACGTGGTTCTGGATAACCTGAGTTAGGGTGTTGCGGTCGTTGATGTTCTGGACCCACTGGGGCAGCTGGCTGTGCCACAGGAGCGTGTGGCCGCGGATGAGCTTTCCGTTGGACTGGGCCCAGTTGACGACGGCATCGGCGTTGGTCCAGGAGAAGCTGCTACGTTGGGCTGCCGTGCGGGTTAGCGCGGGAGGCGCGACTAGACCAGACCGGGGCTGGACTCACGCTCAATGGCATCCCACTTCATGCTGTTCTCGTGGGTGACCTGGCCGAACTCGTTCTTGGCGATGTTCATCAGCGGGGCGTTGTTGAGATGGTAGTGGTCGATCTCAGTGCCGAAGTACTGCTTGCCCTTGGCCTTGAACTTGTCGTTGAGGCTGCCGGCGGCGCCGTTGCCATTGCCGTTGGTAGGGGCAGGGTTCGACGGGTTCTGCGACGTGGTCGGGACGGGGTTGGATCCGCTGGTGCCAGGCACGCACTGCGAGTACCAGTCACTGCCGATGGGGTTAGCAAAGGCCCGTCGAGTCTGTCCGGGGGAGGCCGACGTACTTGGACTTCTGGCATACGGCACCAGCCACACAGGTCGTAGCACCGGTCCAGCCCTGACCGCCACCTAGACTCGGAGAAGCCCTGTCAGCATGCTGAGCCCGACCCCTGAGCCCGGACCCAAGGCTGTTGAGCAGCGAGGGGATGTCGTGGGATGCCTACATTGGCCGTAAAGAGGCGCCTGGGCAAGGGCAGCCGCAGGGCTGAGGGCCAGCACGAGAGATGAGGTGCGCATGTTGGGTGACTGTTGGCAAGGCGAAGACGGGGCGATCTGGAGATGATGAGCCAAGTCGCACGCCTGGAAGTCCTCTCTTTCCCCCGTGTTATATACGGTAACTCGTCGGGCGCTGCGGCAACGCCATTCCATTTCCCATTGCTCCTTACGGAGCCTCCTGCAGACGATCCAACAGGGGCTGTCTGTGGATGCAAGACTGTCCCGAAAATGAAAGGTTCCGCGACTACTCCGTAGACTGTTTGGGTCTCTTGGCGTGTCGTCGCCGGCCCAAGGTCCGGCCCATAAGAGGCTAGAGGCTCTGGACACTGGAGCCTCCCCATTTCATTTCCACCGCGAGGAGCCCACTCTGGCCCGAGTCGCCTTCCGAAAAGACGGCTCCTGAAGGCCCCCGTCCTTATCGCCGCCGAATGTGGCAGAAAAGCCACGCGTGACGAGGCGGAAAAAAGAGACGCCAAGCCGGGCCAGGCGCTCCGCATCCACTTCAAGTTGCGTTGCTTGTCGTAATATGCGGCCCAATCACGTGTGCGCTCGCCACAGCGGCCTTCTGTAGCCGCCCAAAGGGCTCTGAGAGCTTGGTTTTAGAGTTGGCAGGTCTGGAGGGAGTGGATGCGCACGTTGTGTTGGCCGAGATGAGATGTGATGTGATGGGATGGGATGGGATGGAATTGATCCACAGGAAGGGATGGCGTCCCCAACCGCTCGCCATTGTGCCATCGTTTTTACCTTCAGCGCCGTTGTCAGTGTTGAAAGAAGCAACTGTATTTCTACCATTTGAGGTTGTTAAGGACTAAGTTCTGAACGGAAGCCAAGGCCTGTAGACGCCGAGAGGAAGCTGGCGAATGCCTTATGTCATCAACATCGGGCTGTGTAACGTACCCGCACCGGATCTCGGCTCACCCCCCCTCCCCATCTTGGCCCCCTTCCATTACTAACCTCCTCTTTAAAATACTACGTCACCCCATGCACATTGGAGCGGCGATGGGGCGCATGGGGTATCCTCAGCCGAAGGCCGCGTGTCCGCGGGCCGGGAAGCTATTACCGTATTAACTTGGAAAATTGAGAATTGCGCTAGGCTAGTAGTGGCATGGCGGCCAGCCACTGACCAGGGTCGCCATCAGGGGTAGATCCCCCCGATTTTCACCCCACCAAAATTTGCTATGCTCCAAAGCAACAGCGTTCTGGGCAACGTTGCCCTCGTCTGTGAGTAGAAAGTGGCTTCTTCCCGGGCTGCCGTATCGAATTGACTGAAAGCTCAGTCAGAGGAGGCATTGTATGTTGTCGCCATTGTGCAGTAGGGAGTTCGAATAGCTTCAAAAGTCAGTTCTGGCTGGGCGAAAGCAATAGGGGCTCGGAAATACAATGGGATAGAGTGCGCAGCCTTGGCGAGGCGTTAGACTGGTTTTGGTGGCACGTTAGGCCTGTTGCCGTTAGAAAGGGCCGGGGGTCTGCTAGCGCAATTCTCAATTTTCCAAGTTAATACGGTACTACTACTGCATTATCTACGTACTGATCCAGTGCCATGGCCATTCTTGGTATTATATATCATGTAAGGACTCCGTGTAAGAACCTGTCGTTTCCTAAGCTCCTGATCCCTCATCTTCATCTTCATGCCATCCGGGGGAGACCCGTAGACCAGGTGATTACGATCAAATGGCGCATCCAACATCAAACCCTCAAGCGTTTTTACACGAGAGACAGCCACGTAGCTTAAACCGGTCTGAAAGTCCCGGCAGGAGAGATCCGTCACGATCATATCTTCTGTGATGCTTTGTGACTTGTGCACGGTAATAGCGTAGCATACGATCAGGGGAAACTGCGTGCGAGCGCAGAGAGTGGCTCCGATGAGAAAGTCTCTCTCAACTGGGAGAATTGGGACAATCTTTTTGCCATCGGGGGTGGTCAGGAACACCGGTCCGTTGTACTTGTCAAACTCCATCATGATAACACAAGGAGGATCTTGGATGGGGTCAGCCCCGGGTGCCCAGCCGATGTCGTAAACCGTACCGCGAGCGCTGTTGCAGAGGCCAACGGGCTGCCAAAGGTTAGACGTCAGCATCAGACGGGCGCCAATGCATATAGGGATCTGCTTCGCAAGGTTGCCCGCCTTGTCATCAGGGGCAGCAGCCGCACCAGGGCCGACGTTCTTAGCTTTGACCTGGACGACTGGCCGGCCGAGGCGGTCGAGGTGATAGTGGTTATACTCGTTCACCCTATCTTTGGTAGCGTATACTCGCAGGGCGCTGGAAAACCTCGCGACCTCTCGATCGTCTAGCTTTGCCTGCACGCGGGTGGACAGGAGCTTCCAGGACTCCATAGATAATTGGAGCAGCCGCAGTTCCCCGAGAGCTGTGCGAAACGCCTCCTGGTCGTCGCCGCGCTGCCTCTGAACAACCTTCAAGAAGACTGATTTTTCGAAGCGCCTATATGCGTTCCTGCCCTTGATCTCTACTCCCTGCACCTCTTTGTCGTAATAAAGCGGTTTCTGTAGCACAGGGGGAAGCTGGAAGAAGTCACCAACCAAGAGGATGTTCAGGCCGCCAAAGAACTCCTCATTCCTGTTCGGGAACGCCTCGCGGAGACGGTCATCGATCCACGATAGCTGACGCAGTCCTAGCATGCTCTTCTCATCGATGATGAGGTACTTGATATCCTTCAGCTTCTTCTGGAGCTGGGTCTTATCAACGGGAGATAGAGGCTTGAAGTCCTTATTGATTGGGAGGTGTAACAGGGAGTGCAAGGTAGTGCCCGATATCTGGTTTCCTGCGACGCCCGTTGGCGCAGCACGCCAAACAGGTGTCCCCCTCCCCCCTGTCGCGGATTGGAGGTGCGCGGAGAGCAGGTTAATGAGGTATGACTTGCCAGTGCCGCCTCCGCCATCCACATGGAGTAGCAACTGAGAGGGATCCTGGGTCAGGAAGTGGCCCATCACCGTATCGTATACTATGCGCTGCTCTGGATTTAGGGAATCGCGAGCCTCCAAGGGCTGATCATCCACATCAAGGTCAAGGGTGTTTTCCGCTTTGCGTTGCTTCCAGTAGTCGCTGTTGAGAATGCCATCATCGGCATACCGCCCAACATGAGGGGTCCAATCGTAATTGATGTCAATGTCTCGGCGGCCGAGGATGTCGATGTCCTCTTCCTCCAGTGGGCGGTCAGGTAGCATGCGGGCGAGTTCATGCCAGTCCTCCTCCGCGATGGGCTCCTCATGGATCTCAAGCTCAAATTCATCCTCCTCTGCCGTGAATTCATCTGTATCTGGTTCCCCATAATGATCGTCCGCATGGGTATCATGGTGCTGTCTGCAGTGCATGTACGCAGCCGTGAAGGAATCGAACCGCTGCCCGCCCACAACGAGCAACTCTTCTGGAGAGCGATGTGGATGAACCATCATCAATTTAACAGGGCAGAAGTCGTTAAACTGGGAAGAGGCCTCCATAGACTTGTATCGAGGGAAGTAAGACAGGACTCTCTTCTTCGCTTGAGCAGCGAGTCTCCTCCACGTGTTGAGATTGTACGATTGCAGGTATTCGAGATAGGTTATATCCTCATGCTGGTCCTTTCTCTCTAGATATTTCCTGTAGCTGCCGATGGCCTCGTTGACATCTCCGTCCACACGATACGAACGTGCCTGTCGCTCTAACGGACGGCAGTCCACGGTGACAACCATACGGGCGCCTTCTTGCAGCGGAATGTTAAGCAGCAGATGGGAAATCTCCTGCGCCGAGTAATCTCTCTCGGCAATCAGCTTGTTCATCAGGCGAGAGGAGAAGGACAACAGGGGCTGAACGTGCGATGTGTGAGGCAAGACCTGGTCTGCAAGCCTGGCGAAAGACTCGGTCTTCTTCTCAGATTTACTGCAATACTTCGCAGCGTATGTAATAACCGCCTGCAAGCTGGTGCAAGGAGATATGTCGATATTGGCTAGCCAGCCTAGGATAATCGCAGGATTGAAGTTATTCATGAGGCTGTCATTCCGGGCCGCCTCAAAGACATAGTACGACCTGCCTTCCTTCGTGATCACTGCGGCCAGCTCCCGCAAGGCACGAGGGAAGTCAAAACGACACTCCCTCTCTGGATTGGCAACGTTTGCCGCCTCGATATCCGCAGCGGCACCTTCCATGTCCCTCGCCAGATCACCGGTTCTCTTCCTCACGCGCAAGCAGTACGTGGTATTGCACTTGTGGCGCTGGCAACGGTTGACGATTTGTGAGAGCCGCAGGAATGTCATCTCTATGCTCAGGGGATCCACGCTCAGGGGATTACCCTCACCCTGAGGCATAGTCCTACTCGGCTCAGGGTTAATGGCAGTGACGTGGAATCCCCATGTGCGTGCAAATACATCACGAGCCGCTTCGTCCTCCATGTCGGCCCCTGGACAATTATCCATCCAGTACAGGCCGTGGTTGTGTGGGCTACCACGGCCTTGCCATTCGTACCGATCCCAGTAATCTGTGATGCTGAACTTCTTACTTAGCACGATATCCCGAAAGAGGGTGTATCGGCGGTAGAAGTGGAAAGCAGCAATGTGAGGGTTCTGACGCAATAGGCGGCGCGATAGAGCCATCCTCTCCGGCTCGGTGGCGGCCAGCCAGTCATCATACTGGGGCATGTGCTGGTGGACAACACAGCTCCACCCACACCTGCAGCAATGTGATTTTCGTGATAGTGGCATCTATTATATCTGGGTTACCATGCATATCGCTTCTGGATTGGAAGTGCGTCCATCGTTTGACAGCCGGCTGGTGCGATCTTTCATCTATGCCATTTGCGCGGCCATCAATCACGTCGCGATCCCTGCCGTAGCGCCTGGCAGCGGCGGCACTGAAGCCAGACCTGGTGCAGCCTATCGAAACGGCGAAACCCTGGAAACGCTCTGGAATGTGTTCTCTTCGACAGATTTGATTAAAGGCTACAAGCAGGAAGGCCTTTCCAAAGCTTTTGAACCGATCCAAAACGCTGTCGACGCAGCTGCTTTCGCGGATAATAACTCGTACAGTATGTTTCTTCGAGCGATAGCCGATTCCTACAGGAACACTCGCGTCTCTGAGTTAGAACAGTTAGAAGCTTTTGGAAATCATCGTCCAGTTGCAGCTATTTAATCAGGAATCTCGTTGGCAAGTAAATATTCGTCGAGAAGTCTGTTTCAGCGCTACTCATTTTACACCTGAATAGAACTGGAATTGGAAAGGCACTTATGATTCATTACAGGAGACCCGGTTCAAAGTGGTTCCACATTGAGACAGGCATTCACGTGGTTCACGGCAAGGACGCATCGGCCTAGCCGCCTCGGCTTGAGCCTAGCAGCTTAAAACGTGGTTGCCCTCCTCGGTCTCTTCCCTTTCTGACCATTCTCCGGATTGACACGAATCTTATCCATCCCTATGAGTCCACACCATGCCTGACAAGCTAAGTACAATACGCCTCATTCAAGTGGCAGAAAGGATAGGTATGGACGGCACGGTCTCACTGAATGGAGAAACTGAAATTCTTCTCCTCTTCCTAAAGAAAATAGAGACAAAATGCAAGGATTTCAATGCTGCGTCTCCCCACGGAACAATAGCCGAACGAATAGCAAGAATCGCTGAACACGTCGACAAGTCATACCCCGTTTACAACCAGCAAGATGCGAGTCCCACAGTCCAGCCCGGAAAACATTGGACCGGCTTCCTGCTCAACGTGCATCCGAAATCATGAGGCAAGCCAGGAGGCAGGAGTGGTGGCAAAGGTAGAGACTTGGTGGAGCCTCGGATGCGAAGTCCGATTCAAATCAACCTGAAGGCTGTTTATACAGAGAGTGTCCAACTTCTCGAAGGGTCTCCTTTGCCTCATATTCTGACTACAACTTCCCGACGTTGTGGTCGTTTGATTGAGACCAAGAGCCCATGTTCGCCAGGCGTCATCCGGAACACTGTTCTGTGAATTTCCGATTGTTCGTGGGAGGAAAGTCACTCGCGAGTGGTGATGCGGGTTTCCGGGTCAGCTCCTTTTGCCGGCTACACGGGCAAGCGACCACCAAAAGTTGCCCGTAGAGTGGGAGAGGTCATGAATTGTATGAGATATCAATATCGGAAAGTGGCATGTCCTCAATTCTACACTGCTAACGCAAGAACGTGTTGTGCCCCCTGACCTATGAATATCTGCCGTCGCCTCATTGCTTTGTCCCAGTTGCCAAAGAAATAAGCGGTCCGCCACGGCGACTGCTCCAGCTGAAATGATCTGAGAAGGCGTCATTGTCAAGACCACGGGCTGGGTCACGAGCGGTCATGGAGCCGTCACCAATCCGGAAAGTGCTATTTGGGCTCTGGTGCTGTGTATCGTGAACTTCAACTCGGAACCCCACTCCTAGGTTGTATGTATAATTCCGATATCGATCCATTGCCTCGAATGTTTTTAAACGCGCCCACATGTATTGGTCTGGTGGAATTTGTGCCTGGGTCATGTCCTATTAATAAACGGCCGACAATTGTCTGCTATTGACGGGCTTCTGAGAAGGCGATGATACGAGAGAACATAAAATCGGGATTTCGTCACTGTGGAATAGTGCCCTTTGACCCAGACAAAATTCTCGAGGATCTCCGGGCCGAGAAAGAGGCTCAGAGCACTATTCAGAGTGCCCCGGAGCTTACCTACACGATGGTATGGGATAATATACTCGCTCTGTTGGAATAGCACCTGGTTGGATCGCACGTAGTTCGATAGGTTGGGTGTGCTTAGTCAGCCGGGGGCCCGGCTGGGGAAGAGTGGCCTCTTCCCCTTCGTACGAAGTACACCCGATTCCCTGAGCAAGCAATACAATCAGAACCAACCAACAGACCCCTACGTACGTACGTACTATCGCCATATGGCAAAGGCCATTCAACACGCTCAAACATACATTTTCCCAGTTTGACCTAAACTTCCCAAGACCGTTTTTCTACGAAGCAGCCCTTGAATCTCTCACATTCTCGAACTTTTCGTGACCAGCCGAATTTGAATACAGAAAGGGCTCACTTCACTGAGCACTGCGGATTTGCAGATACTCATAATTTGAGCCCCCTTAAAACTCCTCCTCTCCGAGGTCATCGACATGATCATCCAAATCGGCGAATAGTTTCACACCCCATAACTTGCTCGGGTTGTTGAAACGGGCTTTCTTGTCCTGTTTGGCAATATCCTTGAGCTCTCTGTCGGTGAACTTGATGTCGAGTGCAACGGTTCGGCAGACAGCGGCAGGCTGCTACGTTTTACGAGACAAGACAAGTGACAGGTCCCTCTTTGAACTCCCAAAAACACAATCCACCCACAAGAAACGTGTTGGGAATAGCTTCTTCGATGAAAACAGAACACTCCAGTCTATCTCCCTGCTGCTGGGGCTTAATTTTCAGACCCCCAGGTAATCACGAGAGTTGCGGTCTTTGCTGCATGTTACGGCTATTCAGAAAAATTCTCAATTGAGGAAGAGCTGCTGCTGCCGCCATAGAGTATTGCCAGCCGACTCTCTTTCTCGCGTTCCACCTGCTTCCATATCAAAACTTCCCACAGAAGCGAAGCTTCAAGTAATTTCGAGCTCTTTGATACCATGATCGAGGTCTTTGACGACTTTGCTTGTCTTAACGGCCATATCTTTCCTGACTCCCTTGCGTGCTTGTACCTGCCGTACATGTTCGTGTGCGAGACGAGCCATCTGATCTTCTCCCCAAGAATTCTCAATTTCATTAATCCTTTCGACACAAACTTGGTAGTCTTTCTCCTTCATTTCCAGCAGGGCTTCCTCCTTTGCGGTAGCTTCCATCAGGCCACCCAGAAACATGCGGATAGAACGCAACTCCCCAGCCTTTTTCATGTTTACGTCCTTCTTTGCCTGCTCTGTCAAAGATATCTGCTGGCGGAGATCCTCTATAAAAGAATCTGGATTGATCGTCAAAGTCTCGGTACCACTGCTAAAGGATGATAGCAGGCTTTGTACTATTTGTCTGTCGTGCAGGGTGACAGTAAGCGATTCGGTGTCATGGGCCCTGGGAATGTTGTAACTCTGTCCTGCAGTTGCTCTCAGAAATGAGGCCATGGCGATTCTCCAAGGTGCGGGATCGAAGGTCTCTGGCAGATGTATTTTGACCCCATAGGACAGCCCGATGACATAGACAGCGCTCCAAAAGATAGCAATGCCAGAATTCGCACTTGATGCTCGTGGTACAGGGACCTCCGTGATGGGTCCCGTCAGGGTAGACCTCCCGCGAAACAGTGTCCCGATCTTCTCTGTGGCAGCTCTTTTGTGTTCCACAGCCGGCAGTGAATCCAAGAGCCTTACTCCATTGGAATCAAGCACAGCCAGGACCCAGTGGCCCAGAGAAGAATCGGAAGGCCTGATGGGGACGGGGACTAGGGTGATTGGCTTAGTGGCTCTTTTTGAGTTGGCACACTGGTGCCAGGTATAGTCGGAGTCAGGCACAGCTTTCCCAAGGGAGTCTATAACTCTGACGGTACATGGGACCATATCGGCCAGTTTCTTGAAGGAATGACTGATGAGTTTGTCGTCCAGGAGATCCTCCGCATCAAGGTTGTTAAGGAATTCGTCGTCGACGTCACGCTCAGTCTCGACCTGCAAAACAGAGAGTCTCCCATCATGTAGAGGGCTGGCTGTTGAAGGTGGCAGCGGTTGTTGGACAAGCTGTTGAGAGGAATGATTAAGTTTAGCCACCGTTTCTCCGTGTTCAACCGCCACTCTTTTACTCGACAGAGCCAGCTGCTCGCCCGCCTTTCGTTTCTTTGGGCCGACATTTGCACCCTTGCTTCGGGTCCGATTAGCAACGGCGGGAGGGGTAGCGTTGTGTGCAACGGCTTTGGGTGTTTCAGGTATTCGAGCACGATGGTCTGGAGGATCCTCGCCGGCTTCACAGTCACTTCCCCGTCGCCCCACCCGTCGTCCCCCTCGTCCCCCTCGTCCCCCTTTTCCCCTTCGTCCGCCTCGGACCCCTCGTCCTCCGCTACGCACATCCGTTGTGTCTTCAGGGGTAACGTCCCCGGCCCGGCTTCCGCCCCCCCCCTGATTCCGCCCCCTTCCCTCACGACCGCCCCCTTCGCCTCGTCGCCGACGACGCCGCCACCACGATAGTTGACCTCGCTTCCGATGGTGTTTCCGACTCTTCTGAAGCGTCGCTTTCTTCTGATACCACCCCCGCTTCAATCTGAGTCCTCCGAATGGCCTCGATATCGGCGAAAAGTTCATTCGGGTCAAGTTGAACCTTCTTCCTTCGGACTACCCTACTGGCTTCAATCTGGGCTTCCAACTCTCGGGCTTTTTGTGAGGACATCGTCAGATCGACGTCTATCTGGTCCCAACTTTTGAGGATTTTCCTGAAGAGGAGTCGTGATGTGGGGCTGAGATTCTTCTGACGGGCATACCGAGCCACCATACCCCTTAGGTCTTGAGATCGCTTAGGGGTCGCAAAAATGGTCCCTCGAGGCCGACAAAAACACTTATCAGTGCAGAAATGGCTGCTGGAGCTATTGGTACCGCCAGATTCCAACGATCTCGCTTCCTTCTCGCGATTATCGGCGATAAAGTGGCTTCCGAGTGCCCTATGCTTAGACACTGGCCAGAGACCAGTCGCCCGCCAGCCAGAACGTATATTTGCTTCCGTCAAAGTGTCAATTCGAGCCTTGTGATAGCAATAAAGAAACCGTTTCTTTGCCACGACTGTTGACGAATCGTGCCCTCCCTGGTGATCGAGATGCTTCTTAAATGCGAGCTTTAGAGGGCCGAAGATCGCCACATCGAGCGGTTGCAGCATATGCGAAGTATGGGCGGGCAAAAAAACGATATACACCTTATTCGAGAAGCATTCCCACATAAACTCGACCGTTGTATGTGTATGGTGCCCATCGATCACGAGAAGGCGCCATTCTAATGGGTCCTCTGGTACTGTTTGAGGAAGGAAGACCTTCCGAAGCCAGTGGATAGCGATAGGTTCCTCCATCCACCCCTTCTTCGTCGCCGTGAACTGCCAGCCCTCGTGATCTTCAAGGGCGATAGGAAACCACTGCTGCTGAATGCTGAGTCCCTTAAAAATAACGAGTGGGACGAGGAACTTGCCCGTGGCGGAGATACACTCAAGGAAGGAGGTCCACGCTCTCGAATTAAAGTCCTTCTGAAGAAGCTGGCTTCCTTCCGAATAGCCGATCGTGAGCGCCTTCTCGGACTTGCCCTCCATCAGCCCGCCCTCGTCGGCATTCCATCAGTTGGCCGGCTTAATTGCCTTCACGATAGGCAACTGCATGAAGTCAAACCACGACCCAACGTTCTTTTTGGTAGCTGCCCTTAGCCGTTTAGCCTCAACGCGCTGGTACTTACGGCTTTGGAGGATAGGGTGACGAAGGAGGAAGGCCCTCAGCCACTTCCTTCCGAGAGGAGCGACCTCCTTCCCCGACGAGGCCATTCGGGCTGCCAGAGCCCTCGTTTCCCAGCGAGTTAACGCATGGCCCAAGCTGCTTTGGTTGATAAGGAATAGGGCCAATCGATCCTCCTGATCATCAGAAAGAGGCCTCTGAGGTTCGTGAGAAACGCGCTGACTTTGCGCGCCGGCGAGGCGATCGCGAAGTGTGGAACGGGGGATATGCCAGGTCCTGCAAGCCTGCTTGACGGGCATTCCATCCCTGCACGCAACAAGGGCGTCATGGATCTCGGCTTCCCCATAGGGCTTCATGATGACTAGGTTGATGCTTGGAAGAAGTTTGGTGACCAGAAAAAATTCTCTCGGAAAGATATGGTTGAGTTTATATAGGGTGGGGGCAGACGCGTACACGCGTGAACGCGGATGTGGGGGGGGCGGAATCAGGGGGGGGGCGGAAGCCGGGCCGGGGACGTTACTTGGGGATGTGAGCTGATCAGCATTTTCCCCGCAAGCGACTCGAATAGTGTTGTTCTCGCTTGTCTGCTCGACAAGCGAGCATTCATTTGTTCGCTCATCCGACGCAGCGATAGATTCCGTTGATGTTGGCAGCATTTCCAAAGATGTGTGCTCCCTAGAGTCAGGAGCAGTACCCTGGCTCGCAAATTGATAGTTGTTTGTACAATCGTCGAATTCAGGGTCTTCGGTGCTATCTCTAAGCCAATCGCCAAAGTTGTCAAAGTTGTTGAGGTTCGCTATTTCCCCGCTTGGCGAGTTGTCTTGGTGATCGGCTCCTTTTTCGGACGCGGATGTGGCCGGAGCCGCCGCCGGTCCCGCGGGCGGGTTGAAGACTTCGTTGGTTAGAGGTGAATAGGTCGTTGGAAGGGTAGAGGATAAGATTCCTTTTAAGTTGATATCTGGGTGATTTGCCCTAGACTCAAAAAGTTGAGGTTCTTGATCCGACACCGACTGGCTGATATCGTCCTGCGTTGGAACTAGGAATTGATCGAAGAAAAAGGATGGAGTTGAGGCTTCCATTGAGCTGACAAGACTGGACTGTTAGCTCCCTCACCTCATAACTCGTCGGCCATTCAAACTTACTCTTTGCCCTGCTATATGTAGAAATGAAGCTGGTAGCAGGCTGGCCCCCGGCGGGAATTTGAGTGGTTCTTTGGAGAGAGATTGAATGGAATGGAAACGCTGGGGTTCCCATCACGTACATATCACGTCTCTACTTCACTGTGTGTGGGCTTCCCTACCAACCTCCCTCCACCTTTCTAAGCCAAGAGAACAAGGAAAACATCAACACAGCAGCCCTCCCTGCCCACTCAGGTACAACCGATTGACTAGCGAGATATGGGCACCAATTAGGCGAGTGATGAGAACGATTCACGCAACAGATGTCACGCTCTACCCCGGCGACGAGGCTGGAGGAGACCCACCGATGCGAACGCGATTGCTGGCTAAACGGGACCACCTCCTGATCGCCAACCACCGTGGAACCAAGACGTGCTACTGAGGCCTGGTCCGTCGGCGATATTAGAGGGTGGGATGCGCCCATCATCAACAGGAGTCCCAACCACCTTGTTTGTTATGTACACCTCCCCGGGGTAATAAAGGTCAGTGGGCCATGTCCTGTTACATTGAGCTCTAGGTACTGTTTGTATGGAAATTGCTAGAAAAGCGACAAAGTGGTGTGTGGGTCAAATGTAACTGGACATGGCCCACTGACCTTTATTACCCTGGGGAGGTGTACCATGCAAGTCAGGCATACAATCTTTAGGCTTTAGACTCAGTCTGACCCTCCTCTCGAAGGATCTCGACTGCCTACTGGTCGGGTCCACTGCATCTTCAAGGCTGGGGAGGGACTCTTGGTCGAAACGAGTCTTAAATTCAATCCGCAGTGCCACGCCTCGACTCTGCCCTGGTGATTCAAATGCATATGCAGGATTCCACTCATAATAGGTACTTACAGACATGTAAATACAGCATTTTTAACTCAAGTTGGTGGAGGTGCAGCGCGGAGCGCCAGAACACGGTGTTGGAACCACACCATGTGAGAATGTGATTGCACAGGAGAATATTTCGCCACGCCCTCCACTTATGAGTAAATTACCGTCGTTTTCCAACGCTCGACACAGTACTTGTCGAGCATACCTACAGGAGAAATTGCGCTAGGTCGAAAGCCAAAACTTCCGGCTACATGTTGCTGCCAGTTACTCCCAGGCAAGCCAGGCCGGGACCAAGGCCTCAGAGCGATTTCCTTGCAGCTTTCCCTGACCCCTGGGGATCAACGAGAGGGAGAAGACAGCTCTCACGCCGCAACCAACAAGGCGATACCCAATAGATGAGCATCAGTTTGGCCAGCTCTTTTCTTGCGTCAGGGGCGTGAACACAGATTTTGCTTCTGCCATGATGTTAGGAGCATGTCTCCGAGGAAGTCCTAAGGGAGCTAATGCCCTAAGATGGTTAGGAGAATATTGAATTCTCTAAAATAATTAGGGTCCGTATTCCTAACTCCATGGCTCTTTATCAACTTCTGAAGTGTCTTGACGCGAGCAGGCTGTACCTCCGTGTTCGTGTTCAATGAGGCAATCAACAGCCACCCCTGTTGACGCCCACGGCACAACTGCATCATTGATGCAGGTTTAGGGAGATATGGGCACCAATAAGGCGAGTGATGAGAATGGCTAACCCCAGCAGGTGTCACGGTCTACCCCAGCGGCGAGGCTGAAAGCAAAAAGGCCCACCCAAGCGAACACGACTGCTGGCTAAACGACAACCACCTCCTCCTGATAGCCAATCGCCGTGGAACCAAGACGGGCTGTTGACGCCGGGAGGAGCGAAATACACCAGTTTCATATGATGGCCTGGTTCTCTGACGATATTGGAAACAGCAACACGCGGTCCCCCCTGGACAAGTATTGTGCAAAGAGACCAACCACATTGGGAAGAATCAATCATCCCACGTTGGCCATTGTTCATGGCTGCATATGTATGCGAACAACCACCGCTAATGCAGGTTGAGCAAAATGTGGGCACCAACGAGACAGGTGATAGGAACAATTCATGCAACAGATGTCACGCTCTACCGCGGCGACGATGCTGGAGGCGGGAGAGCCACCGATGCGGACGCGATTGCTGGACCATCTCTTGATCGCCAACCGCTGTGGAAGCAGGACGCGCTGCTGACGCCGTAATATGCAGGAGCAGTAGGCACCCGTTTCAAAAGACTGCGTGGTCCCGCGGCGATATTGGAAGGTGGGATGCGCCCATCGTCAATAAAGGCCCCCAGTTACCTTCCAAACTTCCACTTGAACACGCTCGACTGCCTAATGGTTGGGTACACTGTGTCTTTCTGGCCAGGGGTGAGGGAACGACAAACACCACTCAAAAGTCGAAACAAGCACTTCAGAAGTTACCCTAACTTGGCTGGATAGAGTATGATGAGAGACGTGCGGATGTGGACATGAGGCTCAAATATTGCACGACTCTGTGATTCAAACTGGCCGGTCATCCATGCACCCATGTCGCCTGCAAGACGCATCACTTAGAATGCATGAGCTCGTACAAATCTGAGATGTGGGTCCTTCATCCTCGCCCCCCACCCCGCCGAGCGGAGCGCACGGGCAGCCCACCTTTTTTCAAGCCCATCTTTTCTCGAGCCCGTTTTTCCTCGAGCCCGTCTTTTCTCGACCCCGTTCTCGACCCCGTTCTCGACCCCGTCCTTTCTCGAGCCCCCTCCAGGCCGTCTTTTCTCGGGCCCATCTTTCTTCAAGCCCATCTTTTTCCGAGCCCGTCTTTTCTCGGGTTCCCTCAAGGCCGTCTTTTTCTCGGGCCCGTCTTTCTTCAAGCCCATCTTTTCTCGACCCCGTCTTTTCTCGACCCCGTCTTTTCTCGACCCCGTCTTTTCTCGACCCCGTCTTTTCTCGACCCCGTCTTTTCTCGACCCCGTCTTTTCTCGACCCCGTCTTTTCTCGACCCCGTCTTTTCTCGACCCCGTCTTTTCTCGACCCCGTCTTTTCTCGACCCCGTCTTTTCTCTGAGCTCGTCCCCCCTCTCACCTCACTTCCGAGCCCTCTCTCCACTAGTCTCCACTCTGAAATGAGAGATTTGAGCCTTGCTCTCTTTTCTGGGGAGATCGACGCTGAGGAGTGGAGTAGGGTAGTGGAAATCTGTCGCGCGGCGATTGAGGAAGAGGCATGGAAGCTTGCTTTCTATCACAGGCTCCAAAAAGCAAAAGGGTTCATTCAGGCAGAGAGTGCCAATTCTACAGCCAAGGAGCGTCTCAAGAATTTTAGAGCTTATTTGCAAGAGCCGTCGCCTTTGAGGAATCACTTTATCGCACTGTCTCCTACAGGACAGCAACTACTTGCTCTTTCATATTTTGACAAGGGTTTCAACCAATATTTCAAACCACAATATGTGGAAGACTTCGTCAAACAGCACAGGCTTCAATTCAGCTTAGTTGTTTCTCGACTGCTGAGTAATAGGAAACGTTTCGATATAACCAATTTCTTGAAAACTGGACCCGGTAAACCAAGGAACTTCTTTGCCAAAAGAACATCGCTAACTCTCACATAGAGCCAAATCAAAACTCGGAGCAAGATCCAACTCGTACAATCATCGGCAGGTTGACTGGTCTGATCATCGACCTCGACACTCGTACCATCTCTGTCCCACCAAGGGAATCGACACCAGAGCCAGCTGATGCCTCAACTACCCCAGACAATCAGACACAACAGCCTCCCAGCGTGATTTCGCCCATCCATCCCGAAGCCACGAGCTCCCAGCCATCGCCGCAGCAAGCATGCAGTGCCCTTGATCAGTCCAGCTCCGGCCAAGCTTCGCCAGCCGCTGACTGCAAATCCGACGAGACCGTCCCAAAGAGGAAACGGTCTCATGGATTCGATGGCCCTCCGGCCCAGAGAGCCCGGCACGTCGTCTCTGTTCCGCCGCAAGACACTGGTACGTCCCACGGAGGACAAATCGCGGAGGCGCGAATGCGTCTGCCGCAACCTATTTGACCTCTTCAAACCCAGCTAACAGAGGCTCTCCGACAGTCACCTCAATCTGTAGAGAAGCGCAGGTGAAGCTCGGTGGAGGCGATGTCTACTACCTCTCATATGACGCCCTGCAAAGTGCTTTGAACCTTGAATTCCTGCGAACTAGACTATCCGAGTCGACGGCGGCGATTCTAACAGATCCGGTGGTGTATCTCGAGAAGCAGCCATTTCTCACGATCACTATTCCAAGGGATATAAGCAGAGAGGTGTGCCAAATGGGCACACTAGTGTACAATTTCAGGTGGTAGATTGAGAATTCCTTCCGCCTCAAGGACAAGTTTAGCAATTTCCCAAGAACGGACTGGGTGGGGCGAGCCCTTGTTGTAAGGTGAATGGCTCCCGTCCTCTTTGGTGCGATGCGTTTCGTATGGTGTGCATACGCGTGGCAAGCCATTCTGCACGGCGAACCTCCAGCCTGTTCGCTTACCAATTCTGCCGCCGTCTCTCAGACTCGACCGATCCAACATGAGAGTTGCCTGAAAGACGACAAGCTCAACCATATCTAAGGGATAGGAAGTGTCAAGGAGCTGAAGCCCAACAATCCCTGTCAATCCATTGGTCTCCAGATAATCATGAAGGTCAACGAAGAACTTGTTGCCAACTTGTAGGTTGGGTAAAGGACCGGCTTGGTACTCATATGGGCGGAGACCGTGCTTTGTGAAAATGAATATATGACCGTGAATGTTTCCGAAATTCTCCGGCGAGATGTATGCAGACTTGGCAAACCGACAGCGAGGGTTCGAAGCTCCGTCAAGATCGTGGTTTTCTCCAATGAGGACGGTGCCTTGGGGGATCTCAAAGTGGGCGTGAATTAAATGTATGCCGAAGGCGGTATGAGCGCCATACCGAACGAACAGTGTTGCAAGGTCTTGTATATGGGTATCGGCGATTTCCGGTTGTTCGTGGTCTTTCGGGAGACTGTTATAGCTGCCCAAAATTAGTCAAAATCTTCGCATTTTAGAGTTCCATCTCACATCTGGCAGCTATAATCCAGATCGTTTTGGTCAACGGGCCTATTAAGGCCGGGAACAGCGACTTCCATGGTTCTCGGATCGGCTGGAGGTAGTTGATACGACTGGGACTAGCGAGCGTCACCTGTTTTACATTTCGGTTGATGTGAAGTTTGGCATCAAGCTGCCTGTCACGTTGAGGGAAAAGATGAGAGGTAGCCTGGCATGGCTTGCTATTTAACCAGGCGGGGGCTGATTCATCCGAAGCTACCCGGACAATCACTGAGCTAGTCGGCAGTTGACGTGTTGGCGGGCATCCCGGCCCGTCGGTTCAACATGGGTGGCTTTATCCGGCACGTGTCGCCCTGGAGCCCTGGGAAGTTGGAGCCTAGAGCGGGGCCATCACATGCTTAACGCACAATCGTGTGATACCAGGCCAACTGGACCGGCGCCAGATATTACTCGTGGGAGCCTTCAGTCGGCATTTCCACAGGCATCGTACCTCAGCACGTGGGAGTTGGCTATTCGCAAAACGGCCTTCTATTCGCAAAATTTTTCGGGACCTAATTTAACTAGCGCCCACCACCCAAAAAAAGTCACAGGTGGGGCTATGGCCCCTGAGCGCCTTATGCTCCATTCGGAGACCTTCCCACAGGAGTACAGCGGCCCGGCCAAAGGCTGCAACGGTGCCGCCCCGTATCCGGTACGGGCCATGCGGTCGCGTAATCCGGGTTTGCACCTTAAGCCAGCCGCATCTAGCACATCTGGGGACGGCATCCTGCTGCACAGACAGCAGCTCAAGTGCGAGTTGAGCCCAGATCCCAGCCTCTTGGCTGACCGACATGCGCTTCCGTCCTATCGAGCCAGGATACAGTCTCCGCGGGTCTCGTCGGGCAGCCATCCAGGGGGCGACACCCCGCCAGCACCAACGTCCGGCGACCTGAGTGCGAGTCAGGCCCTGTCAACTCCCTGCCTTCTGGTCACTGTATTTTGCTACGGCCCACCGGCTACCCCGGGCGCGACCCCAGGACCAGCTTCCCGTTACCACGGATCGTCTCCGAAACGCGGCCGACCATGTCTTGCAGACCGGAGACGCAACATGACCGCCACGCCGGCACAGCCATCCGCACTCCGTCCACTAACCTAACCAGCTTCCACTGTATGATATTCGGGCGCGGTGCGCTGTGTCATCGGGGGCGTGTCGTCAGCGGCGGGCTTTGCTTCTCGCACCACACACTCGGCGTACGCGCGGGTGGTTCGGGCTCTCTGTGATCACTTCCTTAACAGATCCGGCAACCACCTGCTCCCGTCAGTCTTAACAACTTCCATTACGTCCGAACAGAGCACTTAAGCTTCTTCTGAGCCCTCGGGAGGCCGTCGCTCAACCTTCTCTGGGCCATTTTGCGGCGGCCTCCTCTCAGAGCCAGACTGATTCGAGGGTGCCCTGTCTCGTCGCCAGAACGGTCCCGAGTCGGGTGTTTCGTAACCCAAATCCCTCTGAGCAGCTTGTTAGCTTCGCTGATAATGCGCGTGCGGTGCGGAGGTGGTGGTGCTGTCCGTTTGCGGGTTCGAGGTTGCCGACGAAAAATTTTCGCGACAGCCCCGAACCAAGATTTGACGGCGCCGCACCCACGCAACGCGCGCGCACTGCAGCTACTGACACCGGACACCACGAGAAGGTCTGCTGCTTTCGTCCTACTACTTTTTCAAGCAGTATCCAGCGTACTCGCCGGAGGCCCATCTGGTGAGGACATGACGTAGCAGAGACGTCATTGGAGTGATTAATCACGTGCGCACTTGACATTTCAGCAAACGGGCTTGCGCACATAGGAATTCGCCACTTTGCCAGGCATATTTCTTAAGGAAGGTCTGGTGGCGATTCCTGATCTATCCCAGCAGTCTATGTTATAAATTGCCATCCCCAGTCATGATATCCTCACGAGCCTCAACATCGGATTCGCCTGAGGGAGAAAGTGCTTCGTCTCTTGCGAGTACAGTAGTGGGTTACCAAATCGCATTGCCGGCTCCACGGCATTTTTCTCCGCTATGGGTGGTCACGTTCGGGACGCGTCTCGTGTGTCTAAGAATCGCTACTGCGAGCCGGGAGGGTCGGACGCGGAGGGTAAGGCCCACGCGTCATACAATGTGTCAAATATTAGGGTGAAAAATTGTATATGCTGTATTGTGTCTCCGCCCCCTCTGTCTTGAGGTTTCAGGGCAAGCTTTATATACCCTTTCTCTTCTGTATAGAATCAGCTAGAAGCTGATTGCTAAGCCTCGTGGCAATAGGTGGCAATAGGTGGCAACAAGTGGCAACTTTCGCCTCTGACATATCTGACACACGCCCCTCAGATTCAATAACTTCTCATTGAGTCTGAAGCCCTTCTTCGTCCTTCTGGAGCCTCTTCCTAACGTCTTCTAATCCAAGTTGATATAAAAAGCGGTTCCATTTTCCGGCTGGAAGTGCTTTCGTCAGGCCATCTGCGACTATGTCTGTTGATTTGACGTATTTGACTTGAATTTTCCCTCGTTGAACCTCCTGTCTGAGCCAGTGATTGTGGATATCAACATGCCGCAACTTGGTCCTCAAAGTAGCTATCTCAGCCGTCACGAGGTTGATAGTCTGAGTGTTATCGCAGTCAATCTGGATAGTCAAGTCATCCAGTTGAACTGTCAGCTCCTTGAGCAGTCTGCTCACAAAGAGAGATTCCTTAGCTGCCTGTGCTAGGGCTAGGAGCTCTGCTTCTGTTGTTGATGTTGTGACCGTGTCTTGTTTGCTGGCTCTCCATCCGATCAGTCCGTTGAACAGCTTGATGGTATATGCCTGCGAGCTCTTCCGATCAGTTGTGTTGTCGGCAAAAGAGGCATCGCTAGCAATGCTGAGACCGCCGGGCCCTCCGAAGGATAGGGCTAGGTTCTTTGTGTGTGTGAGGTAGTGGATGACGCGGTCAGCCGCTTCTTGGTGTATTTGACTTGGATTGGTGAGGAATCTGGCCAATCTGGAGATGGCAAAGGCTATGTCGGGTCGGGTGTTGACTGCGATATAGAGGATTGATCCGATCTTGCGTTGGTATCGTTGAATTTCTGCTGGGGTTGCTAGCCCTGTTGCAGGCCGTAGCTCTAACTGAGTCATTGGTACTGTAGCTGTTCCCTTATTAGCTAGGTTTGCAATTTTCTCAATATAGGCTGCTTGGGATAGCCAGATCTTCCTCGCAGGTCGGTCCCGTATGACTTCCATTCCAAGGAACCATTGTACGGGGTTGCCGCCTGTTAGTTTGTATCTCAATTGGAGTTGTCTGATCAGGTCCTTAGCTTTGTTTTCTTGTGTTTTCCTGTAGGCCAGAATGACATCATCGACATATACGAAGAAGAGGATTCCTTCTTTTCTGAAGCAGCAAGGCTCGTGTGGAACTGGTTTGTAGCTCAGCTCTAAGAGGGTTCTAGAAAGCTCCTTCTGCCACAGTAAGGGGGAGACTCTCAGTCCGTATAGCGCTTTGTTGAGCTTTAGGATAGTTCCTGCCTTCTTATAGCCTGGAGGCATCTGCATGAAGATGTCTTGATCAATTGGGGCATGTACGAATGCGTTGACCACATCGTATTGGACCATTTCTAGATCAAATTTTGCTGCAATAGCTATCAAGGTCCGAAAGGACCTTCCGGCTAAGGTAGCTGCGTATGTGTCTTGCAGCTTCCCTTTTGCTTGTTGGTCTCCTCGCACCACTAGCCGGGCCTTGCATTTCTGAAAGTAACCGTGTTTGTCTGTTTTATAGACGTACACCCACATACAGCCTAGGACCTGTTGATCAAATGCTCGAGGGTCCTTGGCTCGGATCTCAGTCCATGACCTCATTTCCTTATGGCTTTGAAGATGAATTTCTTCAGCCTTCTGGAAGAGGTTTTCCAATGGATGTCCTATGAGATCTTGATGCTTCATTGGTGCCGGAGGTAATGCACTTCTATGCACTTTTACCCCTTGACGGATCTTTCGTTCTGTTGAGATTTGCATAGGAGATTTGGTTCCAGCTAGAAAAGCTGCTTGCCATGTGATAGTTCTGTTCCCTTGTTCTGACACATTTTGAGGTAATTGTGCGAGTAGGGCAGATGGCGGTGTATCTGGAGGCGTGAGGAAGTCTTCGTATTCTGCCCTCTTTGCCTGTGAGATTTCGTCAATCGCCACTATGAGATGGTTCGGTGTGAGTTCATCTTCTTCTTCAGGAAAAGCCACCTCAATAGAGTCTTCAGCTTCTGGCTGATCAATTGGTTCGTCTGGTTGGAGGGATGCAATTCGTGCGATTTCTTCCAAGTCTGCCTCTAAGAGGTCATCCTTGAAGTTTTCCCAGTCTCCGTTACAGCCCTCGTCTTCATTAAAAATGACGTCTCGGGTGCTGATTATCCGATTGCTTGTCGGGATCCAGATCCTGTAGATATTCGAGGATCTATATCCAACTAGGAAGCCGATCCATCCTTTCGGTTTGAGCCGCATCTTGCGGTTGAGCTTTTGTTGTGCCTCAGGGGTCATGGCATAGGCTTTGCAACCAAATGCCCTTAGATGTGTTTGGTCAGGCTGTTTTACCGGTTGTGGAATTCCTCTGGCTCTGGCTATTGCAGTATGCAGTTGATCGTATGGTGTTTTCCAGCCTGATTTGTAATTTGGCGTTCGGTTATATAGATAAACTGCTGATTTGCCGATTTCTGGCCATAGCTGATGAGGGAGCTTAGAGCCTGTTCGCATGGCTCTTTCCTTATCTTTGATCACACCCCCTGAGCGTTCGGCGCCGCCGTTTTGGGCTTGGCTATACGGTGCCGAGGGCTCGATAACGATAGCTCTATTCCGTATGAAGTTTCCAAGCGATATTCTCCAAGGTTGGCCCGAGATCAATAACATGGTCCATGCCAATGTTTGTGATAACTGTGACAACGGGGTGTTTGATAACATTAGTTGCACAGAACTCGCCTCCGTGGTGAGTCTCATAGATTGCAACCTCAACACCTTCCTGAAGGAACGTGTGAAACGACACAAGAGCCATAAGCTGGAGGAAGCCGGGTCCTAAAATTGTATAATGTCATCATTTCGCTTCGATAAGTATTTCTGAAGCGGCTAAAGTTCTGTCCAGTCAATCCCTCTATGCCCAGGCTTCCGTACAAGCTTACCTGTCTTCTTAGACCATCGCCAATGTTGGTGGCGAGCTGTTTGAGGGTTTTCCTCATAGGCAGCAGCATATCGAAATGCTTCATAAGCGAACTTATTAAAAGAGAAACACCTGAGATACTAGTAAAGACTAGGTGGATGCCACTTAGCCCGAAAGTCTTCGAGCATCCCATCAACAGCTAAATGAGCAATTCCAGAATTTCGACCTATGCACAGCCCAGTAGAATCCGACGCCGGCCTTTCCCGCGCCTCCCACTCCGACAAATCGACATGAACAGAACTCCGTCATGGACGTTAATGCGTGGGGTGCCGATGATCCACGCTGGGTGCCACCGCCGCGAGCATCCGCTGCGTCTGCAGCTATCTACAAGTGTATCGTCTGCCAGATGGAACAGGACGACGACTTTAAACTGAACAACTGCTATTGCTACCCGTCCCTTTTCGGAAGAGCCAGATCCCGCCCTCCAGTCCAGGTCTTTAACACGAGCAATGGGAAGAGAAATGGCGTGCAGGCTCTTGTACCTTTCCAACGGGGCACTGCTATCGGCGAGTTCGTGGGGCTGGTGACGAACGGGATCCAGGATTCGGATGTCATGGTCAGTTCGGCTGTCGGCCAGGAGCAGTATCAGATTTGGCAGGGTACGCAGGGGAACTTTACGAGGTTTGTAAACCACAGCTGCAACGCGAATGCTCAGTTCCAATCGTTTGTGTGGAGGGGCACGCAGATGATATTATATTCCAGTGAACCCGTTCATTCGTGGGCACCTTAGTCGTTACTATAGTTAGATATTGCTTTCTTTTAAAGTTATCTACTGGGGTCTTGGTCTGAGGGTTCTGCCGACTTAACTATCTGCAGAATAGTCTAACCTTCTTCTTCTTCAGCCTTGCCGGCTACTTTAAGAGTGGACTGGAAGAAATTGTTGTTGTCCTCTTCTTGGTCTTCTGGGGTCTTTGTTTCTAGACCGCTCTTGTCTGATGTAAGCTCTAAATCTGGCTTCCCGAGAAATATGTCGTCTTTTGCTATCTCGGGCTGTGCTAGGTTTTTGATTAGATTAAGTCAAGCTAACTGTTGACTCGTCGATCCCCAGTCTTTCTTCTTGGGCATGTAGTAACATGCGTAGCGGCTTCTTTTCGCTCCTCCTCATTAGCTTCGCGCCTCCTATACGCTTAAAACGAATGATATATGTTGTTTCCGCAGGAACAAGAAAACAATGCAAGACCGTAATGTTGACCCCAAGAGCAAGAAACCCGCCAAAGGAAACAAATTTTCGAGCCCCAATTAGCAGTCCCCATGTTGAATAAGAGGGGTAAAACATAAAAGGCAATCTCAATATTCCGCCCGTGCAAAAGAAGGAATTTAGAGGAGAGGACGACGAATACCAAGTCTCTCTCACTGGGCCTCGGCCGTGGTAGACCGGCGATCGTCCGTCACGACGCTGGAACGTCGACTAGATCCTTCCCTGCACGAAAGACAAGAAAGAACGACCCGTTAGCCCGTCTGTTGTCCATCGAATATAGTAAACCCTACCCTCCCGCTTCGAGAAAGAAGAGAAAAAAGAAAACACCACACAGACACGCTGGTGAGACGACCTACCCACTACTGCTAACCTCCGCCTCAGGATTCCACTTCCTAACCCAGCTGACGAACCGCCGCCCCTGGATCTTGGCGTTGAGCAGCCGCCCACTGGCAGAGTTGGTCTCGAACGCGACCGCCTGCTTGCTGCGGTCCTTGAGCACGAGCTGCACCCACTGCTGGTCCCGCTCCGTCTCCATCTCGATCCGCGACACGTTGGCCGGCTCGATCCCCGTGGATGGGACAGCCGCCGCCGCTTCCGCAGCAGACGTCTCAAGCGGCTCCGCCACCCCGCGCACAGGGTCCGTCGCCAGCCGCAGGTACCCCGCCGTCGGGCTGCTGCTCCGCGACCACCGCACCCCGCGCCCGCTGTCCCGGAACTGCGAAACGTCGAAGATCTCCTTCCTGTTGTCCGTGGGCGTCTCGCCGCGCGACACCGAGGCCGCCGGTGTGGTGGAAGACGCTGCGGGCTGCTGCTGGGCGGCCGGTGACGGTTTTTGGTGGCCGTCGGCTGCGGCGCCGTGGCCACCCACCTGCGCGAAGGACGTCCGGGGCGTGTGCGGCGCCGGGCCGAATGACGACGTCCGGACCGCTTGCCAGCGGTCTCCGTTGTTGGGGATCATGATGGTGGGCGTGCTGCGCCCCGAGCCGTCGGGCACCGACGTCGTGGACGCGCTCCTGGGCGGGCCCATCATGGGCGACTGCATCGGCGGCGAGAGGATGCGCGAGAGGGACGGCGAGTGCTGCGGCGCGGCGTCCATCTGCTTCGCCGCCTGCTGCGCCGGCGGCTGGAAGTGGTGGTGGCCGTTGGTCTGCACGGGAACCGACGCGGGCCTCAGCGGCGTCGAGTCGCTGCCGCTGGTCATCTGCGCCATGAGGGCGTCGAACCGCTTGTAGCTGTCGAGGCCGTTCTCAGACGGCGCATCGGCCCGCATGCCGGCCGGGTTGAGGATGTTCTGCAGGTTCGAGTGCTTGCGGCCCTCGCTCCCCAGCTTGCCCATGCCCGGTGCCGCGAGCCCCCCGGTCTGCGATTCTGGGAACGTGCCGTCCGACCTCGAGCGCTGGTGATCAGCCAGGGTTGGGCGATGCAGCCTTGGGCTCGCATCGGTGTCTGCCCGCACTGGGGCAGTAGGCTTGGGCTCCGTAGTCGCAGAGCGCTGGGGAGTGTCTTCCGCCACCTCCGACGCCGCCCTGCTGCGGCTGGCAGCCTCCCTGACGGCCGCTGCTACTTTGGCCTGCGCCGTTTGCGCACTCTTCCTCACGCGTTCGTGTTCCGAGAGGATATTGGATAAGCCAGCCTGGTCCGGATGACCTTCGTTGGGTTCCTCCGACGGCTTGGTCTCACTTGTCCGTCTGACAGCAGCTTCCCTGGAAGCGAGTTTCGGAGAGTCCTCGTCGCTTTTCTTGGCTGGTTTATCGTCGTCCATCTCAACGTCTGACCCGTGGGAGTCCGAGCCAGAGCCACCTTGTACCCAGTTAGAGTCTCCGGCGCTGGGGTCTGGGATTGGCCCAATGTCCATCTTCATCGGGTCTTCCTCTTCGTCACTGTCACCGTCAGAGTCATCGTCACTGCCGGGCGAATCGCGCCGACCGGGACTCTTCCCGAACTGCTTGTCGAAAAAGGTTGGGCTCCTATCGTCGGACTTGTCTGCGGACCGTAGAGACAGCCCTTGATCACCTACGTGAAGTGTTTCCAAATCAGTATTCACTCCGCCTTCACATTTAGTCCCAGGTAGAACCTACCGATCCACTCTGCCTCGCCCTCCGGGGTTGCCGAAAGAGGCTCCCCAGGTCCAAGTCGTTTCAGTTCATCCCAACTGGCGCGGTTGTTCATTTTCACGGCGAACCACTCCCGGGCCTTCCTGAGACCACTAATATCCACACTCTCGGGCGGGTTATCTAAGTCAAGCTCCTGAAGCTTCTGGGCAGGCAGCCAGCCCAGTGACCAGGGCGTCCTGTCGAAGAACATGACAGGATACTCACGCTTCTTGGCCTTTGCCTCTCCGTCCTCGTACGCAGGTTGCCACCCCTTGATCTGCAGGCTGACCCGGTCTACGCGGTAGCATTTCGGCACGGTCTGCATGAGCGGCAGCTCTTGGAACCTTTCTTTCAGCCCGACCTCTCGCAGGCTCCCGTCCGGCCGTATGGGCAATACGACCAGTGAGTACCATTTCTTGTTCGACTGCCACAGTCCCTGGTAGAAATGACAATCCTTGGGCACGGTGATGCTTGGCGCCGGCTTCTGCTCCCGGGCCTTTGGCGCGTTGTTGGAAGTCATGTCGCCGTTGACGTGGATCTCGCCTCCTTCCCTCTCGGTTTTGGGCTGCTTCTTGTGGTTGTCGGTGCGCTGCCTCCCCTCCTTTGAGAGAAGATTCCGGTTGTACGGCTCGTAACCATCCTCGGCCACCGCGCGCTGGTACTCATCGTTGTTGAGCTTGGCAAGCTCAGCGTTGCAGTCGGTGACGAGGTAGCCACAAATCTCGATGGCTAGATCGTGCGTCTTGGGTTGCATGTCATGTTGAGGACTGTGCACGTGCTTGGCCGCGCCGTGGACCGGGTTGCCAAACTTGAAATGGACGCCGTGCTCATCGCACTTGACGATGTACCAGTTGCCCGAGCCGGTCTTGTACTCGAAGATCTGGTGCTTGTATTGAGCCTTGCCGTCCTGGTAGACCTCGGCGAAGCTGATCGTGCGCTGAACCCGCTTTTCCATGCCTACCACCGGTGCCGGTGGCGGCCGGTGTGCGCGAGGACTGCGTTTGACTGGCGATGGACCATCCTGTCCTTGATCAAAGGGCCTGTCCCTGGTGCGCGGCCGCTTCATGGCGCTGGTCGCGGCTTCGGTGGCTGGCGAGTCAGCGGCCTTCCTTTTCACATCTTGGCGTGGGGCCGGAGTCGCGCCCTGAGAAGCACGACTTGTCAGGACGTGTGGATTTGAACTCGGCAACGGCGGAACGTCCTGTCGCAGCGGAGGCTCGGTCAACTTGGTATCGCTAGCCAGGACTGGCTGGGCCACGCTTGGTAGTTGGTGACGAGGCTCATGAGGATGATGTTCGGGCACGTGATGGTGCGGCAGAGGTCGCTGATGATGCACTGGCTCCGTAGGCATACGCTGCTGCTGAATCATTGGCTGCTGTGCCATGGATTCCGGGAGAGGCATCCGCTGAGGGCCCGCTGGCTGAGGAGGACCCACTGGCTGTCGAGTCAAGGGTTCAGAAGGAAGGATGCGCTGCGGCGCAACCGGCTGCTGATGATGATGCGGAGGCGCCTCAGCGCGAGGAGGCATACGCTGCTGTGGCTGATGGGCCATTGGCTCCGGACGAGCTGCTTCCTGAGGCGCCGGCCCACGCGACGCCGGCGTCGGTGTATTCACCGACTGGTGTTGGTGTGCAGGTGAAGTATTAGCGAACGCTGGCGTCGCAGGAGTCCCTTGTCCTGCATTTGACATCTGAATAACAGCGTGTTAGTGATACTAAGACCTAGAGGCTTGTGTGTACATAGACAGAAAGATCTATATAGGCTTTGACTGACTCGAATAGCACTAGTTTGAGGATGCGACGGCGTGCTACTGTTACTATTCACCCTGGGCATCGCACTGCGAGCGGCTGACGGCATCGCCATGAGGCTCGTGATCTTATTATGATAACGCTGCTCGATGGTGGTCTTGCTCGCCGCATGCTCGTCACGTAATCGTTGCTGCTCCAGTCGAAGGCTGACTTGGTTGTTGATCGTGGCGGCGATCGCGGGCTGAAGGTCTATAAAGGCCCGCTGAACACTTTCCTGGACTCTTTGCTGCAACTGTGAGTACAGACGATTGTTCTCTAGGTGGACCTGCTCCTCAAGCTGCCTATGGCGGTGGTCATGCTCGTGGTCGAGTCGCTTCTGTTCCTCCTGCTTGTCCTTCTTCAATGTGCGGTACTGCGCCACATCGAAATCGTCTTCCATCGGAGTTGTGTCCATCCGATCTGCCGAGGACGCCGTGGCTGATGAGGCCGCCGGGAGAAACTCGTTGACACGTTTAGGATCCATCTTTGCGTCAACAGAGCAGACAGGTATGTGAGTGAGGCACTGCTGCTCCGGACATTTGACCTCGCGTCTGGTATTGAGGACCTGATCTGACGTCAGTACAATCTCATTATGGTCACAGATTGAGAATGAGGCTTGCTTCTCCTTTCCGAGTCCGTCAGGTGTTGTATCGCAATGGCTTCGTTGCGTGTGTAAGCAGGTTGACCAGAAAGGGAAAAAAAATTAAGCCTTTACAGGGTTCCTGGCGTTTGGCCTCTTGCTTCAGTTTTCACCTGCACCAGGACCAGCGCCTTTTCCAGAACCTGCACTCTAAACAAGACAGGCCGTAGGTGAATGTGAAGCAGCAAATATGACCCAAAAGCTCGGTGACACTCGCGGCAAAAGTGTGCGTGCGTGCACTGGAGAAGGGAAAGTGGAATCGGAGTGGCCTTAGGGGCGGTCACGAATAAGGGAGGGCACTCACTTTTCACCTTAAGACGTCTGCTATAGCTGGGCGGCTTAATGGTAAGGCCTACCCCAACTGACAAGTAATTTACCGTCATAAATCCCCTTCCTAACTGGGTTTAGTGAGTATCCCAAAAGGGGTTGGGGTGGGGGACGACCATGAGTTGTTGCGACCCCTGAGGAGGCTTTATCACCCCCCGATGTTGCTGTTGAGATTTCTTCACCGACAACAACTATTTATGGTCATTACTGAGTCAATATGACCAATCGGGGAGGTCGTCCTAAACTTCATGGCATTGACGAATATTTCCGGCCGGCTTCGGAAGAGGGCTTTACTCTGAACCGTGTAGTCTGCAAGCTCTGCTCAAAGACTATGGCGAAGCACACCTCCAAACAACTGCGACACCTTCACACGCAATGCACCGCATATCGACAGCTTCATGAAGTCATTCCCAGCCGACAACCGCTCATCAACACTAAGTTGGATAGTGTTAGCAAAGCATCTAAGGATGCATTGGACCGTCAAGCCGCCGTCGCAGTCTTTACCTCCGGCAAACCCTATTCCCTCTATGAAGAGCCTGAGACAATGAAACCATTCCAAATGCTAAATTCGGCATATAAACCTCCAGATCGCAATCGAATTGCCTCATTCCTCGACCCTGTCTACCTGGACCATCAGCAACGTGTCAAGGCTCTTCTGGACGAGGCCCCGCATCTCAACGTCATATTCGATGCCTCCGATGATATCTCAAGCAACCGAATTATCAATATATCCATTGAGATTCCTAGTTCAGTTGCATTTTACTGGACGACAATCGATACCAAAGATCATGATCACACGGCATTGACGACCTTGAGCCTTATCAAGCCATCTCTTCTTGAAATATTCGGACACGATTTCTCGCGGCTGAATGCTATCTGTACAGATACATGTAGCACAATGAGAAAGCTTCATCGAGAAATGAAGGCGCTGCCAGAGTTCAGCCACTGCCTTTATATCTTGTGCGATTCTCACGGACTTCAATTGCTTATCAAAGACATTGTGGAGTCGAAGCGGTGGATGCCAATTCTTGGGAAGGCTACTTTTCTCATTGCCTTCTTTAAGAAGGCCAAATTGCAGTTGTCAAGGCTTCGCATTCATCAGCAGGAATGCTACGGGCAGCGCAAGGCGTTCATTACTGCTGCAATCACACGCTGGGGAACACAACTTGCTGCTGTTAAGTCTGTGTTTGACAACAAAGACGCCCTTCGAGCTTTCGCACGCGATCCAGTTATTCTCAACGGAATGAAGCAGGTAATTGTCAAAGAGGAGGAACAAGTGACACAGTCAAGTCTACATCAGGTGATATCATATATCAATGATCTCGAATTTTGGGCCAATCTGGAAATGTTATTCAAAGTTCTTCAGCCGATTGGCCATGCCCAAGCCAACTCAGAACGCGACCGCGCGGGTCTTGGCGAGGTTATTCCACGTTGGCTATCCATTCAGGCTTCACGGGACGCATTGGAAAAGGCTGATCAAGACCCACTAATAAACTACCAAGAACTGAAAGCGTTACGAAAGCAACGGTTTGACGCGCAAACGGACGACATACACTACATGGCCTTTGCTTTGGACCCTGCCACTACCGACCCGAAGCACCATTTGTTGACCACAGACATTGTCAGAAGAGCACACAACTTTCTTGAGGACAACACCAACGCCGAGGAATACGGCAATATCTTCCGGGAGTTTTGTCAATTTAGGGCTCGGGAGGGCAACCTCTTTGGCCCAGGAAGTCGCATATACAGAGCAGCATCCGAGGGCACTCCACACCACCAACACGTCCTTGACAGTTGGCGGTATCTTCATTCTATGAATGTATCACTCGCTGCATTGGCCAAACGAGTCCTGGGCGCTTTGGCTAATTCCGTACCTTCTGAGAGATCTTTTTCCACGATCAATTTCCTCCACAACAAGATTCGCAATCGTCTTACTGTCACTAGCACCAATAAATTGACATTCATATATATGAATAGTCGGGTGTTAAGAAGACTTGAGACGGCCCAAGAGACACCTTGGAGAATGCCGAGCGGCCAATCCTGGGAGACGGCTGACGTGAAGTTGCTCTTAGAGCTCGAGGACGACTTCCAGGACTGCATTTTTGTAGATGCAGGCACGGACGCAGAGACAGAGTCTGTTTATTCACGTTGAAATGTAAATAGGTTGGCTTTCGAGATATATAATATTATCGTATTGAAGTAGCAAGTCTGGGAGTTTTGGCGAAGAAACGAGCACGGAGCCGTTGCACAGGGGTATGGACCTCTTGTACCCGCACAGCCAATTTTGGTGTGATCGGTACCTCATCCCCGACGAATACCAATGACACCAGACTGTATGTGCGTATATCATTCCACCGACGCCGTTTCGTAGTCACCAAATAGTACTTGGAAGCACGTGATAAATGACGCGTCATAAACCTCGGGTTTATGACCGTCATTTACCTAAATTGTTGAGCATTAACGCAACCAGTGCCCAGGGAAAAGCGTGTTGGTTGTAAATTATAGCAGCCTCATTGCCAGCGATGAACTTCATGAAAGACAGGCACACATTGAGATAACGTAATATGACAGGTTAGAAAGCGTCGTGGACGAACTTGTCCGAAAGTACCACACCAAGATGTCGATCCTTGATTTTCCACTTTATAAAGGCTCTTTTGCAATTTCGGCTACTGCCTAAACACTGCCGCAAATATTAATTACTTAATGCGCGAGGCCTCCTAACATCAAAACTATTTAAGGTCTGCCTCCCATCATCTGCCTATACTTTAGGTAAGTTCCAATTTTCATTACACCGTGATACCAGATATTTTCTTACGTCCTGCTATATTAATTCAAAAGCGAGATCAACATGAAGTCCATATTCCCAAACATCCTCCTATTCCCGGCCATGACTGTAACGGGCATAGCGATTGATGTCATTTCTACCGCGGTGGTCTCCACCGTGACGGAGCCAGTCTGCATCAACGGCTGCGCTAGAGAAGCCACTCCACTCCCTGAGTCTGAAGCATTAGCTACGGTCATCGCCTCCACCGTCGAAAATGACGACGCAAATGGCACCGAGGCTACTGTAGACAGGCGCTGGTCCAAGGGGCGCAACTCGCTCTGCTTCACCTCTAGCAGCCTGGTTTTGGGCGGGGGCTACGCCATCTACCTGGACGGCTGGGGTCAAGAGCACGACGGTTGTGGGAAAGGAGCCCTTGACAATCTCCGAGGCCAGTGCGGCGATGTCTGGTACTGGACTTGTCAGAACTGGGGATCCGGCGTGTTGCTGACATTTTACCTGGCGGGGCCTCCCAGGGCCAAGTGTGCGGTGGACGCGATGTGGCTTGCTTCACCAAAAGACCAGCGGGAGGAGGGCCTCTGCTGCGTGTATCTAGGATCCCAGATTGGGTCAATGAACACGTGTTAGCACCCTGGTTAGTTTGTATTTGGCATTTTGGTCCATTGCCTAGACGCAGAATTAGGCTCTCGTTGTAGTAAGTGTTGTTAAGAGCACTATTGAAAGGGTACTTCCTGTAGTTTAAATCTATTTCCTAATTTCTAGAATAGGAACATCCCGTATGCTTGAGGGTGCTCTCGCTAACAAGTCGAGTCCCGAGGAGCTCAACGCGGCACTCAACCACGCGAGAAAAATAGCAAGAGGTACCCCCAGCTTAGATCCAATTCACAAAAGTTGTATTTTTGTTCACACATCCTGAGAAGAATGGTATCAGGGCGAGTACTTTTTTCTCAAGGTACTTTCATTTTTAGGTGATACAGAGAGCGGGGTAATCTTTGTCGGCAAAATTTTCAGTTCGTGGGCAATAAGGCACCCAGCCTCATATAACCTTTCTCCGTGAGGTAAAAAACCTACTTTTTAACCCGCTTTTATAAGATCAATTCGGAGACTATAACAACAGGATTTTCAATATCTCAGGCATAATTTATCTGAAAAAATACACAAACTTCGAGGATGCGGCCGCTGAGGTCGAATACAGACACGATGCTGCGGAACTCTACGTTAGGGATCAAAAATCGACATACGAGGCTACATTCTCTAGCCTCAATCCCGAAGACGACCATATTTTGGTTCAAAACATCCAAATCTGTATATGTGCAAACCTGAGTGCGTACACGGGATGCTGAGGGAAGGCGAAGCCTATGTGCGCTTAATCACATCCCGAGCAAATGGATGAACTGAACGATGCGGGCATTGTTGGACGGGACAATCTCTGCGAGACCGCAGCTGAGGGCGCTGATTCTGGTGTCGATGTCGTCGTCGGCGATGAAGTCATCCGAGCTTCGACATTCGTCTAGTGACTTGTGAGTGCAGTAAGGATCAACTGCCATGGCCCATTGCAGCTCTCGCGTTGTCAACGGCCTCGTGGAGAAAAATATCCATTGCATGAGTCTCAAAGTGCTTGAGTGATTTTCCACACCCTGAATGAGCTCGCGGTACAGGTCGTTCAAATTCCGGGGTATCCGCTGTTGGAAGTTTTGCAGGTTCCCCTCAACTGCAGGGATGACAGGGCTGTAAAACAGGGCGATGAGGCCACCAAAGGTGGCCATGCATTGGGCTAAATTGTAGGCGAACACAGGGCACAACACAAGGCTAAACGCAAGGCAGATTAGTGCGGCAGAGCCGCACAAAGACGTCCTGCACATAGCTATATGATGAAGCTGCTTTTCATGTATTATTGAGAACAAGCAACATACATGCAACATCGCATTTGGAAGAATTGACACATCTTCATCATTGCACCCAACAAACCTGTTTCCTGTGCTATCTCACAACATTTTCTTCCCCGACGATCTTCGAGGCTGGCGTGCCTAGGTATATCAATTATCAGGTATAGTTTGCTTTTAGGGGAGCACACAAAAGGCAGAACGGGCTTAATAGACACAATAAAATAAATGGGCATTAGCCACGCACCCTTTTTGGTCGGTCCTCAAACGATATGTACCTCCCAACGATTCCGGCTGCGCTCTCATCCTCCTAAACTTCACTTTAGAGTGGTGTCGAGTCCTCGTGGAGTCGTTAAGTGGCTATGTAGGACCCTGATATAAACATCTATACGGTTCAGTCTTTCTTGCTCCGCGAGGACAGCCCCATCAATGATACGTAGAGGTGGTTCACTATGATCTAAGCCACCATTTTGGATATGATTCTCAATAGATGATTTATGGACGTTATAATTGTACGTGTGATCATGAGTGGCATGTCCAGGCATTTTGAACACATATGGAGAAGACCGTAAAAAATAATTTAATCGAAGTAACAGAGATAAGAGCTACAGCACGGTAATCACTGCCTTTATGAATACAATTGATAGGAAAGTGCTGTACTTTATTACATGACTTTCGAAGTGCGCAACCAAAATTCGACAGACAGTCCAACGCAGAAATACAATATAGAAATACGCGGTGGATAAAGGGACTTGAGGCGATGGATGCCCAGTCTAGATTCAATGTGACATCTAACAAGGGCGACAAAATGAGGAATCGACTCATGTGATTCATCGAGAACGTGACGAGACGGACAGGAATCAGAATGTTCGGATAAAGACGGCTACGCTCCCGAGGCTGTCTTCATCACACATGCAGAAGATGAACGTATCACCCTGCGAGCGAGACCTTTCTTGACTTGGTCGATGACCCAGACTCCAGCACCTACCCAGATTCACACAGCAGCTTCGCCGCCGGACGTAGCCCCAATGGTGAAGATCCGCAAATTGCAATATTCAAAAAGAGGATTCAAGACCTTGCCAGATCCTAATCCTAGCGCCAGATACACATCCCTGGGTCGCTTACAAGCGACATCGTGCTATCGCTGTCAGGCGAAATCGTGCCATCGCTTTTGAATCTCTCGAGGTCGGCGCCGAAGACCAAGGCGACAAGGCCATCTTTTGTGATCTGGTTGAACCAACTCATGCTTGCAAATATCTGCTGAAGGATGATTTCCTTGTCACATGCCAAAGGTTTGGTAGGATGTGTCATCTTCAATAATTAATATTTGATAAATGCGAAAACGATATTCAATGTGATTGACGGGAAGTTAAGTTTTCATCTTCCATGGGCGCGAAACGCTGTTCAAATAGAGATCCGAAGTAAGTCCTGCGGGCGACTTTTATTTCGCCAATTCATTTCCTCGATGATCGGTTGTCAGTGTCGTTTGACCTGCAGTGGAGCTATCTATCAATACGTGGGACGAAAAGGGGGCTCAAAGCCTAGATTTGTACATCCCTTTCCATTTCACACCTAGTCGGTCACGATCTCGTTTCGAGAGGCTTGTCCGTGGCGTCCGAGGCCGGATTCTGGGTCTGCGCCTAGAGATTATATCCAACGATACGGTACTCAGACTCCGGGATTCCTGTTTAGGACTTGCAGTCACGGTTGTCGGTCCCGTCTCGAGCTGTCTACTGCTATAATGTAAGCGATTTCGACCTGGTCAGCGGTACGGATCTAGAAGGCCTATTCTTGGGCAGTAACATGAATTTGAGATCGGCACACATTCTTTTTCCTTCCTTTCAGGCTGTTGGCCAGGCTCCGGTTGCTCTGGAGAAACATCCCCGTCTCATCGAATCATGCCGGAAACTGAATCCTGTCTTTGTCAAAAACATCCAGTGGTCAATTTGAAACTGCTACAGTATACCGAAAATCATGAACAAAGCGTGGATCCAATGTATGATTGCAGGTGACAATCTATTAGAGGCAATTTCACAGAGGCCGCCTTCCAAAATGGCTGCAACATATCGCTTCGTCCTGCGCACAACCACATCGCGTCCCTCAGCTGCAGTTTTTGGCGGTCTGCTTAAACAGCGTTTAGAATAATATCCATTGTAGTCCAGTTTTGAGCATCATCTATCCATTCATGGATTGCTCGCGATAAACCTATCTCTGTTCTCAACGAATCACCGTGGAAAACTTGCTTTATCCATCGGCGGCTTTCTCGCCGCTCTGAAAACAAGAGCCATTGGCGAGGGGCTACTGTTCATCTAAACACGATCTGGCGACGTTTGAGAGTACCGCGAGGCAAGAATTGTCGCGCTGCCTAAATATTTCCGAATCATTGCTGCAAGGGCATGACAGTGTATTTTAAGCAGTGTACTTTGCAAAATTCAACAGTGGGCAAATTGGTCATATCTGACATACTAATGGGTGTATGCTACGTAATGAACTCCCTATCATAACGTAACAACTCAGCGTCCGCCTTGCCGACATTGCCACCTTCGGAAGTCGGCATTTATTTCCTCAAAAACATTACCCAAGTACTGATCCTTGGAAAGAGTCCATCTGTTGGTGACATTTTCACATGCCGTCCCTTCATACCACGAGGCCCATTTCTCGTCGGTGAGTTTGTAAAGCCGCGAGTCTTTACCACCCTCCTCCCTTTCTTCGAGCCTGCGCAGCCATTCCCGATTCGTTTCTGAGCCGCCACACGGGTAGACTACGGCAACATAATAGCCTTCCCTGGCCAGCTGTGTGGGCAAGCCTCTATGGGTTGACACCAAGATGATGCACGGCTTCTCTGCCAGCCTGCGGATCGCGGAGATATAGTTTTGCGGGAAGTCTGGCTTAGAGCTATAAGCGCTAGAGTCCAGGTCATGGACCCCCATACCCTGCTCCAGCCCCACCCTGTTGGAACAAAAATGTGTTTTGCCGATGGCACAGAAGCCGGCGATGATGATTGCATGATGTATTTCACGATCAGTAGCCAAGTCCTTCCCGAACAACGCTCTTACAACTACCCTGAGGCATGACATTGATTCCCTCATGGATGTATAAGCTGAAACTGGCGGTTTTCTGTTTTAAATTACGACGTATACAGTACCTGAAGAGCAAAGTAAATTTTGAATTATATGCATGTATAAGTAAACAAGAGGGAATGTTCAACGCGCTGAATCTTGAGGTGGTGAGAATGCAGTAGTTAAAGCAGCTGCAAGAGGCAGGAGGCTGGGACAAATTGTAGGCACCCCTTTAGCAATGTTTATAAAAAGGGAGTACAGTATGTACTGTAGCTCGTTAGGAAATGTTCATACTTTGTAAAGTACTGTTGCCTGGTTCCGGGGACCAGTTCAGGACGGTCAAGATTCAACTGCGGGAGTACCATACATTCCTGAAAAGTACATTAAGAGATACAGAAGTATAGGCATAACTAACCTGATGGGAAAATAATATTGTAAAACGATGCCCTCCTGAATTCACAGAGAATTCACGGAGGATTCCCTAACTATATAAATACACGGTGAATTAACAGTGAATACACCGTGAATTCACCGTGAACGAATGGATTCACGGTGAATTCACGGGAAATTCACCAGTGATGCACCGTGGGGTGCATCAATTCCTCGCTCAAAATGACTTGGCTCCACCCAAGTCCATCCGGTATATGCAACCAACGGGCGGATGAACTCCGAGGGGTTCATGTAGCCACGTCGGGCGAAGCCCCTTCTCGTTGACCCCTAGCTAAGTTCATCCAGAGTATGTGATGAAAAAAAGGGGGTAGATGAATTCACAAGGAATTCACGCAGTATTGTCCTGAAAAGGCAGCGAAACCAGAGTGAAACCTATTGTGTTGATGGTGTAGGTATAGGCTTGGGTGGTAGTATTCGGGGGCAGGAGGTGGTTGGCATGTACGCCTGGTCTGCTTCGCTGGTTAGTGGGAGCTCCGCGACTGTCTGCTCGCCCTTCCATGGGTGGGCGCCAAAGCTTCCAGCCGCGGTACAGCGGGCTGTTGCGGTCGACCCATCGCGGGATTGGGTACTGGTGGATGTATTCCTGCGCCAGGTACTCGGGGATGGCTCGGCCAATGGGGAAGTCGGGCAGAATGTCGCGAGGTACGTAGATGTTGCACTCAACATCGCGGTCAGGCAGGCCGTTGTAGCCTTCGTCGTGGAGAGATTGTCGGAACGCCGCGCAGCCGCCGGTTCGGCGAGCCAACAGGCTGTCGTATCGGCCGGTCGTGGTGTACGTTCGAAGCGACACACCTGTTTCTCCGCCGTACAAGTACGCAGCCCAACGGTACCCTTGGAGGGAGAGTTTGCCGGCCTTGCACGGCTCGGCCACCAGGCGACGATACTCGTCGGTGCGGCTTCGACGAGGCTGGTCCACGCCGGGGTCTCCAGGGTAGGGAATCAATCCACGACTTCCACGGTATTGATCAATATGTTGACTTCAATCCACGTCAACGTCAATCCACGAGACCTATTGTTACGTAATCAATCCATCCACGGTTGGGGCTCGTGGATTGAGATGTGGATTGACGTGGACGCTAGTCAGGGGTATGGGTACCCTGATATATGTCGTTAATATTTGCTACGTATCTCTGCGCAAACACTAACAGATCTAATCAGGCAAACGTCGGACGCGTTGTGGCACGTCGCGACGCGTTATAACGCCTGAACCCGAATGTCTCCTCCTTTACTCGATTCATACGCTCGGTGAACCTTCAACTTCGAGATGGCGGACTTACCTCTTGACCCTGAACTACCGACCAACAACGAGGGGCATGCCGAGGTCCCTCGGCGTTCTCTAGATCCAGACCCTGAACTCCGCCAGCCTTCTACTTGGGCACCAACAAGTGATGAGGAGCGGAGAATCTTCCGCGTCTGGAAGGGATTTATGTTGGCCGAGCGCAGCAAAGATACCCTATCATGGGTATGGAACTACGGGGTCGAGATTCAATCCAAAACATCCCGACGATGGATCTGTATGCCATGTGTGCGCCAGAAGACCCCCACGCCACAGTCATACGAATCCAAAGGCACCCAAAACGCTGAACTCCACCTCTGGAAAGCTCACGGCTACTGGGATCCATCAGGACGACGATCAACACCATCAGAGAAGAAAGGAGGCAAGAGGGTTCTTGCTTCTATTTCGGACTTCATGAGCCTCAAACGTTCCGATCCAAAGGAGCAAGCGCTGGCCAATAGCTTGATCAAACGCTTCGATCGAGGAGAGTTCCAGAAGCTCATTGTCAACTGGATAGTCGAAAGCCAGCAATCGTTCAAGCAGGTTGAACACCCTCGATTGCAACAGATTTTCGAATACCTCAATCCGGCGGTCAAGGTTACGAGTGCGCACATTTCGGCGAAGACTGTGCACAGACTGGCGGTTCAACAATTCGAGCGATATCATGGCACGGTCCAGCAGGTCTTGAAGAGGTCGTCGGGCCAGATCCACATTGCCTTTGACGGCGCAAAGACTAGGAATCGTCACGCGTTATGTGGCGTGACGGCTGTCTTCAGAGACCACGAGAATCAGCTCCAAAAAGTTGTGCTCGGCATTCCGGAGCTGGTAGAACGACATACTGGCGAGAACATTGCCGCCGAGATCCTCGAGATCATTAGGTCGTTTGGCATCGAGGACAAGGTCGGTTACTTCACTCTCGACAACGCAGCAAATAATGAAACGGCAATGGCAGAGATTGCAGAAGAGCTGAAGTTCGACCCGGTTCAACGACGAGTTCGATGCATGGGACACATCCTTAACCTTGTTGTTAAATCCCTTCTCTTTGGAAAGGATGTTGATGCGTTTGAGAAATCTCTCGTCGAGGAGGAGCCTTTGGCGAGAGCAACCCATGACCAGTGGACGCGGAAGGGTCCTGTCGGGAAAGCGCATAACTTCGTCGTTTGGGTCCATCGGGCCGACTTACTGACTCAGTTGCTTCGTCAACTGCAACGAGACTCATTTGCAGCTTCTGGCGAGCCTGAAAGTGGAAAGCAACGGCCAGTTGACGTTGTCCTTGACAACGATACTAGATGGTTGTCCCAATACTACATGATAAAACGAATGCTTCGCTTGCAGCCCGTCTACGAAGAATTCATCGCCAAAGCCAAGCGGCTATTCCGAGACGCTCGGAAAGGTGAGGGTGGACAGAAGCTTCCTCCCTGCCTCGAGGAGTCGAGCTTCATCAACGAGAGCGATTGGGCGGTGCTGAGGACATTTGATGAGATACTCTCTGATTTCCACGTCGTTGTGCAAGTACTTCAGGGAGACGGACAGTCGCGATATCGATCGTCTGGAGTTAGGGAAGCTTTTGGTTCCATGACTGATGTGCTGGAGGCGTTCGAATTTCTACTTGGGAGGCTCGAGGACGCAAAATCGCGTATTGAGAGGCATCCTGAACCGGAGCAATTCTGTGTCAATATCAACCTTGGCTGGAAGAAGCTCGATAAATATTACAATACTTTGAGGGACTCGCCAGCATACTACGCCGCCGCCGCCTTGCATCCTAGCCTACGATGGGACTATTTCGACGAGGTTTGGGGTCAACAGCATCCAGGTTGGGTCGATGAAGCGAAGGAAATCGTACAACGTCTTTGGGATACGGAATACAGAGACCTACAGATCACAGTCACCTCTCCTGAAGGTCCGGTTGTGAAGAGGCGAAAGACGACTTTGTCCTCCTTTGATCGGTATCGCAACCGATACCGTCAAAGCCAACCGTCCGCTGCTCAAGCGGATGAATATATCCGCTGGCAGGCCAGTGTGTCTGGGAACGACAAGGACGTCGCAGACCCAGTTGAGTATTGGGTCCTCAAGAGGTTTGAGTATCCAAGGCTATCTCGAATGGCTCTTGACGTCATGACAGTGCCGGCCATGAGCTCGGAGTGCGAGAGACTGTTCTCCGCCACCGGGTTGATGGTCACGCCCCTCCGAAACCGCTTAGACGCCGGGACGATTGGACTAATCCAAACGCTGCGATCTTGGTTACGCGCAGGCATTATCGAAGATGTCGATAGCATACTGCTTGACGATACAGCGTTACAGGAGGCTGTTGAACGGGCTGGTTTGGAGGAGCGCCAGGAGTAAGGCAATAGAAAGTTTCGGCGACGGGTTCCCGAATTGCCCGATTAGGAAATCCGAGTTAATGTGACAGGGGTCTTCCACGGGTTCAATATTATGGACATCAATCCACAGATGGCTTCGTGGACGTCAATCCACGAGCACTTTGCTGAGTAAGCCGTCAATTCCATCCACAAAGTCGTTGATTCCCTACCCTGCCAGGATGATGCAGCGCTTATCTGCCAGTCTTCGGATCTCGGAGATATAGTTGTGCGGGAAGCCTGGCTTGGAGCTGTAGTTGCTCGAGTCTATATCATAAATATCCATACCCTGCTGTAGATTATTTTTGTCGGATAGAAAATACGTTTTCCCGATGGCACAGAAACCGCAAATGATGATCGCCTTGTGCTTATCATCAATCTTGAAGTGCGCTTTCGCAGCCGCCCTAAGGCGCGAGATTGATGTCCCCATGGATATATATAGCCTTTAAATGACAATATTCAGTTTTAAACCAGGATGTAAATCTAGGTCGCCCTGAAGGATTTTGAACAGCATGCGCGTTAAGATGGGCTACTTGATGCGCGACGAGGACCGCCGAAGAGACGGAGCTGAGATACGGGAATGAAGTATTTAAAAGCCTAGAGGTCTAGGAGGCTTCAATTAATTGTGGGCACTCGGACTCTAAACGATTGTAAGATTAATGGTACTTTGTACACAGATCGAAGTCCAGACAGTAATTTTGGCGCTTACAAACCAGGGGCAGAAGTAGGGATGCCCACTTGTACGAGTACATGTACGGTACGGTACATGTACGAGAGGCCGCCGTACAGTGTACGGCGGCAACCGTACATGTACGACTTTTTAGGCTTACCCTTTTGGGACATATTGTAGCTTCATTTGTCGCAAATCTCGTGATAGTTTCAGTCATCCTCATCCTCAAATACTGTGCCCAGCTCAATAACATTCTCATCGTCAACGAAGCTCGCGATAGCTTTTCCCTCCATTGTATCCTCCTCTTCCTGGCAGAAGTACTGCATATATGTCTTCTAGTTCCTTCCAGTCCTTCTCATCTAGTTGATCCCATCGTGAGCTTTTCTTGGTCCGGCAGCTCCTGACACTAAACCTAAAACGGCAATTGGACAAAGTCACTTTTACTCAAGATGTACGAGTACATGTACGAGTACGAACCTTCTCGTACTCGTACACTGTACGAAAGGTCTCGTACATGTACCTGGGCATCCCTAGTATCGGCGTTGCATTGGCACCTCGTCCCATCTGACCAGTGCTGTATTTTGGATCTCCCTGGCTAGATTTGGTGAAATTTATTTACTGTCTCATCTCTTTCAACTTCAAGCAAGCAGACGCGAGGTCTGTTTGTGGCTCGAGAAAAACATGCGGGATTCCGCCAATTTCTCGCTACTAAAAAGACAGACTTACAAAAGTACATTCATGCACGCGTCAAGTACTATATACAGCTGAACGAATATGAATTCAAACTCCTTGGGATGAGGCTTATCTTTGCCAAGTAAACTCAGCCCTGCAATAAAATCAAGGTTGTCGGGCATCAGGTCATGGAGATTCCATGCACCCTGGCGCGTTGTGTTCTCAAACAGTGTGTCCTAGCATAAAGATGTCAGTATTTCAAAAGGATGTCACTAAATCGCGAAGGCAGACTTACGCTCAGCAGAACGGCGCTATGCAATATATTGCGGACTGGTGGAAGGTCCTTTATCGACTGCACAGCGTCAGTGAGCTCGGATCATACACCGACATTGCAGGCAACAGCCCACACACGTATAAATGATCCCGTTAACCTTTTTGTCGGTGCAAGAGGCTGTGCGTGACCATTCCGTGGTCTGACGAGATTGACCGTGGCTTTTCCACCATACGCAGGGAGCCAGAAATAGCGTTTCGCCTCATACCCCGTTCCAAAAAAAGGGATGATGGCAGGATGAACGACGCATCACAAATTGACTTACAATAGCATAATTCCTGTATATTCTGTCTGGACAAGTGGCGAGCTCGTGTCTCATCCCCACAGGGCGCACGACGAAGCCACCAATAACCCGAACTTCTTCAATTTCGACCTGTCCCAGAGGGTGGTCTAGGATAGACACCTCGCAAAAGTCGCTGCCGTATATTTGTTTTCCTCATATAGCAAGCTCATTCACGTCGTTACACTTGAGACTGGGGTCGCCATGGCCATGGCCATCAAAGTCGTCGCCGGAGTCGTCATTATTCAACAGTGGTGCCTGCCAGTAAATTGTTTTGCTCAGTTCGGTCTGGAATACCGCATGCGCGGAATAAAGATACTTATGCGCATCCAGTAGGTCTTAGCTTACCTTCTCCTCATCGGAAAAGACGTGGATCGCATGTGGATTTGCCAAACGTTGCCCACGTTGCCCACGATGCCCATGTCGCCGCCCACGTGACCCAGCTACGAGGCTACAAAACGCACGATGATGGGTGGTAAATTGACGTAAAATGGGACGCTCTGATTGGCTGCAATGTGCTTAGTCAGAAAAAGTTGTGCGAATCTCCGTTTTCCTATATATATGGGCCCTCTAGTCCACTTATACTGTACGTAGACATCCTTTGACCCTCCTTGGACCCGACCATCATCTTCTTACTCCGTCCTCGATACCCAGCCTGCCCCTCCCTCCACCATCTTCTATAATCTACTGTGATATTTTTAACACACCGCCCTAGCCCACAGCCTTCTCACTCACCACACAGTATACACTATAACATAGAGGACGTCAGCCTTTTCCTCGATGCCCTATCACTATCGCACTCTTACCTTTACACATTTAGCGACAGAGACCAATTTCTCGACGCCAGCCGCTCAGAGACACAAAGCTCTGCGACCTCTCCAGTATGTGTGCTTACCTGTGCCCCAGCTCGGCCCCATCGCTGATCTTATGCAGTATGACACGACCTTTTCTCGAGACTTTTTAGGCTCAGATACAATGCCGAGCCCCGATGCAGAAGGAGAGGAAGCGAGTCTGTTACCACACAACCAAACATCAGCGACCAAGCCCGCCGCGAAGAGAAAGCGAGAGAATAGATATAAGAACGCCCCTCCCTCAGTCTTATCGGTAAGTACCAGCCAGCAAAGCAGGAGGCGCCACTATCACACATCGCCGCCGCCGCATCCCCCACAAACTCCGTAGTTGGAAGATCTCAAGCTGATGCAGGCCCTGCCACGACCAGCGCCGCCGAGCACAAAACCGTGCCTCACAAAGGGCCCACCGACAGCGAAAAGACCAGCGGATAAAGGGCCTGGAGCAGATGCTCAAAGACGCCAAGGCGCGCAACGACGCCATCAGTCAGGCGTACGCCGATCTGCAGGCCAAATACCTCAAACTGAAGGCATCGACGGTCAGCGAGCAGCAAATCCCCACGTCGTACTCGGCAACGGGGCCGTCGGCGGGCCATCTCACGGGCTACGTGGATCTGTCAATGTCGTCCATGCACGTCGGCAGCGACCTGGACGCGTACCTTTACACCGAGGTGGGGGGCTACTCCATGTGAGGGTTCTGCTCCGCTCGGGCAAAACACGGATCTGTCCCTTCTGCCCCTTCTGGATTTAATTATTGGACAAGGAGTTTTGGAAGACACATTGGAAGCACAGGGAGATTAGCGGGGCAGAGTGGTTTTTACTTCTTCTTTTGCCTTCCCCACGCCTCCTCGCGTTTTCGTGTAGTGGACTGGCTGGGTCACCGTTGCATTTAAGGCTTGATGCGGCTGGGCTGAATCTCGCAGTCATGCCTGATCATTTATCCGCTTGCACGCGCGGACCACACAATTACCTAGTTTATTCCTTTATGTAAATCTCCGTTTCGGGCTTGTGCAATTGGCCGCGTGGCACAAGCTTGATATTGTCTCACCTGCCCGGTGCCCGAGAGCTTTTCCTGCCCAGCCCCTCTAAAATGTCCTTCTATAAACTATTATCTCTACTGTCACTTTCAAGTACAGGGTATTCCTGCTTGGCGCAGAAGGAGCTTGACGAAAGTACCCCAATATTATGCCTGCTGATATTTTCCAAATCGCCGGGGGATGCGCATGCCCTGAAGTTCATAAAGCAGTCCAAGTGCCCTGCTAAGTTGTGGCTCATATGGGGTAGACTGCCCGTTGACCGCAAAGTATGACAAGAATTGTCTCTGCAACCTGCGTTATCTTTCTGCTCCCTGTCCTCATACGCGTTGTTCAAGATGAGGTATTCGGTGTCGATTATCCGTTACTGCGCGCCATGTGCGAAAAGGTTAACAGTACACGATGTTCTATCTGTCGGGGGCCATATGAGTTACTGAGAAGAAGGAGATATTACTTCTGTGGGTATCTGTATACTGGAGCATCTGCGTTCGGTGTATCGTCCAACGCCTGTACCCCGGGTCGTGGGCCTCTTCCTCTCGGAAAACTAGCTTTTCCTTTAGCCACCCCAGGGCATCTGCTCCGTGGAAACGTTGAGGGAATTCTTGTATACATTCACGGAATCTCATCGGCCTGCGGCCAACGTAATGAGCTTGGAACAGGTTTCCCTTACTGGCAGTAAGATCCATGATGGAAAATTGTATCCTGCATCGACGGTAAGGAATGTCGGATACCTGATCCCTTTGGATGAATCCGCAATCGACGTGTTGGAGCAGGTTTTGCCGCAGTTCACCATAAACGACATTTCTTGGGCAATCATATTTCCTTTGTGGAGGCTATACGCGAGGCTCTAAGAGATATTGCTGACGAATTCCGTCGCGAGAAAGCCCGCCAGAAAACTATGATGCTTCAGACGTTTAAAGTGGCTCAGAAGGCTTCCCCTTCAGATCTCGTGGACGGCGCTATAGCTTCTTGAGACTACGAGACAACAAGCGCTGAAGATGCTTAAGAACCCTACAAGGACACTACGATCCCTTTAGCTATAGCTGCCCCATTCACGTCCACCACGCCGCTAAGTGAAAGGCATGGCCTACTAATCACACAAAGACTTATTTTGTAACACATTTCAAGCTTCCAGAATAAGTAAATCAATACATCACTGTCATTCCGCCAGACAGTCTCTGGCGAATCCTACTTGTTTCTTTAGGAGAGGCAAGTGATTCTTGAAACCTATAGCGCCAATAATGTATACGGCAGCCCAAAGGACAAACAAGTACTAATTTGAGCCATCATTCAAGCTGAATTCCTTATTTGCAGGCATCCTGATCTGTTCGGCTGGTATCTGGTGATCTCGAATATAATGTAACGGTCCGAACGAGTGCCAATTGCAACTAGCTGGATGACTATACGAGTATATTCGAGATGAAGAGAGAAGGACTAAAATCTGTAGGTGGGCCCGCCACCGTGGCCCGAACTATCAACCAGCTCTGATCTTAGCTTAGGTAAGTATTAGGCATCCCCTTCTTATGGCAAAGCTAATAAGAAGAAGCCCTTACTATAGAAGACCAGTTAGTGTGTTTACTAAACCTTATATAGTAGGCTGTTGTTGCTTTAATTTAGAAGCTTTCTTCTTACAACTTGTTGGAATAGCACTTGGATGGATCGCACGTAGTCACCTGACCTGGGCGGGATTACTAAGCCCGCTAGGTACTGTACGCAGGTCCTTTAGGATCTGCGGGGCAGTCCCTTCCTAGTTTCAAGTACGAAGCCACGAACAGGACGTGATGCATCGGAATGCCAGTCAGGATAGCCGGATGAAGGCCAATAAGGCCAGCAAAACATTGCGCCTCGGTCTATAAGCAGCCCTGCAAGGGCCAGCCCCGTAGCAATGTGGATATTTGTTATAGTCCTCGGGTATCCTCATAATCCCAATCAGACGGTCCCGGAGAGTATGGTTGAGCGCTCCTTCGAGATAATTGATCCTGACAGCGTCGCTCCAAGTACCCCCTCTACTATCTGCCAGCTCCTTTTTAAACTTAGGGAAGAAAGATGCAAAGCTCTCGTTTTCTTGCTGTCTGATCACTCGCAGGCGGTCCAAGGCGCGGGCCTTAGCGTTCGGGTCGCCGTACCTTCGTTCTAGGTACTTCATAAAGTCTTCAGGGCAGTGAGTGCCATCCGAACCTCCCTGGGCGTAATAGGCGGAAGACATCATTTGGGCAGTGCTCTCTAGCCTTGTATAAATATATGCGAACCTCTCTTCGTCACTCCCAAATGCATTCTTATCCACTTGTAGCTTTGATCGCACCTCGAGGGACCATGGCAGGAACTTGCGTCGTGACCCATCAAACTTAGGGGGGTCAGGCAGCGTAGGCTTCTGACGTTTCGTCTCATTCTGATCGGATCTGGGTTCTTGTTGGGCTGAGGGTATGGTCGTGGATATCGTATTGGGTGTCTGGGTTGCACTTAGGGTCTCGTGGAGTAAGCGTATCTGCTCTTGGGATGATTCGCGATCCTGGTTTTGTCGTGCTTCTATTGACTGTAACTGAATAGTCAATTGGCTCAGTACCTGCAGCAACTGCTGCTGCTGGTTGTCAGGCTCTGTAGGTTCCATGTTGGATAATCGCCTGCGGGCACTCCCCTCTGGTCGCCTTAAACTAGGCGTGGCCCGGCGTCTTTGTATAGAGCCCGTAGCTCTACGAGACGGCTTTGTATGCGAGGTGCCTTACTGCGTATAGTACGCCTTTTCGGGACTTTAAACCTCTTCGGATCCGATCAGTCGCAACTGATCAACTCCGAGCTATCCGATGCTCCTCACGAAGGTGCAAAGCTCGGGATCTCTAGGGCCTCTTGCTCCTAGCTTCAGCGGTCTTCAGATCACCGTACACAACCCGTAGTTGCAGGCTTCCTGATCTGTTCGCTGGTATCTCGTGTGATCTCGAATGTAATGTAACGGTCCGAACGAGTGTCAATTGCAACTAGCTGGATTACTATACGAGTACATTCGAGATGAAGAGAAAAGGACTAGAATCCGCAGGTAGGCCCATCAACGTGGCCCGAGCTATCCACCAGCTCTAATCGTTGCTTAGGTAAGCGAATGGAAGGCCCTGCTTGGCTCTTGGCCGAATGGTGGGTGAGGCCTAACACGGGCCCAGCCCGTTACAAATGCAAGCGCACTCTAGCTTGGACCCATGCAAAGCTAGGCAACCCCAACCAGGCTGAAAGCTTGGTTCTGGAAGTGTTAGCATCTCTACCACAACCCCCTAGCTATATGGATCGCATCATGCAGGAGATACTAAGCATATACGGATGTATTACTCGATCGCGGGAGGGTGAACAGCAAACATATCTACATACAGCTGAGAGAGCCAAAGTGAAGAGACTGGCCCATTTCCCTCACTTCAGCCGTTTGCCAGGTGAGATTCGCAATCTGATCTGGGAATTCGCAGCGGTCGCCGCCATAACGCAACCCAAATATGTTTCAGTTCTTGTCGAGAACAACGAGATCAGAATGGACTATACGCGGACCCAGAGCTTGCCCTTGGTGTGCAAAGACAGCTTTGCAATATATTTCGAAAACTATTTCCGCCATAACCATGACTCACTAGCGTATGGAGAGTCGGATGCTCACCTTGCTGTCAACTTTGAGTGCGATATATTCCATCTCGGGAACTTGATGATCAGCTACGAGAAAATGTTCTCTGCCTCGAGAGGATTGTTATATATAATACATCCTCTTAAACCACTCATTCGCTGCCAGATTCGTCTTCCTTACCAGTTCCCTCGTCCTCATATTTTTTCTTGACTCTCTTGGGATAATGACGGCACCACTGCTGCGGTTCAATCCAATGCTTTCCTGCATGTTCTTGACAGCATTGTTTGTCGTCTGGCTAACTTCGGATAAAACCTGGAGGCACGGAGGGGTTTTGCCTGTACCTTGCCGTTGTCGGCGATTTTGTTCTCATTCAGGAAGTAATCTTCCATGATATTGTAGGTCTTTATGCAGATCTCCTTGTTGGCGTTGGTCTGGCACTTTCAATCTTCGTGATACCGCCGCACTGATCAATCAACAGGGCGTATTGGTTGATGATGTTAGGTGTGCCATCGGCAAGCTTTTTTTCTAATTTGCCAACCCGAAGAATGTCCTCGAGGCCCTGCAGAGCCAGCCGGATGATCTTGTTGTCTGGGCAGTCGAGAAGGTCGCACAGGTGCTTGATGCAACCCTGAGCGACGAGATAGTAGATGTGTTCGGGCTTTTGTAGACAACTTCTACTAATAGTATTGAAGATAGCATAGCAAGCCTCCTTGCGCGTCTTAATGTCACTGTCTGACAGCAGGTGAATTAGAGGCGGGATGATGTTGGCGTCAACAACGGCCTGAACCTGAGTTAAGTTGCCAGCGGTGATGTTAGAGATGGTCCAGCATGCCTCCTTCCGAATGCTGTTCTTGTGGGAGCTCAGGAGGGAAAGAAGGTAGGGCAAGGCCCCGCAGTTGATGATGACCTGGGTTTGGACGTCGTCACCGGTGACAATGTTTCCGACAGAGCGCAGCGCGAGCGCCTGTACCGAGGTAGAGCTGTGCATGAGCAATTCGACCAGACGGCCGGGGATCCCAGCGTCAATTACTGCCTGAATATTATCGTTGGATCCGTTCGACAGGTAGGAGATAGCCCAGCAGGCATTGATCAGGACCTCATTGTCCACAAAGGAGACCAGCTTGGACAGCACGGGAAGCGCAGGGGCAATCTGTGGCAGTATGTTAGCTGTAGCTTTGGTGTGGAGTGGGTGCCAGGAATGGCCGATTTAAACGGACTGTGTTCCAGTCTGGCTGGGGGGTCTGGCAGCTGAAGTTGCTTAGGGCCCAAGTGGCGTCGCGAAGCATGCTGAGCTCGCGGCTGTCACCAATAAGAGCCAGCAGAGGCTTCAGAGCACCACAGCTCAAAACATAGTCGCGGTACTGTGGGCTGTGGCCAGCTATGTTTCCGAGGGCCCAAACAGCTAGATTGTGGACATCGGGGTCTGGGCTGGCAAAGAGCTCGACAAGGATTGGGACGGCGCCGGCCTGGACAACAACCCGGGTTTGCGCAGCGCTGCCGTTGATGAGGGCCCACGCAGCCAGAGATTGCACGAGGGTGTGAGGCGATCGGAGGGACTTGACAGAACAGTTGACGACATTCCTAAAGGCGCGGGAAAGGAAACTGGCTTGCTGGTCAAGAAGCCCGCTTTCTGAGTCCACGGCTTCAGCTTCCTTGCGTTTTGCCTTGTCAGAACAGCAGATCATTATGGTTTGGCTGGTCCGATATGTATGACAGGGGGTTGAGGTTGCCGTGCTTCGTTTGTGATAATGATTGTGGTGAGATGCGGTCATAGATTTGTATGAATCTTACTCATGAATACTGCACAGTACAGGTTATAATCTCTCCGCACCTTGATAAGCGACGCCGCCATCAGCTGGCTTATGTCACGTGCTTACGCTCCGCGTCATTGGCTCTTCGGTCTTCGATGTACTGTGACTTTCATTGCGAGGATGGCTAGAGCTCAAAACGACCCGGCACGTCTGCAGCATCGGTGGGACCAGATCTTATCCTGGAGCTGGCTCTAGCCACCGCACGCCGTATGGAATCCCTTCGGACCATTCCACAATGCAATTGATTATCTTGAACAGTACAAGATGAAGTTTCTTGATAAAAGCAATATTATTGTATTCAGGTGGTGCGTATTGTATTACGCAATATGGCATTGGTCCATATTGTATTGTATTGCCAAGAACCCAATATATTGGCAGTGTGACAATATATCCAATATATTCCACGTGACCTTCATCATTCAACTGCCGCGGTGAGAATATCGTCGCCTTGAAAACCCCGTATCCTAAACCATGACTTCAAGCATTCTAATGCTTCAACCATATCACTCCCAAGTCGATTTCGACGATCTGTAATGGTTATCTTTGCCCCAGAGAAGAGTCGTTCAGGCTCGGCAGACATTGCAGGAATTGACAGTATATCCACTGCCATTTTGCTCAGGTTGGGGTAGTTCTTTTGCTGTGTCTCCTCCAGCCACCATGCAAGGGCGCTCGTAAACCCATAAACCCGCTCAGACTTACAATAGCGCTCATACTCGTCTGTGATAAGCGCTGGTTGTAGATGCTTATTTCTCCAATTTAAGAACTCGTTCGTAGTCGTTGACGGGACCTCAGATAGAGGAAGATGCGGCTCCACAGGTTTGTACTCATCCCACAGTGCCTCTATCAACTTCTTCGACGGCTCAGCCCATTCCTTCTTCCAGTTCTCGTGTATGTAGTGCCATTTATGCGAAGGGTGGAGCACAATCGCCGCAACGTAGGCAGGCGATTCATCAGTAAGGCGATAGTACTTGTCCATTTTCGCCCATCCCGAGTTATACATCGGCGTCATAATCCGGTCGTCCATATGTGCCTCCTTCCCCGCTTCGAATTGTGCCAATACAAAGTCCATAGCCAAGAGGACATTGTCGAGGGTTGCAAACGATGACTCGAGAGCCTTGGTAGTCATTTTGAGCTTCTCTAAAAAGGACTTGATCTTCTCGAGGATGATCCGGTCCTCCGAAGAGAGCTCGTCTCCAGCGCAATCTGATTCCGCCCACTTGTTAAAATACCCGTCGATTGCGTCCCTAAGATGCAAGGCCGATCGTAGCATGATATACCACGAACTCCACCTCGTGTCGTTATCTCGCGCAAGCTTGCGGCTATGGCTAATAGCCATAAACTTCTGGCAACGCTGAACACTTCGTTGGATGAAAACGACGAAGTTATGAAGCTTGCCAAGAGGACCTTTTTGCCGCCACGCCTCGATCTCCTTTCGTGTCACTTTATACGTACCAGGATCGTCGTGTTCGAGCTTCTCGTCGTCGGTAATGAAGAGGAAAGCTTTGGCGGCGAGATTGATTATGTGGCCTTGGCAGCGAAGCAGAGTGCGTAATCAACCAATTCAACTCAACTGGTACCTCCTCGCAGTTGGATTGACATCCGGCCAAGTATATTTCAGTTGGATTGAAGTTGGACGAGGCTGCTCTCAGTTGGATTGCAGTTGGTTGTTTCGTACCAACGGATATCTCCGATCTTCACGTCTTAACGCCGATCCCACTCATCACTACCATGAGGGTAGGACAATACCCTCCCTTCTCCATGACCGCATACTCTGCGCCATCCCAATAGTGTGTCGATCAAGACGAGTTCGGAAAGGGTGATACCATCTTTCCCGCGCTACTGAACGACCTTTCAGTCTCTGCTGACATTGTAGGGATAGACAGCAAGTCAGAGGCCATTCGAGAGAGGTTCGGATACTCCATTTCGTGCTCCTTCCACCAAGAAAGAGGGCTGAATTGGTATTTGTCGTCGGCGGGGGTAAAAGTCTGGATATAACGTTCGTACTCATCAAGCGCTGGGCGCCGTTGCGAAGGATATCCCGCTCTGTCATCTGGATGCTCCCTTTTGCGTTTGCCGAGCGAATGTGCCAGGAACGCGTCATATCCAGAGAGCGCCCTTCGGCTGCTCGCTGTCGACAGCACCGCTAAGCCAGGAACCACGCGAGTAGCATACTCCTCCTTCCACATCTTCTTAAGTCTTGTCGAGTAATCTTCTTCCCACTGCGTCGCATCCGCATGTCCTTCCCAGTGGTATTGCAGCGCCGGCCACCCAAAGCAAGGGTGAAGAACTACAGCACCAATATATGAAACAGGCCAGAGCTTATCGTAATACTCGTTAAGCTTCATCCACGCAAGGTTAATGTAGGTAGCAACCATATCAGCGCTGTCCTCTCCCAAGCCATCAAGGAGGTCATGATTCTGCTTGAGCTCCTCTAAATGCGTCAAGAGATACTCAAAGGAGGGAAAATATTCCCAAAAGGAGCCGGTGTTAACATGATCATCCTCGCTAGTCTTCGGGTTGCCTTGTAGACGAACGGAGATCTCATCAAACGGCCGCAAAACCTGAATAAAAACCTCAACCACGTCCCAGTCCTCTTCTGACAGCTTGTCGTCAATTATAGAAGGCTTCATTGATTTTCTCTTGCTCCTTTCCCACGTCCTTTCCGCCTTTTCGACAATCCGATTGAAGTATGTACGGAGAAGCAGAGCGCGGACCATCATACGATGGCGAGAGTTCCAGCGGGTCTCGTTGTCAGCGATAGGTCTGAGCGGTACTTGCTTCTTCCTAGTCTCAGGATTGATGGGTTCAAGGACACCGCTTTTGAGGTCTTCTTCTTGCCACTTCAAGAGGCACTCTAAGTGTTGTGGCGAGTTCAAGACAGCGGCGTTAAGATTGTGAAGTCGACCAATTGGGCCCCTCCTCCGCCATTGCTTAAGCTTATCTGCCGGTAGATAGTTGAAATCGTATTCGGAGTCCGGTGCGCTGCTGCCTGTATGCTCCATTGCGTCCGCCGCCTTGCCGAATATCAGCTGCTTGACAGCGAGGTTAATGACGTGGCCCAGACAGCGGAGACGGCGTTCGTCCGGATCAAACTCGAATTCGTCGCCGAGAGCCACCATTGCCGTGTCGTTATTGCTGGCATTATCAAGGACCATATACCCAAGCCGGTCGCTTCCAAGATCCCACTCTGCCAAGACGTCAGCCACTTCGTTGGCTAAGTTATCGCCAGTATGGCGTCCGGATACAGGTGGAAGGGCGAGAAGCAGTTTCCGGTGCCGCCATTGTTGGTCAACAAAGAAGCAGTTGACTCCAAGCAACGAGAGCTGATTGCGAGACGTCCAGCCATCAAATGTGATGTGAATCCTGCCACGACCAGTTTTTAGATATTCCGTTACAGCTCCTTTCGCCCCATTGTAGATCGATCGCAGTCGAGATCGAAGGACCGCGGAAGATGGTATCTTGTCTTTGTACATCGGGTTGACAAACTCAATAAGGCGGCGAAGACGCTCACTCTCGATTAGTTGGAAAGGGAGATTATCGTGTGTTATCCAGTCGACGAGTAGCTCTTCGAATGCGCCGAGTTTGAGCCTCCCAAGAATGGTAGAAAAGATACGCTGGTCGGCTGGGGACGCAGTCACTCCAAAGTGTTCTGTCAGAGTCTTAGTGCGGCTGGGCGGCGTCACGTCTTTTCTTGCTGGGTCCTGCAAAATTAAGTCGGAGTAAAATAATGAGGAGCGGCTTATTGCTTACCTTGACCCCATGGATGCAATTGGAAATCACTACCAAGTTATGCGGTATGCCTCCAGCCGACTCGAAGGAAAGCCAGTCGCCAGAGTCCTGCTGTGGATACAAACAAAGCAAGAGAGTTGGCTTTTTCTTCTCGTGCCATCTATAGGCATCTTGGGTAAGCCGTGAGCTTGTTCTTGTCAGAAGGAGAGACATACTCCTTGTAGTGTTCCGCTCATTTAATAAGCGTTTTGGTAGCTACCGCCGGTCTAGATTGAAATTTCACCATAAAGGCCGGCCTCGTCCAGAAGGTTCTAGTAGATGTTAGCAGCCCGTCACAGTACTGTGTCTTGCTCAGGGAGAACCTGACGCGGAGGGATCCCATCCAACTTGTTGAAGCTCGCATAGCATGTTTTCCAAAAGGTGTGTTTTTTGGAATCGACGGCGAACCTCGCTGTCCAGTCCTTTCAAGGCATCACGCAACTCGACCGTATAGGCTTCGACCACAGGCGGAGCGTTACCGCACAACAGGAAGTGAAAACGGTGAAAGTTGTGATTATGTAAGGGCTTGGTCAAAGAAGCTGCAATAAACGTCGAATCAGCCTTGCAAGAGACTCTCGTGATAACCGTCTGCTGCGTATGACCCTTAGGCCGTCTTTGACCCGAAATACAATGCTTGACTACAAGGGCTGGAAATTTTCCAACATCGCTTAGTTTGACCAATTCCGAACCAATACCCTGATAACTCTGCAGGCACAGACTTGCGATGGTCCTTTGGATCACTTGCCAAGAGCTGTTAACTCAGCAACCTTGACTCGCCAGACCTCCAACTACCCACCATCTTCACATTTAACTCTGAGCGAGATACTTTAGTAAGAGTCACAGGGAGGGCGATCTCCACCATCACCCCCCAGGTCCATGTCTATGGCGACGATTTGAGCAGTGGCAAGGCTCTTGGCAGCCTTGCCTATGGCTGCCTGTTGAAGACTAAGCCTACACACAATCGCGCCTGCCAGGCAGCACAATTTCGTCACTAGATGATCCAATAACCAACCTGCCAAGCACCAACGCGTGATCTCAAACACAGCTCGCACGCCTGGTCATCGCTAGCCACTCCTCATGGGAAGTTCCATAAATAGTAGCGATGTTGGAGGCCTCCTACACCCCTCTACGTGGATACCTATTGTGAAACCTCATTTCTTAATTTTGATCACTGCCAGCTTTAAAGGGACAGTTAATCCTACACGAAATCGTGAGTTGACATGTTGAGTTTTCACACCGTTCTAGGGAGCATCGAAATATAGTGAAGATATTGATCCGGTCATGTCACGATCCTACTCCCGCATAGTCCTCGAATCGAACGAGGTAGGTCTGAGATACAACGTAGCGGCCGCGACAGCATGCTGGTTCATGCTCGCCGGCTTCTTCATACTGCCCGGCACTTTCACTTCCATCAAGCGGTCAACTTTTCTTAGTTCTTCGGAAGGCGGCCGGCGAGTCCAGAGCGCTGTTCAAAATGTACCACTGTCGGCTGCTGCGGGCCTTTGCTATCTGGTAGCAATCGTGGGACTTGGCACACTCTGGCGAAAATTTCGCGCAAATTATGTCTGGGTGACACAACACATTCTATTGTAAGTAGTCGCCACTCAGATATTAAGGGGATGTCAAGCTTATGCGAATAGACCGAGTTGCCTTAATTGTCTCAGCGGGTTGTTCACAGTCCTAACAAATGTCTATACCGCTCGGAAGGGTATATGGTCGCCGACGGCATGGGCTAGTTTGGGCATTGTTTTGATCTCGATGCTGATATCCCTGATAGCTCAATGATTTTCGACAAGCTCAGTCAGATAACTAAGGATCATGTCGAGTTGGTCTACACCAAGACTATGGGATCGGGAAGGCCTCAAAATTACCTAAACATGGATTCATAATCGGGAAATTCACAACGAAGTGGCGTTCTGCCCATTGGTTCTTGGCTACAATGAGATATGTATTTAACCCCCTAAGATATCCGTTCTGTAAAATCAATATGGTGCGACTGCGTGTATTCTTTGCAAGAAGGTCTGGTACTAAGATCACCAACGTGTTTACTCCATTCCTGAACTAAAAGATAGTTCACTAAAAAGGGGGTTAAAGTAGCGGGTGAAAAGAATACAGTGCTACTACGTGCGGTGGCGCCGAGGTAGCAGAATCCAGCAGTATCTCATCTGCGTCATCTATATTTGTGAAGGTACGAAGATGTTGAGGAGCGTAGACATTGTCTATAAGTTTCCAGTAAGTCTTGCAATTAGCGAAAATTTGATTTATGTCGGCCAGGAACTCCTCGTCGTTGGTGTACAGTTCTTGGTCCATCCTAGTCTTCATAAAAGGAACAGAGGGAAGAAGATGAGATATACAGAGATGCGCGCTATAGCAGCCGATTATCAGCTGTGATGGAGATTTCGATTTACGCCCCCGGCGTATTGTCCCAGCTGGAGGCAGCACGAGTGGAGTTGCTAGGAGATTTAGAGGATGACTTTTCTGGAGAGGAGGTATCTGGTTCTCAGTGCCATTCCGGTGGCCTTCCTCAACTCTTGCCCAAAGTCACCTTCGAATCATGAGAGAATGGCTCACGTGATTAAATTGTTCGCCGGAAAAAAGAGGGAAAAGTAATGTTGTAGTTAGATTATAAGCTTTGTTTCTCCCTACTGCCGCCGGAGAGAGTGAGTGTTGCCGGCGGTGAACAAGAAGAGAGTTTTAACTTTTCTTGTTGAACACTACTTTAAATAAAAAGACCAAGTCTTTGTCGGGGACAAAGGACGTTGGTTTTGAATTTTGTGATGTTTATCTTAATACGGTTGCTGTGGCCAGCCCGGAAAGGCACAAGGATTCGTCTTGAGTTTCTATAAGTACTTATTTGTACACAATGGGAACTCAATTGTGATGATTGGGGTAATAGGATAAGTTGTGATAGGAATTGAGAGAAATATTAGTCGGCCAAGCTGGTCATTATTACTGCAAGCCCTCTGTGAATGACGATCTATTGCAAAGTTGTTGACGACACGTGGCTCCAATCATCAAGCATTTGGAAGCTTAATCGAGAGCAAACTGCCTGCCGAAACACCTTAATCTGAGGATCTCGTGGATATTATTAGCAGCTGGGTAGTGGGTCAAGAAATGCTGTCGCTTAGACTTGCATACATCTACAGAATTAGAGGGGGTATGGCTAAGGAGGCGACTGAGTTCAGTGGGTACTTTATGTTCAATATCGTAAAGCATAGTGCCAAAGAAGTCTTGTTCTTATACGAGAGCTTTAAAGCCTGTGAGGAAATACTTTGGGACATGAGCACCCAACAAAAGTGGACCGAGGCGACTGAAACAACCTTTATCGGTGACGACAACCTCAAATGTGAAATTCCGAAGATAGAAATGGTGACGGCCGAGATGGTCAAGGGAAATATCGGATATGTTGTTAGAGCAACCGCACTGACTGTATTGGTCGAACTCCAAGAAATCATAATCCCGGGTAGGCAATATGAGAGTAAACCTCCTACTTAAGCCTTGCAAATAAAGACACGCTATAGTACGATAATATTGTATCATTTAAATACAAATTTACAATGGATAATCCGAAGAACACTGAGGAATGGCCAATATTACCAAGCCTGGTCGATGATAACCTGTGGAAGGATAATGACTTGTGGAAGGATAATTGCGAGCAAGATTTCTCTCATCTCTTACCCACCAGCCTCCGCCTAAAGGGCTTGATATCCAGTAACTAAGCTTAAAATGATCTCCATAAATAGACTTCCGTTTTGTGGCAGGATACTGATAGCCAATCAGGGTTCAAAGCCACTACACTCCACTACACATCCGAGGATATGGAATTGATGTGGATGATGACTAAGGTCACGAGGGTGGTATGGATGGATATGTATCCATTATGGATGTGAATTCACAATGTGGAAAGGATTTCCACATAACGAGCAAGGGAATAAGCCCGTTGCATAACTTAACCCCTAAGTATGGTAATTAATTAGGAGGCAGTGTCTCGCACAACTGCTGAGATACGATTCCCGGTCTCTGGCACAGAATGGGCATGGCCAAATGCGAGGTACTGCTTTTGCGGGGTCCTTGGCAAGTATAATGACTCTCTCCTCGAAATCAGAAATGGACCCAGCAATTGCCAGATCTTGGCAAGGATCTTGGCAACGCTTGGTAGTACCAAGTAGAATTACAGGAGCTGACCCTTAGAGCTGGTTTGCCGCCGGCGGAGAGAAGAATCTGATGCCGTGTCTTGACATCTATCATCTCCACTCGCCAGTCGTAGGGTTTAATACGAACAGTAAGTCCGAAGGCTCGGTAGACCGTGAAGATGACGGCATCCAGCCCGAGCTTGCTGGCGCGAATGATTTGCCACCGTTGAGAGATATCAATCCGCCTCTGTTATAAGGTGCCACCCACTCTCCTTCGTCGCTCGGGATTCGGCGGCCTTCTCGTCCTTATTCTTTGGACGAGAGCCAGTGCTGGATGTACTGGCTACATCCCCTATATTATACTCATCCTCAGGTAGCGGCAGTGATAAAACAGCGAGGTACTGCAACTGATGTGCTACATGGTCTTCCAAATTTCCCCCTTTCTTGATACCCTCTTCGCCACATAGAGGGCACTCTTTGAATATTCTTTTCAATGGGCGCTGCGAGTTTGCCGCCAGAAATGGAAGCTGCGTTTCCTTGAATTTCCCGGCATGCTTACCCGTCATATGCGCAATGTACTCCTCCATCGACATGAAAGCTACCACCTAGTTACTGCTGGTTCTTTTGTCTTTGTGTGATGTAGACCTAAATTGCTTCACCACCACTACTAAAACAGTTAACTAGAGATTTCAGCGACACCCATTTCGCCCTTTAATGTATGTTGCGACAAATTGTTAATAGTTGCCCTTTCGGGTTAAGCCCGCCGGGCGGAATAAATTGTGTGTGTGTGTGTGTGTGTGTGTACACACACACACGTGTGTACCGATCTCGCTCTGGCAGGTTTGTAATACGGTACAGTACAATGACGTTTCAGCGTATTGGGAAGGAAGTATGCGGATCAAGTGCGGTTCTTCCGGTTATCATCGTACTTGTCAGAGTACGGTACTTTACTCCTCTTTTGTCTGAGCACATCACTTAGCGAACCACCCTAAAAGATACCGCGTAGAACTGGTACTTCTGCTTCCTTAATCCGACTAGTACTTTACTGTGAAGAAGGTCGGTGTGTGGGAACACGAATCAGGGTCGCAAAACCGGCAGATGATTGCTTCGTCTCACGCTATGCCACAGCGCGATGATACTGTATATAGACTCGGTACTGTAGTCTTACTGTACACACACACACACACACACAATTTATTGACGCCCGGCGGCGGTTTGCGCCGAAAGGGCAACTATTACTAATCTGCAAATACATGTCCTAAAATGAATCCCGACCTCCTTAAGCCCATATGCAATCTGTTCCTAGCTTATAGCTTGTCTCAATCTACCATGTCTCTGCGAATTCTCGTGGGTTAGTGGTGTTAGTAGGCCGACTTGAAGGCGATTCTCCAAGTGTTCAGTGTCCTATCTTCGGCGACTGAAGCGGTGCCTGCTGTATATGACACGAGGTGATTAAGGTTTGTCGGATTAGTGGTGATGGGATGGAGGTGTTCCTCCTTGTGATCAGTCTGCGTCGAGTCGCCCCGTGGCAATAGCGAACCGTATCGTTGCGCGGACGGCATCCATATTTGGAGTCCAATTTGTACCATCTGACGGTGCTTTCCCTCCTAAGAAGAAGGAGATATTACTTCTGTGGTGGCTGCGAGATAGAAACGTCCTAGAAATTCCGACGTAAAAATGAGATATTGCGCAGCGGCCTAGATGATCACCCCACAAGAAGAAAGATGCCAATTGAAGCTTGCCGTGATCTTGGGAGGCACATTTCAGCTCTTCCACCTAGTGGCGGAGACAACGGAGCACTTCGTCGGCGTGCCGGCCGGCACCACCCATCCTGCTGACGCCCATAAGCACCAAAATAGAGTGTCAGAGGAAGCGGCCATGGCAGCGGAGTGGCGTTACCCGCAGGGGATTACCTGCGCAGACGCGTTCGCCTGCACGGAGTATAAGGTGCAGGCAGAAAGCATCAATCAGGTGGTGCATGCACAGGATCGTGACTTTCCCCAAGTATCACAATATCCTTGCTCGGTGGCTGATGATTTCTCCGTACGCTAATGGGATATACTCTGACAGCTTGGGTTTCTCTGCCGCACTAATCTGCCTTGCGTTTAGCCTTGTGTTGTGCCCTGTGTTCGCCTACAATTTAGCCCAATGCATGGCCACCTTTGGTGGCCTCATCGCCCTGTTTTACAGCCCTGTCATCCCTGCAGTTGAGGGGAACCTGCAAAACTTCCAACAACTGGTCGAAGTCGACGTCTTCGAAATAGGAAGGATTTACGGGCGAGACTTCCTGGTCATGAGCTGATTTCTCGATCAATGGTGAGGTCGGGGCTGGAATTGGAACGAAACTAGGAGGTTCGAAAGGAAAACTTTCTTTGACGCCCAAGTCTTGATTAGCCTGGTATGCGCCGTCCGCGGATGGACCCAGCCCGTTATCTGAAGGCCCTGTTGACGCCGTCTGGCTGAAATCGCCCTGCGCTAGAGCTGAATAGACATGAGATGAGGGAAAGAGAAACTGTTCTTGAAATCGATCTCTGTCCACGAGGAGCAGCCCCACTCATGTACAACCGATGGACAAGAACGATAAATGGCCTATCGCGACGAGCCTGCGACAACTCGGGTTTACTATGAAAACGAGTATCATTTGAGCCGCTCTGCCACCCCACGCGGGGGTGACAAGCAGTATCGCTCTCGGCGCGACGAACCGCGAGGTTATAACGACGACGACGAGTACTATAGAAGGGAGGAGCGCAGACGCTATGAGCTGGCACATCCGCCCAAACAAGAGCCTCCGCCCCGGCGAGAGGAGAAGTCATCATTTTTGGACATTTCGAGCCTAGACACTAGGAATGTAAATAAAGGCCTAGCTGTGGTATGCGCTGTGGGGGCAATTTTCCTTGCACGTAGGTCTCGAACCAGGCCTAGAGTCGGAGGAGGAGAGGCGCCCAGTTCGGCGATTGAACTTAAGTTTGCATTTGCGAGGAGTAGCAGGGACACGGATGGATACAGTCACCATAGATATAATTTCCTTTGTTTCATGTGATAGTATTTACTCGGCAACAATCATCATACCCATTCATTCCTCGTCTTCTTCAACATTGCTCGCTGCTACGGGCCTATGGCTGAGGCCATCTCAGTCTTTGCCTACTCAGTCTTTCCCCACTCAGTGAAGAAGCCCATAGCACTATCCGCCTCCCAGAATAAACCAAGCGTCATTGTTGAACGACTACTTAAATAGAATTACTAAGGAATGCAAAAATCTAATTCTAAAAGTCGGAACAAAGCATCTTTAATTTGAATTTTAGTCAACCAAGTTAATCTCTCCTTCCTTCAGCAACGAACCCAAGTCTCACCACAACGATACCTGCAACCACCTCTCATTCCTCAACGCCTAATTGATTTCGGACCTTTCCAGGCACTTGCGGATGCGACAACCTGCCTCAAAACACGATAGACGTCAGTTGTGCAGTGCTGTTGCCTCAAGGCATTGTTGTGGCGGCACCAAAAACTTACTTGATTTCTACATATTTCAACTTTCTTTTCAACGCCATCCGATAAGCTCAATATAATACAGAGGATATGCCACAATTTCTTTAGTCGCAAATCGACTTCATCTCCCAATTTAGATATGTCTGTTCGTTATCAGCTTAAAGGAGGCCGTTATCGAAAATGCTTTAAACAATGTCCATCTCCCGGCCGATGCCGCAGATTCTCGAATCTTTACTGAGTGACAAGATGAGAAAGTAGAGAATATCGCGAATTCCTGGATGAATCTCTAGACAGAGGGGAAGTATTGGAAAGCAGAGGAAGTTTTGCTTGCCACCCTTACATGCATGCAACGGGAAGATCCTGACAAACTTGCAATTCTAAATAACATGGCTTTGATTTACGTTAGGCAATCCGTGTGATCTTTGGTGACATGATTGGGATATAGAGGCAGAAGCTTCTCGGACCATGATGATCTGTGCAGGCCAGGCTTGGAAGGACAGCCTAGAGTTCTGTTGGGTCGATACGTGCTGTATCGACAAGCCAAACAACACTGAGCTTCAGGAGGCCATCAACTCTATGTTTCGCTGGTATCGGGATGCCACCAAATGCTACGTCTTCCTTTCCGATGTCTCGACCCCGTCTAGAGATGCGGTCGAAAAGCCTAGCTGGGGGCCGTCTTTTCGAAAGAGCAGGTGGCTCACCCGTGGCTGGACCCTCCAAGAGCTGATTGCCCCAGTGTCTGTTGAGTTCTTTTCGAGGGAAGGTGTGCGACTGGGGATAAGGGAGTCTCTAGAACATGATATCCACGACATCACTGGGCTTCCTCTCGCTATCCTTCGAGGCGACCCACTATCTCACTTCAGCATTCCCGAGCGACTTGCATGGGCAGAGAAGCGTGAGACAACACGTCAACACTAGACCATTCGACTCTCTTATTTTCCAGTACTCACTATGGTTGGACGCAATTAATTCATCCTCTCCATGGTACGGTTGGCCGCATTGAATGTTATCCTCTCCGTCGACGGTACCTTGGCGTCTGGCCGATACATCCAGTAGACCCAGGCGTAGACGTGCTGTTCATCGCTTGCGCGTATCTCCAAAATCCGCTTAGACCCCCTTAGAGATTACCATTCTGGGCCGTCGAGACAGTGGTCAATATACACCATGGTCAAGGAGGGGCTGCCCTGCTTGCTCGCTTCGTGGGAGGGGGTAGGGGTCGTTTCGGTGCAGCCGACGACTGCGTCGGTTACCGGAGCCATGGTTGAGCAGCGGTCGCAACTGTGATGCTGCGACTGAGGAGCAGTTGGACGAAGTAAAAGATTTGGGAAGATTACTAGAAGAATTTTGAACACGAGACAATCCGTGTCTCTGTTTTTCTGAGGTCTGAAACAAGGGGGAGGGACCGCACGATGGGCATAAGCCCGCACCTACAAATTGGGTACTAATTCACAAAGTCCCACCTGGGTTAGTGTGTGTATGGTGGTACCACCACTGCGAGGAACTCCTTAACGATTACTAATGTACCCTTACGGCCACAACAAAATCAGATTTAACAACGTTGCTCTACGCATGGCACCACGTACGAGCGGGAATGTGAGGTTGAGGCTAGCCTGGGGAACGAAGCGAAGTTTATCGTTGCTCCCCACAGGCAAAGAGCAACTGGCGGAGAAATTGGACCAGCCTTGTGGTTAAGCGTTATGGGTGGCGGTAAGTTACTCGACTGAACCTCCTTAGGGCCAACTCTTGATTCGTTCGAGACCTGGGCTGTTGGTAGTATCCATGCGATCGGAACGAGGTAGAGGATTCAAGTTCTGAGTGCCAAGTTGCTGGTTCACTTGTCGGAAGCTCTCTTGCCTGCACGCTTTAGTGGAGCTGCGCTAGCCATCACTCGAAGGGCCGGCACGGCAACAGTGGAGGACTAGCTAAGTTTTAGACCAACCATATTGGGCATAGCGCCCTGAATTCGAGTTGTGATTCGTCAGATGCTTAGCTAATCCTCCATGTTTTGTTTAGTTCCTTCTCCGCTCCCCACCTCCCGAAAATCCTCCCCCGACACCAAGCAACAACGAAAATCCCCCTACACCAAGTCACACACACACAAACAACATAATTGTCAAATATTAGGGTGAAAATTGTATTTTTTTTTTGTATTCTCTTTTTGCCCCCTCTGTCTTGAGGTTTCAGGGCAAGCTTTATATACCCTTTCTCTTCTGTATAGAATCAGCTAGAAGCTGATTGCTAAGCCTCGTGGCAATAGGTGGCAATAGGTGGCAATAGGTGGCAACAGGTGGCAACTTTCGCCTCTGACGTATCTGACAATAATGTGCCGATTTCGATCTCCTGTCCGTGGCCCTGCGGCCACGAATCTTGCACCGTTTATTATGTTCCGACATCCTGCATACCCTGACGTGACGGAACCGCTCTTGGCTCTCGATGCCGTGGACGATGAACTCGGGTCCGGTATTGACTACGACTTGGCATTAGCTGCTTGCGGTGTCGTCGCCTGTAATCGATGGGCCCATGCCTGGTTTGGGGTCAAAAAGGGCACGGCTGCGGCTGTGGCCGTGGCAGGAAATGCGGCGACGACATTGACAACAGCTGCAGGAGTTACACATACGGGGCATCTGGATGACGGGCATGACTTTGAAGAAGTATCAGCGCTGTATACGACGATGGTTTCAGGCCAGCAATGGCGTGGCAGTGCCTCCTCAACCAGGGCTCGATTCTGGCTAGAGTAGCTGTGAAGGTAATGAACACGCTTGCAAACTCCGTACCTTCAGAACGAAGTTTCTCTGCTATCAGGTTCATACACACGAAAGCTCGAAATCGCCTTAGTGCCGGAAGTGGTGCTGTTCCTCATTTTCAAAGCAGCGACAGGTATTTGCTCCATGTATATGGAGAGATAAGAGCACTGTGGGAAGCTTAACTAGCAATAACAGAGGAAGGACGAGCCGAAGACACGAAATGGAAAGGAGGAGAGATGGCCTGACACCATAGAACCCTCGGCTTGTACCCAATCAAAACCCTCAATCTTCGCTAGTCACCTGCAACGCCACTCCTCCCCTGATCATCAAATACAAGGAGAAGCTCGCGCGACAATATTGTAGTAACAACCGATTTACATCTGTACAAGCCATCAAAATGCAATCTCTATAGATCAGGAGTGATTATCTGCTTGTTTCACTGGCATACTATGGCAGCCCGTACCCAGTTTCCTCCTGAGATAGTTGTATGTGCGACCACGACTGGCCCAGTCCCTCCCGGTACGTTGCTCCAGCTTGTCGAAGCCAGGATTCTGGCAGATACTTTCAGCCTGATTAAAAAAGACCTTGAGGAACCTCAGTCTGATGCGGCTCTTGAGATCACCGCTTCTCAGGAGGGCAGCATTCTGGTTTTGCCTGGAGAGGTATCCCGAGAGGTCCCTATCGACGTCGGTATCCATGTTGAGGCCCTCGAAGAAAGTCATCGGCTCTTGCTTCCAACGCTCGAAGTCCCTCCGAAGGCTGGGTTTAAGTCTAAGAATGAAGCGTCTGTGATGGTAGTGGGGATCATTCGAATTGAGGTATTAAGGCTAGAGAACAGTGTGTCCAATAGTCAGGTAACGGGAAAAATGGAGGTTATAACGTACCTAACGGTTGGATTTCCAACTTTGTAACGTCCCTAACGGTTGAAAATAAGCCGTTAACGGCTTGTCAAACGTTAACTAACTGGTAACGGTTGGAATTTCCTAAATAGGTAACCCATGATAGAAACTCGTTGGTGCTGAAGGGGATTTACACCAAATTAAGCTTTGCAAGCAATATATTCCCATGTTTCATTCAGGTTTTATCTTTCTCTCAACTTCTGATAAAGAACAATGTCCAATCTATAAAAAAAAATCCGCCTATCGAGCCTCAGTATGCAAAGCGCCGCTATCAAGCTCCCACAGGTACAACTCTGCCGGTCTAGCCTCTGCTAGCGGAGTATCAGTCATACCGCCGTCACTATGAGCACTAATCCAGCTAGCCCATACCTATCCTGCTAGCATATCCCTCCGCCGCCGCTGCTCATGGCCGCGGCGTAACCAGTTCTTGAGACATTCGTTCGCTTCAATTGTGACAGATCCAAGCCGATTGCGTTCGTCGGTGATTAGGCGTTTGGACTGACTGAAGACACGTTCGCACTCGGCGCTCATAGCTGGGATAGAGAAAAGATCAAAAGCCATTTGGGTAAGGATCGGATAGGACTTCTCGCGCTCGCGCCACCAAGTCAGCGGCTCTTCGACAAAGGGTTCAACAACGTCTTCATCATAGAGGTAGCGCTCAAATTCGTCGACCATTCTGCGCCTCTTTCGCCTGTCGCTATTGCTATCCACATCAACGCTGCGGTCAAGCCTTCTATGTAGTTTGAAGCGGCCCAGCTCTGGCGTTTGCTGAGGTTGCTCAGTTTGCTGCGGAGGAGAAGCTGGCTCCGTAATGCTGTATTTTGTTGCATACTCGTTGTATAGCTGGCGGACGTCTGGCTCAACAGTGTCCACCCAGATCTCGTGTGATCGCCACTTATCCTTAAAGTAAAGCAGCTTGAAGCTTGGGACGAGACAAATCGCGGCACGGTAGTACGGTGTCTTTGCTGTCAAGTCGAAATATTTCATAAGCTTCGCATAGCCAGCATCGAGTCCTGCAACATAGTAGTTAGAATAGGACCTAGGGTCTGCAGCAACTGCAGCTTTTTCTTCCTGCAGTAAGCCGTCAAGGATGTCCATCATCTCCAACGCCTGCCAAAGAGCGCCGTAGTTGCCGTGTATGGCATGGCCTTCCAGCTCGAGGGTAGCGTCTTTAAAGGGCTTTAGCAGAGCGACAAATCTCTGGATTTCCTCCCAATCGCTTCTCTTGAGGAAGTCCTGGCTCAAATCATAATCTGCGTCCCTCTCCCACTGTGCACAAAACAACTCAATTGCATTCCTAAGCTTAAGCGCGCGCTCAAGCATAGAGAAGGTTGAATTCCACCGGATCCCGCCGTCCTTGGTAAGCTGTAGGCTGAAAAGCTCATCATCTTGCAGGGCCTCGGCTTGTAGAGTCTCGAAATGCTGTCGGCGCTGATCTGAGCGTGTAATGTAGCGAACAATATTATGAACTTTGCCGATAACGCCTCGTTGCCGCCAGATCGAGAAGGATTCTTGGTCGTTACAACACTGGAGCTGTCGTTCGGCCTTACTCACACCTTTGCCATAGAGAATTGCCTTGACAACGAGGTTGATAACGTGGCCAGAACAGCGGAGTCGTCTCCAGTCCGGATCGAAACCAAATCGCGTAGCTAGTTGTAACACGGCGCGATCGTTATCCTTGGCGTTATCCATCATGAAACAACCAAGCTTCGGCTCGAGATCGTACTGCGTAACTACGCTAATAAGGCAATTTGCTATATTTTCGCCTGAGTGAGAACCATATAGCCGCGGGAGGCCGAGAAGAGCTTGGTGATTGGTGTAGTCCACGCCTAGTAAGCGGAGGTTAAAAGTTGGATTAAGCCTTATATAATAAAACGTCTGAATAGTAAAGGGTATCACATATATATACGTACCTACAAAGTGCGCAACTACGCCGCAGAGGCTCATCCCACTAGTTGACGTCCATAAGTCGCAGCTTAGGTGGACCGCACTCCTACATTCCTTCAACTCAACCTTCAAACTCTCCCTGCGTGTTTCAAATGCAGCCATTATCCAACTGCTCAGCGTCGTCGCGGACGTAGGGAGAAGCCGCTCTAACTCAGGCTGGGAAGCACCACAGGCAGCGCAGACGCTCCAGTTTCTTTTTTTGGGCATCCGGCCACTAGACGTGGGATTCTGGACGGTACGCCATTACATAATTGCCCAATCTGTTCCCACGTACACGTACTGCATAATGTACTGTGTGTGCATGTGCAGCCTTCGTGAAGTGAGGGCGACAGTCCGGTGCGTCCCCTGTTGGAATGCATTGGTGCCCGCACACAATTACGCACGCCCGCCCGTTGATAATACTGAATCTAGACCTATGACCAACGTAAGCTCTCACTGGCTCTTGGTCCTGTCGCCATCCCTCCCTGCCTATATTTTCCCCTCGGGAGCTTTGGTGCTTTTTGACGAGACTCGATAGTCCGTCTATACAACCACCCGCACACTTTTTCCCCGAGCGGCAGCTCCCTCGCTCCCCACTCTCTAGCTCTCACCCAGTAGCGTGCCGAGGTTCAGTTCCCTTATACCGCCGTGATATTGCGCTTCGCTCCGCAAACACTCGTCCTCCCAGCCTAGCCAGCCATCCCTTTACATTTCTCATATCTTCCTCGCTCGGGAAAGCCGCAACAGGCCCCATCAATTGTCACAGAGGCGACTCCGAGGAGATCGGCCGTAGAAAAGACTCATCCGGTCAGGTTCGTGATCCGCCGTCGATTCAGGGCTCATCCAGGGTCGAGGTAATCTGGTGAAGTGCAGTGCGGAGCACACAGAATTGCCACGAGAGGTGGTGAGATTCTTATGCGCCAACCCCCTTGAGGAGGAACCACAACGTCCCAACAAGCCACGAGGGAGCTCGATCCCGCTCCGCTCATTTTGGGAAGCAAAGTATCTCCGGATTTGCGGTGAACTCCAGATAAGTTACCGTTAATTACCAAGATCTACCACACCATCGTTGGCCAAGTGGGACCAACCCATCAATCAGCCTTGATTGAGAACAGTCAGAACCTTGCCAGAAAAGCATACGGAGTACCCAGGTAGACTGGAAGGCTAATTACAGCACCCCTGCCGCTAACCGGTCGGCCGCCACCAACCTTGTACTGAGTACTATGCCTTCAGGACGCCTTCCGAAGCGACCTGGCGACCTGGGCGAGTCTCAGGACAATTCTTTTGGCACGCAGAAGGCCAAGCTGCCTCGTCTCGAGAGAGGCTTCGAGGATTTCTCGCAAGTGGTCAAGGATAGGCTGCAATCCTACATCCGGACTGGCCAGGCGTGCGATCGCTGCAAGGTACGTCGTCCTTATTGTCCTGCTCCTCTTCTTATTCCATTACAGGTAGATTCGCGGCTTTTATTTGAGAACTCGAAATGGGTGGAAGTGTCTAGCGTTTCGAACTCGACTCCTGTACTTGCAGCATGGAACCGTGATGTTACCATAATTGTGGATGCTTGCCGCCAGAAGCGACTTTGGCCCCTGTTACAAATAACTATGCAAACGGACGCGTGGAGCAGCTAGTCAAAGCAAGGTCTCGGAAGAGACCCATCGCGTTAGAACCAACCGCAATACCCACCGTACTCCAAACTGACTTTTTTTTGGTGGTTGTATAAAATTTAGGTTCGCAAGATCCGTTGCGATCGCATTCCCGAAGGATGCTCCCCCTGCGCACAGCAGAACCTCGAATGCTATGTCACGGACCGCATTACCGGGCGCACAGAGTGCCGCGGCTATCTGCAACAGCTTGAGCATGAGAAAAAGGAGATGATGACTCGGCTGCGTGACATGGAAAAGTTGCTGGAAGACAAAGGTGTTCAGGTTCGGCCGCAGCAGTGGACTTCGCCCTACGGATTTAGCACGCCGTTAGACCCTGAAAACGACCCCAGCAAGGACCAATGGACACAATTCTTTTCCCTATGGGTCAAGGATGCCAGTCGCCAGGCTGAAAAATCATTAAAGGAGTCCTCTAGCACGCAGCATGCATCTTCCCTCGAGACCGCAGATCAGAGAACAGCCGATGCCCGTCTCGGCAGCATGGCCACTGGCGCACCTTTGTGTAGTATCAATGGCACTCAGCAATCTATACTAGGCACGACGATAGACATCACGTCTTTCAAATCCCCAGATGTGGACTGTCCACTGCCGGGTGTTCCCAACAACACCCTGCTCTACGGCAAGTCTCTGCAATCCTTCGTCAAGGTATCAAAAGTCAACCCGCCGGCTTCACAGTTTGCTTCGAATCACCAGGACAACCTCAACGTGGCAGTCAGGCAGGAGAAATTTGGCTCGGGGGTGCACAGGCGACCCCAATTCCGATCCAAGCCTACTACACCGAGTCCAATTGTAGATGAAACGGAGAAATTACGAATCCATCGTGCGCTAGGCATGGAGAAAGTCCCCTACTATAACCATTCGATGACTGCGTCGACCACCGCCTATCCACAGATGGGATATGCTGGTTTCACACAGTCAGCCTTCTCCACACCCACATCAGCCCCGAGCTCCGGGCAATCGTCGTATATAGCGGCAGTCACTGAAGGATCAGCAAACAACCATCTCTACACCACATCAGCGGAGGCGTCAGCAGCAGCCGCCCAGGTGAACTGCACGGTCCATACCCCGCCCAAAAACTCACCGCAAGCAGTCCCAGCAGCCTACAACCAGGTGGTCGCCTACAATCCCCCAAAACAGACAGCAGTAGTCCAGCTATACCACCAGCAGCAGCAACAACAAGAACTCGACCCGGTAGAGTGGATGAACAGCTGTTCGGGGCCGGCTAACAGCATGTTCACAGCGCAGCAAGTCCCTAACGGCGCGGAACCCTGCCACCCTACAACGCCAACGCACTCCTGGCACTGCGCAGCAAGAAGCGGGTCGGGGGACCAGGGCGGGGGCCGGGTGGGAGGAAGGGCGTAGGAGGGGCCCTCAAACCATGGTGTCAATACCGCGGGCTCAGGGCAGCCAGTAGTCGATGATGATGGAGTACCACCACCCGGATCAGTCGGGCGATTAATGGTGCAATTGGCGGATGACGAGGATGGAAGACGTACGGATACGTCGTTAAGCCGGTGGAGGTCACAAGCACTGCCTTGTGTTTAGATTGCAGAAACCACACTCGCACACACTCGCGCGCGCGCCCGCACGCAGGGCAAAAAGCAGCACACATATCTTTGGACGGCACTGGGTAATCACATCTCAACCGTATGCATTTCCACTACCGCGGCTACTGACCTACGTACCACGGCAACGAGGGCGAGATCATCTACCGCCGCAAAGCAGCGTTTATATATAACTAATGGACGTAAAACATGGTGCCAATGATTGTGCGATTTTTGATTTCCGTTGGTTGTTGAGTTTCTTGGAAAGGGGAGGTTGTGCGGACAGCACAGCGCTTTGCAGGCTCATCAAGCTATACAATGCCTCGGCCTCGATGCTGATTCGAAAAAGTACAAATCGAGGGCCAGACGGTGGTTGGGAGCGATAGTAAAGCCGTGTGCCTTGCTTGCTGATGAAGGTGTCTTGACCGAAGAACCGCATCCTTGCCCTGGGTCTCATGCTAAATTTACCACTTATGTAGACACGGACGAGCTCATCACCTCATACACTAATATTTTGTCCTTGAGGTACCTCCAGGCCTCGTCACTTATTCATTTTGTCGGATTTCTGACCTGCAAAGTCGCCACTATGCCCAAAATTGTATCCAATGGCTGAGGCAGCACGTGAAGCACAACATTGTGATGTCAGAGCAAAGGTCTTAAATTTTCTACGGTATAGGATTGACCATATGAAGGCGATCGAGGATACTCAGAGACTCAGATTGTGTCGACAAGGGGTTCTGCGAATGTGGTGAGTAAATATTGTAGTCAGAAACACATAGATGAGGGGAGGCAGCGAGAACACATCTGCAGGGGTTGCTCCACTTGAGCTGAGTTGGTAGGGCTCGGTTATATTATATGGAAGAGCCGAATTCAGACCTACTGTCAGAAATATTGGACTGAACTGCTTTGGGCTTTAGTCTACACGCACAGAAAAGGACCCTCAGCTGAACCAAAGATCGCAATGAACCTCTTTGCGATGATCAGCGGGTACGCTGGGTGCCGAAAACAGCCGTTACTTCCACAACCATTCTGATGGCAGGGTGACATGGGAGAATGATGAAAGATGTTGAGGGCACCTTTAGTTCACCGGGCACAAGGATCTGAGACAAGTGACATCTGGAGTTTTTCTTGGCTTTCGAGTCGTTAACAAAGCCGACATCCATCTTGCGTTTCGCGATAGAGCCGTCGATCGGCTCATTAGGTCTCGCTAACGGTCTCCGTTGGCGTACCGGAGGCGACTTGTAGGTCTCCGCAAATATTGACAGTCTATCGCTAAACCTTACAAACCAGTTCAGCACATCATCCTGGTTCGCGTCTTTTGGCCATCCCGTCCACCCGTCATCGAAGAGCGGGTTGCTGCCTTTCGTGCACTGCTTGAAGAACGCCTCGGATGCTGTCTCGAGATCGGCCACATCTCCGAAATATGTCTGGTCGAAGTCGCGGAGCCCGACATACATAGAGCCGAGCTCCTCCTTAAGCACATCGTCCACGTACTTACGGTGTTCCGACGAATTTGCGAAGCTACTCGTATTACGGAGCCACGGGGTTTGCTGGAGAGAAGAGGCTATTGGTCTGGGAGGGGGTGTTGATTCAGTGACAGCGTTGTTGACCTGGTCCCAGATCTCGCTGTCCGCTTTATCGGTGAGGACGGCATTGAGGAGAGGTCGGATATGGTCGAAGTCGAAGTGTCCGGAGGCAACCGCGGAAATAAGTCTTAGGAGAGCGCTTTGTAGGGTGTTATGACTTTTCTTCGAGCATAGAAGGCGAGTGGCAGGGAGATGTCGGAAAGCGGACAGGAGATCGAGGGCGAGACTCTGGATATCTGCGAAATAGTTAGAGCGGACACTCCCAGTTAGACGCCAGCCTGCCATACCTTCGTCGCCAAGTTCACTAAGCGCATCCGGAGTGCAGGAAATGCTCTTGTCTTCACAGATCGAGCGGAAGGAATCGCGGAAAGCATCAAGGCCTCTCCCAATCGGATTGCTTTTGATGATCTCTGAGCGAGTTTGATCTACCATGGCGAATATGACGCGTCGGTCGGATGGGAATGAAAGATGTCGCGTTTCGGGCTCATATTCCCAGCCACCCCAGAATAAGTTAGTCTAGAACGGCAGCGAGGGCCCGTGCATCAACGGCACGAAATTTTATCCGATGGACGATTAGTATGTTTCTGGCTTAGCGCCTCCTGCATCGACATTGGCGGACCACAGACCAAGTGGCCAAGTCCCTACGTGTAGTTAGCCTTTAAGACAAAAAGAATTCCCTCTCGACAGCGAAGACTAATATAAAAGGGGAAGCCGACTCGGAGCGAGCGCCCGGATGTCAGGAATAAGGAGAAGCTGGGAAGCTAGAGGAGCGAGAAGAGCAGAAGGGCATTGAGTTTGAGTTGGAAAACGATGGGGTTTGAAGGTGAGGTAGCACAAAAGCAGCCGCCAACGCTGTTTTAACGCTCGAATTACGACAGATGAGCGCCAAATTCGAGCCGAGAGGCCCGAAGCAAGCCCTAAGCAAGCCCTCCCCAAGAGTGATGAAAGAGAAGATCTAGGGAGGCTAAATGGGCTCCTATATGGCTACATGCGACATGGACTTGAGATGTGCCTGCGGCGCTGGATAGACCCAAGTCATTTACTCGGACTGCGCTTCTGTTCGTCGTGGCGGATGATGAAGTGAATCCCGCTTCAATGGTACAGTTATGCTTTTATCCGCGTTAAATGGGCTATGCGAGGCACAGACAACATTGTCCACGAATGAAGTTCCTTTCTCCACAGCCCGAGCGTGGGAGCCTGGCATGGAGTGCTTCAGATCTGTATCCTCGTGCCTGCAGGTGTACCTCAGTTGTTGAGGCACCTGCTCGGTCTACCCAAAACCAAGCGGCCTTATCTCGGACTGCTCTGCTCCCTGGCCTTCCTTGTCCTCGGGACTTCTTTGCCTGAACATGTCTCTCCACGCATGAATCAACCCAGCTCAGCCAATCTGTGCATGACCCTTGAAACTATCACCGTGACCTCGCTTGCGATGGTAGTCATGCCGGTGAGGATACTCTACCGCGTCAGCAGGACCTCCTGGCTTCCTCTTGCTCCGGGTTTTCCGACCAAGCCACATGCATGCAAGGCAGACTTGGAGCTATCGGTGCATAGTTCATGCACATTCTTTACTTCGAAAGTAAACTCGACGCAGCCCCAGAGTGCGTAATCAACCAACTACTTCCAATCGTTGGAGCCGTTGGATCCTCCAACTGTGGGTCCAACTCAACCGAGATCTCGCTCCCCGTGCTTGGCAACCAACCAATTCAGAAGTCCAGTTGATTGGGTTTGGATCCAACCGGTTCCAACTCGTTCCAGCGTCCGAGGGTCATGTGAGGCCCGGGCGCCGTAACTTTGACCCCACCTTCAACTTCCCAGTTTGGCTTTTCGTACGGCCCACTGGCCAATGATCGGCCGCTAAGGGGCATCATCTTGAGCCAAACGAAACAAACCCCTCCTCGCCTTTCCCACCCGCGCCAGCTTCGCGCTCTTCTCGCGCCAGCCTGGCGTCTGATTATAATTCATTCTAGAGCTTGTTATTCAGCTTCTCCACGGAAGGCTGAACGGTGGGGCCTTGGAAGTTGAGCCTCCATGTGAAGGCCTGTGGGGGATCTATAAAGTCGCTAGTACATGCGTCCAGTGATACATTTTGACTTGTGTGCAGGTACCAGCGACCTGTCACCCCGCATTTATCAGTCACGGTGGTCGATGTTCACTATTATGCACACGGCATTCTGGACTACGAAACGACACCTTGGAAACATATCTCTAACCATGATGGAATTGATACCATGAGGTTTTAATCCAAGTCTTGCGGCCGTTTGATGAGATCTCCGTTCGTCTACAAGGCAACCCGAAGACTAGCGAGGATGACTGTGACGACGACGGAACCCTAACCCTGGATGGCCAGGTGGGGCATGCAAGCACGCGATCTAGCGTGCAGGCCAACGCGCTTGACTTCTCGTCGCGCCCGCGGTAAAGGCTGCGGCCTTTTCTTTCTCTTGCTTCCCTAGAGTAGAATCTTCGTCCATAGTGCCAATTCAAGGTGTTCACGCCCTCTGCAACGCTGGCCGTGACACTATTCTACTCTCTCTTTACTCGCTGACCTAGCGATCAATAAATAAGGTACCCTTTTCGCTGGCTTAGCGATCAATAAATAAGCTGCCCTATTTCACGTCGTTCATACGCATCCGACCGAACGACCAACGACCAACGACCAACGACCAACGACCAACGACCAACGACCAACGACCAACGACCAACGACCAACGACCAACGACCAACGACTAATGATTGGCTAGTCGACTAACTGACACCGATCAACGACCCGGCCGACCTAGATGCCGCCGAGGAAGACCTATCCGCTCGCAAGCCGACGATCCGTCCGACTGAACCGCGAGTCTGCTGGAGGAGCGATCAACGGCTTAGAAAGTGTAGGAGGGACGGCCCCTGATACCGACTCGACCATTGAGCAAGAAGACTCGGCCAACGACGCAAGTCTGGTGCTCCCCAGCATTGAAGTCATTCCTGACAACTCGAACGACGAGTCCGATTCAGCAAGGACTAGCGGGATCACCACACCGATACCGACCCCAAGTGAACACGACACTGCACCTGAGATGGCCGACGACGAAGTCCAAGCTCAGCTCGCGCAGATCCAAGCTGAGCTCACACGCCTACGCGCCGAGAACGTGCAGCTCAAGGCTGCAATCGACAGCAACGGTAATGACAACGGCAATGGTCGCAACAATGCCCGACCACGTGAGGCTACCCCCGACGTGAGTGCGTTTGGTGGCAAGACCTTCACCCCGATTGGTATAGCCGCGCGGGCTGCCTTCAAACCCTATGGCAAGGACCAAGACGCTGTTAACCCCGACTACGACCGAAAGGCTAAACCTACGGCCACCGACCCTGGCAGGTTTGGGGGTGACAAGAACGAGTTTGACAGTTGGGTTGCCCGATTGGCTGACAAGTTTAAGATCGATAATGACACATTCAAGAACGAATATGCCCGGATGGCTCTCGTCCATAGCCTGACGACCGATCGTGCCAATAAGATGATCAAGACTCGATACCTATCTGAGACTAACCCTTATTCGGGCGTGGCCGAAATGATCCAGGCACTAGCAACGGTGTACCACAACTCGAACCAAGCTTCCGACGCTCGTAAGGCTCTGGCTAAGATGATGTATGAGCCGGGAAGCAAAACCGATATCTTCCAGTTTATTTCGGACATCAACGCCCTAGCCGACGAAGCTGGCATCGCCGACGCTGAACGTAAAGCCACCCTATGGGAACACATCCCACCTGGTCTTGACAACCGTCTGCTTAGTGACAGCAAAGACCCCGACATTTCCTACGAACGCTTCACCCGTAACGTCGCCGACGCCGCCCACAGCCAACAACGCCATTACGAACTGAACCAGGAGCGTCGCCGTAAGAAGGATAGCTCTAATACCAACGACCCCAACGACCGTAAATCATCTTCTCATTTGCCTAAGTCTCGTAACAACCACCGACCTAAACCCGATTCCAACCCAAAGGCTTCTAACGGCAAACCTGTTACCGTCCTAACCGCTCACCGCGCCCTCACGGAGGATGAAAAGCGCGTCCACTGGGATGCTAACTCCTGCTTCATTTGCGGCAAGGTTGGCCACAAAGGCGCTGCTTGCCCGGACCGCGAGAAGCTCCCGACAGTCAAGTCTATCAAGGCTAAGGAGAAGGATGCTAAGGTAGAGGAAACGAGCTCGAGCGATGAGTCGGAAAACGAGTAGGACCACCGGAAGTCTCTACGGTGGTCCCTATGTACACAACAGTCCAGATCGGGAGAGAGAATCCCACCTCCTTCCTCATTAATGCTCAACTTAAGAAGCATAGTGAAGAAGTGCCGATCAAAGCCCTTTGTGATACTGGAGCAGAAGCCCGACTGCTAGTCAGTCCCTCAGTAGCTCAGCGTGCGGTGGAGCAGCTGGGCGCCCGTCTTAAGAAGCTCAAACGACCTATCACCTTGACCGACTACCGCCAACAAGAAGCCGGCCGCATCACCTACATCCTCAAAACATCACTGTGTGTAGACGGTCGAACGTTCCCTGACGAATCGTTCTGGGTCACCGAAACAGGCTATGACGTATTCATTGGTCTAGACTGGTTTGTAGAAAAAGATGTCTGGCTACACCCCCGGACAAGGACATTGGAATGGCCAGAAGACAAAAAGAGCCTCGCCCACGAAAAGTGCGACCAACCGATATCTATCGACCCAGTCGTCAACGTAGCAGCCCTTCAAGCCCAGATCAATGACGACCCGCGACAAGCGCGGTGGAGGGATAAGCCGCTACCTGGCGAGCCTATACCCCTCGAGCTATCTAAGCCACAACAGATTACGGGAATCGCTGGAATCAACCCATCGTGGAGGACCAATAGAGGCGAGAAGATACCTTTTCCCCTAGACGAGGACCCAGGACACGTTCAATTGGTCCGCGAACGGTTACCACTACGGTTACGCCACCTCGAGGGTTTCTTTTCGAAGAAGGCCTCTACCAAACTCCCGCCCCGGCGACCCGGGTACGATGTGACGCTCGAACTGAAGAATCCGTTGACCGGCTCACCTCCGACCTTCCGCACACCGATCGGATTGATTCCACTGGAGAAGGAAACAACAGACGAACTCTTGAAGATTGGGTTTATCGAGCGATGTATGGAGCCCAAGGCAGCGTCAGTCCTCTTCGTACCAAAGCCACACTCTACGGACAAGCGCTTTTGTATTGATTACCGCTGGATCAACCAATTCTTGAAGGACCGTTTGGTCCCCGCACCTGATGTCAACGGGACAGTGGCTGGGTGCCGCAACGCTAAGAGATTCTCTAAGATTGATATCATCAGGGCCTTCAACCGACTCCGTATGGCCGTGAACTCTGAACACTTGACAGCGTTTCGTACACGCCAGGGTACATTCCAGTGGAAGGTTCTGCCTTTCGGCCTTAAGGTTGGGCCGGCTTGGTGGCAGGATTTCATTAATGCCCAATTGAACGAACTCCTAGACCTATTTGCGAGCGCCTACGCCGACGACGTTCTGATCTATTCAGATGAGGAAGACGAAGAAGTCCACTGGGTACAGGTGGAGGAAGTGATACACCGACTGAGCCAAGCCGATCTTCAAGGGGACATCAAGAAGTCCCGATTTAACGTCACGACGATAGACTACCTCGGCATTGTGATGGAAGCCGGGGTAGGTGTTCGCATCGACCCTGAGAAAGTGAAGGCTATTCACAACTGGAAATTCGAAGACCTCAAGTCGAAGACCGCGATCCGCTCATTCCTAGGCCTCTGCAACTATATTCGCGTATTCTGCCATCACGCGAGCGGCACCGCAGAGCCTCTTAACCGTTTACTCAAGAAGGATGTGCCCTTTAGCTGCGGCCCCGAGCAACAAGCTGCCTTTGAAGAACTCAAACGACTCGCGTGCGAAGCGCCTGTGATGGCCTTCTTCGTACCGGGTCGAGAAACGAAAGTCGAGACTGACGCCTCACGTAACGCCACTGGAGGAGTTATCTGGCAGAAGCAACCTGACGGCGAGTGGAAGCCGGTGGGTTACTTCTCCAAGACAATGACCCCGGCCGAGAGAGCCTACCCGATCCAGGACCGCGAATTACTCGCTGTGGTACAAACCCTTGAGCAATACCAGCCTGAACTACTCGGAATGAAGTTCTTCGTCCTGACTGACCACCAAGCGCTCGTGTATTACTCGACAAAACGAGTCCTCTCTACCCGGCAAGTCCGCTGGGCAGACTTCCTCTCGAACTTCGACATCACATTCCAGTACCGACCGGGCAAGGATAACGTTGCTGCTGATGCCCTCTCACGAAAGACTGCCGATCTCCCTACTGTCAAAGCCCGTGAGCAAGAAGAACGCACAATGGCGCTGATCCCGCCCGAGAAGATTAAACCTGCGATCAACGCAGCCGAGGTTGCGTTGACACCCTATACGGTTCAGGGTTCCGACCTCGTCGACCTCATCAAGGTCGAGAATGAGAAACAAGAACTCGGCTCATATGAAGGCAAATTGATCGTCCCGGAACTCACGAGCAATGGCCAACTCTTTCTACGTACCGCTCTGATCCGCGAGGCTCACGAACCCAAGATCTTCGCCCACCCAGGGCAGAACAAGACGATCGAGGCAATCCGCCGCCAATACCACTGGGAGGGATTGAACAAGGATGTCCGACGCTACGTGAAGAATTGCCACAAGTGCGGCCGCAACAAGGGGCGGCATGACCGTAGCCCAGGACTCCTACGCCCATTACCTATTCCGAACCACGTGTGGGAGCACGTGGCCGTCGATGGCAAAGATATGCCGCCTGACCGCTATAGCTACAATTACGTATGGGTTTTTATTTGCAAATTTAGCAGGATCTTAGCTACGCTACCGGGACGAAAGACTGATACGGCGGAAGACCTGGCAAAGCGGTACTACCGCCACCTATATCGTTTCCTTGGTGTTCCTTGGATCTGGATCTCTGATAACGCAGGCCCGTTCATCTCTGAGTTTATGGCAACGATCAACAAACTCACAGGCACGAAGCACCGTCACGGTAGTCCTCTCCATCCGCAGACCCAAGGCGCGATTGAGATTACCAACCAGGAACTTGACCAGAAGTTGCGCTTCTATATTGACAAATACCAGACCGACTGGAGTGTCCACCTCCCGGCCTTCGACTTCGGCCATAATGCCTCGTGGCACTCTAGCATCGACATGGCCCCGCTCAAAGTTGCCCTAGGCGCTGACCCGCGCAATCCCCTCTCAACCGACCTGCCTACGATTGATATCGACTCGCATCAAAAGAAGAAAGCCTTGGAGATCATACAACAAACAAAGGAAGTACAAGACCTAGCACGCAAGAACGCAGAAGCGTCCCAGGAAAAGCAGGCCAGGCAAGCGAATAAGAAACGACGGATGGTCGACTTTAAGATCAACGACTATGTATTCCTCAAGAAGAAGGGCTTTACAACTACAGCTCCTACAACGAGACTGGAGTCACAATGGACAGGGCCGTGGCAAGTACTGGAAGAACGCGGCCACAGTTACGCCCTGGACCTTCCTGCATCCTTCCGTGGTAGGAACCTCTTCCACGCTGACCGCCTACGGAAAGCGGCAATGGACCCCTTACCGCAGCAACGACGAGAACCGCCGCCGCCCGAGGAGATCAACGGCGAAGCCGAGTGGGCAGTCACTAAGATCCTCGCGTCCAGACTGACAGGCCGCAACAAGGTACTGGAGTACCAAGTCGAGTGGCAAGGCTGTGACCCTGACGACACGTGGTACCCAGCTGGGAACTTCAAGAACGCTGCAGTGACACTGGAAAAGTTCCACCAAGAATATCCTGACGCAGCTGGACCACCAATCAAGCTACAGGAATGGATACGCGCCGCCGCTGAAGACCGTGACGACCAACCGCACAACGATGATAACATAGCTGACCACGGAGAGAAGAACCCCCGACGTAAGCAACGACGACACATATGATCAAACCCCGTATAGTCTACTGCGTCGATATACGAGGTTTGGCGGGGGGTAGTGTGACGACGACGGAACCCTAACCCTGGATGGCCAGGTGGGGCATGCAAGCACGCGATCTAGCGTGCAGGCCAACGCGCTTGACTTCTCGTCGCGCCCGCGGTAAAGGCTGCGGCCTTTTCTTTCTCTTGCTTCCCTAGAGTAGAATCTTCGTCCATAGTGCCAATTCAAGGTGTTCACGCCCTCTGCAACGCTGGCCGTGACAATGACCATGTTACCACCGGCTCCTTTTGGAGTATTTTCCCTCCTTTGAGTATCTCTTAACGCATTTAGAGGAGCTCAAGCAGAATCATGACCTCCTTGAGGGCTTGGGAAAGGACAGCGCTGATATGGTTGCTACCTATATCAACCTTGCGTGGATGAAGCTTAACGAGTATTACGATAAGCTCTGGCCTGTTGCGTATATCGGTGCTGTAGTCCTTCACCCTTGCTTTGGGTGGCCGGCGCTGCAATACTCTGAAGGTTGATGGATTGAATGGTCAAGCAGTAGGGTGCCTGGAGGCTTCTTTGGAATCTTGAGAATGGTTTGGACAACTTGCATTGAATTTGAGGGCTTCTGTCAGCCCTCCTCACAGTCCCTCCGACATCGTCTCACCTTGGCACGCGTGGGTTGGCTCTGGTGCGCGAATGGAGGGGCCGGAAAATCGGCCCTCAGACCCACCCCCATTTGGCTTTAAAATAGCCAGCCAACCCTAACCCTGACAGTAACCAAAACTGAATACAGATAAACTTCAGAAAATCAGGCTATCTAATGAACTAGGTTACATGCTTTTTGGGTAAGAAATAAGGGGAATGCAGAGGTTCGAAGTTAGGGTCTTACAATAGCCCAAAAAATCGACTCACGGCCACCAAACTCATCTTTCGGCGCGCACGCCCCATAGGCAAGGCACTTAGAGGAATCCAGTGCCAAGTCTAGGGTAACTCCTTACGTGCATTCTAGGGTAACTCCTTACGTGAAGTGCCCACGCCGAATTCGAGCGTTTCCGTTTAACAAATACCACTGGGAAGGACATGCGGATGCGACGCAGTGGGAAGAAGATTACTCGACAAGACTTAAGAAGATGTGGAAGGAGGAGTATGCTACTCGCGTGGTTCCTGGCTTAGCGGTGCTGTCGACAGCGAGCAGCCGAAGGGCGCTCTCTGGATATGACGCGTTCCTGGCACATTCGCTCGGCAAACGCAAAAGGGAGCATCCAGATGACAGAGCGGGATATCCTTCGCAACGGCGCCCAGCGCTTGATGAGTACGAACGTTATATCCAGACTTTTACCCCCGCCGACGACAAATACCAATTCAGCCCTCTTTCTTGGTGGAAGGAGCACGAAATGGAGTATCCGAACCTCTCTCGAATGGCCTCTGACTTGCTGTCTATCCCTACAATGTCAGCAGAGACTGAAAGGTCGTTCAGTAGCGCGGGAAAGATGGTATCACCTTTACGAACTCGTCTTGATCGACACACTATTGGGATGGCGCAGAGTATGCGGTCATGGAGCAGGGAGGGTATTGTCCTACCCTCATGGTAGTGATGAGTGGGATCGGCGTTAAGACGTGAAGATCGGAGATATCCGTTGGTACGAAACAACCAACTGCAATCCAACTGAGAGCAGCCTCGTCCAACTTCAATCCAACTGAAATATACTTGGCCGGATGTCAATCCAACTGCGAGGAGGTACCAGTTGAGTTGAATTGGTTGATTACGCACTCTGAGCCAGAACGAGGTACATGTTCCCCAAAACTGGGCACCATCAGTAATCTCCCGTGGCCAATAAAATCGCATCTGGCGGACCCACCGACATAGGGCCCTGAGGGCCTTATGTCGGTGGGTCCGCTTTACTCCGCCAGGCCAATCAAGGAAGAGGTTATTTAAAGCAGCACAGTCAGCCCGGACGTCATAAACCTTCACTTTCAACAATTACGGTTCGCTCCCACGCAACAACTGCCGCCAGTTGTGGCTATGGCGTATCCCGATAGCGAGCCCAACTGCGGACCGGATGGCGGACTCGACGATTCCGTCGTGCTGAGTGACGGCCAACTCAAAGAAATCTCCCAGTCCCGGCAGGACATCCGCCTCTGCCAAAGCGATAAGGACAAGTTCCAGCTCATCACCAGGACGCGAGACGACCTGCTCCATAGGCGTGCTAATTTGGAACTTCTGATTTGCTGCGTACGACCCTGTCTTCGACGAATGCGCTGCGTACAGGGCTCTCAAGGACGACAACGTACCAGTCCCGAACGACGACGACGATGCAGAAAGTGGAAGCGTTTCATCCACATTGCTAAAGACGAGAAGACGCGCCTTGCTTGCCTAAAAGCTGTTGGCAGCCGCTGGGGTCGAGCTGTGGTCCAGCACAACCAGTGGACTTCCCGGCCGCTCAAGTTCTGCAGAATCCTCCGCACTGCATCAATCGCGGTTCCCGAGTGGCCCGAGGCCAGAGACGAGTTGAACGTGATTATGCTTGAACAGCATCAGACTCCTAGGCAGTGTCTACTTAAGGATTCGCCGCACCCTATCAGTCAGGTCCAACCACGCCCGGTATCTTGCGAAGAAGGCTTTTGATGACGCTATTGATGAGCTCAATTCCCTGAGCGAGGAGTCTTATGGTGATAGTACACTTGTCATAAATCTTCTCCATGGGTCGAGCGCCTCTCGGTATGCTCCGCCGGCTTCTGCTGAATGGAAGGAAGATATGTTAGCCATCTCCGTGCGTTTCACGCCATCCGGCACTGCTCTTGACGCCGAGCCCGTAAAGCCCAGTGTTTCCTCTTTCGCCCGCCCCGTCGTTATCTCTTCTCATGGCACTGCCAAGTTCGCACGCAACACGGCTACCGTCATCACGATCTCTCCAGAGCCTCACTCCTCAAACTCATCCGTCCTCCGCTTCCCCCACTTCCATTGAAGGAGCTGGCATACGCTCTTAGTTCCCTCTTTGCCTTCTCCAGGGTAGGGCACCCACAGGTTGGCGAAGCTGAGGAAGCTGAGGAGGCTGGACCACGGATGGAGTTGGGACTCTCGTGCAAGATGGATAGTATTATCGAAACTCGGTCGCATGGGCCGTCTGCGCAGGACACAGCGAATGACGAGCTACCGTAGGGTTGGGAACCGGTGAAGTTGAAGGCAGGAGGAATGTAAGCGCCACTGGCAGACGATCGGGGGATGACACTTGATGTGAATTTCGGCGTGGAGTACGAACTCGAGCTGGAGGCTGATGCCGACCTCGTGTTCTCGTTCTCAGCCAGCCGACAGGACCCGGAGCAGAAGGCCGCTCCATCCGTCTGTGTTTCGCAATATAAGCAGTACATGTATGTCCATCCCAGATCGACCGACATTCTGCAAAGCTGACGTCCATCTGAAGCGAGTCGGTAAAGCATTGGCTATCGGTCAACGACAAGCAATGGAGAAGTACATCTAGTTGCTTCAAATATGCGGTGGAGAGGAGACGGAGAGGAGGAGCAGGTTGGTGGAGTTGAAAGCTCGCCAGGACTGGTGGGACTTGTTCGTGGGGGCGGAATATGCCGGGACTATTTGTTTCTGCAAAAGTTGATGGAGATCCATGCCTTCCTGCCGATGGAATTTGTAGCTCTGCGGCGCTAATGTGGGTGTTCAGTAGCCTCCTCCGGAGTGTGTCTGTCGGATCCACATCACACGACCTTTAGGTTTTGTCCTGTGCTGAAAACGCACTTCGATGGCTGCTGCCAGCAAGAGAATCATAACCCTGTGAGCGCAGCCCCAAGCCACCACCGTAACCCCCGCTCTAACCATTGGGCGGGAGACGGCGAGGGTGATGCGACCCCGCAAAACACTACACCCTCTCTGGTTCTCTGCGTTAGTACGCGCAAGCCTGTTTAGCGTGCAAGTGCTCCTGCAGGGAATATGCTAGGAAAGGAACTAATTCACCACAGCGCTGCCCACAATTCAATCCGCAATCCAATTTCATCCAATTCAAGCCAGCAATTCAATCCAATTCGGCCTACCCGCAAGGCAAGGCAATTCAATTCGGGGCTCACTGGGAATTGGATAGGATTGAGGTCATGCATGTCACGTGTTAGTGAATGAGATAGTGGCTCAACCTGTGGCTCAACCTCTCAGCGCCTTGCCTAATTAGGCCCTTGCCCGTCAATAACAACCACCCCGCGTCCCAGTTGACGCGTTTACTGCTATTTTTGCTGTTTTTGCTGTTGTTGTTTTGCTGCTGCTTTTGGCCCCGCAGCTGCCAACTTGCCTTCCTTCATCAATTGCCCTGATTGAAGCAATTCAGAGTCATATTTATCCTTATCTTCATCATCGTCACAATGTCTTCGGCACCCTCTTCATTGCAGCAAACTACCCAAGGCAGTTCTAACATCTTCCGTGACGTCTTTAAACCACGCCGTTCCATTGAGGAACAGCTCGGTGGAGCCCTCGAGACAGTTCTGCCGGTTGGTACCCAAATCACAGATCTTCCAAATGCAACCTGGAATCGACGCCGCTTTGTCCTTGAGAAGCAGTTACATCCTAAAAAGACAAGGTCGTCCTGGACCCAGAATCACGGGATATTTCTCGTTGAGCTTGACTGCGACGGTAAGGAGCTAAAGGCAGCACTCTGGTCTTGTCGACGTTGTGATGAGGCCGGAAGTCCCGAGTTATTCGGCGCCAAAGCAACATCGGCCTCTATATCTCACCTTCAGAAGTAAGTCTGTTTCAATAAAGCTATTCAGATGTCCAATTGACTGGCCCAAGGAAGCACAGGATCCTCGAATCTTCGACCTTTGATACTGATGATACCAAATCTTCTGTCCTTGACTTACAGCTCGATGCTGCTTCTAAACGACCTCGTCTTGGACGTTCGTCAGTACCTCGATCGACGGTTGAGCGTATTCGAGACCTCAACGTCGGGCTTACAGTTGATGCAGACCTTCCATCTTCGACAGTATCCAATCAATATCTACAGCAGGTCTTCATGACGTTAGATGCCAACCTAGCAGCACAAGTGTCTTGGAGTAGGTCCACTGTTCGGCGGGACCTCGACAAGATCTTCGCGTTAAAGAAGGTGCAGATCCGTCAACAACTTCGTGAAGCTATCACGAAGATCCATCTTAGCTTCGATCTTTGGACGTCACCGAACAGGTTCGCGATGATGGCGGTCCATGCGCACTTTATCGACAACAAGGGCAAGCAGCAGAACGTCCTCATTGCCCTCCGTCGTCAATTGGGCTCTCATGACGGTGAGAACCTCGCTCATACGCTCGAGAAAGTCGTCAGGGACTGGGATATTCAGGATCGAGTTGGAACTGTGATATCTGACAACGCTACGAACAAAGATACCTGCCTCAAATACTTATATCCCCGCCTTGACAGTTCGATGACGCCAATTGACGTCCAAGAGCGCCGGATGCGTTGTTTTGGTCACATCTTGAACCTTGTTGCGCATGCCTTCTTAAATGGGGACGACGCCGACTCTTTCGAGCTTCAATCCCTTGCGTTTGAGGTGCTACAACGCGAAGAAGATGACTTACAGCATTGGCGACGAAAAGGTCCTGTCGGGAAACTCCATAGTGTCATTCGCTTTATCAGAGCTTCACCTCAACGAAGCGAAGCATTCAAGCGGACTGCTCACGAGGTAGAAGAAGAAGAGTCCTACCTTCATGACGAATCAACTGCGGAACTTGAGGTTATCCAGAACAACGAGACGCGCTGGAACTCGACGTATCTGATGATTGAACGCGCCTTCAAGAAGCAGGATGATATCGACAACTTCATCCGGCAACTGGAACGTGATCCTGATCGCTCGAAGCACGTCCCTACTCAAGACCACTTGTCCATTGACGATTGGCGCCTGCTCGGCGAGATCAAAGAGATCCTTGAGCCTATATACCGTCTCACGATGCGTTGCCAAGGCTGTGGCAAAGGGGACGGCAACGGGTGCCTTTGGGAGGTTATGACTGGTATCGAGTATCTGCTAGAGCATCTCGAGGACTGGAAGTTACTCTATAACGATGATATAGAGATAACGGCGCCAATTTTGCAACAGCAAGTCTCTGCCCGCCAGCAAGCAGCAGGGGCACAATCTGAGGCAGCAGACGTCGACCCTACTTGGCCAATAACACTGCCTACTCCAATATCTGGCCCGAGTCGAGCTCGCCAACGGCCGGCCAAACTTGACGAATTTGAGGTCGAATATACACCACAAGCTCGCCGCCCCAGAGCTTTACCACAAGAAGAAGATGATGGATTCGATGAAGACGCGCTACCGCAGCATAGTCGGGTCGAATTGGCTGAATTCGAGAGACCTACGGCGAGATCTGTAAGTGATACCCTTGCGTTAAGCGGTGACTACCGCGCCTATGTCCGGACGTCAATCAACAACGCATGGGTCAAGGCAAATGAGTATTATGATAAGCTTGGAGAGTCACCGTTATTTTCTGCTGCTGTTATTTTACATCCAACATTGAATTTGACTTGGCTCGAGGCGAATTGGGCAGCACCGGAGCAGTTGCAGTGGTTGCAAGGTGCCAAACAAGGGCTCCAATCAGTGATCGGAATGGTCCGGTCTGACTTGGTCTTGGTCTGGTCTAGACCGCCAAGACTTGGTCTGGTCTGAGGATTTCCCAAGACCATGGTCGGACCGGTCTTAATGGTCTGGACCGGTCTGGCTATAAATAGATCGGGGTGGCTGGATCTTAGACTAATGCGGTTAGAACATTCAGTACGAAATGAAATTATGAACCCCTGAGAACAGCTGAGTTTTCCACTCACATAAACAATCAAGTCCATAACAACCTGCTTGTATGCTATTGTTATGGAGTCATCAACTCCAACCTTACCGTCTCCATTGACTATAATGATACCAAATTCAACGTCTCTTACACCATCTCCTGTCCCTACGTCGTCACCCACCCCTACTCTATCACCAGCCCCTGTTCGATATCACGAACCTCCGGATGAGTTCGTACAGGACCGTATCACCTACGTGAAACGCGCGACAATTGCAAAGAAGGGATTTCGTCTAGGTTCATCACACATCTGGAAGTATGGCCTCCAATACATTCGAGGTAGCGATAAGAAAGAGGTGTATTACTGTCACGAGTGCACGGTTGGAAAGAACAAGCAAGAATTGTTTGTTATCAATGGCACTTCTAGGGTCAGAAATCACCTGGAACAGAAGCACCAGATTGATCCCCAGAGTGGTATCAAGAAACATAGTTCGACACGGAAGTCTGTATTGGATCAGCAGAAGAGCGCGGCTGCTACTAATACCTTCTTCTGGAAAGATTCAATTGAGAAGTTCAAAGAGCTTCTAATTCGTTGGATTGTGTACTGCCATATTGCTTTCTTTCAATTAGAAAATCAGTATTTCCGAGAACTACTCTTCTTTTTGAATCCGGCACTCCTCAACCACCTCCCCAAGGCAGCGAAAACTATTCGAAACTGGGTTATGGACGCCTTTCTGTCGAAGAAGCAACGGCTCAGAGAGGACCTCCAGCGCTCGCGGAGTAGAATCTCCATCTCCTTTGATCTCTGGACTTCGCCAAACCCTTACGCTATTCTAGGTGTCATCGCCATGTGGATTGACACTACCGGCAAGCGACGAACTACCGTTTTGGGTATACGACGTGTGTACGGCGAACACACTGGCGAGAATATTGGATCAGTTGTTCTTGAATTGCTAAAAGAATATGATATTGGCGGAGATCAGATTGGATACTTCATGCTGGATAACGCCTCGTCAAATGACACCGCTGTTGAATTCATACTCAAGGAGCTCTTCCCATGGATGGACTCGAAACAACGTCGCCATCGCCGACTTCGCTGCTTGGGCCACATTGTCAACCTCTGCTGCCAGGCGTTTCTCATGGGTCGGAACTGTGAGAAGTATCTAGCAAAGCTTGAAAAGCACTATCAACGCGGAGACTATGCGAAGGTGGAAGAGCTCTGGAAAAAATTTGGATGTTTAGGTCGGCTTCACAACCTCGTACGATACATTAGGCTTACTCCACAACGCCGTGAGGAGTTTGCTGCAATCATTATCGGCGGAGATCTCTCTGAATTCGACGGGCTCGAGCTTATCCAGAACAACTCGACACGCTGGAATTCATGGTTTCATTCAATTACACGGGCATTGAATGTTCGGGAACGTTTAGAGATCTTCTCAGCTCGCCATGTACCTGGGAAAGGCTCTCAAGGGATTGCGAACTTTAAACTTGATGGACAGCACTGGTTCGAGCTTGAAAAGATTGAACTCGCTCTAAAAGACTTCTACGCTGCAACTTTGCTTTCTGAAGGTAAGAAGACGTCACTTGCTGACTGGTTTTCAACTTTGGACTGCCTTCTTCGAGAGATAAGCGAGACGAAGGATCACTACCACGACATCCACTCTGAGGACGATAATAACTTTACATGGAATTACCTTCAAAGCTGCGCAGATGCCGCGTGGTCAAAATGCGCCGAGTACTACAACAACCAGCAGCTGAATTGGCAGAATCGATTCCCTGAAGATACTGACCTTCCACCGGCGTACTATGCGGCTCAAGTCCTCGATCCATATCGCAAGTGGGCGTGGTTCAGGCAAGAGTGGGTTCTTCACGGCGACGAAGAGAAGAAGAGGTGGTTTGATAACGAACAATCAGCGGTGAAGCATCTCTGGGAGACAGAGTATAAGGGAAGGTACCCTGTTGAGATGCTACCACCACCAGTCAGGAAGGAGAGAGATCCTGATCCAGCATTTGATCGCCAGCGGGAGCACAAGCGTATTCGAATAGACGCTCCGGTTTCCACAACTGATTTGTATGAGCAATATATTTCTACCGACCGGCTCCATGACGAAGAGGCAGGTTGCGATGACGCCATTGCGTACTGGCTATCCCGTTATGACTCCCAAAGAGATCTCGCTCGCTTCGCTCTGGATCTGTTTGCGATGTCACCCATGTCAGATGAGTGCGAACGCCTTTTTAGTAGCGCAAAGCTTACTATAGTTGATCGCCGTGGTAGGCTGAAGGCAGATATTATAGAGGCCTGTGAGTGTCTCCGGGCCTGGTATGGGAAGCCCCAGGTTGAGGATAACAGTGATAGCGAGGATAGTGAGAATGACAACGATTGGATGGATAGCTAGTAGTAAAATATATTTCCTCTCTTCCTTCCACTACTTCAGCCTCATTCTTGGCGGTCTTGTTCACCGGTCTGGTCGGACCGGTTATTATGTAAGCAACTGGTCTGGTCTGGTCTGGACCCCCAGACCAGACCAGACCAGACCATTCCGATCACTGGTGCCACAGCTCCTCGAGCGGGGCACCCACACCGAGGCGGCGGATGTGGACAGCTGGACACCGCTGTTGTTGGCTGCCTTGAGAGGGCGAGACGGCCGGACGCCGCTGTTGCGGGCCGCCGCGGGAGGACACGGGGCCGTCGTGCGGCTACTGCAATTCCATAGTGCTCCGCCTTCGTCGACTACGTAGCCTTATTAACCTCCTCCCCACCCCATCCTGAACCCCGTTTATAAACCTAGTTATCTCCAGCAGATAGAACCTACTAGAAACGACATAAGTAAAGTCATTTCGAGCATTAGAGATATATATTTAGCACTTCAAGTCAATTAGTTTCCTTCAGTATTAGTCCTATTTTGCCATTGACATATCTTAACACCCAGTAGCAGCGCTTGCCTTTCCCCCGATCCCGTAAGTGCAATTGTCAGATGTGACGGGTGCTTTGGGTTAGGTGCCTGAGGCATCAATGGTTGAATCATGACAAAACCAGCCCCCTTACGGGTGGGGTCCCACCAAAAGAACCAAGACAAGACATCATCATCAATACACACAGTGACCACCCCATCAATTGGACCCTAATTACACGTCCCATATACCTAAAAGGGTGATAATCTGACAGCAATCGTTATGGCAGAATGGTTTAGCTAACCTTGACCTAGGCTCACTCAGTTGGATTCTTCCAGTGCATTATATAGCTATACAGAAATGGGTAACGTGGTTGGACACCCAGCCGGTCAGGACACCCAGCCGGTCAGTTTTTTTACTAACAAAAAACGTCCGTGCCTACCCTGTCTACTTCTTTAAACTAGGCCTAATTAGGCTATAAATTTACATATTGATTCAGCCGAAGGCTGACTCTACATCAGTTCTTAAGTTTTCCGAATATGAGGGTTTGGTGCAAGATTGGCCAAAAGTTTCTGATTGGTCCAGAATTTTGTATTGCCGGTCGCTAAAGAAGGCTGGATTGGTTGGCGGCTCTAGAAAAAGTGGGTATCCGCCAGCCACCATCTGTCAATGCTTCTTTGTTTACTTCTTTGTTTACATCGCAAAATTTGCCTGGCGATCTGTTCGTTTGCTTGGCCAAGCAACCTTTCTTCCATTATCGATCCCGATGCACCGTACGACTGAGGATGGATTCCGATTCTAGGGGTAATATGAGCCCTGGATCTGATTTTGGAATCCATTGCCCGTCTTGCAACCAAATAAAACCAGCAAGTGACTTCATTAGCAGGAGGAAATCTGCCAATCAAACTACAACCTGCCTGGAATGCCGGGACCAGCGCAATTCCGAGGTAATTGACATCATTGGTATCGTCTATATGCCTCCCTAACCTGATCAAGCGTGCCAGGTCCAAAGGTGCGGTCCTGACGTTGAGGAACCTGGCCGTCCGTCCTTCCTTAGCTGAGAGATCTGCCCTCAAAAGAACTGACGGAGATGCTGGCCTATCGCCCCCTAATGAGAGATCCGGAACCCAGCCTACATCGCCGGAGAGGCTACGGCAACTTCACACGGCAAGGATGTTATTTGAAGAGCCAATTAGCCAGCCGCAGGTGGTGCTGGGGACGCCAATCCCACCAACCCAACAAAGCTTGCGCAACTTCCGGACTCTTGCTCCCTCACCGACCGTTCAGCCAACGACCCATCAAATCACGTCAAATTCTGATCCATCTACTGTCCCAAGCAGCACAACTGATGCTGAGCACTCTTACTTGGCTTCTAGGTTCCATAAGGGCGGGAAAGACTCACAAGATGATGCCTCCAAGGCTGAGGCGAAGGCAAGGCAGGTGGCTATACAGCGCGACCATCGTTCACGGCGCCGTGCAGGGGAGACTGTCTCCCTGACTCCCTCGATATCTCAACTGGGCGCCTTTGCAGTTCCTCATGAGCCTAGAGAAGGTATCCCTGGCCGTGATCATCGTCGTAGGCTAACCACTGGATTAGCCGACGGTCATGGCGCACATCCAGAACGGGAGGGGATAAATATGGGTGACAAGGGAGAATTCTCTGAATCCGATATTGACGCCGAAGACTACTTCAATTTGCTTCTCTCGCCTGCTCGGCCACGGAGGTATCTCGAGCAATTGGGGTTAGGGTGCGATTCTGAACCAGGGGACAAAGACGAGAACGACGAGAATGAGGATGAGTCAGTGGATAAGAGCCCTCTTCCCCGTCGCTCGAGGCAGCCTTCCGCACAGCCGTCTCATGGTCGTCGTGGTCGTCGTGGTCGTCGTGGTCGTCGTCGTGGCCCTGCCCCTGGTACGGGAGGGCGGCCGAGAAAATCTCAGACGCAAGCTCAACCTCCACGGCCGCCGCGACGGTATCGGAGTCCAGTGATGATTTCACCTGAACAATCGGCGGTGTTCCACGCACAAGATCCGGTGTGGAATGGGGACCTCGACGCTTGCGCCTTGACTGACCGCGATAAGGCCATCCTTCGCGAGTTCTGGACCACGCTTGACAATGACCAGATGCAATACTGCAGTAGATGCCGAGAGCGCTGGTTCCAGATGAGGATAGACTCGGAGGGCATTTGTGCGCGTTGCTGTCGAAAGGATGAGGAGCGTCGCCCCGACGAGCCGTACTTTTTCTCTGCGGATAACCAGCTCGATTTTGGCCCCGTACCGACTGAATTGCCCCAGCTCACACCTATCGAAGAGTCCTTGATTGCCCGTGTTCACGTCCACGTGAACATTATGCTTGTGCGAGGGCAGCAGTACAAATATCGGGGGCACGTAGTTCACTTTCTTCGTGAGGTTGGTTTGGTGTACGACCAGCTCCCGCTTTTGCCTCAGGAGTTGAACACTGTGCTACTCCGTCCTGCGAATACGTCGTCCCACGCAATGCTTAGCCGACAGTTTACCCGCCAGTTCCGTGTGCGCCGCCAGCCGGTTGCCATATGGCTTAACTACCTCCGGCGCCATCATCCTGGCTATCGATGTATCGTCATCAACGAAGAGCGGCTGAGTCAATTGCCTCAGGACGGCAATGTTCTGGATGCTATCCCTCGAAGTCAGGTGGAGGCCACAGACGTTGGACCCAAGGATGATCAGGAGGCAGAACCAGACCTAGAGGACGAGGTTGCAGTGCCAGATCTTTTGGCCAAAGATACGGAGCTCGATGCCCTCCGGACCATTCTCGCCAAAGGACCGGAAGATGGCCCAGGGCTTCCTCTAAGATCCCAGACTCAAGTGCAACACGAGCTGGAGCTCCCGAACATACGCTATACGCCGATCAATGAGTTCAACCGGTCGCACGCCCTGCTCTCCTTAGCCTTTCCCTGCCTCTTTCCAGACGGTAGAGCGGACTTTGTTGAACCTCGGTTACGCTCCATTGATTATAGGGATTACATCAAGCACGCGATGCGCTGGCATGACGGGCGTTTTGCACGCCACCCAACCTTCCGCTTCGTTGCCTTCAACACCCTGATGCGGTCACAGGCACGCGCACGGTCCAAATTCTTCGTGAAGCAACATGATGGCATGCATGAGCCGCTCACACGAGAGCAGCTTATTCAGGCGCTCGAACAGAGCGAGGACCTCGAGGCGCAAGCGTTGATCAACTCGATCACAAGACATGCGGTGTCCATTCGCGGTACGCGTCCCTTCTGGAACAAGAAGAGGCAGGAACTTGAGGCATATGCCTATAACCTTGACTGTCCCGGAGCATTCATCACGTTTAGCCCGGCAGATTTACACTGGCGGAGTCTCTACCAGCACATGCCTCAATATGAAGACTGGTTAGCCGTGACCGAGCCGGAGAGGATGGCTCTGTCGCGCCGCCTATTGCGGCAGAACCCTCACATTGCTGCTTTCCACTTCTACCGCCGATACACCCTCTTTCGGGACATCGTGCTAAGTAAGAAGTTCAGCATCACAGATTACTGGGATCGGTACGAATGGCAAGGCCGTGGTAGCCCACACAACCACGGCCTGTACTGGATGGATAATTGTCCAGGAGCCGACATGGAGGACGAAGCGGCTCGTGATGTATTTGCACGCACATGGGGATTCCACGTCACTGCCATTAACCCTGAGCCGAGTAGGACTATGCCTCACGGTGAGGGTAATCCCCTGAGCGTGGATCCCCTGAGCATAGAGATGACATTCCTGCGGCTCTCACAAATCGTCAACCGTTGCCAGCGCCACAAGTGCAATACCACGTACTGCTTGCGCGTGAGGAAGAGAACCGGTGATCTGGCGAGGGACATGGAAGGTGCCGCTGCGGATATCGAGGCGGGCAACGTTGCCAATCCAGAGAGGGAGTGTCGTTTTGACTTCCCTCGTGCCTTGCGGGAGCTGGCCGCAGTAATCAGGAAGGAAGGCAGGTCGTACTATGTCTTTGAGGCAGCCCGGAATGACAGCCTCATGAATAACTTCAATCCTGCGATTATCCTAGGCTGGCTAGCTAATATCGACATATCTCCTTGCACCAGCTTACAGGCGGTTATTACATATGCTGCGAAGTATTGCAGTAAAGCTGAGAAGAAGACCGAGTCTTTCTCCCGGCTTGCGGACCAGGTCTTGCCTCATACATCGCACGTTCAGCCTCTGTTGTCCTTCTCCTCTCGCCTCATGAACAAGCTGATCGCCGAGAGAGATTACTCGGCGCAGGAGATTTCCCATCTGCTGCTTAACATTCCGCTGCAAGAAGGCACCCGTATGGTTGTCACCGTGGACTGCCGGCCGTTAGAGCGACAGGCACGTTCGTATCGTGTGGACGGAGATGTCAACGAGGCCGCCGGCAGCTACAGGAAATATCTAGAGAGAAAGGACCAGCATGACGATATAACCTATCTCGAATACCTGCAATCGTACAATCTCAACACGTGGAGGAGACTCGCTGCTCAAGCGAAGAAGAGAGTTCTGTCTTACTTCCCTCGATACAAATCTATGGAGGCCTCTTCCCAGTTTAACGACTTCTGCCGTGTTAAATTGATGACGGTTCATCCACATCGCTCTCCAGAAGAGTTGCTCGTTGTGGGCGGGCAACGGTTCGATTCCTTCACGGCTGCGTACATGCACTGCAGACAGCACCACGACACCCATGCGGACGATCATTATGGGGAGCCAGATACAGATGAATTGACGGCAGAGGAGGATGAATTTGAGCTTGAGGTCCATGAGGAGCCCATCGCGGAGGAGGACTGGCATGAACTCGCCCGCATGCTACCTGACCGCCCACTGGAGGAAGAGGACATCGACATCCTCGGCCGCCGAGACATTGACATCAACTACGATTGGACCCCTCATGTTGGGCGGTATGCCGATGATGGCATTCTCAACAGCGACTACTGGAAGCAACGCAAAGCGGAAAACACCCTTGACCTTGATGTGGATGATCAGCCCTTGGAGGCTCGCGATTCCCTAAATCCAGAGCAGCGCATAGTATACGATGCGGTGATGGGCCACTTCCTGACCCAGGATCCCTCTCAGTTGCTACTCCACGTGGATGGCGGAGGCGGCACTGGCAAGTCATACCTCATCAACCTGCTCTCCGCGCACCTCCAATCCGCGACAGGGGGGAGGGGGACACCTGTTTGGCGTGCTGCGCCAACGGGCGTCGCGGGAAACCAGATATCGGGCACTACCTTGCACTCTCTGTTACACCTCCCAATCAATAAGGACTTCAAGCCCCTATCTCCCGTTGATAAGACCCAGCTCCAGAAGAAGCTGAAGGATATCAAGTACCTAATCATCGATGAGAAGAGCATGCTAGGGCTGCGTCAGCTATCGTGGATCGATGACCGTCTCCGCGAGGCGTTCCCGAACAGGAATGAGGAGTTCTTTGGCGGCCTGAACATCCTCTTGGTTGGTGACTTCTTCCAGCTACCCCCTGTGCTGCAGAAGCCGCTTTATTACGACAAAGAGGTGCAGGGAGTAGAGATCAAGGGCAGGAACGCGTATAGGCGCTTTGATAAATCAGTATTCTTGAAGGTTGTTCAGAGGCAGCGCGGCGACGACCAGGAGGCGTTTCGCACAGCTCTCGGGGAACTGCGGCTGCTCCAACTATCTATGGGGTCCTGGAAGCTCCTGTCCACCCGCGTGCAGGCAAAGCTAGACGATCGAGAGGTTGCGAGGTTTTCCAGCGCCTTGCGAGTATACGCTACCAAAGATAGGGTGAACGAGTATAACCACTATCACCTCGACCGCCTCGGCCGGCCAGTCGTCCGGGTCAAAGCTAAGAACGTCGGCCCTGGTGCGGCTGCTGCCCCCGATGACAAGGCGGGCAACCTTGCAAAGCAGATTCCCATATGCATTGGCGCCCGTCTAATGCTGACGTCCAACCTTTGGCAGCCAGTTGGCCTCTGCAACGGCGCCCGCGGTACGGTTTACGACATCGGCTGGGCACCCGGGGCTGACCCCATCCAAGATCCTCCTTGTGTTATCATGATGGAGTTTGACAAGTACAACGGACCGGTGTTCCTGACCACCCCCGATGGCAAAAAGATTGTCCCGATTCTCCCAGTTGAGAGGGACTTTCTCATCGGAGCCACTCTCTGCGCTCGCACCCAGTTTCCCCTGATCGTATGCTACGCCATTACCGTGCACAAGTCACAAAGCATCACAGAAGATATGATCGTTACGGACCTCTCCTGTCGGGACTTTCAGACCGGCTTAAGCTACGTGGCTGTCTCTCGCGTGAAAACGCTTGAGGGTTTGATGTTGGATGCGCCATTTGATCGTAATCACCTGGTCTACGGGTCTCCCCCGGATGGCATGAAGATGAAGATGAGGGATCAGGAGCTTAGGAAACGACAGGTGCTCACACGGAATCCGTATATGTCACATAATACCAAGAATGGCCATGGCAATGGATCAGTACGTAGATAATGCAGTAGTAGTAATAGCTTCCCGGCCCGCGGACACGCAGCCTTCGGCTGAGGCTACCCCATGCACCCCATCGCCGCTCCAATGTGCATGGGGTGACGTAGTATTTTTATAAAGAAAATGTGTCGGATCAGGGGGTGCGTCGGATGTGGGTCGGACACGTTACTTGACTGGGCACCTGATCTGTACTTCACGCAGCTGCGTCAAGTCGTGGTGGGCCGGGTCGCCCGCCAAATGAACCCCCCAAAAAAACCGATATCGTTTACCAAGGGAGCGTTCCATTTATTCAACTTATATTGTCACCAGGTACTAAAAGATACGTGCTGACTGGCAGAAAAGGTACGTACTGGCTGGCAGAAAAAGAGGAGGCCGACACCTTATTCGATCGGACATGGAAGAGGTCTTGGTTGGTTTCGAGAGGGCGGCAGAGAGGAAAACGAAAAAAGTCAAGAAAATTATCTGTTTTTGTAACCTCGGATTGATCAGGAGCCCCTCGCCGTGTGCCGCCACCGGTGAAGGCAGATTTACAGGCTTCTTCGGCGCGGTGTGCGTGCTTACAACTCATTGGTAATGAACAAGCACTGGGCCAACTACTCACTAATATCCTGCGCAGGATTGTAGACTATAGTTTGGCTTCTCGCGAGCTGAGGTCAACCTCATGGAAAAACAACTCCTCTTCCTGCTCGATTGGGACTTACGCATCACGGAGGATGATCTGTACCGTGAGCTGGATCCCTTCCTGGGACCAATTAGGAAGGAATGGCTATACGCCACAAGCAAACATCCAAAAGTACATAACGTGGTTTACCACCCAGCCGGTCAGGACACCCAGCCGGACACTTTTTTTACATACAAAAAACGTCCGTGCCAACCCTACCTACTTCTTCAAACTAGGCCTAATTGGGATGAAAATTTCAGTATCGATAGAAATTTATATAACTGGTAACGCCCGCTGACGCAGGCAGATGCCCCGGAACTCTGGAATGATTGAACTATAAACGAGGCTGGGAACAAAGTGGAAGGCGGGAATAGCGGGCTCTGACTGGTGTGGGACGCTAAAACCAGAGGCCACTATTAAGGTACATAGTGTCAAGGATATGGCCTTGGGCGTCAGGCGCGAGGGTCACCCTGGACTATCACAGTTAGCTTCATAGCTCCGCCAGGTGCCTTTCTCTAGCACCTCGCGCGTCAACACCTGTGAGGGTACGGCATTGGTCTATGTGTAGTAGGTAGCATGTCAGTTCCTGAGCTGTCATTGTGGCTCCTTTGGTTGACCGATCTACCGTGTTACCTTGCCCAGAAGAGTCCCTGATTGGGTGGTGAAAGCTACCACTCCGTCCTCTCACATCACCTTTTCTTCCCCGCCTGGTTTCTTCTCCCTTGCCCGTGCCTGACAGGTAGTGTATCTATGATCTATCTATAGGCTTCTAATGTACCGGTATTATATAACTAGAATGTAGATTGAGAAAGTCAAAACTTACTGTCTTGTCCATGTGCGTATGGTTTCCTCCTCGAGTTTATGAAGCCTTTCCATCTCAGTGAGTAGCGCATCATGTGGACGAAATCGGAGGTCCTTCATCTCAAGTTTCTGTAAGAGATACAGACCATCTAAAGATTGAGGGCGCGAAAGTTGGACCAGCATAGAACAAAACTTCTTATGCATGTCTTGACCCTTGGCAGATGGATTATCTTTTAGGTCAAGGACTGCTGTCTTGAGAGTCGCCCCTTGTACTTTATAGTCCGTCAGGCTAAATGCTGAACATATTGGAACTTGTTTTCTCCGTACGGAATATGTCTTGATGGTGATTGATCTCTCTATAGGGAAAACAGGGAAGTCGTTAGCCTGGAGATGTTCAAAGCCAAGGTGCTTCGGATTCTCTTGGCGGAATAGAACACAGGCTGGCGGTTTAGTACATAAGATGAACAGGTCATCAATCTCGAAAAAGTCCGCTGTCCATTGTTAGTGTAACTGCATGTCGTGTAATCGGTCGTGGGAAGGCACACCTGATGGGTCAATAACGATACCCGAAGGAATACCACGTGTGCCATTGACATGTCCAAGAAGGGTGCAGATGTTAGCAAGAATTACCCCAGGCATCCCCGGTGTGTAGAGGAAAAGGCCTTGAAAAGGGATCTTAGTACCTTGATCCCTTTGTTGAAGCAAGTCTTCGAGATAAAGAGGGAAAGAGGATGTAGAAGTGGTTCTGCTGTGCTGGGCTGGGAAGATGTAAATTCGTTGTGATCGACATCGAGCAAAGTGTTCCGTTCTGACGAGATTGAGATGATGTCGAAGTGCGTTCAATTTCGCAACGAAAGTTGCACCTTCCAGTTCCGGCATGAAAAGAGAAGTTATCACTCTGGTGTTCAGCAAAGCCAGATCTTCTTCAGTCAAGGCAGAAGCCCTTGCTCGGCGGACCAAATCTCGGAATATGGGGTCCTGTGCTTGTCTTATCTGCTCGTTGAGGATAATTACTTCTTTGAACAGATGCCAGACCATCTGGCCATTGACATCCTCACTATTCCCATGTCTCGGTTCTCTCCACAGTGCTGGCCCTTTTACAGGCGGGAATTGGAAGAAGTCCCCAAAGAAAATGATAACTGGCAGTCCACCAAAGAGGTCAGGCGAGCTGCGATCTAGGGATTTTGCAATCTTGCACTGATTGTTGATCATGCTTAACGAAGTTAAATCCAACATACTAACTTCGTCCATGATTATAATCGTCTTCCTGGACCACAACTTTTTGATGCGAGCGCTTACTGTAGGCTTTTGGGTCTTGGAAATTGAAATACCCAAAGAGGTATGGTAGGTATTTCCACTGATATTGTCAGCAGCAGCTCCTGTAGGCGCCATCAGGATGACCTCATGCCTTCGCATCATAAGGTCCATGCCGGCAACAATGGCTTTGATGACTCGACTCTTGCCAGTTCCGCCTTCTCCTCCAACGTAGAGGAGCATCTGATCCCGCCTGGATGCATCATATGGATTATCTCTCCAAGCTATCGCGGCAGAAAGCACTCTTTCTATAACAAGTCTCTGCTTTGTATTGAGAGGGAGAACTTTGCAGACTAGCGTGGTAAGAGTTGTGCCAGAAGGGCTATCGCCGACTCGAGAGCGAAGGTTTATTAAGTTTGGTATGGCTTGGAGTGAACTCAGAGTAGGGTGGAAAGTGCCATCACCAAGATCAGGACCGAAACTGTCGCCCTCGAGTGCAATACGCTCTTCTGGTTCGATGTTATCAAGCTCATCGCGTGTAGCAAGGCCTTTGATTTGTAGCTTCCAGCTCTCTAGTGTAGGGTTGGGGAAGAATCTAATGCCAGAGGTAGTAAACGTGGGAAGTCGAAAAATATCAAGAGGCACAAGGCTTCGTGATTGCAGGCACTGAACAAGGTGCGCTTTTGAAGATAAGAATGGAATACGCTGGCTGGCGGCATGAAGTTCCTTGCGCCAAGATGTAGCGATGGAATGGTATGCCGATATCAGAGCCTCATCGGTGAATTCCTGTTGTGGAGAATCCTGAGATTCTTCGGCATCCAAGTCGGAATTAGCAATTTCCATATCGTCAATGTTATGGTCGAGGTCGTCCTGAGATATCGCCGTTGCGTTACGGAGAGCGGCGTCAACCATTGCATCCTCTCTGGATTTCCGAAGGAGCTCCATGTTCCTAGCGAAGTTGCGATTATGAGGCGAAAGCGTGGGTTCAACAATGTCCCATATTCTCGAACAGGCATCCCGTTTTGTGTCATACTCAGAAGCGTGTTGTTGAAATAGGGCCGGCAGTTGGTCCCATGGTAGGAAAACCCCCAATTGCACTTCGGCGAGGTCATTCTTGATAGCAGTTGTGTTTGGATGACCTCCACAAACACCTTCCTCCTGGATCTGGTACTGAGAGAATTGGCCGTTGAAGGACACGGTCTTCACCTGAGACTCGGTACGTGCCATGCACTGCACGTGTGTGTTGCTCTTGGGGTGGGTCGTATCGAATTCCACGTCGGATGTCGTTGCGTCAGACCTTCTCTTAACATCTACTAACATGCAGTATTCGAAAAGGGTAAGATGAGCTAGATCTGGACCACGCCATCTGTAGTTGTCGAAACGGCTTACGGGAGCCGTATCCTTGGGTTGAAAGGTGCATTCCTCTTCGCCTGTGAACTCGGGAGAGCAGAGATTGACTTGGACAAAGTTGTAATTCCTTGTGTAATATGTCGGTAGCTGAAGCAAGGAGTTGGCGATCTGTACACCGCTAATCTCGCGGTCGTGAGACAGAGTGTTGAAGCAGCGAAGAGCAAATTGGTCCATATCCATTTTCCGAAATCGCATGTCGGCAGCATCTGGTGTCTGAGTGGCCTTTGCCTTACCCATGCTTTGTTTCAGCAATGCAGCCTTTACTAGCATTTGGTGTGGGGAAACGTCATCCTTCGTCGCATAATTTGTAAGGTAGTAGATGAGAGCCAGGCACTTGGTAGTGGTTGGGATCCAGGAGATATCGTGATTTGATCGGATGCAACTGGCGATTGCTGGATTCCATGGATTGACCCAACCATGGTTTCGAGCGAGATGGACCACACCTAGCTCGTCCACTTCAGAATGCGGCCGAAGGTCCCGTGGCATACCAAATCTGCAAGCATCCTTCCCTCGCCCCCTTTGACGATACTTGAAACAGGTAGCGGTGTGGTTCGAGGAATGGATTTGACTTTTGCCAGCAACTGCATTGCTATCAGCCGTGAGCCTTTGACGGAATTCGTTATCAGAACCCGGATCCTTAGAAGAAGGTGGCGTATTTGCGGGCCCTGATTCCGGAATGCTATCATTCTCCGAGTTTATGCTGTGAACAATGATAGATTCAAGATACCGTATCACCCGTTGAGCAAAGGCCCCATCTTGTACAAGCCGTTCCCGCAGAGTGCTGAAGGCAAGATTGCCCGTAAGCCATATCAAGACATGAAGATGTAGCATGCCACGACCGTTTGTCTCAACAACGCCGTAGTGATTTGCCACTTGCCCAAGGATTCCAATACGTCCTGTGCCAGACTGGATGAGACCATCAAAGATGGCTTTACAAACGTGATTGAAGAATTGGGCAACTGCCACTGGGTTTGACGTTGCTGCTGTATGACGAATAGCCGCGGTCGCTGCAGGGACGGCATCGGCAGGAATTTCGATTCCTGCCAAGATTAGAACGAGAGGGTTCCGTAAATCGGAAGGATTGATCGTCGCCCAAATTGCCGGTTCGGCACCCCGTACAATAAGTCCTTTAATTTCAGTCCGCATCATCAGCTTTTGGGAGAATGATTCAGGTACTCGCATGCCAATTGTTGTAAGGCCTTGCTGAAGTCTACGGACTGCGGGGTCCTTAATGGGTTGTCCATTGGAAACTGCTGTTGCGGCAGTCTGCAACTGATCGACAGTCAAAGAGGCGATATCATCCCTAACAGATCTCCAGTTTTGGCGTTTAACAAGCATAGCGTTTCCGAGAGATGATCGGCGCAGCTGTATCACGTCGTAGAGAAGGTACATGAATGTCTTATGGCGAGCAAACCTGCGAAGGTTAGTATAAATAACATCATAGTTTCGGAGACTCTAACCTTCTGCTATGGTGGCTTAATGCCCACTGTGCAAAAGTATTAAGTGACACTGGTACTGGCCTCTGATCTTGGTGGCCACCGAGGCCGTTGGGAAACAATGTCGGGAAAGCGCCAGTGAAATAATGGGGATCTTCCCAGCTACTCATCAGTGTAGCCTGGCTGTGAATAGCATAAGAGATTGTTGGCAAATCTCTTTGTCTATGCTCGTGCTCGGGCTCATGCGAACTATCTGCAGCTTGATCTGTTTCATCCACCCAACGCGTGTTGCCTGTTACCACTCCTAACAAGGCATCAATCAACCGAAGGTTAGAATCCGTCCGTTCTCCATTGACATCCGCGTAGACTGAGCCGGTCACGAACGGATCATTGTCATTGGGAAGAAATGCCTCATCTTGAGCCGCCTGGAAGTCATTTTCATAGTTCCCAGTTTGAAGGCTAACAGTATATCCTTCGCGTTCGTGATGATCCGGATCCTCAAGATGAATGATGCTATCAGCGATTTCAGGCGGGATAAAGTCGGAAGGCCAGGCGTCTGTCATCGTATGGTTGATTGTGATATCGTGATAAAGATGGTTTTGCTGGACAAGATAATGCAACGCCGTCAGAACTTTGTCCTTTCGAACGCGTAAGAACGGTTTTAGATCCTGATTGGTAGGAGGGTGTTTACCAAGCCAGAAGACCTTGAATAGATTGTCTAACCTCAGTTCAGGGCTTGGGAGGATCTGAAGGAGGGGTCCAGGGTCTTGCGGAATGACAATCATGTGGCCTCGCAACGCATTGTAGTTTGTTGGAGAGGCATGGTCACCAGGTCGCAATTTGAGGATCGTACCAACAGGGTGGCATTTCGCGATAAGGCATTCCTCGGCGGGCGTAAGGTCTTCCAATGCCGATGGATAATGCTGGCACATTGAGACGTTGACGAAGTTTTCCGCCGAAAATTTGGGAATGCTGCTGCGTCTAATAGCTGTATAGCATTGACTACAGAAATCCCAAGAATCTTCGGGATGGCCACATCGATCCAAGCTCGTTTGGTGGGTTTGGATGAAATGATCGTGATCGTCAATTTGATATACATATCCTGTGAAAAACTTGCCGCACGAACAGCATATTGATCTTTGGGACGCAGCTAACATCTCATCTTCGTATAGGCTGATAGAAGACCGAATATGGGAGGAAGAGATTTCTGGTGGAAATTCTCGCGAAGCCACCTCTCGCAGATCGAATTCATCTTCTAACAAGCCCACAGCAAGTTTCACACAGTTCGGCGGAGGATTCCCTGATAAAGGACCTCCCGTTAGAGGCGTCAGGTTTATAGAATTGTGAAACGGATCGAAGTTGGGTGGGAGAATTGAAGGGATGGTGTTCTCAGGAACGTTAGGTTGCCGTCGAATCCAGTGGTAGGGTCGTGTTCGAGACCGACATCTATCGCATGTACGATACCGAGAATCAGTCCATTCCCGGAGACAACTGGTGCAAACAGTGGCAGGAGTGAACATTTCCCCAAGACGTAGAAGTCAGCAGTGAGCAATGGTGGCAGGAAGTATATTTGAGGGTGCGAGCATGGGTGTATGTGGACATTGACCAGGTGACCGAATCCAGCGACATAGATGGAAGTCAGAAGCGATGACATCACGTCGCTTACAAGGGCGGAGATAGCGGCAAGACCTGCCAATTTTGTTTGTTTGCAATGGTAAGAAACACAAAGCAAGGGTGGCAGGAACAAATTTTATCCGAGTCGAACACGTGCTTCGAAATCAGCCGAGATCACGTTACAGTAAAAACGAATCGGGAAGGCTTGGCGTCAGATTTGTAGTCGGAACAACCCCTGTCGGTTCCCGGGGTAGTAGTCCCCTTCACTTCTCGCTTCGCTTTCAGTTCCGGGGCATTACAGCTGCAAGGTACTGTGTGATCATACTGTACCAGTAAGGGCTATGGGCGCGTTCGACACTAAACGCTACCAAGAGGCCCGTTCGGGGGCTGAATGCCACACCAAAGCGAATAGTTCAACAGCATCATTCCGTGCATTAACCTACTCTGTCGCTGGGCGGCCGGGAGACTGGTCGTAGGATACGGTCAATGTTAGTTAGCACAGGGCTTCTCCGGGACTCAACGCCGCCAAGCAAGTGATTCACCTATTGTCATTCCGTGCATTAGCCTGCCAATGTTATCGCTAGGCCCTGTCCGTAGCTGAACGCGACACAAAAGTGAGCGGTTTCACCAGTGTCGTTCCCGTGCAGAGTCTATGGTGAAGAGAGAATCCGACGACGTCACGCTGCCCCAGCTACGCAGGCACAACTCCACCGGCAACTATTCTGATGGTTCGCAATTCGAGTCTTGATGAGCGTTGACTGTGAGTTCGCTTCTCGAGGGTTGTGTGGCGTCTGGAACACCCAAGGTTGTGGAGTGCCGGCCCGCAAGCTCAGGGGTGTCGGCGTACGAAGCTTTACATCCAGCTTGGAAAGCACCCTCTCTGGATCGTACGGCACAAGGCCAGCACCTGCAAAGCCACCCCGTACGTTCTTCTCTGTCATAGAGGCGAAGAAAGCCTCGCGGAAGGCACAGAGGAACTCGAGCTTGCTCACGTGGTTGATATGCATGCGCATCAAGTCCTCGATCTGGCGACCATACGCCTGCTTTAGCGGCCCAAAGCAGCCAACATCGAGTGGCTGGAGGAGGTGGGAAGAATGCGGAGGCATGCAGAGCGTAATAATGTTGTTCTGTTGGCAGTAGCGCTCGAATTCAGTCGAGTGGTGGCTCTCGTGGCCGTCGAGGATCAACAACCGGTATTTGCCCTTTGTACGAGGTGCTGTATGGAAGTCAAAGTGCTTGATCCAATCGAGACCCACGGCATTGGTAGTCCAGCCATTGTCGGTAGTTGCGATACGCCAGTCGGCTGGGAGGTCGCACTCAGTGTACCAGTTGGCGAGGTGGTACTGCGCGGCCAAGATAATGAATGGAGGGATAGCCCAGCCGAGGGCATTGACGCCCTGGATTACCGTTGCCCATTCGCGGTTGCCAGGCTGGGCCAGTTTCGCCTTGCTGAGGCCGTCCGAGGTTGTTACCACCATGCCCGCGAAGATGATGCCCATCATGAACCCAGTCTCGTCGAAGTTGTAGGCATCGTCGTCCACGATACCGTACTTGGCCTTGGTGTTCCGGACGAGCGCGAACCACTCGGCAATGACCTTTGGATCCTCGCACTTGGCCCTCTGGTAGTCGTATCTACGCGAAAAACGCGTACGGAGCTGTGGCTGGCGTTTGACGAAGTTGTGTGCCCAGAGCTTGCCGACAAGGGGCGCGTCGCGTACGCGTAGTAGTTGGTTGGCCATATCTTCCACACCACGCAATCTTGGTGGAAAAGCTCGTGCACATAGCTCAGTAACGTATTGAACAATGGCATCCTCTTCTAATTGAGTGAGCTTCTTCGATTTGGGCGTGCTGTCGCGTCGTGCAGGCCGGCCAGCGCGTCGGTCACGGAGGGTTGAAAATGGTATCTTGTAAAGCTTGGCTGCGGCTCGGAGGCTTAGTTTCTCATTGTTTTGAATAGCTTCAAGGGCCAGGATTATCCTGGCTTCCTTTAAGGTAGGAGGCATGTTTGGTTGAGAGCGCTGGTTTGTGAAGGGGTCTTGTCGAAGGCAGTAATACATAAGAGCCTCCTACTATATATATATATATGCGCAATGCATTACGCGACATGTCTATAATTGCACGGAGCGCACTCGCATTGTAGTAGGCAACCAATCGCTCTGCGCCATCTGTGACCAACATGCTTGCTCACGTGTGACCCCTGGGCTACTATGCACTTAGGTGTGGCGCCCCAGTCTAGCCACAACCAATAACTCAGTTGACTGACTGCGGCCAAATGGCTTAAGAACATAAGGATCGAGAATATTTAACAGAGTACCTCTCAGCTTAGCCGACCCCATTACAAGTCAGAGCCCCTCATTCTTATCCTTCTTCATCCGCTTGTTGTCATTGCATACTCACCTTTCCCACAAGTTGACGATACCAAGTACTGACTATAATTTCAGGTGTTTTTTTTTTCACGTGATTCAAGCTTGAGCCCAAAGCTAGTCGGATTTGCGTGACCAAATCAATCAGATAGAATTGTCAGTAGTTATAATGTTCCTGCGTCAACGGGCTAAGCAGAGATGAAATTGGTAATGAAACAAGAACAGGCCGTTGGTTTGTTCTAGACCAGCCTTTAATTCATTGAAGAAGCCATCATGTGCATCCAGGCGGGCGTCAATTCTGTCGAAGCGGGCATCATGTTGGTCGAAGCGGGTATCGTATTCATCGAGTTTGTCGTGAATTTACCAAATTCACGCTTCAGCTCTTGGTCTTGTCGGTTCCTTGCCTGCACAAACTCGCTCCGGGTGAAGGGGTTAAGAAGAATCTGGAGGATGGACCGGCAAAATGATATTGTACAATTAGAGAGGAAGTGACATTTCTATGGCTCTCTGCGCACGCCACTTCTCTATTCTTCTTTTGAGACCAGGTTCAGTTGGAACCATAGATAAAGCCCGCAAGTGCTGCAATTCTGTATGCCCAAGTCTGTATCCCACCAGTGCTGGGGGCAGTCTATCTGCTAGCGGAAGGGATTTCTTTAACGTGGTTGGACAGTCAGCCGGTCAGGACAGATGCCCGGTCACTTTTGCTAACTCTACTAACTTTAGTCAACCCCAGCACCCACCCAGTGCAATAGAATCAATAAAAGTTGGCACCAATTAGTGCCAATTGCTTCAAATTGCTTATTTCTAATTGGTTTGGGTAATTTAGAGTGGTGGTGTGGTTGCAGTGCCAGTCTGAAAATTTAAAGTTTGGGTGGGCAGGTCTGTTTTTGGTGCAGATCGTGTCCCCTTTTTTCGCGTAAGTCTCGCATCACCCTACCTACTTAAATATTCAACACGCTAGAAGTCAACATCTACAATGCCAATCTACTTAAAAGAAGAGAAAGTCAAACTAGCGCTTCAGGCAATTGAGAACTCTAAAAAAAATCAAAAGAAACCCTTAAGTGCACGTCAAGCTGCACGGATTTTCAACGTTCCACGCAGCACAATAATCGACAGGATGAACAACCGACCACATCGCGAAGAATCACGCGTCGAAAAGCATAAACTTGACCAGTCGAAGAGCAAACGCTTATTCGATATATAATTGAGCAAGATGCACGAGGTTTTCCAATGCGACTTTCTGGTGTGGAAGATATGGCCAACCTCTTGCTCGCGTCGCGTGATGGCAAGCCTGTTGGTACCAAATGGGCATGATGCTTCGTGGATGCACAACCAAGCTTGAAGACCAAGTTTAATCGGCCATATGACTACCAGAGGGCCCTCTGCGAAGATCCAGAGGTTATTGGGAACTGGTTCCGGCTGCTCCGCAACATGATGGCCAAATATGGGGTCCTAGACGATGACCTATACAACTTTGACGAGACTGGCTTCATGATGGGTGTGATAACCGCAACATTGGTTGTTACACGTTCTGATCGACACGGAAAAGCCAAATCTATTCAACCTGGAAACCGGGAATGGGCAACAGCTATTGAATGTATCAATGCGAAGGGCTGGTGTATCCCGCCGTTCGTGATCGTCCAGGGCGCCTACCACCTTGCCAACTGGACAACAGAGTCAGGCTTCCCACCAAGCTGGGTCATCAAGCCTACTCCAAAAGGGTGGACAGATAACGAGACTGGTCTTGAATGGATTCAGCACTTTGACAAGCATACAAAGCAACGAACAAAGGGTGCGTACCGGATGCTCATCCTTGATGGCCATGAGAGCCATGTATCAGCAAAGTTTGAGCAGTACTGCACAGAGCACAGCATTATCCCTATTAGCATGCCACCGCATTCTTCTCATCTACTCCAGCCATTGGATGTCGCATTATACTCGCCATTAAAGCGTGCATATGGCGATGAGATCAATCTCTTCATCCGGGCCTCCATCAACCACATCACCAAGTCTGAGTTCTTTATTGCGTTTAAGGCAGCCCACGACAAGATCTTTACGGAAGAAAACATGAGATCTGGGTTCAGAGGAGCTGGGATTTCTCCATGGGACCCAGACTCCGTTATCTCTAAGCTGGATGTCCGCCTACAAACTCCAGTACAGTCCCTTCCCGTGTCGCCATCCAAATGGGAATCACAAACACCCTCCAATACCCACCAGACTGTCCAGCAATCAAGTTTTATTAAGGGCAAGATCTCCAACCATCAGGGCAGCTCCCCTACACCGATTATGGAGGCTGTCGACAGGATGGCAAAGGGAGCACAAGCAATGGCACACTCAATTACACTTATGAGCCATAGGGCCCTAATGAGCCAGCAGATCCGGACACTTCAAGAGGCTAACATAGCACTCGCCAAACGCCGGAGGGCTAAAAGAAGTCGGGTCCAGCTTGGAGGAGCACTTAGTATTGAGGACTCTCAGGCGATAATCGAAGAAAAACAAAAGGGGAAGCGGCCAGCTGGTGAAATGGCTGAGGGTGCCGAGGAGGCGGTCCGCGGCGGACCGAGCAAACGACGATGTGGCAACTGCGGCAATACTGGGCATTATATAACAACTTGTAAGAAAGATGTAGAAAAGTCTAGTCATTCAGATTCCGAGTAAATAATAGCTCTTTTTTAAGCGGTCCGCAGCGGACCGCCCAAATAGTCGGTTTGGGTGGTGTAGATTGAGGTTGATTCTGCATGGTTGAAATGCTCCATTTTGGTGGGGAAGCCGATTTTCCCACCAAAAGTCGTCCACTTCAGACTGGCACTGCAGCCACGCCAACCACTCCAAATTGACCAAATCAATTGAAAATAAGCAATTAAGAACAGTTGGCACCAATTGGTGCCAATTTGTATTCATTTCTCTGCCCTGGGTGGGTGCTGGGGTTGGCTAAAGTTGGCAGTTGTATGAAAAATCCGCCACTCACTGTCATCCGCCACTCACTGTCCAACCACGTTAGAAGATATTTCAACCTTAGAGTACATTCACTCAGTTTTAAAAATAGGAAAGATTAATGTATTGTTCGGGGGTGTAGGGATTGCTTCCGCGCAGAGTATAAGAAGGCCCATGCCATGCGTTGCTTTAGAAACTTTTCAACTTAACAATCAACTCTCTTCTCTTCTATTAATCTATTGTATCTGTTCTGATCAGAACCGTCGTATATTCACTTATACATTCCTTGAGCACTATGGCCTCCCCTTTTGCTCGTCTTCTTGTTCTTCCCACGACGCGTCAGAGTGTTCCTTTCCAGGGCGTCTGGCAGAACGCGCGCTTGACTTGCGGGTGGGTGCTCGTTTTCAATACTAGGTCACAGTCGCATATACACGCACCGTCTCCATTGTCTCGGAGGCCCCTTTCACCGAGCATTGCTTGGCACAGCACTTTTCACGTGCCTCGGCAGTTAAAAAGATCGGTTCCTCCGGAAGTAAACTTACACTACTTTTAATGAAATTGGACTGACAATGCAGGTGGTTGGTTGGACTTGGTTGCATAAAAATTGTTATTTAATTAAATTTGCGAGTGTCACAGGCGGCTGCAACCGCGGAGTAGCCTACCAGTGATTACACTACGGTATATATTCGTGGTTGTAGCCCGGCTCCGGCGATGGGTGTCGACTGGTCGTTGCGAACGTCATCGTGTTTCTTCTTTTCTGCGTGGTATTTTGTTGATTATTGACTGACATTCACGAGCCTGATCGTTCTCCTGCACGAGGTCCGCACGAACTATTATACATCCATTCACCGAGTCTCGACGTCCCAGTACTACTCGGCCACGACCTTCTCTTAGCATCACCACCGGTGAAGAATTGCCGACATGGATCTTTCAGCGAGCACTTCTTTCAGCAGCTTGGCTCATCACTATAGACTTGCTACTGCATCGCTGCATAGTCGGTCTTCAGCGCATGGCGACTCTGCAGCAGTGATACCAAATGTAGTCCACATGAATGCCGACTTGGGACGAAGGGCCGAGCGGGGCCATGAAAATTCCGGTATCTCGAAACATATCGGCACATCCCCGGCGGAGAGGACTTCACCAGATCAGTGGTCCGATTGGCTTGGCGAACAAACATGCACACCTCTTAGCAAATCTGAGCCGACGTCGCTTGAACAGCTTGTAACCATCATTCGAGACACCGGCGCCAGGAGGCAACTCCTCCGGGCCGTTGGCTCTGGCCACTCCACGTCAGATATCACGAGGACCGATGGGGCTGTCCTCCTCGATCCGCACAAGATGACAGCCTTGATGGACGTTGACACGACAATACTGAACCAGGGTGGCAGTAATGGCTCCCTAATCCGTGTCCAGTCTGGTATCCTCATCAAGGACCTCAATCAGCAACTTGATGACCGAGGGCTTGCGCTAACGCATATGGGTGCCTACGACGGCCAGACTGTCTCGGGAGCAATGAATACGGGTACGCACGGGTCAGGTGCGCCGTGGGGCCCGATGGCTAGTATGCTTCGTTCTATCGTGATGGTCACTGAGAACGGAACTGTCCTGCAGATCGAGCCGGCTGACGGTGCCATCACTAATGCGTTAAAATTCCCCGGAAAGCTGCCGGAAGCCCCCTCCGTGCCCGTAACCCTGGTACAAGATAACGACTGGTTCCACTCCACGCAGGTCTCGATGGGCTGCATGGGGGTTGTCTACTCGTACACAATCGAGGTGACAGCTGCATTCCACGTCTCCGAGAACCGTACAACTACGACGTGGGAGGACATCAAGGGCCAATTCGCGCCCGAGAAGTTCAACCCACTGCCTGAGCCCTTAGCAGCCTGGGACCGGTACGCGCTGGAGGTGAGTCCATACCCAAGTGACGGAGATGGTGGCAAGCACCCCTGCGTCAAGACTGAAGCCAAGAGCGTGGGCAACACACCGAAGCGCGGCACGCGGAATGACATCTGGGGTCGCATCCTGGAGGACGTGGGGATCTTGCTCACGAACTCAGTGCTGGATAACATCCTCAACGCATTCCCGAAGCTCGCGCCCGGGGCCGTCAATACGGCGATTGACACGCTTCAGACCGAGGATGCGCCGTACATCGACACCAGCTACAACGTTTTCAAGGCGCTGGACACAGAGCTGCAGCTGCGAGCACACGCGCTCGAGCTGCATTTTGACGCGCGCGACATGATCGCCACCGTGGACTGGCTCATAGACACGTTTAGGACCATCGCCGACCAGAAGAACCTGTACGTCGCCGGACCAATCAGCATCCGGTTCATCGCGGCGTCGGATGCACTGCTCGCGCCGTCCGCGGGTCGGCTGACTGCGACGGCGGAGTTGACCAACATCGTGGGCATCGACAAGGGTGTCGAGCTACTGCAGGAGGTTAAGAGCGCCATGTCCTCCGACCCGTCTATACGGGTGCATTGGGGCCTCGACCTCGACACCATCACTGCGCAGGACGTGCGGAACTGGTATGGGGAGAACATGGACAGGTGGTTGAAGGTTTATCGGCAGTTGAATGTCAACGGCATGTTTAATAACAAGTTCACGGATCGGATCGGCATCACGGTAGCGGCATAGATTGGCAGTGTATAGTCGTTGGTAATACTTTGATAATCCCCACTAATTGTTAAGGGCGTGATCACGAAGGAAAGTCAGTCTGAGCATTCTTAGTATGGTAGTCGCACAGGTAGTATTCCGGTGAGAATTAGGCCTTGGCAAGGCCCGTATTCCCAATTCAGCAGTAATTCTCTCCTATAAGTAGAGTTCTCTACTCACACACAGTCATACTAAGCCTTAACATATACTCTTCACCCTACTATAATTTCCCCACTAATCATAATTACTTTAAGAGAAGATTACTATATATTCTATTATTAGACTAATATTATAGCTAGTCTATACACTAACTAAATTTAATTGAACTACATCCAGGCCCACATTCTTGCTTGTCTCTATTACGCGCAGCTCGCACGTGTGATCCCAAGCTTTCGTCATATCAGGTTTGCATGCTCGGCAATCATGGACAAGCTCCAACCGTAAGTAGACGAAAGGTTTCCTGCCGCAGAGAATGCCTGCTGACAACCATATATCCATGGATCGACTGATCAAGGAGGCGCGAGGGGAAGCCGGCGTGCTCAAGGAGACTGCTGTTATAGACACTAAACTTCTCATCGCGTTCTGGTCTTGCCCAGCGCTCCTAATAGTCCAGACCAAAAACTGGACTATTAGTCCAAACTGCAGTCCAGACCAATAGTCCGTGGACTATTGGTCCAGTCTGCGTCTCTCGGATTGGACTGACGGTCCGGTCTACGTCTCTCGGACTGGACTGATGGTTCAGTCTGACTTCTACCAGACCGACCAGTAGTCCAGTCCGAGGATCGCAGACTAACAGTCTGACTAATAGTCTGTCCAAGATTCGGGGTGACTCAGGCAGCGTCTTTCCAAATCTGTGGCCTGCTGCAGAGTGCCAATTCAACAACTACGCGATGCAACGCGTGACACGCGTTGGTAAAAATTTCGATGCACTGCTAAGATATGTTAGCCGGTACAGCCCAGCACTGCGTTAATCTATGGCAAACCAAGTATCATGCAACTGAAACCATCGGCCTAACAAGATGCCAGAATTACATATTTCGACCTGTTCAACAGCAACCTACTTTATCGCTTTGAATGGGCTACCTGCCCGATTTCCAGGAAGAATATCTGCAACGTGAGAGATGATGAAGTGTATGTTATCTGAGCGGCGAAAACCCGCCCGGTGGCGTTAAGAGATACCAGTGCCGCCATTACAGGTAGGTGGCATGCAAAGTATCCCCTATCCGGCGCATGTAGGGTAGGTTCGCTCGCGTAACAGGCACCTTGGCAAATCACTTGAGATGCTAGTAAACACGGCTGGTCTCTGCGTAAGAATCATATTTCATACTGGTTACGATATAGTCACTGAATCTACTGTGCTGAGAGCATCCGTCTGGTATCAATTCCATTATGATTAGAGATATATTCCCGAGTCGTCGATTTACAGTCAAGAGATACATGTCATATCGTTTTTATCGACGAAGACGGGAGTCCGCTGGTCTTGTGGACCTGCGCCTAAGCCAACATACACCCCTGGACCGATGGGCTAGCGACTTCGCAGATCCCCCGCATACCTTCACGTGGATGCTCAACTTCCGAGCCCCTGTCAAACTTAGGTGCGCAAGCCGAATAACGAACTCAAGAATCAATTCTAATCAGACACCAAGCTGTCGCGAGAAGAGCGCGAAACCGGCACGGGTGGAATAGTGCAACGACGATCCAAGGTTTTTCGTGAAGCATGACGGGATGTTGGCCCTCAGCGGCTGGTCATTGGTCAGCGGGCTGTGAGCAGAGCCAACTGGGAAGTCGAAGGTGGGCCCAAGTTGTGGGCGCTAGGCGGACAGTTTCACGGTGGCCCAGGAGGAGAAATCGGGGAGTGAGATCTCAGATGAGTTGGGCCACAGATGCAGGATCCAACGCGTCCAACGATTGGAAGTGGATAGTTGATTGCGCACCCTGTGGCCTGGCCCGAATGACTACCGAAAATCATGTCTGGGTATTTGTACTCATCCACTCTCAAGAGTCCAGAATGATCAGAGAGAAAGTCGTCTGCTACATAATCTCTGTGCGCACCACCATCGAATCGGCACAAGGGCCATCTACAGGACGGCCAAATGGGTACAAAATGTGGATGAAAGAGCAGAAGGCTACGATTTTCAGCATGGATGATGACGAGTACGAAGTGTACTGCCGCGAGCCTGTGCTGATGGTATCGGATCCTTTGAAATGGTGGCTAGAATCGGCCCAGCGAAGGCGATTCTCTAACTTATCCTTGATGGCCATCGACATTCTGTCGATTGCGCCTATGTCTACTGAGACAGAGCGACTCTTCTCCAAATCCAAACTTACGGTAACTGACCAGCGAGGATCTATGAATATTGAAACTTTGAACCTCTTGGAATGTTTGCGATCCTGGGACAGGAGCGCCCTAATAGTCCCTTCAGAAGTAAGCATTCCGCTTCGGGAGGTGTTCGATTGTCTAATTATCGACTCTAGTGTTGCTATATCGACCCGGCAGCAACGGGTACAATCTCCGATGCTCAGGATTCTGAGGGTGATAAGGAAGGCGGCCGCGGAGACGTTTTGTTGTTGGATTCTGTTGTTGGATCGTGTAGGGATTCTGAATGCACTTCATAAAAATAAAAAAAGGCTGGTCTTGTTATTGACTGTAATTATTCTTTGGGTCAGTTATTATGATCGCAATGAGAGGCCCTTTGGGGCTTTATATCTTTAAGTGATCCCGTCTAGGACTTCAAACTTTAATATTGATCTTGGCCCTGAAGTTGAGGGGGAAGTTCTTCCAACACAATTCGACGATGGCTTTGGGAAGCTTGGAGGCAGGTACGGCGCAAGGCCACGAGTCATGTGTTATGTTTGGACTAATAGTCTAGACCACAGTTTGCACTGTAGTCTAGTCTGATGGTGACGGACGGACCGATAGTCCAGTCTGCACGTCTCAATCAGACTGCCAGTCCGGTCTGCACAATCTCAGTCAGACTGCCAGTCCAGTCTGACCAAAGTCAGACGACTGCTAGTTTAGTCTGGCCAAGTCAGACGGACTAAAGGGGCAGTCTGAGGTGTCCGGACGGACTATTTGGACTATTAGGAGCGCTGCCTGCAGGGCGACAGATGATAGTGGATGCGGCACAGTAGGGTCGGAGATGTTCTCGAGTCGGCCATCTGGGATTTCTAGTGTATGGTCGTCTTGGTCAATGAGCAGCGGCCGGGACAGCAGAGTTGACATTTGCCTAAACGCATGAGCCAGAGTATTCTTCTGCGACAATCTTCACAGGACCTACCAATCCCAAGTCCAAAGAATGCACCACATTCGCTTGCGCAGCTCCCGTTCGAAGTTTGGCAGGCCCTCGGTGGGTTTGTGCATATCTAGGTTGTGATCTCGGTCAGAATTATGCGAGAACCTGCCAAAGACACAACCAGAAGTGGTCTGATCCAGTTACAGACGTACTTATCCCCTGCGCTTCATGGACAGCAACGCTGAGGGCATGCCACGATTCGACCATACATGCCTCCCCTTTGTACCATTTGGCTGCGAGGAAGAGCTGCTGCACGTTGACAACGCCACCCTTGCCCTGAGGAATCGAGACGCTAAGCTTCTGAGCAGCCTTGTGAAAGCGGTCGGTCATGGTTTGCGCCTTCTCCCCGAGCTCGGACTCGAGCCTTTGAAGGAGAGCTGCCTCCAAGTACTGGGTGGACACGGCACAAAGATGGAGCAGGAGACAGGTGAGCTCAGGGCTCAGCTTGTGGCCGGCTGACCTCAACTCCCACCACTTTGCACTCTGGCCTCGGAGCTGCTCCGGGAAGATGGGGTAGGACTGGAGATTGGCAGTCTCCAGGTAGTTTTGGACCAGTACATCTTGCTTCTGCATCAGTGGGCGATCACAGCTCTGGTGAAACGGTGCGCACCTGTATACGGCTTCGGTAATATGATCTTCAAGGCCGCCTCGATTTCTTCGGTTTGGGCGTCTTGATTGTCGTCTATATGACCATACGAGGACGGGAGGGGCATTAAACACGGTAGCCAGGGTCACGAAGGGATCTCATACTTACATCTGTTGTTGATTTGGTAAGGGCAAAGACAGCATGGCTAGCCATGTAGCCTAGCTTGGCCAACCCGTCCGGGAGGCCATGTTCAGGGTCGCTAGCCGATGCGGAAGTGTCGGATTCGAAGTTGCTCTCCTTCCTCTTCCTCAACAACCTGTGTCCGCGCCATGTCGGAAAACCGTCTCCGTGATCTGGAGATAGAAGGGTAATCAACTGGAATTCTGCCATACTTTGCAGGAGCAGCAAACGAGTCATCCTCCGGCGTTGTCACTTTCTTAGGTGCGGACCGCCTCCCCATCACCACCACCTTCCCTTCGACTCTTAATTTCTTGGCACGCTGCTGTTAGCACCCTGCTAGAAATTACGCCATTTTACTATGGCACGCACAACTTTGGCCTAACAAGCGGTCAAAAACGCGAAAACTTCGAAACTTGCTTTCGAGATCCGACAACTGCGCAAGCGACGAGACGACGCACCTCCTCGCGTGGCCATCACGAACTTGGAGTAGACCTTGCCCCATCTATATCCAACGTTAGGGAAGGCGTGATGGCTTCTTCCCCCCCGCGCAACGGCGAGGACTACTACCTCCTCCCCGCTCGACCTTCGAGGCCAACCGGCAACAGCGAGGACTACCACACCTCCCTGCTCGAAACGACACGACGGCGGTCGCTACACTACCCTGAGAGGTTTCCCCTGCGAGGTTTCCCTCTCAGTTTTTGGGAATCCAGGTAGTAATGAAGCTTGGTGGAATGTTATGGACCTACAACCGGCGGTAGGAAAATAGCGAGAACGGCTTTGGCTTAGCATCACTGGATGAGATTTGTCTAATGGGTTGACTTGATTGTTATAAAGGGGATATCCCTTACCTAGCTAGACACGCCCTGTACCCTCTGAGATCAAGGTCTGGTCGTACCGCTTGCGGTGCGGCCCCCGGCGTAAAACAATATCATCATCATCATCATCATAAAAATGTACTATTATACACTCAGAATCTGACTGAATAGACCCTTCTATATCTTTCTGACAAGTTGTTGCATAATGCCCAGTCTCGCCGCAGTTGCCACATCGTCGTTTGCTCGGTCCGCCGCGGACCGCCTCCTCTGCACCACCACTGATTTCACCAGCTGGCCGCTTCCCCTTCTGTTTTTCCTCAATTATCGCCCGGGAATCCTCAATACTAAGTGCCCCTCCAAGCTGCACTCGGGTTCTTTTAGCCCTCCGGCGTTTGGCGAGTGCTAGATTGGCATCCTCAAGTGTACGGACCCGATCCTTCAAAATCGTGATCTCATGTGCCATTGCCTGTGTTGCTCCCACCTCCAGCCATCGCGTGATAGGCCGGCCTGGGCCAAAAATCGTACCATGTCTCCCGATGAGGTAGTCGGCGCCAGGATGCGGAGTGAAGCTGACTTTCATCGAGATTCCCGGGTGTTCTAGAAGGCAGGGTGAGGTGCATTCTGTGCATGCACGATGCTGACTCGTAGAGATGTGACGGCTCCTTAGTGTAGTACGCTTTCAGGGGGACGTTAGTGTCGTAGTGTAGATCGACACTACTGTACGCAGACCCTGGATGAGACCAAAGGCAGTCCTTGCTCGGAGGCAATAAGCGGTCAGGGCACCTTCTGATCCGAGCTTCCTGGCCCCTCAAGGCCTTCATTTTTATAATGCAGCTAAAAGCCAGCCGTGCGCTGCTGACGGGCGAGGGTAGATCGACATGCTTGTATCATTGGCTCGCTTGTGGCGTATAGCACCTGAGAGAGAAGGGATATTGTTGGAGACTGGGAGTCAGCATCGCCACGAGGTCGGCCGAGGAAACGCCAATGTACAGTCAGGTGACCATGCAGTATACCCCCGTTGTCTGCAGAGATACATATATATACAGTCTCATCCTTTGGTCTGATGACGGGCTTCTCAGGCATACACGACTGTCTCACTGATCACGTGTATGGGTGGTTGGTCTGTTCTACGGCCAATTACGCGGCTGTGCTGAGACGCACTCATGCCTGATGCGTAAGGTGACGTGGGTGACGCAGACTTTCCCCGCACAAGCCTCCCTTTGGTAATTCCAATCATCCAAACTCATCCCTCAACCCTTGAATTTGACGCATGGATAGACTACGAGACTTAAAGGCAAGCTATCTGTTGGTACGGCCCTGATGCCGTAGGTCAGGGGGTCTTTGCACGTGCAAATAGAGGCGAGCAAAAGCCGTACGTCTGGGTACGGGTTCGATTCTTGCTACCGAAGGATGAAGGGAAGCTATCGCCACCGTGGGCGTCGAAGCGCTTGGTGTAGTAGCCAGCCCTCTGCTGACTAATCCAGACCGGCCCTTCTGATTGGCCTAAGCTGGGCCGGGCATGTGGCCCCTTGGATGACCCTCAAACCCACACTATCCCTATGGACATCATGAACACCGATGACCCGGTGTCCTGTCCAGCAGCTAGCCCTGCCGGTTCAGAATTTCAGGGCGATGGTCCTGAGTTGGACAGCGATGATGTAATCTACCTTGGCACCAGACCGCGACCGATTGGACCCCAAGTTCTTGACGAACGTTATTTCGAAGGTTGCTCGGCTCGCAGAGTCTCCCCAACAGCAAGCACAACAATTCAACAACGGCAATCTGCGGAGAGACGAAGTGCTCCTTTCGGAATGAACCTGGCACATAGGAGAGGACACTCAACGCAAAGCGCCGAGCCGAATTCACGTCATGCCGCCATAACATCGCATCCAAGAACAAATCGCCGTCCACAAAAACAAGTTCCTGTAACCCGCGTGATGAAGCAAGCTAAGCCTGCTTCGGCCGTTGTCAACGTGTGCTTGCCAAAGCGCTCGGCGGGGCGCAAAAAGCGAGGAGTGCATGGTTCGTTTCAGCACTCGAAAGCGGCCAAGAGATCGCGTTCAAAGATGTGGAACTCGTGTCAAAGTGGAATGGAAAGATCCAGAGACACGAATATTGACTCCTCGACGGTATTGGGTGAAGTTTGAAGATATCAGAACTCATGGCATATAGTAGTCACAGTTCGGGACTTGAGAACTCGGACATATAAGGACACGATCATTATCATGGTAGATAGCTTTCACAGATATTACATCGCGGAGACCTATGCCAACGCCACCGCTAAATGATGAAAAGATGGACCCATATGCTCTTCTGCTGTAGACGAAGCTACTCCATCTCGATGACATTGCTCGCAGGCTCGTGATGCGAACCTCTTAACTTTGGTTCACTTTCCACCCGACCGAAAGTGTCTCTGACACGACAGAGGAGCAGATGAGAGCCGCCCCCTCCGGTGAATTGAAGATGGGCAGTATTTTTTAAAAAAAACAATATAAAAAAAAAAGAGAGATTGGGCTGGATGTTGAGGCGGCGGGAAGAAGGCTTTTGCAGGCGGCGCTGGTAAGACAATGAAGAAAAGAGGAAGATGAAGTAGGCCACGGCTCGAGTAAGTGAGAGTGTTCTGGCGTCGAAATTCGGCGGGGCGATGTCGTGCGGGTTCCAGTAACGACCGCCCATTTCCTGGAAACCCTCGCGCATGCATGCATCGTATCACATCACACAAAGAATGCTCGGGCCGACAGATTTTTTATAGCGAGGGCCGTCCAGGAGTCTCTGTCACCACCATCAGCATCCTGCCCGGCACGCATTATATCCGCTTTTTTAGTTACCAACAGGCTGGACCCAATAACTGGCGCGGCGAAATCGAGAAGCTCACCTGGGGTCTTTACACACAGTAGGAAGCTGGAGACGTGACTATCCAGGTCTTGAGGACGGCGTTGTACCAGCCATTTCAGGAAGTATGGATGTCAACACATCAGGCGGTCATATAAGGTGAAATGCTCCGGTGGACAAGCTCGCGAGGAGGGTGAGACCATGTACCGGTGTCTTATGGCCATGTCCACTCTTGTTGCCGCCTTCATCACAGACAACATGGCCAAGGCTTGTAAATCACAAGGCAAGTAGATGAAGCGGAGGTGAATCTTCAGTATTGATCAGTGGATATACGTGCCACAGATAGTGCAGTTGAACCCCACCCTCCATCTCTTCTCGCCTTCATCGCCGGCTATTGAATATGTGATCTCGAACACGTCGTCTTCCGAGTTGAACTCTGCCCGAAGTTGGCCTTCGTAAGGTTTTCTAACGCTTCGAACCACTTTCTTTCTTCCCCTCCTGCTAGCTACACAGATTGGCATTGTCAATGGTTGGCCATTTCGCGGCCTCAGCGAGGCGTCGTCTGCTAGAGGAAGAGGAACCACGTTAGGTTCAACTCCCTCATCATGCTCGACAAACTCGTCAGCTCCATCCATTTCGACATCGCGATTATTCGTTTCCTGTCCCCCCAACCTCAACTCGGTGTCGAGTACTCGGTTTTTCTCGCCTGTTTGCAGATGATTGTACATGTTCAGCAGGATTTGGTGTCGCAAACATTCCTCGTGGAGCCACCGGTTGCATTTCTCGCTGGGGCACTGAATCATGACTTTATCAGGGTTTTGAGGTTGGTTGCAATGGCAAAACCCTTTGATGGCCTATCATGCCCGTCAATATCGGCCTAACTCCATTGCTCCCTATGCCGTTGCTTACCGACACCTTTTTGGTAAAAACGTCTAATGTTTGTCTCCAATAAAGCGCAGTTTGAATTTCTTCCTCGTTTTCTCTTCTTATCTGAGTCACGGTTGCTTTCCGGATGACCGATTTGACGTTAATGATTCCCACTGCAGCAATAATTCAGCACCAACGTGTTGGATGGTCACGGTATCCCAATACTTGCTGTGATTAGACGCGATTAATTCGCTGTGCCCATGGTAGGGCTGGCGGCCTTGGATAAGCAGAACTTATCGTGGGGTCGTTTTGCGGAGTAATTTCGGGAAATCGTATGCGATTACACAACTACCATCTGATAAGTGCCCGCCGCCGCGTACGCGAATATATCGACGGCCAGCGGCCCAATCGAGGCCGTTCCGGGGCCTGGGGGACTGCTGCATTCCGACGGTGCGTTTGGTCCAGGAGCGGCGCCGTATAGGCTACTGGCCGTCGAGATATTTGCGTGTGTAGCGCCGGGAAGGGATGGGGGGCTAGGCTCCGCTGCAAGGACTACGAGATAACAATGCACTGATCCTACGGCTCTTTAATCTTCAAAAATACGTCTTCTAAATAGATATATATAAAGACCCAACTACACGGCCGGCTTACCGTCAACGAACAGCGGTCCGCCTCCTCCCTAGCCGGGTCCGGCGCCCCCGATGGCCCTGGCCCCGAGTCGGACCTGGTCCCGGGCCTGGGCCTGGGTCATCGGGCACGGGGGTCCCTACCTGTACCCGTATCTGGTCCTGGCCCTGGCTCTGACCCTGGCCTCGCCGGCGGCGCTGTCTGAGCTCGTCGACGAGCCGGTTCAAGCTCCGGCCGGCGCGTAAGAGCTCCAGTCATCCATATCTAGCTGTATGTCATTTTCTATTACCATGATGCTGCCTCGGTAAAATCGGCTATTATTTGCACGGGCGGCCTCGGCCGCTCTCAGCTTCAATGATCAAATCCTTGTGCCGGTGTGTGGAGGAGGAGGAGGAGCAGTAGCAGCAGGAGGTGGAATAGGACGAGGTCGAGGATGAGGTAGTGCTTGTGGCTGTGGCTGTGGCGGTTGCTGAGCTTGTCCGAGGAGATGGTTGCCAGCCCGCTCGAGTATGTTTCCCACGTTTAAGCGTACCAATGTGCACAGGCGACCGCCTGGCCCGTGATGGTGATGGTGGTGACGATGATGGATGTCTAACCTGAGTTAGCGAGCCTATCTATTAAAACCCAAGTCATCTCTCACTATCTGCATGCTCTGTACAAAAGGGTACTAACGTTGCGGAGCCGACGCCTTTTTCTCCTCATCCTTCTTGACTTGATCAGACAATTGGAACTCCAGCAGATCGGCCTGCACCTCTGGGTGCATCTCCCGGGTTCTCTTCCTGGCTTGTTCCTCCGCCGCTCGGACTTCTTCTTGATGCCGCTTCTCTACGAAGTAACCGTCGTCGAACAATGGACAGTTGCCTGTCTTTCCACCCCGGCTGGCATCGTCAAAATGGCTGTATTCACATGACTTCGAGCAGAGGTAGCACTGGATGCTTCTGCACTTCGTGCAAGTCATCTTGTTGCAGCCATTTTCCTTTATAAATGGTGCTGAGCATTTGTTGCACGTCCGTATCAAAGCTGCCGACATTGCTTCCTCAATCTCATGCCTAGCCGAGTGGCCGTTATCCAAGGCTGCTTCAGCACATGTTTTGGGGACATGGGTCTCCTTCCTGCACGAACGGCAGCTTGTAACGGCACAATCTGGATTGAGGCATCGGAACTCCTTGTCCTCTTTTATGGGGGGATACTCCGCGGCAAACGGACACTGCGGACATGTCTCAAGGTTCTCGATCCCAGCTTCTCGCAGAACGGCCTCTTGCTCGATACGGTCCAGAGCCGTCATGGAGTGTGCGTCAAGAAAAATCTCCTTCTGGTCCATTGCAAAGCCGCCCGTACAACCATCTGTAGACATGCAGTCCAGGCGGTATTTCGACAGTCCGATCTGGGTCTCGGCCATCATTCTTGCACAATCTCGACAGAACCAGTGGAGGGTCTCTCCATCACAATGGATCATGCGATTCAGAGCATACTCCACAAAGCAACGTCCGCAGTCAGCGATATTGCCCTCGAGAATGGCGGCTTCCAGGTTGGTCTTTTCGGCTTCTTCTCGTTTCCGTTCGATCTCGGATTCTGCGCGCTGTTTGGCCTGAATTTCTCTCAAGGCCCGGAACTCCTCCAACGCTTCGCGTTCCCCCTGATCAGCTGAGGTGCTTATACGGTCGGCCAGGGCATCCAGATCGTATCTGCCGGGGATTTGTGTGACTCTAGACTTTTTTCGGTAGGGCGGACGGTTGTCAACAGTCGCCGCCACTTCAAGAAATGCAGGATAGAGACAATTGTCATGTTCAGAAAACGTTCTTCTCAAGTCTTCAGCGTAGAATTCAGGAAAGGACTGCTGCATGATCATATCACTAAATGTTACCTAGGTACCGGCGGTTGCTCGGCTGCCTCTGAATCAATCTCGCAGCCCTCTGAGGCCTGTGTATGCTCGCCAGCGACGAGCCGAGAAATCCAGATTTTGAATTCATATTCTAATAAATCCGAAGCGTTGCCAGTGGACGCGAAGGTGCAACTTCAAAGCTGAAATGTTGGTGGCCCACTAAACATATGTCATGTCGCAAGTGCAGCACTCAATACTGAATTCCGTAGGCTCACCTCTTTTGGCCTCTAGAAAACTAAGATCTAATGCTTAACTTTTAGCAAACTTGAGCAGGCGTTCTGCAATACCTATATGGTGCAGTTTCTAAGCCTACTAGAACACTTTAGGATCGTGAAATCGTTCCCTAATGTCGAAGGTGTACCAGCAATGGCATATCAGATCTTTCGTTTTTTAAAATAGATTTTCTAAAAGTAGTTCTGTGATTGATCCCGAATAAGACATTTGAACAAATGAACCAATGAACTTATAATCAAAACTGGGATTGATATTAGCGACATCTTCTGACCACATTCTCAACAGGTCGGCGTTGTGCCGATCACATTAACGGATTTCAAATTCTTTTCACGAAATTTAGGAAACCGACTTACAGCATTACACTCTTCTTTTTTATAGATCTGTGGTGCGAGAAGAACAACGTCACTGTGACAATGCACACAGTAGGGTGGTAAACCTTCTCGACAATTGTCTCCACACATTTAATACTTGACATTATCAATTTGTTAAACAAGTGTAAAGTCTATTTAGCCAACTTTTCTATGCGAATTAGCGATTCAGATTCTTGAGATATGTACTGGATCTGCACTAGCATCGTTCCCATGTGAAGAAGGATCCCAGAACCCGCAATAAGGAATCTTCGTATATTTCAATAGATATAAAATCTTGAAGTGTCGCGCCTTCGAATGTTATTTCATAGCTACTATCTAACATAATGGCGTCCACCGAGACCATCAGCCCTGTGTTGAGGAGTGGCAGCTTTTGTGCGGATGAAACACGAGCTAACATCCTTACTCGGTCGTTTGCTGCATTGAGACTGGATGGTGTGACTCAAGAGAATGAGCATCGAATTTCATCCTACATTCCTTCTACTAGGTACGTTTTCTGTGGGATCCTTCATTATTCGGACCAGGTCAACTCACAACTCACGACAGACTATGTCTGACGTACCAGCTTATAAGACAGAACGTTCGAGTTAAAACCCGACTATCACTCTTGAGCTTCTTGTTAAGAGCTGGTCTCCCTAATATCCAGTCCAGTGTTAGCATTAAGGCATCGACCTGGATGATAGCCACATTTGTTCGTCAATGAGCTTAGCGGGAATGTGGACGGCAGCTGGAGTACCTGTGTAGTAAAAACCTCCAGCACCGAGTGGAGCTATTACGTGTTATGGCCGTTACAAGTGGCGTGCGTCTGTAGAAGGTAGCACGGTGTTTGAATTTTGAGAGAAATGGCTCACCACAGCGGAGTTACGGATCGGAGGATGACTAAGCAAGGGTGAGGTCAGGGCCCACCAGCCGTAGGTAAATAGCCTATTTTAGACCAAATGTATCGCGTCCGGGGTGTCTGGAGGCGAAGACAGGAGCACAAGACATCCCGTCCGGGAGAACGCTGAAGCTCACTCCCCAGCTGAAATCGTCAAATTCCAACATTGATGATAGCCCTATGATTGGGCGAGCAAAGGTTTAATTTGGAGGTCACCCAATCAGGTTTCAGACAGAATTGGACGAATGTTGTGCTGCACAGGTTTGGCGGCTTCCCTGGTCTTGGCTAAGCAATCAAATGTTGAATGACACGTAGTGGTAATTTTTGGGAATTGGAGCCTAGTCCACTGTTCAGTCTGATCTACCTGCAAGCGCGATAGAAAGCAGTCGTCTTGTACGCGTTCGCCAATGATCGTCAAGTCCAATGCATCATACCAAATAGCACGAACGGCATAGCCTCCTCGGCAACCCATGAAGCCACTTCAGGATTGCGACGCGCACTCGTGGTTTCCAAATAACCGTGCTTTTCAATACCACGAGTCCTCAATAATTGGCAGCGTAAGAACATGCAGAATAGCCCGAAAATAGTTGACGGGTCCCAGTCAATCATAACTACCACTGTGCGCCACTGAGCGCCCGCAATCTCCTGCACCTACTGTAAAATAGGATGGTGAGGACAATTTCGTTTCGATTCAGGTGTGTGACGCCAAATTCACACGACCTTGTATTCTTACCAAGCCTGGATACCCATGAGAATATTGGCCAGTCATGTTGCCACTGGCATGCGTGATGAGCTGCCGAGAAATGTCTGAATAATGATTTATAATTGGGCGGATAGTGCGGCAGAAGGCTATTTTCCCCCTTTGGAGGACGAAACATCTGATTCATCACCCCAACGCATGAAATCTCTACAGTTCGCACTTCATCAAGCAATCACTACGAGACGAGGAATGATATTAACAGGAAGAGAGTGTATAGAAATGCACATTTACAGCACATTCCACTTATCACTTTGCAGCGAAGGGAGAATGGAATTGTATGTTCTAATGAGTCAAGCATGGCTGCTGATCTATTATACATTATGTATCGTAATTATAGCTCTCGCACTAATGATTGGTTGGACCCTGCACCTGGCATAGCTAATGACCGGCGCGTCTGATGTTAGGCTGGTTTCCAACAACATCCGTGGGTGATAGTGCATGTTCCATGCAAGAGTCTAGGGCCTGTTTGTCGACTCCTCTAATCAAGGTTGGCGTACTTCTCGGGGTCCACTATACACCAACCTGTCGCGCAACCCTGTCACACAGCACGGCTTCCAGCCATCGCCGCTCCATGTTTAAGGATTAGAGCTCAAGACCTAAGGCGGTTACAGTCTTGATTCATCCGTCCTTCAGCAGCAGACACCCAGCTCCGCCGGTCCCCCACCCGTGACCACGTTAATGAACAAGGTCCGGGATTTGGCGGCCGGAGTCGTATCCCATGTTGTGAATCCACTCGCTCAGCGGCTTCATCTGATTCGCTATGCCGCCGGCGCTTCTCGTGTCGGTATCTTCAGTTCATTTGTGCCTTTCCCCCGGAGCAGTGGTATCATCGCTCTGTTGGAAGACCAGGTTCGCGCCGTTCTGAACTCGCGCTTCTTTTTCGACCTGGCAGGCACCATATTTCCGGGCCAGTTGCGCGGCATGATGCAGACGATAGGAGTCCCTAGCGACGGGCTGTTGTATGGTTCAGACTTTCCCTTCACCAGCGGGGACGGCAACCATAACAGATTCTTTGCCTCATATGTAATCCACACACTATCCTTATTAACACCACAACCATAGGTCAGCGGCCACTTGTGAGATGGCTTCTTATCTGCTTGAGTATAGTGTCCCCTCTGACGTGTAAATCTTCTTCACAGCCCGCCTCACTGCAATTCATCTAGTATTGAGAAGTCCAGGAGATGTAGATAAATTATGTGGTCTCTTGGAATTTTGCTTACCATGTCTGGAAATGTTAATCACGAGTCATTGCGAGCGACACGGCGCCGTTATTGTTGGGGGTGTGTTCCTTTGCACTATACCATCCCAAGAGATTTGATAGGCTAGATGAAATAAACTTGAATCTACCATCACAGTCCGTTCTCACCGTAATTTAACGATTCAGACCGACCGAACATGCAAAGACACTAATCAACATTTGTGGCGCTAAATAGACTTAACGCCAAGCTCTCCGCGGACTTTGCCATGCGCCACGCTGTTTGTGCCAGTGGTCTGTCAGCCGTGGCGCCAACCGTCTTTGATGATACTTGCGCCACTAGCATGTGAAGGTCAATGCAAAGGTGAGACCAAGTGCGTCGGAACACATGTCTGTCCAGCAGGAGCGTCCGAAGTCTGATTCGCTTTCGAAGTTGAGTCATGTCCAGACTATGTGGCTTAAACCCACTGGTAATAGTGCCCTCTGGGAGTGATGGATTTGCAGGTGGAAAATGACGTCTCAATTTGCTCAGTCGACAAGAAGTAGTTTGGCAATGAGCACTGCCTATTTAGGAAAAGACTAATTCCTCCACAATCTTGTCACCGCTCTCCTGTAACGTCAGGTTGATCTCAAATATGGGAACATTGGAAAGGGAGAAAGGGGCTGAAGAACTATCGGGTGGCAGGGAGTCCCCTCAAGTATACGTTCATTCCAAATCTTCATATATCTTCAAATGGGCAGTCCAGATACCATTTCCTTTTCCCAATGGGACGACAGCTCTATTAGAAGTTCCTCATTCATGGTTTTTCACGTCATATAAGGGACTTCGTTTCTCCTTATCTCTTCACGATGTCCGGGTTCCTTATTCCGCCGTGGTATCAGGCGGTTGCACCAGACTTAAACGACCTGCTTATTGCTACCATCATTTGGGGATTCTCAATTGGCTGTGGCCTTTTCTCTGCTTTCAAAGCAATTCGGCAGAGCAAATCGTCATGGGAAAGATCCCATCGAATCCGTCCCTATGTTGTGATGATCTGGGCGGAATGGCTCTCGTCAATGACAATGGGAGTCCTTGCCTGGGTATTTCTTCGTGGATTCCTAAAACCAAGGTATGCGAACAGCAGCGTCTCTTGAAGCTAGACAGGCAGTTGAACTTGCAATACAGTTTTCAGCTCTTCTTCATACTCGGTAAGGTGCACATCTTTGGGTGTATTGGCGTTGCCCTGCTAATGCAGATTTTAAGTTTGCACCTGGGTAGTTCAGGCAAGTTTCAGCTGTCTCGCCGAGCGAGGAGTTCGTTGGCTTATAAAGATATAGATTCAAGTGCTGATGCAAATTATCATCAACCGAATTTCGCTTTTGATGATGCACAGATCTCGGGCAGAAAGATTGAAATGGACGGTAGCTGCTATTCTGGGACTAATCAACATCAGCGTGTTTTGCATTTGGATCCCAGCACACCTGCAAATATCGCAAGAGTTCATCAAGATAAACGACATCTGGGACAGGATCGAGAAGGTTATCTTTCTCTTCATTGATGCTGGCCTTAATTTCTACTTCATCTACCTGATCCGGGCCAAGTTGATTGCCAATGGCCTTTCAAAGTACATGCCTCTTTTCAGGTTCAACCTCCTCATAGTCGGAGTCTCAATGGCTCTAGATGTAAGTCAACCTCCGAGCAACTCAACTTTAACACAAAGTGGCTGAATGAGATGAAATAGATCACACTCATTGGGGTCATGTCGCTACCTAATGGCTTTGTGTACGTCTGAGCTCCACATGCTTTGAGAACATCACCCTGACTCAGCATAGCTACGTCCAATTTCACCCACTTGTCTACCTTCTCAAGCTTCATATCGAGATGAATATCGCCGATCTTATTGTCAAAGTCGTTAAAGAGACCAATCACAATCACGAGTATTCTGGAGCTGGCACCGAACTACATACGAAACACAACACAGTCCGGGAGAGCGGGATCAACACAACAGCCCCTTTCCATGCCAGATCGGCCGTTTCAGCTACCTATGTTCATGCGCAACCGTCAGCTGAGCCAGTCGAGGAGTCGCTCAAAGGGATCAAGAAGACAATCTCGACCACAGTACTCTCGAGACCATGTGATGACGACGAATTTGGGAGTGAGTCGTCTTCCACGCGCCAGCTGAGAAATGAGATGCAGGTGAGAGCCTATGCGGCCGGGTCTTAGTAGTAGAGGGATGTGCACTTGTCGCGGTGGCGTACATGAGGTGGGACAACGTCATGAAAATGACGGTGAGGGATGTGTTCGTAGTTTACATCGGACTGAGAACTTTTGGACCGGCCACAAAGAGCAGGAGCTGCAACCCGAGAAATTAATGAACTGCACAGGCCTTGAGGCAGCCATCATGATGGATAAATATTTGGAAACAAGATGGTGCGGGAACTATATAGTATTCTCGGTGGATATATACTGTCTCCTCGAAACAGGAGCTCTTGCAATGCTTGGTGGCAACGTCGATGAAGCTATCTTGTAGCACTCGCTAAGCATAGCAGACACAAGCGGTGGGTGTGAGGTTTTATATTACTTCTACTCTTTTGCTCTAATAGCTCGCACCATCATTTTGTTTGAGTGCCAATAGCATCACCGTTGAGCCTGGAGGTAGCCATTAATGTCCCATTTCTAGGGGCCGCAATGAAGTGAAAAGAGAGTCTGAGACGGCGCGGCCATTATGAGTCACATCATCCATTCCTCGTGTACGGACATTCTATCTGTCAAACGCAGCCTTGTAACCCTTCCACAGCGCATAAGGTGCCTGCAAGGGGATAGTCAGAAGCGCTACACCGGCTTCAAGATAGCTCCTCTTATGGTGCTCAAGCATAACATAGTGAACTAAATTAGGTCCAGCATTACGTGTTCTACTCCACGACAAGGCTCCGATCAATTCAACATTATCAACATCCGTCAGCGCTCCTAACAGTTCAATTCAATTCAAGATGGGGCTTCATATTGAGCTGATATTGGTAACGTGAGCTCTATCTTGAACTGATATTGAATTGAATTGGATTGAATTGATAAATCTTGATAACTAATTAGTAAGCCGTTATCAGAGAGCTCGGGACAACGTACCATAATATCTACCGATCTCTGAGCTTTAAACACGCTTGTTTCGTACCCAAATCTTCAAGCATGCGAGCATCTCGATAGTTTCCGCTCTCAACGAGTGTCTCTGCGTGCCTATCGTGAGCTTTGTTCGACTAAAACAGCGCTCACATTCACAAGCCGTTGAGGGTATCGTGAGATAATCCAACGCCATCTTGGCTAAACGAGGATACTCGTCCTTCCGCGCTATCCACCAAGCAAGAGGATCGGCCACTGGGCGCTGTGGAAGCTCGAAATAAGCCTTGATTTCGTCTTTCTTGGCGAGATCTTCCGGCGGGTCGTAGTAGTCATCGTCGACGAGATGGCTTGTAGGTGACCGGTCCGGCTCTGGGGCAGGAGCCGGAGCAAGATGCTCGTATTCCTCCTTGAAGAGTTCTTTAAACATGGCAACCACATGCTCTCGGTGATCCTCCTTAAGACTCTGAGTGATCCATTTCGTCTTGTGGCCCGGGTGAAGGATCATGGCTGCCCAGTAAGCCGGCGAGTCCTCCAACTTCTTAACGTACTTCTCGAGCTTGTAGATAGCGCAGAGGAGGCTTGCGTTAATACCACGTAAGTTATCGTCACAGAGATCTCGGCGCTCGTGGTTGGGTAAGTCGACAAGGATGCTCCGGTCCGGTGGCTTGGCCGCGCGAGGCTCCGGCTCAGGCGAGCCAAGCTCACACTCCTGTATTCTGGCTGGTTGTGCTACTGTACGGCGAGATCGTTGTGATTGTTCTGCCTGTGGAAGCTCTCCGGCTAGCCCTTGGTCCCCGACTCGAATCTCGGTCTCCGGCCCCAGTATCTCGGGAGCCGTGATCTCAGCGTTGACAAGGTTTTCACTGTAGATGGTCCGGAACTCGCGAAGCTTCTCAAGTAGCCAGTGAAGCTCACCGGCGAGCTCGTCAAAGGTGGGTTTATTACCTGTTCATAATCTTCTGTCAGGAGAAAATGCTCAGCAGGAGGCATGTCGACCTACCTTCGAACTTCTTTGTTAAGACCTTGAATGGCTTTAGAACTTCGAAGTAAATGGCCAAATAGTGCCAGTCGTCAGCACTTAAAAAGCAATCCTCTGGGGGTCTTTTATCAGCGCTTCTTTTGGCAGCGAGCAAGCTCTGATGATAGCCGATTGGACCCTGCAGTCGGAGCGCTCTTGCTACAGCATTATAGACGGAGTTCCATCTAGTGGTGTTTTCCTTCACTAGGTTCAATCCACCGAGCTCACTAATATCCCAAAGAACTTCGCCAAACTCTTGTTTATTCCCCTCAGAAATCTTGCCGTTTGTAGCATCGAGAAACGCGTCCTTTCGTTGGGTAGAGCCGCTGACCCAAACCTCGTACTTTCGCAGCCTTGCAAGTGGCCCAGTCGGTCGCCAAACGGCGAGGAAGTGCAACGCTTCTTGTAGTTCCTTGCGCTCGTCAGAGTCGGCGGGGAGGCGTGCGAGGGTCTTGGAGAGCTTGCCAGCGTTGAAAGCAGTCGCAGAGAGGTTGATAATGTGATTGCCGCAGCGTAGCCTCCGGGGAGCGGACTCTTCATCAGGGAGCGTTAGTTCGAGGAGCTTGGTAACAGCATCGTCATTGTTCTTCGCGTTGTCAGAAACAGTATACCCAAGCGTGTCAGAGATCTCGAAGCCTGGCTGGCCGTCTTCTCCACGGCTCTGATAACGACATCAGACTTCCTTGCTGCTTGGCCTTTGTACTTAGCGGCAAATATCTTCACGCGAAAACATATTTGTACATCTTAATGACCACTCAATCAACCGACGGGCGGGCACTGGTTCTTCGTGATTCTATTGATCGTTGATCATTCCCTCTATCCTTGATCATCTCCACGTCAAATAAATTACCGTCTAACTTTTGCGCCATCTTCGATTGATATAAAGGATTCCCAATGCTTAGGTCTCAGCATATCTCGCTCAGGGGATCATTCTTCACTAACTAGGGGTCTTTGCTGATATTTTTTTTAGATTATTCTTCCTATACCCTGTAGCGCCTAACAATGGCAGCGCCGCCTTCGGGTCTTTTCTCGCGTCACGGAAGCCTTAAACGTCGTATCGACCACTGCCTTGTCGACGTCCACGATAGTGTTCCCCATATATCTGGACTCTTGCGACTTGTTTCTCTGCATATTTCCTGTAACAATGATCGTATTTCTTTTTTCAGGCTCTGAGTCCCAGTTAAACTCTGGGACAATCCCGATACCACTGATATCTTTCTCGATATATCTACCAATAAACTCGTATCCCTCTTCCTCTGCCAGCAACCGGAGTTACCCGAACGGCTCGCCTCAAGCGTACAATTGTCACAGACACGCCTGCAACTCGTCCTCTCTCAGTCGGCGGGAGTGCTCATTGCCCCGCTAGCTATCAAGACTTTGACTCCGGCAACCCCATTCGATGAACAAGTACTCAGAACTATGCGACTGCTCTCATCTCCCACAATCGATATTTATCTGCCACCCGGCGATAATTTGGCGGAATATCTTCCCCAAATGTTATCCTCTTCCAACAGCTGCTATACACACCTGGATCTGAACACCTTCTACCGTGGCAAGGGCGGTAGGGTCATTCCGCCTAGTGGTACTCCTTAGAGACGTGTATAGCTCGTGATCGCGCTCGTCGTCATCTGACTCCTCCTTTGACCTCTTACAAAAGGCCTTGAAGACCGTAGTTGTCTCATAGACTTACTTTTCCACGTTGCATAAGGGAAATGCCAAGACAACAGTCCAGATTCAATGGACCATGGAGACCTTATCGATAATTGGACTGTCAACATGAGCACCAACACCACTGCTTCGGACGAGGGAGTCTCACCTGCACAGCTGGCATATCTTTCGTTGCTCATCTTGTTCGGCGCTGAGTTCGTCATGGCTCTAATAGTATTCTTTCCTTGGTTTGTTTCTCCTCGCACGCCAATGGGCTCACTCGTTTTTTTTCCCCTCGACGATTAACAGAGGCCACAGGTATTTATTAAGGCGACTGGAACGCGAACGAATGGGCGTCCATCCGGAGGATCTAGAGGCTGCCAGAGGTCTCTTCTCAGTCGAAAACTTAGACCAAACAATTGCAACCCGGACCTACAAGAAATGGAAAGCCGAAACGAAAGATGCGGCGAGCTCCGCTGAACGGTCCGGCACCTTTCACCACTGGTAAGGGCTCCCAAAAACTCGGCGCACCGGTGTTTAGGCTCTAAGTCCACAGCTAGCGTCATTTGCTTGCAGACGTTGCAGGAAACGGACACTGTCCGTCACTTGCCGTGCGACCACTCTCATGAGGTTCCCATTTGGTATAATGTTGCCGCTGCCGCATCACCATGGACGACGCTTACCGGTTTCTTCATTTTCCCACGCACCTTCACTTCCTTGAAGAAGTCACATGTCTTCGATGGCTCAATCGCTGTACAGACAATAGGAAATATACCTTTAATCGTCATTGCTAGTATTTATTATTCAGCAGGGTCTATAGGCCTTTGCTATCTTTGGTCTGAGTTTCGATCAGATTACTTTTGGCTGCTAGCCCACATATTCTTGTGAGTTTGCATCTTACCAGATGGTAGAAGCGTTGCTAAGTCGTAGCCCTGGGCTTCTAAATTGCATTAGTGGACTGCTCACCGTTCTTTTAAACGTCTATAGCGCTCATGATGGTTATGGTCACCGACAGCATGGGCCACCTTAGGAATCGTGTCATTTTCGCTCACCGTATTTCTAAGGTCTCTCTCCGCACGAGATACTTGGAATGCCCTATGCCGGTGCTGGATATATACCTACCTCGGACCCCCAGATCACATCTCGCACGACCCAGGAACGAACTTTGCTTCTGAGGAATTCAGGAATAATGCTAAGATCCTGGGTATATCGTGCGAAGAGATGCCAGTTGAGGCACATTGGGCAGTTGGGAAAGTTGAGAGACTACACGCTCCTCTCCGGAGGGCGTACGATATTCTTACCCAAGAAATCGGCCATATTACAGACAAGGAGACTATACTCCAGATGGCAGTCAAAGCTCTCAACGATACTGCTGGCCCAAATGGTATCGTCCCAACCCTTCTTGTTTTCGGGGCATACCCCCGACTCAACCAAGACTCACCACCATCGCCGGAAATCACACTTCGTGCGGAAGCAATTCAGAAGGCCATGAAGATGCTCCGAAAGATTCGCGCAGAGGTAGAGATCAACCGCGCGATCAACACAAGAAACGGCCCAGATCTACACGAAGTTCTCTCCCTACCATTAGGCGCCGAAGTGATGATTTGGAGAGAAAACAAGGGATTGACTGGACCGCACGAACTCAAGGCCAAAGATGAGCACAATTTGACTATCGAAACAGTCAATGGACCTGCTACCTTTCGAGCTACCCAAGCTAAGGCATATCATCGTGCGGAGACACAGCCTGATGAGGTCCAAGACGAGATCGTCGTGCGACCAGAGCCAGAGCAGCCAAGGAGGCGAGGACGACCTCGGAAAACAACCGCACGATACTTCCAAGTATTCTTGACCCAGAAGGAGAAGGATAACTTCGAGTTAGCCCTCAAACTCCGTGCGGATAACGTTATCAATGTGCCAGGAGGTCCCTTTGAGGAATCAGATGCTCTGGAACTGAATGCCCTTGCAAATGAAAATGTGTTTTCCTTCGTACGATACAAACCAGAGGGAATTCACAAAGGGCTTCGAGTATACAAGACGCGAATGGTACGAGAGATCAAGAACAAGCCTACCAAGCCTATAGAGAAATCCAGGCTGGTCGTACAAGGCTATGGGGATGAGGAAAAGCAAGCTATCCTCACCCAGGCCCCAACTATTCAGAGGATGAGCCAGAGGCTAATCTTTGCCTTGGGCCCTACCCTCGTACGAAATTTTGGGGCACAAGGGGAACTCAGGGACATCACTCAAGCCTATACTCAATCTGAGGACAGGTTGACTAGGACAATCATCGCACGATTACCTGCGGAGCTTGAGGAGAGGTACCCCGAAGGAACAGTCCTCTTGATATCGAAGCCATTGTACGGGCTTGCGGAATCAGGGCTCTACTGGTTCAAAACATATCATTCGCACCACACGGAGGCTCTAGGGATGAAGGTCTCTACGTACGACCCATGTTTGCTATATACCACAGATGGCCCAGAGAACTTTGCTATCACAGGTATGCAAACAGACGATACCTTTACTTTTGCAACTGAGCCCTTCTCGCACAAGGAGGAGGAGGAGTTGAGGAAGAAGAACTTCCGTGCGAAGCCCAAGACTATTCTGACCCCAGGACAACCAATTGAGTTCAACGGAGGCAGAATTAGTCTCGAAGGGGAGAACATCACCTCCGTACAAAAGGGACAGGCGAGTCAACTCAGCCTGGTTGACCCTCGTGCGGAAGACGCACCTCAACAGTACATAGCCCAAAGGGCAAGGGGAGCATACATTGCTTCCATCTGCCAACCCGAGGCTTCGTACGACCTATCAGCAGCAGCACAAGTCAAAGAGCCAGAGGAAAAAGACATCGAGGCTCTGAACGCGCGAATAGAGTGGCAAATGAGGAACCCATCCAGGGGTCTAACATATGTGCCACTTGACCTCGCACGAGCAAAACTGTGCATCTTCACAGATGGATCTTTTGCAAACAACAAGGACCTAAGCTCACAGCTAGGGTTCATCATCGTGCTGGCTACGGAAACAGGTCGTACGGAGAATGACTTTGAGATCCAGGGCAATATCATCCACTGGAGCTCTACGAAGTGTAAAAGAGTTACACGAAGCGTTCTGGCTAGTGAACTCTATGGCATGACTACGGGCTTTGATAGTGGGATTGCCCTTAGTACGACGCTCAACCGGATACTAGACTCTTTGAACATACCACGAGTCCCACTGGTGATCTGCTCAGACTCACGATCTCTGTACGAACGCCTAGTCAAGCTAGGAACTACAGATGAGAAGAGACTGATGATAGATATCATGTCCCTCCGAGAGTCGTACGAAAAGAAAGAGATCTCAGAGGTACGATGGATCGATGGCAAAGACAACCCGGCAGATGCCTGTACGAAGAAGACCCCCAACCAGGCCCTGGAACGCCTCATATCTACAAATACGCTCAGAATTCGAATCGAAGCGTTTGTGGATAGGCTGGACAAAAAGGAACCGCACGAAGCAAAGGAAGCTACCGTGCGATGAAGGAAGAAAGAAGTCGAGGGAAGAAAGGGAGAGGAAGGGTGTTTAAACATTCGCCGGGACAGCGTGCGAGTGTGCGCTGTCGCCGTATCTTCCCTTTACGGCTGGGCAAGTGCTCACCCGTACGAATGAATCACTGACGGCAAAGGAAAATGCTGCTGAAAGTGCTGCAAGAAAGTTTCCTTTGTCTGCTGCTTGAGAAGTTGTTGCCGTGCGAAAAGGAGGAAGAAAAGGGGGAGAAAAGTGTCGTCGTGATACCCGGGGGCCAAACGGTTTTCCTGGTGTACCGTACGTCACTTACACCGAACTTGGTCAAAACTGGTCAGTTCAACCTGACCTTGGTTGCAAAAGATAGCTCTGGAAAAGAGCTATCGTACGAGCAATTCAACTTGCTCAAAATCATGGTTTTCAGGGCGTGCGATCTCAAAAAGAAAAGAGAGTCTGTGTTGGAATAGCACCTGGTTGGATCGCACGTAGTTCGATAGGTTGGGTGTGCTTAGTCAGCCGGGGGCCCGGCTGGGGAAGAGTGGCCTCTTCCCCTTCGTACGATAGTACACCCGTTTCCCTAAGCAAGCAATACAATCAGAACCAACCAACAGACCCCTACGTACGTACGTACTATCGCCATATGGCAAAGGCCATTCAACAGCAGCCTTGGATAACGGCCACTCGGCTAGGCATGAGATTGAGGAAGCAATGTCGGCAGCTTTGATACGGACGTGCAACAAATGCTCAGCACCATTTATAAAGGAAAATGGCTGCAACAAGATGACTTGCACGAAGTGCAGAAACATCCAGTGCTACGTCTGCTCGAAGTCATGTGAATACAGCCATTTTGACGATGCCAGCCGGGGTGGAAAGACAGGCAACTGTCCATTGTTCGACGACGGTTACTTCGTAGAGAAGCGGCATCAAGAAGAAGTCCGAGCGGCGGAGGAACAAGCCAGGAAGAGAACCCGGGAGATGCACCCAGAGGTGCAGGCCGATCTGCTGGAGTTCCAATTGTCTGATCAAGTCAAGAAGGATGAGGAGAAAAAGGCGTCGGCTCCGCAACGTTAGTACCCTTTTGTACAGAGCATGCAGATAGTGAGAGATGACTTGGGTTTTAATAGATAGGCTCGCTAACTCAGGTTAGACATCCATCATCGTCACCACCATCACCATCACGGGCCAGGCGGTCGCCTGTGCACATTGGTACGCTTAAACGTGGGAAACATACTCGAGCGGGCTGGCAACCATCTCCTCGGACAAGCTCAGCAACCGCCACAGCCACAGCCACAAGCACTACCTCATCGTCGACCTCGTCCTATTCCACCTCCTGCTGCTACTGCTCCTCCTCCTCCTCCACACACCGGCACAAGGATTTGATCATTGAAGCTGAGAGCGGCCGAGGCCGCCCGTGCAAATAATAGCCGATTTTACCGAGGCAGCATCATGGTAATAGAAAATGACATACAGCTAGATATGGATGACATTGAAAACTACGAAACTTCTATCCGCCCAATACTCGCTGCACATATCGCTGAGAAACCTCTCCTCTTGTATAATATATGCGCGTAGGAGTATCGTACGACCTATCAGTAAGCAGCCTCCATCCGCCGCAAAGCGCACCACTTGGATTCGGTTCTGAACTTCCAGACAGCGAGTAGCAGCTACCTCCCAGGCTGTTCTCTTACTACCCGTACGTCTGTTCTCTGAGATGTAGGAGTTGACCAGAATAGTATTAGCTAATATTGCACGCTATCGTGTCTGGCATTTAGGGTAAATGACTTTGCCTCCGCGGCGTATTGGTGAGAACTACTGCCGGCCGTGAAGGACAACCTCGCTAGGTCTCATCCACAGTGCCACATAAAAGTTTTACGGATTTCTAATCCGTATACTGTACCGTTTAGTGATTCTTTACATTTGAAATCCGATTCCTCAAACCATTTTAAGATATGCAACATAGTCTCGGCAGTGGCGACTTTTTATCTGCCCCTTTTCAGAATAAGGAATTCACATCACGGGATTAAAAATTGTTGGAAGGCAGCACTTCGGGCCCGTCGGAGGCCCGGTGAAGGGCACCGTAGTATCGGCGAAAGGCACCGCAGCACCGCTCAGGCCCATACGGCGCCCAAGTCAGGGCTGAGCCTCGCTCAGGCCAGCGTGCATCGAGATCCATGAGGGATGGGCAGGTCAGGTTATAAGATGGGTGGCTAGACGCACTAGAATCACAATGTAGTTAGGCATCGCAACATAGCACAGAATGTTCAGATCCTGATCTGCCCTCATGCAACCCCTTGCCCAGCATCTTCCCCAGTGACCTCTCGACAAAAATAAATTTCTTCATTTATGATATGTACATGCAGTACTGCAATCAAGCTTTACGGTTCTGAATATCATTTGCACAATAACTTGATTCATGCATGTCTGCTGTTTTCGGGCAATCAGCCACTACTTTGTTTCTTAATTTAGAAATTCTTATCTTAAAAATGAAGAAGTAGATATTTAACAGTTTAATTTTAAAGTTCCTTAAATCCCTACACCTCACGCTCTAGAGCCCAACCTTTCAAAGCAGTCCTTGTAAGATGATACAGTGTAGCGGAGGTGCGGCAGTATCGTCGATACATTTATGTTAGTATGTCCTTTGTTAGCAAAATCAGTTGCTTTTAAGCCAAAAGCTAAACACAAACCTGGATTCAATGTATTTCCATGGAATAGCTCTGTACGCTGTGATAAACGCCTGGCATTTCCAGAAGACTGTTTCCTCCGCGGAAAGATTCCGCCGGATACCGCTTGCGGCCTCCTTGTCTAACATGTAAGCTTGGCCGGACTTGTTCAAGATGCTCCTCGAAAGCATGTCGAGGGCACGGCCAAGTGAGTCATCATCAGAGAGGAGACGACTAAGGTCTGGTGAAAGGCCTGCAATGTTTGCATCTACCTCTTCAGTGTTGCCATGAACCGTCCAGCGTTTACGACGCGAACCTCCGTGGCGGAGGAAGTCTTGGGTTAGGTTGTGGTCTGGCGATAGGAATGAAAGTAGCAGTGCTGGGGCGTCTTTAGCTGAAGCGGTTGTCGAGTTAAGGCCGCCAGTCTCAGAGGTGGTGCGCACGCTTTCAGGCTCGGAGGCTGTTCTAGCCTGTGTATTGTGGTATCTTGATAAACAACCACCAGCCATGTCGAGGGGTTTTGGCTGGGGTCTGAAAATCGAAGTTTCGTCGCAAAACGAATGCGTAACTGCATACAATTAGCCGGTTTGTATATAACTGGCTGGAACCAAAAAGTAAGGCCCGCCGCATACAAAGTATTGATGCAAGTAAACGGTTAACGGGTATGGTGAGCTGCTCAACCTGTGCCCAGAAGGTTTTGTTTTGGGAAAGTATTCCGGAGGCCAGTTGAACGTCGACCGTGGAAGCTCTCTCCCAGCTAGGACAGGTGAGTGTTGTGGCTGGATTCGCTGTGTTGCCGAACAAACTTACACCGATAAGGAGTCCAACACGCAGAAGAGCCCTGTGACCTGGTCCTGGGATACGCCCGCAGAAGACGCAAAGCAGTCGAGGATTGTCGCCCACTTGTGACCAATGTGAATATAGTGAGTAATTCTGTTCTTCGCATGTTGGAATTTTTGCCTGATCGGGTCCAGTGATGTGGATTTTCTGTGCAGCTGAGCCAGTGCACAACACAGAATTCGCTGTATGCGGGATTGGTAGTCGATGTTGACTTGGATGTCCTCTATAGCGCGAAAGAGCTTCGCAGCTGATGTGGCTGCATCAGAGCATGCAGAGAATTTGTCTCTGGCTGCGGTAAGTGTGTTTGACAGTCAGCCCCCCAAACGTCTCAGCCTTTCAAGGCCTGGAGCAGATTGTATATCGCTTTGGTACGAGCATGCAGGAATTTTCGATTGTACGGGAATGGCTGTCCAGCACCGAGCTAGGAAAGTTATACTCAGACAGTTCAAGCACAGAGAAATGGACACATGTCTACCCGGACGAAACTCACGATCTAGGGCCAGTGTTGCTAATAATATAAACAATACGTATATTGGCAATATGGACCCCCTCGCAATAATATCGTATTGTCAAGAGGCGATATTGTATTACCCAATATGAACATGACCCATATTGTATTGTATTGCCAAGAACCCAATATATTGGCAGTGTGACAATACATCCAATATATTCCACGTGGACCTCATCATTCATCTGCCTCAGCGAAAATCTCGTCACCTTGAAAATCTCGTATCCCAAACCATGACTTCAGGCACTCCAATGCTTCAATCACATCACTCCCAAGTCGATTTCGACGGTCTGTAATCGCTATCTTTGCCCCAGAGAAGAGTCGTTCGGGCTCCGCAGAGATTGCAGGAATTGACAATATATCCACGGCCATCTTGCTCAGGCTCGGGTAGTTTTTCTGCTGCGTCTCCTCTAGCCACCATGCAAGGGCGCTCGTAAAACCATAAACCCGTTCAGACTTGCAATAACGCTCGTATTCGTCCGTGATGAGTGGCGGCTGCAGGTGCTTGTTCCGCCAATTCAAGAACTCGTTCGTGGTCGCCGATGGGACCTCGCAGAGTGGAAGAGGTGATTCCACAGGCTTATATTCGTTCCACAGCGCCTCAAGCAACTCCTTCGACGACTCAACCCACTCCTTTTTCCAGTTCTCCTGGATGTAGTGCCATTTATGCGAAGGGTGGAGCACGATAGCTGCAACGTAGGCAGGTGATTCATCAGTAAGGCGGTAATACTTGTCCATCTTCGCCCAGCCCGAGTTATACATCGGTGCCATCACCGGTTCGTCGACATTTGCCTCCTTGCCGGCTTCGAATTGTGCCAATACGAAGTCCATAGCCAGGAGGACATTGTCGAGTGTTGCAAACGATGATTCGAGAGCCTTAGTCGTCATCTTCAGCTTCTCTAAGAAGGACTTGATCTTCTCCAAGATGGTCCAGTCCTCTGAAGAGAGCTCGTCTCCAGCGCAGTCTGCTTCCATCCATTTGTTGAAATAGCCGTCAATTGCGTCTCTAAGATTCAAGGCCGCTCTCAACATGGTATACCACGAGCTCCACCTTGTGTCGTTGTCTCGCGCAAGCTTACGGTTATGGCTGATAGCAAGAAACTTTTGGCTGCGCTGAACATTCCGTTGGGTGTAAACGACGAAGTTGTGAAGCTTGCCAAGAGGTCCCTTCTTCCGCCACGCTTCAATATGCTTTAGTGTCACATTATACAGACCTGGATCGTCGCGTTCGAGCTTCTCATTGTCGGTAACGAAGAGGAAGGCTTTAGCGGCGAGATTGATGATATGACCTTGGCAGCGGAGTCGGTGAACTTTGGGATCGTATCGGATGTCATATCGGCGAAGGAGGCCTGTGGGATGTTAGAACCAGTCAGTAGAAACGGTGAGTTGTACTGACCAAGCGAAAGGAAAGTTTGAACCAAGGGAGCGGGACCCGTACGAGTGTGATGGGGAAGCACAGCTGCATCGGTTGTATGGCGATGATGGGTGGGACCGCGGACAGGAGGCAGAGCGTGAGCGGATTCGAAAATTCCGGTGCTCGCCACATGAGAATAAAGACGGACCGAGTCCGTACCCTCAACCGCGCTCGGCGGCGCCGGGTTCTGCGAACACCGAACAAATCAATGATGCCCTGCAGAGAGCTTCTCAGGATCACCCACACACCAGCCCGGATCGCTATGGCATGTCAATGTCTTCCCCTAGAGAATACACTCCAGAGCAGAAAAAGGACATCGTTGACCTCACCGTGGGCGTCCCCATTTCCAGTGCCATGGCTGTTTTCGCCATCGTATGTTGTCGCAAAGGCTCCTTTTGAGGCTTTCACGTTGATTCGTGAGCCCTAGGCCGCGATCTCTTTACGGAGGTCGTTTCCAACTCCTCGAAACTTGAGGCTCCCATCGGCCATGTCCTTTTGTCTTGTCTGCCGGAAAACTGTTGTCCAGGTTGGGATTATCCCTCCCAGAGCCTGTAGTAGATCTGGTACCCAAACAATCGGGTCTTTGGTGGTCGAGAGGTCGTGTTTATTTCCTCTCGCCATGATGTCTTCCCATCGATTCACCCACGCTATGGCTTCACGGATGTTTCTTGGAGGTCTGATGGCTTGTTTGTAGGCTGCCAGTATTTCGCCTTTCTCTTCTGTTTTTGTCAGGGCACACCTGTTTTCCAGGTTCTGATGCCACTGCCATATCGGCTCGTCTTCCCCACAGCACGTAGCTTTGTAAGATGGAGACAATCCGAAGTACCCATTTGTTGAGCTTCTGGATGGCTTCGTTTTCGTCCTTGTAGATGAGTATTAATTCCAGGGCAGGTCACGAGCTAGCAGAGGCCCATACCGCACCCAAAGTTGCACAACGCTCTGTTGCTTGCCGTGTTACCTGGTGGGTCGAGATCCGGGTCGACGCAAGACCTCATGCAGACGGTGTCATGCGGACATGCTGGTCAGAATTCTCGCACGCTCTAAAACAAAGGAGGCTGTGCACATCCAGAGCCAATCAAGTCGCGGGTCACGCACCTACTGCGGTGAGTCAGCTGATAAAAGGGTGTCATTTTGCCTTGGAAAGCGGGGTCGTATTTTGGGGGCTGGTAGTGAACCATCTCATTTTCTCCTAAGAGTCTTCTTGCACCAGAACTACAGCTGCATCCATGGCTAAGAGACAGTCAAAACGCCAGGCCAGCCAGAAGGCTACAGCCGGGATAAAGGCAAGTTTCTTGAAGTCCACGAAAGTGAGCGGCACCAAGCGTCCTGCCGACGCCACGAAGAGCGAGAGCAAAGTCACATACAACGCAAGCAAAGCAACAGAGGCCAGAATGCTCATCTCAGCTATTCAACATGCAGATGATCCAATTCGATGTTTTGACGAATGTATGTTCTTTCTCTTTTCCTTTTCATTCTACTTGAACGCTGAGGATAATGTGGGTGCTAGGGGAGGACTGCGAAAGGAGACTCTTAATAGAGGACCTGTTACTAAGCCATCGCAAACTGGCTGGCTTCCCACGTGCGGACCAGGCCTTGGCGAGTGAAGCTAAGCTTTTGGAAGGGGAGCAGCTCATCATGGATGATGATGAGTCTGACACAGATGAGGACCGTCGGGATAAGTTCTTGACGATGCATGGAGAACTGTGCCGCTCACCTCCCGCGACCACTGGCATCTGTTCACGGCCGGTGACTGTGGATATGGACGGCTATGTGGATTTGCAGCATGATGCGTATTGTCTTTCCAAACACTTCACAACACAGTGGGGTATACCAATGAATCAAAACCTCATGGAGGACTGGCGCCGGGCGCACAACCCGAAACACCGTTGGAGCGATTGGGATTGGCGCTTTGAGGCAGAAGGTAAACATCCTGGTCTTCGGGTTGATTTCAGCAAGGTTTCAGGTTGCAGCGACACAGATCTTCATGAACTCATCTCTTCACAACTTCTCCTATACCGGATTGTTACCAACTTTGGCTCCCCTCCGTGGACGGAAAAATGAACTTGACGAAGTTATTCACAACTTCAAGGTACTCTGCAGGAAGCTTGGTGGCCTTCTTAGTAACCCTTCTATGTGAAATCCTATGTCGATGTAGAAAGCCTCTAAACCAGCCGGTAGAGAATACCCAGAGGTGAACGCTTTCAGGGTAGGTGTCCTTAAATAGCCTTTTTGATTCTCGTCGAAACCAGCCGATAGAAACAATTCTATTTTCTGTTCGCCGTGTAAGAAAACAGGTGTAAAGCTTGTCTTCCAACTCTGGCCATCTAGGGTGATACCTTCGTTGATCCTCTTTGCGTACAAGCTGATCCCGCTTTTTCCACCAAGTCCTTATAGTTGCTTCAGGGATCTTGAAGAACTGGGAGGCTTCAAATAGTGTAGGAGGACGGAAGCCATCTTGGGAAGGTGGGAGGTCTTGTCGATAATGGCCACCTCTACCTCCAGTAGTTCCTGGGATACGGTGGTTCAAAAGAAATAGAAGAACTTCAACACGTTTTTTCTGCTTGTATGACCGTTCTACCCGTGTAACTGGCTTAAATGAAGGAGCTTTTCGCTCATGAAGGGGCTTGGGCTTTGGCCCTGGCTTTTTTTGTAGGATGTTGGTTGAGATTGGGCCTAGGGGAGGCATTGTGACCCATGAGACCAGCAGTAAACAAATAACTTCAAGATCGACGCGTTAGAGACGTGATGGGCATCTCTGGGGGGCTAAACCTAGCGTAGATTAGTAAGGTGGCTATAGCTTCAGCCTAGGTAAGATTAGGCCTAATTAGGCGACCGGGGGTATCGTGAATTTGTCGAGTATATACGGTATCGACCAAGCTGCCGGATCACGTGAGCGAGATTTTCCCCAACAAACCTGCGAAGTAAGCATTGCTGACCCTTGCCCGTCTCGGGCGGATTTTTGCACAGGAGAACGTGTACAAAGGTTATACTGTTACATGTAATGTACTTGTATGTACTAAGTGACCCCCATTACTTTATTTATTTTCTTTTTGAGTTGCCAACGTTTAGAAAGTCCTGCATGCAATAATGACTGGGCACCTACCTTTACTAAATAGATATTACCCACATTTCGAAACCTTTAGGCTGCCGCGGCAGAAAATACCTTACCTTATCACTTATACAGTACTGTACTATAATAAGTGTGGTTTTTAAAATATAGATACCCGAGGACATACTTTTCACTGACGGCCTGCTCGGGTACTCTACTTCCTGTAATGTACTTTCTTTAAGTTTATTCTTTTGCCAATTACGAATTACAGCGGAAGTTCAAGGGCTAATTGCTTGGGTGGGAACGTATTTCCCTCTTTTTCGTCAGCCACTGGTTGACCAACAATGACGAATCCCGGATTCCTAGGTGACAAGCCAACGACCCAGGTCAAGTTCCGCTGGCCTTCAGTTGGATATTGGAAACGATGTCAAATAAAGCCTAGTAAAGAAGGCTGTCAATGCGAAAGACAGCATCCTAGCCAGACTTGCAAACAAATAAATCAGATCCAAATCTATTCAAATCAAATCAAATTTATCCGAATCAAATCAAATCAAATTGCCCCTGCGCTGACTCAAATCAAATCAAATCGGAGAGCCCAGATTTATTTGGATATCTGATTATTTGGATATGCCCCACATCTGTAGCCAGGACCAATCAACGTTGAGAGCCTGCTAGGCCAAGAGTGCCCGCCGATGCGCAATTGCTTTTTGCAGGCCGTGTCACCAAACTTTCTTTTTGCATTTTACGTGACGCGTTTGATTGTGAAATATATCTTGGGCGCGCTTGCCATATTGTGGAGGTAGATATTTGTAGCCGATAGCGAAACGGGGACAGCTCTGGCCTTCTCTGAAATGGCGCAACCAGCAAGAGGGGAAGCGCCGTCAGTCGCCCTTTCTAGGGCATCCGCCAGTTTTAGCGTTCCCAAGAGCTCCCCTGACCTTAACTCAGTAGAGCCCGGCATGGACACAACCGGCAATACATCGCCTTCAATCGACTACATTAGATATGAAGGCATCGATTGGAATCGCCTCGCAGGGTTCTCTATACGCAAGTATAGAAAAAGAGCGCGGACGGGATGGGTATGGGAACATGGGTTCGATATCGAGAAAAACGATTCCGGTCATTGATTCTGGCTTTGCAAAGCCTGCCATCAGAAGAAGGCTACAATTACCCACATGTACGATGCTGCATCCACAAGTCAAGCAAACAGTCATATGGAAGAAATCCACCACATCAACAGAGGCGGACCAATGCTACCACAGAGGAAGCAGCAGCGCACTCTTTTTGACATAGTTGATCTAGACTCCCACTGGCCCAAGGATCAGGCTTTAATGAACGCCTTCATATCATCCTTTGAACCGCTTCGCTTTCAGCATCTCCTTATACGCTGGGTGGCATGCGACAACATCCCATCTCACAAGCTGGAGAGTCCGTACTTTCGCGACCTTATGGCTTACGCGAACAGCGCCATCGCGGATTCGGGCAGTATCCCAACCCATAGCACAATCCGCGACTGGATTGTGCGGTCCTTCAATCGTCACAAAGGCGTCGTGACGGAATTGCTTCGTCGGTCGCTCAGCCGCATTAACGTCTCCTTTGATGCGTGGTCCTCTCGAAAATTTACATCTCTACTCGGCCTTACCGTACACTTTCTTGATGACGAAGGGAAGTTCCGTACGTTTCTCCTCGGTTTGCCACGGATTGAAGGTCGTCACTGTGGAGAAAACTTTGCCGACTGTGTCAGCGAGATAATCCACGAGTATGGGTTCGAGGATCGCGTCGGATATTTTGTCACAGACAATGCGGAGAGCAATGACACGTGCCTTGAAGACTTGGGCATTGAGTTGGGGTTCAAAAAGCAGCATCGTCGGCTCCGTTGCTGTGGCCACATCATCAACCTCGTCGCCCGATCCATTCTTTTCGGTACGGACGCCGACGCGTTCGAAGAGGATTGCGAGGCCGACAAAGAGATCCAAGATGAGGTTAAACTTTGGAGATCAAAGGGCCCCATCGGCAAGCTGCACAACATCGTTCACTGGGTGGAAAGGTCTGGCCAGCGCATTGAAAGGCTCCACAAGCTCCAATCCATTGAGAACACCGCCCTGGGCTTCGAAGACAAAACAACCTACGATGTCGTCATGGATAACGCTACTCGCTGGAACTCGTCCGAGGCGATGATGGAGCGAGGTTACATGCTTCGCAATGCACTCGATTCGCTGGTCCAAGCGGAAGTGACAGAGTGGAACCAATACGTGGCCAGAAGGACACAGAACGGGGCAAAGCCGATGCCGAAGAAGTGCCGCAAGAAGCCTGCAATTGTGGATGATCGGATGGCCGCTGAGGACTGGTCCGTTATTGCAGAGTATTTGGCGATCCTGAAACCATTGAAGATCGCGACGAAGCGTCTAGAGGGCCGGCCGCGAGAAGGCAAATTCGGCGCGATTTGGGAGGTTTTGTTGACAATGGAGTGGCTCCTGAAGCACTTAGAAGAGGCAAAGTTACAACATGAACGAGACGAGGAGCCTTACCTGCAAATTAGCTGCAATCTCGGCTAGATGAAGCTAGATTAATACTACGCCCTAACCGAGGACAGCCCTGCATACCTCGCAAGCCTCGTCCTCCATCCCGCATTTCGCTGGTCAACCGTCGAGTCACAATAGTCTAATCATCCGGATTGATTGGCTAGAAGAAGGGTGGCCGTGCAAAAGCTATAGGAGGAGTACCGAAGCCTCCCGGTCGAGCAAGATACAATACCGGAGCAGCCGACTATTGCAAGGAAGACAACAGACCTGGATGACTTTATGACTTCAATTAGAAAACTCGGCGCCCAGCCTGCGCCTTCAGTATGCTCCATGCGTGACGAGTACGCAGAATGGGTGGCCAGTACCAATCCGGGCAATTGTTTGGTAGACGACCCGATCCAGTATTGGCTTCTCCGCAGACACCAATATCCACGCTTGTCGCAAATGGCAATCAATCTCTTTTCCATTCCGGCTATGTCTTCGGAGCCAGAGCGAATATTTAGCCTTGCCGGACAGATAGTCACAGCTCAGAGAGGCCGCCTCAAAGCGGATCTTATAGGATCTGCTCAATGTCTTTCGTCGTGGGAGAAAAGTGGGGTTATCCAGATATCCAAATAAGATCCAAATCGATTCAAATCAAATCAAATCAAATCAAATCGATGATTTTACTATCCAAATCAAATCAAATTGGACCCCTGATTTGATTTGATTTATTTGTTTGCAAGTCTGATCCTAGCCCAATCGAGAATACGATTTTGGCGTTTATTGTCAATTGTGGGTTTCCCATGAGACGGCCATTTTGAAAATGCACGGCGCGAAAAAGGATGAAAATGCGAAATGATCTTAAAGATGGAACCTGCGTTGACAAATCACTATATGTTGGTCAGAAGTAGGGATGCCCAGGTACATGTACGAGACCTTTCGTACTGTGACGGCAGCCACGGTAGGCAAGCCCTCTGGCCGTCACAAGGACCCTAACCCTTAGCCCCACAGTCGCGTCAAGACTTCGCGAGCCAGGGACCGCCAGAGCTTCGCTCTCCCCTTTCTTTTCCTCTCCTCAGCTTAGAATATTCGTTGATAGCGCCAATAGACCCAGCTCCCATGCTGCATCTCGCGCTGGCCGTGACACGTACAGTGTACGAGTACGAGAAGGTTCGTACTCGTACATGTACTCGTACATCTTGAGTAAAAGTGACTTTGTCCAATTGCCGTTTTAGGTTTAGTGTCAGGAGCTGCCGGACCAAGAAAACCTCACGATAGGATCAACTAGATGAGAAGGACTGGAAGGAACTAGAAGACATATATGCAGTACTTCTGCCAGAAAGAGGAGGATACAATGGAGGGAAAAGCTATCGCGAGCTTCGTTGACGATGAGAATATTATTGAGCTGGGCACAGTATTTGAGGATGAGGATGACTGAAAATATCACGAGATTTCCGACAAATGAAGCTACAATATGTCCCAAAATGGTAAGCCTAAAAAGTCGTACATGTACTCGTACAAGTGGGCATCCCTAGTCAGAAGACGCTATAAAATATAGTAGGTACTGTACTACACAGCGCTGACCCCAATTCAAGTATCAAGTCAAGTATATCAAGTAAGTCAAGTAAGTTGACCGCCCAAATTATTTCAAGTAAGTAAGTCTGTTGTCACGGCCAGCACGAGATGCAGCATGGGAGCTGGGTCTATTGGCGCTATCAACGAATATTCTAAGCTGAGGATGTTGAAACAAAACACCATCACACCCACTACCGCTCCATCTACATATAGACCGTAGGCCCCAGCACCCTCTGAAGGGCCTACTCTCACTTGAATTAACTCAATTCTTCTCTCATTTGACAGGTTATGAGCCCGGACGTCCCGCGGGGCGTCTGTGCCTAGCCGCACTGCACCGCTTCTTCCTCAACGAGAATGAATTGCACTAAAACGACTTTAAAACAACACCTGTTTCACATGAACACCATGAGAAACTCACTAGATTACTTTATTTCAGGGCCCCTGCCTCAGAATCCCCGCACAGACCAACGACGCTGTCCTCAAAGGGCAGTACCGGAAACGGGGGCCCTCTAAAGCTACATGCAAGTCAACCCACCTATCTATTTGCTGAATATGGCTTCTAGGAATCAGAACCAGCCCTGGGTACCAGTCTTTCGCCCCCAGGCCACTTCCGCCTCAAGTCATCTGAGACTGCTGAGACAACCGCGCTTTCCCGCCTTATCTCGGGAGGTTCAGAACTGGCGTGACGCCGGAATCGACCCCTGGGACGAGAACGATCACAGCGGCGAATATCAGACTCCAGCAGTCGATCTGGCGTCTGAGGAGGAGCTGGAAGCAGGCCCAGCTTCGATTCCTGAGCAGCCGAGCGAGATAGACCTTTATGACCTGGAAGTCCGCACTCCTCCCTCAGCTCAGCCAAGCTCAGAATCACCACGGCAAGGCCATGTTTCATCAGGAACAGTTAGAGCTTCAAGCACCTCAACTGGGAGATCAGTCGCAAGGACCCCCCGGCGCTCAGAAGCACCTAAGTCAGCCCGAAACCGCTCTTCCTCAGACGGCAGCAGTGACGGGAACGGAAGCTCGTCGACAAGCTACATTTACACATCCTCTTCCTCAACACCGGAACCTCACAGCTCTCAAGAACGCTACGAAACGCCACAAACAACACCAACTCCCCCTTTAAACAGGCTGGTACCGAGACCAACACCAAGACCAGCAGCAATAATGTCTCCTCGCCAGCAGCAAATCAACGTTCAGGTCCAATCACACCCCGAAAAGCTTCAAGAACTCCGAATCAACGCACTAAACCTTAGCAACCTTGCCCAACTACACAAGGCTGAAGACTACCACAAATGGAGGACAGACAACCTTGCAACACTGGATCTGATGGGTGCTGGCGATGTCCTTGAGACCTACAAGACTCGCGAGGATGTCCCAGACCACCTACTGAGGAACTGGATCGAGAAACAACGACAGCTGGTTCGAATGATGCGTACAACAATGACTGAAAGCATTGGTCAAATGATGTCTGCTGAGGACACAATCGTCAAAATATTTGACCGAGCAGCACTTGAGTTCCAGACACATGGCCTGACGGCGCTTCAGAAGGCCTATCAAGACTGGGAAGGCATCAACGTTAGCCAATTCCAGTCGGTCCGCGAATTTGGGCACGAGATTCTCCGAATTCAAGATGAATTCATCAAAGTCGACAAAAAACACGCACTCCCTGACTCGCACGTCGTCCTGAAATTCGTCAATGGACTTGGAAATGAATTTAACCCCTGGAAGACCGGCTTCTGGGGGAGACAAGACACAAAGGAAGCCACTATTCCGAACTTCCAAGACACACTACGGCAAGCCGAAAATGAGGAAGGACGACTACGCTCAGAAGCAACACCTGCGCTAATTGCGAGACCGCCAACAACAAGTGCCAACAAGCAATGGGTTGAAATGGATTTTTGCTCCTACTGTAGAGAGAAGGGATTTCCGTCAATCGGACACAATCAGGAGACGTGCTTCCACCTACACCCTGAACTTCGAAAAAACAAGCGCCCTGGACGACCAAATAAGCGGAGGAGGACCGACAAGTCAGGGGAGAGCTCCAAGGACTCAAGGCCTGACGAACCAGACCAAGTGGTCGAGACTGCAAACTTTGCCCAGACGGAGTTCAGTTTTCATGGCCAATCAGTGGCATTTATGGCCTCAATAGGCAAGGAGTGCTCACTACGCACCCAGTGGTGTGTGGATTCAGGGGCTGGAAATACAATGGGGCACTGCAGAGAGGACTTTGAGGACTTCCGGCCACTGGAAGGCACTGTGACAGGCATAGGAGAGTTTGAACTGCCCATCCGAGGATGTGGTACAGTTCGACTTAAGTGCCAAACACGCGCAGGAACAGTGGTGGAAATGTGCCTCCGAGATGTCTATTATGTCCCGGATGTCGGCGTGAATCTCCTCTCTGTCACCCACCTACTGCGCACTGGAGCCGAGCTTACAGTATCACTGGACGGGTGGTATATCAAGAAGCAAAACCACACTTTTATTGCTAAACGTTTTGGGAACCTCTTTGTTTTACAGACTGTTTCAACTCCCCTTCCTGCACTAATTGCTTACTCTGTTGACCCAAAATGGAAACAATGGCATGAGCGTATGGCGCACCTAGGCCAGAAGAGCCTAGAGAGGATGCCTGAAATGGTGGACGGAATGGACGAGGCACAGAACTTCTGCTTGTGTGAAGCCTGCCTTCAGGGCCGAATGCGGGAGCTCCCACACAAGGGAACGCTTCCGAAGGGTGAATAAGTTGGCGACGTTATCCACGCAGACATGTGCGGGCCCTTTCACATTACTGGATTTAGGGGAGAACGCTATTGGATCACACTCTTAGATGGCTTCTCTCGTCTCAGCGGGTCTGTCGCAGTAAAGACGAAAAAGGATGCTTGGTTATTTGTACGGAAGTTTGCTCTTATGTTGGAAAATCAGGATCCCCTCCGCAGAAGATGCCGCCGTATTCACACAGATCGAGGGGGCGAGTTTCAAGACTCAGACTTTGCCCAGTGGGCAGCAGGACATGGCACCCAACTCACCAACTCAACCACTGAACAACACCAATCAAATGGAATGGCCGAAAGCCTGAATATTGTTATCCGTGACAAGCTTTTACCAGCTCTGATCGGTGGAGAAATCCCGAAGAAGTACTGGCCAGTAGTTCTGGAAGCAATCAACTATCTGAGAAACAGAAGCCCACACACTGCACTTGATAAGACACCATTTGAAGTTGTCTACGGGCAACGGCCTAATGTCTCTAATATTCGTGTGCTCGGAACAGAAGCATGGTACCTACTTCCCTCCACTAAGAGAAAGAAGCTAGACGAGCGTGCACTAAAGTGTAAGCTACTTGGCTTTGAGGGATTACACACATACCTGCTTCTAGACCCTAGTGGGAAAGTTATTCGGTCAACAAATGTTCACTTCCCACCAGAAAAACTCACTAAATGGGCACCCAAGGGGGACACACGATCAATTGGGACACAAACGTCTCTGAAGACGCCTTGTGCCTGTCCTCTCTGCCGTGTGCTCTATCGTGCGCTGTGTAGCTCCGAGCACAACGCTTTGAATTGCGTTAACGTTGCGGAGGAAGGAAGGAAAAGAACGATGCCTGACGTTATAATTGCTGAGGCGATTCAGTTGATGTCGTTCATGTCGCAAAATAACATCAAGGACGCATTGGGCTGCATCCAGGTCCTGGACCAAACCCCCAGTAGCGTTTGTACGCGGTCGACACGGAGGCTATGCCTGGGCCTGCAAAGGATACGCCAACGGTTTTTAAAGGTTGGGCGCTCTGGTATGGCGGCCGTGAGCCACTGGGGCCGCTGAAGCCCCCAGACAAGGCAGACAAGATGGTGCGGAGGGAGGCGGCCATCTACGGCGCCCTGGGAAAACATGACCGCATCCTCAACTATATCGGTGTTGAGGTGGGCGTCTTGGAGGCGCAGTCCGAGAGCCTAAAGCCTGGGCGATGCGCCTGGAGCGGGCTCTAAGGTAGCAACCTACGCTAGTACCTGTACAATAACCCGATGAATCCGCCTTGCGAGCAGACCCGGCTGGAGCTAGCGCTCCAGTTCGCGGTGGGTCTCGCATATATGCACTCGCGCGGCGTCGTCTGGAGCGATGTGTCGACCCGCGACGCCCTCATGTTCGACGGCTGGCGCCTGAAGCTCTGCGACTTCGGTACGTCGTCACTTTATGAGGATCATGACCACGAGTGGTAGGCCCGCCACCCGATGCGAAAAGATATCCTAGTCGGCACGATTCACCGCGAAGTATTCGCTCTCGGCTCTGGTATCTATGAGATTGTTGAGTGGAAGGTGCCATATGGTTCAGAGTACGACGTATCGCCTGAGGAAGTCTACGAAATGCTGATCGCCGGCAAGTGGCCTGAGCTAAATAGCAGCAACCCTGCAAAAGATATTCGTCGGTGTTGGGCGTATGAGTACGAGACCGCGCAGCAAGTCGTCCTAACAGTAGGAAGTAGGGCATGACCGGACACTCTGTGACAGCTATTCGGACCAGTCAATTATGAGCAGTTGAGCTCACCTTACAGATCCGAGCCTAGCTGCAAAAAAGTGCTCAGACCATTTCAGCCCCTATTCTAGACGACTCCCTCGCCCCTGTTCTCTTCCTGATGTTAGACATGGCCTCCGCTTCAAGTCTAGTCATCTTCTCGTGTAACTCATCTTCAGGGTCTTTCCGCTCTCTTATAACCCAACTTTGGCCCACCGACCGCTTCTGCGCCGTCTCTCTGGACCGTTTTACGGATTCCTCGAGTACTCGACGGTTTTGCCATTCCCAGGCCCGTTTCAACCCCATATTCCTCCAAAGATATGTCATCGGGATCCGTATAAATGCCGTCCGGACCAACGTGCTGAAGGTCATGGACGCCAGGACGACGAACACGGTAGCGGAGACGCCAACTGTGGGGATCCGTGAGCGACAAGACGGCGCGAGCGAGGCATGGACATGCTTACCGGTGAGACCGACCTGCTGGCCGCGATCCATACAAGAATCGCCGGCAGAGTCGCAGCTTTGCATCCCGAAGAGAGCGGCGAGGAAGCAGAGAGGCAGCTACATTGAACGATGTGAGTGCGGGATCGAATCGAGTATAGGATGAACCAAGTCCTCACAAAGAAGAAGGCCGCGGCGGCAAACGCCGATATAACGCGGCTCTGCGTTGCGGCTTCATGTGTCCGCCTGAGCGCTGTTTCGGCTTCGATTATGCCCACTTGTCTCTGCTTAAGATCCAGGAGATTTCGGACCTATCTCGTGTTAGACAAGCCGCACAGGGTATGTGAGCCTCGTACCTGGTCGATCGCCACTTCAACTGCGCCCTCGAGGCCGCGCACCTCGGCACCCCGGTCCTGAATCTTCCGCAGGATGTCCTCTGTCTCTTCGACATCGGCGGCGGTCATGGCTTGGGAGACTAAGACTGGGCCCGTTTCCTTTCCTTTTGATACGGCTGTTCTAGTGGCATGGCTTCTAGATCCGATCTCAGCTTGCTCGCGACGGCGGGACAAGTATACGAGGAGGTCCGAGACTACGATCTCTTGCTGTTTAAAGAGGTCCGTAACTGCGGCGACGTTAGCAAAATTATCTCCTCGCAGGGGTTTTGAAATGGATCTCTAGGGGCTGGGAGTTGCGAGACACTCCTGCGGGACGCTATCAACGCTACGGAAGTGATGCCACCGGCTAAGATGGTAGCAAAGCGAGGATAAAGGGGGTGTCAGAGATATTCATACTAATTGCCAGTTCTTCGCTGATACCCTGGGCCTCTATTAGCAGAGTTTGCTCCGGCCTAAGGTTAAAACAGAATCGTGTTGAGGTGTCTTTCCCCAATTCCATGCTTTTCAAAAAGCCCATGGCGTTATCGGTCTGCGATTCTCTTAGCTGGATCCAGTGCTCAGGAGCTTATACGAAACCCACCACAGTCCGGATGGCATCCGCGAAGAAATCCATCACCTGAGGTCGGTCGTCGAGGGGTGCCGAGGCGTCGAAGAAGACCTTGGAACACTGATCCATAACCAGGAGGGCTTGAAACGCGTTAGGACCCTATTCCGTCGCTTGAATGAGAAGGATACGTACCAAGATGGTAGACGGACTGGATCTCGCCGCCCATGCGCAGCAGGGTCTCACGAAGTCCGTGACTAACACCAGAAGCATCGGGTTTATTTCTGCCCCACCGCCTGGGGAAGCATGTTATGATCGTTCCTAAACACTGTCAGCCTCACTCCTCATCCCTCGGAGACTCGTCGGTCTTTCATCAAGACTCACTCTCATCCAGTACCCACATCCAAAGCTCGTCAACCATGAGCAGGCGCCGAGGTAGTTGCGTCTGTTTGGAGACAACTTGGCTCTCGTCCGGATCCAGAGATATGTTTCCGCGACTCAGCGCCGCTGACTGCCTCAGAGTTCTCCGAAGATGCAGCTGCGGCTCTTTGCTCCAAGCCTCTTCCATCGCGCTGTGGCAGAGAAATTGCTCGTCCAGGTCGTAGTCCATGGCAATCCAGAGCTGGGCCACACTGAGAAGGTATTGGCCCAATGCGAATCTCTTCATGTTGGGCATTATACGAGCATTGCCGGCCCGACTAAGGTATTTCCCAATGAATTCATCCAACGTCCTTGGAGGGGTAGTGTTGCGGTGACGTTTTGGTGGGGGGGGGATTAGGTACTTTCCACGCGGTTGTGTCTCCTCGCTGTAGAGGTTTTGGCCGCGAACTGCTTGCCGAACGGCTTGGGCAGTAGCAGTGAGTGCTTGCTTCTTTTCCCAGTGCAAATAGGGCAGCTGTTACTCAAGGTCAGCTGCGTCGAATGGCCAGTGCGGGCGAGTTCCGGGGACTTGCGAAAATGGCGAGGCTCGGCGAGCTCCTCTGCGTGGACAGGCCATACGGGTCTGAAAACTGTTGTCAGCCAGCGAGACATACATCAGACGTATAACATGGCTCGGCGGACTCACCTCTCATTTGTATACGGCAGAACCCGGGCTGTAGGTGCCTTCCCTTGCCCAGCCCGCCACCGCGCTGTCGACCTCGCCAGTTCTCGCGGGAGAGAAGATTCTTCGTTCTTGTCCGGACGTCGAGATCGGAATGATCCTCGTGATAGTACCTAGCTATAGCCCTCTACCACACCGACACGTCAGGCTTGCCGTCTCCTCGAATAGTCGGACAGGGTATTTGCACTCACCTCCACCCATCCCATGTGGTTCGCCGGGAAATGAAAGTACTTGAGACGATCGGGCTCGCCGCTGAACTTAAGCCTGTGGACAAGTTTCAACATCGTTGTGCGTTTTCCTCGGCTGTCTTATATGGCTGTTGACTTTCTTACTATCGCATCGTCGTCTGCAGAAACGGAGAGAGACTTCAGCAGTTGCGGGAGGATGGTAACACCACTCAGGTCCCGCCTACGGCGGCATATTGTGGCCATGGCTCAGTGCCTTCGTTCCTGGAGCAAAGCCGGTATTTATCAGCCGACTCTTCCTTTTAGTCTCCTTGAAGGGGATAATTGGAGGCAAGTTCTTCAATTGGTGGGTAGGATCACCGTAGATAGTAACGACGAAGACCAGCATTGATCGATTTGATCGCCGATCGACGTCGATCGATCGATTTCAATTAGTGATCGATCGATATCGATCGATTGAAGGTGACGATCGATATAAATCGATCGATCAGGGCTCGAAATCGATCTGTACGATCGATTTCCAACTCTGGAAATATGTGTTGAGTTGGGAAGAGGGACTAGCTCCTGAGACTTATCTAGTACTTTGGGGGCACAAATGACTGAGAAGCGTGCACGGACCAACATGTGCAGAAGTACCTGACCGACAACAGCTTGTTTTTAATTAGGTGCCGCCTACTGTAACACTGCCGCAAATATCTGTGACTAAACCGATTGGCCTCCGCTGTTCAAATATTTAAAGACTTAATTCCCATGTTTTCTACCTTATGGTATATTTCTCTGTACAACCATTTCATACCTATCTATCCAACGTCTGTTCTGTGATAAAGAGTATATTTCTAGAACAAGTCAGATGAGAAAGATCATACAGAGACCCTATAGGGATATGTCAAGAAAAGACTGCGGCAAGTATCTTGAATCTTCTTCTGGTCTATGGCGACATTTTTTTAATCACCTTTCTTTTTTCTCTCACGAATGCCACCCACGAAATAGCGACTAAAAATATAGTGTCTGATGCAATGAAGAGCACGCCCCCAACCCAGTCCACGTTGTTTAACGTCTATGTAGCGCGAGGCGGCTTTAATGTCAGAAGCTTTGGGACAAGGAGCAATCCGACAGTGCAAAAAGGAGACATGGCGTAAAAGATCCACCGCCATGTTGTCTTTTGCGCAATCATACCACCTATTACTGGTCCTAGGCAGTTTCCTAACGCCCATGCGCCAAGACTCCCATGTGTCAGCCATAACCACAGAGTTGACTTGGTCGCCAAACAAGACGAGGCCCTCGGCAGCCCTCGTTCCCTGCAGCCTCAACGATCGAAGCCGTCAGCCCACCACCAAGAGGACGGACCGCCTGGCTTGGATTCAAAGGATACCTTCCAAGGACGTCCTGTCGGATGACCACTCTGTCTTGGTTGCAGCTAGATCTTCCTCGCGTTTGCTGACTGGTTTGTCATTGGCCTCCTGAATTTCGATCGCATTAGGCCGCGGATTTCGGCGCCATATTACGCTTAAGGAACTACTCCACCGCCTGACCATTAAACAAGCTGCTGCCTGTTACTGCACCAGAAGTGCCATGCTTGTTTAGAGTACTGCACATATTGTACTTCAGATCACATCCAAATTTCGACTGGCTCGCCAGAATGCACCAATCAACGCCGATTACATGCAGGAATACGTTACGGAGAAGATGATTCATCTCCAAGAACCACCAGTCTTAGTTCTCGAATCAGAGGAAAATACCATGCTGGTGCACAAGTCCGTTGGCTAAAGAGGTTTGGATCCAATTCGCCGAGCTAACACACAAAGTTCAGTTGGTGGGCATCTACACTTTGGGCCGAACTGAACCGCACGAGAGGATTTGCGAGCTGTCAACAAAATATCATTAGCTGCCCATGACTTGAAGTGGTGCATTCCAAGACGGAGTTCAAGGCTAGATTGGTATGAAAATGCGGTCGCAGGTAGCCAGAAGACGCTGTTGGCTACGCGTCCAAATCAGAGACAGGATATGGGCAAAATAAGGCAGATCAATATATATATATACAGTAGGTTCAAGCTTGTCATCTCTGAAAAATATCCAACCAATCAGCCAATCAACCAGGCGGGTTCCTCCACAGAAAACTAAGATCCCTTACTCAACTTTATTGAGCGAGGGATTTGTGGCTTGGGCGGGGGTAGGGATTCATAGAGGGCACGACCAAGTACAGTGCTGTGCGGTGCCTTTCTCTTCACCAATCGATCAGTATTCGCCATCTTCCAGCCAAAGATATCATTAGTGGCCAATCGATTCCGTTGAAATCACTACAGGTCAATTGGTTGCCAAATACAACACCTAAAAGCATAATGGAGTTCCGTCGTAGCAACATTTCAGATGATCATGACTGCCCAATCATGAATATTGTTGATCGCAAATATTCAGGAATTCGGGCATCTCCTCAGGAAGCCGCCTGCCGAGCGACCTCCGCTTGGTTAGGTGTCAGGCCTCCCAACTTACGTGCTTTGACTTCCCCTGGCCCCTTTTCTTCTTACCCTCCGCGATTGAGTCCTTTTTTATTATTCTTTTTTATTTTTTTCGGTCCAGCTAAGGCATCGTTTAGATAAAAGCAAGGCTGTACCCGATTTGTCATGCTGGATTTGACATCCTTCGAAATTTAGGATGAATGGATTTGTTTTCTCACTTGTGCTTCTTACGCGCGTGACTCACTCACAGCCCTGGAATCAATCCCACCTAAACCCACTCCGCCCTTGTGTGTAGTGGATATGGAAGCCCCACCCAAATCCCTCAGTGTAGTGGGTTCAAGTGGGTGGCCCAAGATTCTAGTGTAATTAAATGGGTTTGAGTGGGTTCCTAAAATACCTAATTATAACTCTGGTGATTTACCTAAATAGGAAATAGTCAATAGAACATCTACGGTAAGGCCGAACTGCTTCGTGACCTTATAGCCGGCCCTTCTACCTGCCCATTCTCGTCACGTGTCACTATTGCCGCCGACAGCCCTAAGCCGCTAGCTCTAAGCAACCCACGCGCCTCTTGAGCTTCCCGTATAGAATCTGCTGTAGGCATAGTCATTAGGGCGATGTGGTCGGGCGCAAGCCTAATGATGCCCTAAAGATGCCACAATTGTAGTAACTGGCAAATAGCAATAGTATTGGCGTCAAGAATACCCCGGGAAGAGGAAACTATACGGCCTGCTGACAAGAATAGTCGCTTAACTTCGGCACTTATCGCCGCCACAGAGAGGAAGTCTAGGGCTATCTGTAATAGCTGTGGGTAAATTTGCCGGCGCTTATACCAGTAGGTTAAGTGGTTAACAACGGCCTTGTCTATAGGCAGCCTATTAAACTGCCAACGCGTATACTTGTCTTGGTGACAGCTTGTAGTAGATGGCGCTGTTGGTAATGCTCTGTCTGGTGGTTCTGGCTGCTTCTATTATAGCGTATAATGCACACCAAATTTATTACCTAGGCGACATTATTGCTTAGTTGCTGGCTCGCCATGGTTATAAACAATGTTGTTATCTTTATATTCCTTATCCCAGACCTCTTAAATCATTGTCTTTGCAATAACAATCCACATAGGTGTCTTGGCCTAGGCATCCTCAAGCCATATCTACCGGTATACTGGATGGAGTACTATAGCAGCATAATAAACTGGCGTCTCGTTGAGTTTAGTGTAGTATTTATCCAATTCTGCCTAGGCGAGGTTGATGTTGATAGAGAAGTGCTCTGGCTGGGGGTACAGCTTTGCTACCTTCTTCCATCTCTCAAGGCAGTCGAGAAGGAATTTAAATGTAACTACATAGTCCTATATACAGCCAAAGGCCCCGTCTGACCCATCACGATGTTGTCGCAGCTGCCCATTACCTTCTAGCATTATTAACATATCCTTAAGGTCCTCCAGGACCTTGCCAGTAGCTGTAATAATATCTCAATTATTGTCGGACAGTTTCATATTATCACGGAAGATAAGGGGCCAGTTAGATTCTCTTTTAGCGTTTTTGCGGGCTTCTCTTTTCCAATAGTCGTTCTGGTCTTGCCACAGCTCTGCAATAAAGGAACGTAGATAGAGGGCGCGGCAAATAACAAATAACATCAACAGCTAACGCGTAGAGATGTAGATTACCACCTCCAGCGGCTTGCAGCCCCCAATAGTAGCATTGCCAGACTCATTAAAAGCAGCTTTCTATATCTCAGAAAGCGCCTTCCTTAGAGAATCCGATCTGTAGATACTGACAATAAGAGAAGCAAGCTTGCCAATAAGGCCCTTCCGCTGCCACTCTTTATATTATGTAATGGCGTTAGTTATACCTTGGCTAAGTTGGTTCTTAAATTTTAAAGCATTGTTGCCAAAAAGAAGCTAGCCGGCCATAAGATTCACGTTATGGCCAATACAATAGATACGCCATTGCTTATCATTAAAGCCCAGCTAATAGCCAAGTTTCTACATTACTGTATCGTTATTGGTGGCATTGTCTAAGGTAAAATACCCAATCTTCTAGGTAATCTCAAATGTCTTTAGAACCTGAGCAACGTATATAGTAATGTTCTCGCCAGTGTAGCAATTACTAATCTTAGGCATATTAAGTACGAGTTTCTAAAGGTTGGCCTGCTTATCTAGGTAGAAGATTACAATACCATATAAAGAGAGTTAATTGCCAGACCGCCAGCCATTAAAGGTAATGTAAATCTTCCCGTAGACCTTGCGTAGATTCTTAATAACCACCTGTCTGTAACGGCCAGTAATATCCAGCATGGAAGCTGTTGTATTGGCACTACGTACGAAGATTCTAAGCTTAAGGAGAGAAGAAGGAAGGAAAGAAACTCGCGATGTGCGACGCGTGGAGAAGTTTAATAACCGTGGTCCGTGCCTGTGGCAGGGACCAGCCCCTGCCAGCACCTTGTGGTGGTGTCAGCCCGTCTAGTGGTGACAACCGCCACACTGTCTATATGTCTTGTATACCCAAACAGCTTGGGCCCGTATAGTCTTACGGGTAACGAGTGCTTTGGTATTTTTAACAAGAGGGTTGCAGTATTTGAGAAGGTCGTATAGGTAGGTTGACTTAACAATAAAGAAGGGGAGGTTTTTAACAACTACAGCAGTTACTAGCTTCTACTAAAAGACAGACTTGTTAAAGTTATTAATAAGGCTATTGGCAATCTATTACTCTCGTGTATCCCTAGTATTTAGCCCTATAGCCTCGGCAATATTACGGTTGCCCGGGGCCCGTCTATCTTGCCAGCCGGCCTTAATGGGCCTCTCTAGAGTTTCTAATGGGTCCCAGACATTGTGTTTAAGCCAGAGGTGGCTTTTTGCGTTCTAAAGCTCTTCTTTAGCGCAGTTGTAAGGGGGCTTGGGCGATTTCTTATAGGCGCAGCGGCAGCACACCCATTTGCGTTTCTAGTTGGCGCTATACTCGATATTATACCCGTACTTCCAAACCCAGTTTCGGACAGTGCCAGTGCGCTGGGAAATAGTAAATCCAGCAAAGAAACACTATAGGAAGGTATCAAACGACTTTGGGAACAGGTCTGTGATATATGGGGTTGTCATCTTGACAATAGCGTTAGTTGTGGTACGGTAAATCAGGAGGCATGAGCAATAGCAATGAAGCTGTGTACTGCTGGTGTTAACGCGTCGCGAACACAGTAAGGGGTGCACGCAACAGAACCAATGAGAAGGTTTGTTAGTAAAATAGCTGGGAATAGTCTTATTAGCTTAACTAGGCTGTATATTGCTTTTTTTATATATGTGTCTTAAGCCAATGAGACGATTTGCTAGTAAGCGAGGGTAGACATGACCCCTAAAACACCATAAAAAACATCATAAACCCATGCCAACCCACTCATTTCAATCCAGCCAGATTTGTGTGGAATTGAATTAAAAGACAAGATGGTTGTGTGTAATTGAAGTGGGTGGGCCTTTTAATTCAATTCAATTCAATACGCGTGGGTTCGTGGGATTGTTCCCAGGGCTGCTATCTACGTTTCTGGGCCTAAAAATCGAGCCACGTCAGCGTCTCGGGCATTAGCGAATGGTGTAGTTAAAATAAATTCGCGCACATGGGGTTACACGCTTAGTGGTCTATCGTGACCTGAAACCGGAGAACTTGCTCTCTTTCTGGTCCTGGGCGTGGCCAAGCTGGACTCTCAACTGGCTGCGGAGAATGAAGACAGGCTGCAATGGAAATCACACAAGATATGAGGAACTCGTAAGCCGCCGAAAAACTTGGTACACAGAGGTATCTATGCAAAGGTGCATCGTACCAACTCTGGTTTACTTGGATCATCAAAGAAGGCTGCACCTGTTTACAGTCCTGAAGGAAATAGGAGCCGTCCGGGAGCTTGCTGTCCACAGATTTCTCAAAAAATAATCTTGCACCCCCGCGAGCCATGATCCGCGCCGCGGCACCTCTCAAAATCTCAAGAGTGGATTGGGGTAGGATTGGAGAGCACATCGCCTTCCAGAAGCTGTGCGCCATGTCCCCTATGGAGTCTGTCCAGGTCCGCACATGCTAGAATTGACGACAACTTCTGATTACTGACGGCTGTGCAGAGCTGCCGCAGCCATCACGAGGGGGTTATCTTACCCTCACGTCCTGAAGACAATCAGTGATTTCACTGGACGCGGCCGCAATGATCTCCTCGGCCAGGGGTAGGGCGTGTTCGAGCTTGCGGCACTCAGAAAGCCGGGCAAGCTTTTCTTAGTAATTCAGGCACTTCCTCTTTTTCAGCTGGATCAAAAGGACATTCCTCGCAGCCCTCCCCCCAACGACTGTCTCACCATAGCGCAGCAGGTTGCGACTTGGCCTAACAAAGATATTTCTGCAATCATCTCATTAGCTCGTTCCAGAAAAAACGCAGACATTGATGAATTTTCTACCTTCTCAGTTTTCAGCTCTGCTTAGAGGTCGTCGTTGATGATTACGTATTGTGCGTCTCCATCAAGAATAATATCTCATGCTTCCGATACTACAATCACTCAACGTCCAACTCGGGCACCGAGCCACCCACTACACAGCATACTGCGAATTATGTTGTAAGCCGATGTGCCTCGCAACTCCGCGGCGGGGTGTAATTGGCCTACCCTCAAGACAATTGCTCGATCTCGGTCTTCTTTCTTGTGCCTGCTGTACAAATCCTTGCATCTCTTGGGAATTTGTCGTCGAACTGTTCGCCATCAGTGCGCTGGCCCAGATAGGACAATGGAAGCTTTAAAACGGCAATGCTTTGTGTTGGTACGGCCCTGATGCCGTAGGTCAGGGGATCTTTGCACGTGCAAATAGAGGCGAGCAAAAGCCGTACTCTCTGGGTACGGGTTCGATTCTTGCTACGGAAGGAAGAAAGGAAGCTATCGCCATCGTGGGCGCAGAAGCGCTTGGTGTAGTAGCCAGCCCTTCTGCTGACTAAGCCAGACCGACCCTTCTGATTGGCCACAGCCGGGCCGGGCGTGTGGCCCCTTGGATTGCCCTCAACCCCACACTTTGTATTCCTCCCTTGGAAAAGCCACAATAATTATCTATGGCTGTATGTTTGGATCAGAACCAGCTTGCTATATAACAAGGGTATTTAAACATTTCACAAAGGAGAATCATGAATGATACAGTTAATCTCGGGGTTTTGTGGAATAAACTATTCAGAAGGACGATGTTGGAGGGGAGACAACGTGATGACTCCGGGCCTGTCTCATTAATTACATCTCGTATGAACCTGGTGGGGCCTTTGCATTTCCAGGCCTCTCGCAGTCTCCGGACTCCTCAATAGGCAGAACCAGTTCTTCTTGTGTGGGGTAATAAAACTCAGATCGAGCAAGTAAATGCAAAAAGAAAAAAAGTAAATAAAAGTGATGGCACGGATCTACCTCATAGTATGTGACGCTGTAGTTGCTTCAGAGCATCTACGCCCTCGTTAAGGATCTGAAGGAGACTGTCAGCTGCCAGCAGACGACCATCCAACGGCTCACCGCCGAGCTTCAAAATGTCAACCAGCATTGCTGCTGCTCTACTGCCTCTCTAAACTAAATCTCAGACAGGAGTCGTTACCTTGAACATCACACTGAAACACGGAGGAGAAGATTAATCAGAGCGAAAGTGTACATAATCTAACTAATGGGGTGATTTCTAACGTGTAAGAGGATGCCAGAAACAAAATACGAGTAAAACTATTCATTTGCGATAAATATTCCCCCTTATATCTGTTTACTTCTTACGTTGTGTTGCAAATGAGTCTATAAAAGTGAAAAGCTAACACGAATCTAGCATTTATCAGTCCAGCGTACCTCGCTGTCCATCCCAGACAGGCTTCAGAAATCTGCAACCCCGTCTAAAACAGACCTTGTACAACGGAAGAAACATAGCCTTGATACTGGGGCCGCGCACGGCACGGTAACTTATGGACAACAGCAGAAACACGTTATGACTATAATTACAAGAGCACGCACTGAACGCAACAATGACATTCCTATTCGGATTTCGGGAACGAGTCCTTGTACTTGCGAAGATACTCCCAGTAGGCCGCTGGCTTCCTTCCTGTCAATTTCTCCACAGCGTCGGTCGTCCTCTTCATGTGGCCCCCAGCAACTATCTGCCCACAGCACAGCAGATCGTACATGCATAGTTTGCAAGGCGTCTTGGAAAAGTCCCCATACACATCGTACGGCAATCCCTTTGCTTTCCACCACTTCTCCAGCTCCTCGTCGCTCAAATTCTCGAACGTCCCCTTGTAGCCAGTCTGTCTCGCCATCCACTCGAAAATCTCTCTGTTTGTCACAGCCTCGGGCCCGGTGACGGTGTACACAGTGTTCGGTTCACCCTTGCCCATCAGCAGCGCACCGAGCACCCGCCCACAGTCGTCTCTCGCAACGAAGGCGCCCTTCTCATCCGCATCGTTAGACAGCCACCTGTCGCCGGCAAAATGCCAGCTCTGCGCGTGGAACTGCGGGATGTTGTCCAAGTAGAGGTAGTTGCGCTGGATGTTGTACTGCAGGCCGCTCGCGCGGATCAGACCCTCGGTGTAGGCGTGGTCGCGCGGGAGGAAGGGCATGTCCTCGCCGCCGTCTCCGAGGTCGGCCCCGACAAAGCTCGTGTAGACGATGCGCCGCACGCCCGCGGCCTTGGCGGCGTCGATGACGTTCTTGTGCTGCCTGCGCCGGCCCTTGCCGATCAGCCAGGTGGAGATGAAGGACACCGCCTCGGCGCCGGCGAAGACGCGCACGAGGTGGGCAGGGTCGTCATAGTTGAGCAGCAGGAGCTTGGCGCCTTTTGCCTTGGCCTCGGCTACGAGGTCGTCGTGTACCCAGCCCGGCCGGTGACTGGTAAGCACGAGCTCGTCCTCCGGGCGGAGCAGGGAGAGGGCGTGGGAGGCGGCTACGCTGCCGAGGTTGCCGTCGCAGCCGGTCAGGACGTATTTGGGCATTGTGGCGACTTTTCACCAGATATGCATGAGGAATATTGACACTCAGGTTGGGGATGAGATAATTAGGGCGTGGTGCAGGTGAGTAGGTATTCTTCACCCAGAGACGGGATCGAATAAGGGCATGGAAGACCCCGTTTTATATAGGCCGCATCCACGTGAATAGACCGGATGGGAGTGAACCTGATGACACGAGATGGGCATCCTTTTCCCCGTGGAGAACCTGCGTGGGCTGCAGCTGTCTCATGAGCAATATCGGCCTTGAAAATCGCGGGGGAGGTTTCCTGCGGGTGACAATCATGCCACTTTTAGCGGATCTCATGAGGTAAACAAAAGTCGTGCCACGAGAGTCGTCCCGGATTCCATCGATGATTCATATATTAGTTTATTCTTCTAAGGCCTTTAAGGTACTATTTACTATTTAGCCTTTTCCTTTTTATACTTTTTACACTTAAGTTAGGTCTATTATAATAACGTGGTTTACCAGTCAGCCGGACATATCACATGCCCGGACAGTTTTACCAACTCCACCAACTTTAGCCAACCCTAGCACCCACCCAGGGCAGAAGAATCAATTGAAATTGGCACCAATTAGTGCCAACTGGTCCCAATTGCTCAATTTCAATTGATTTAGTCAATTTGGAGAGGTTAACGTGGCTGCAGTGCTAGTCTAAAGTGGCCGACTTTTGGTGGGAAAATCGGCTTCCCCACCAAAATGGAGCATTTCAGCCATGCAGAATCAACCTCAACCTACACCATCCAGACCAACTAATTGGGCGGTCCGCCGCGGACCGCTTAAGAATGTACTATTATACACTCAGAATCTGACTGACTAGACCCTTCTACATCTTTCCGACAAGTTGTTGCATAATGCCCAGTCTCGCCGCAGTTGCCACATCGTCGTTTGCTCGGTCCGCCGCGGACCGCCTCCTCTGCGCTACCACCGATTTCACCAGCTGGCCGCTTCCCCTTCTGTTTTTCCTCGATTATCGCCTGGGAATCCTCAATACTAAGTGCCCCTCCAAGCTGTACCCGACTTCTTTTAGCTCTCCGGCGCTTGGCGAGCCCAATATTAGCCTTCTCAAGGGTACGGACCCGATCATTCAAAAGAGTGATCTGATGCGCCATTGCTTGTGCACCCTTCGTGAACTTTTCAACTGCCTGGATAATTGGTGTAGGGGAGCTCCCCTGATGGTTAGAGATCTTGCTCTGAATGAAACTTGATTGCTGGACAGTCTGGTGGGCATTGGAGGGTGTCTGTGATTCCCATTTCGATGGTGACACGGGGAGGGATTGCACTGGAGTTTGTAGGCGGACATCCAGCTTAGAAATAACAGAATCTGGGTCCCATGGAGAAATACCAGCCCCTCTGAACCCAGCTTTCATGTTTTCTTCTGTAAAGACCTTGTCGTGGGCTGCCTTGAACGCAATGAAGAACTCGGACTTGGTGATGTGGTTGATCGATGCCCGGATGAAGAGGTTGATCTCATCGCCATATGCACGCTTCAACGGCGAGAACAATGCAACGTCCAATGGCTGGAGCAGATGAGATGAATGCGGTGGCATGCTAATAGGGATAATGTTGTTCTCCTTGCAGTACTGCTCGAACTCCGCTGATACATGGCTTTCATGTCCATCCAGGATAAGCATCCGGTATTTACCCTTGGTCCGCTTGACTGTATGCTTGTCGAAGTGCCGAATCCATTCTAGACCAGTCTCGTTATCTGTCCACCCATTTGGAGTAGGCTTGATTATCCAGCTTGGTGGGAAGCCAGACTCCGTTGTCCAGTTGGCAAGGTGGTAGGCGCCCTGGACGATCACGAACGGCGGGATACACCAGCCCTTCGCATTAATACATTCGATAGCTGTTGCCCATTCCCGGTTTCCAGGTTGAATAGATTTAGCTTTTCCATGTCGATCAGAACGTGTAACAATCAATGTTGCAGTTATCACGCCCATCATGAAGCCAGTCTCGTCGAAGTTATACAGGTCGTCATCTGTGATCCCATACTTGGCCATCATGTTGCGGAGTAGCCGGAACCAGTTCCCAATGACCTCTGGATCTTCGCAGAGGGCCCTCTGGTAGTCATAAGGCCGATTAAACCTAGTCTTCAAGGTAGGTTGTGCATCCACGAAGCGTCGTGCCCAGTGCTTGCCAACGGGCTTGCCATCACGCGATGCCAGCAGAAGGTTGGCCATATCTTCCACACCAGAAAGTCGTAGTGGAAACCCTCGTGCATCTTGCTCAACGACGTATCGAACAAGTGTTTGCTCTTCAACTGGGTCAAGTTTATGCTTCTCGACGCGTGATTCTTCACGACGTGGTCGGTTGTTCATCCTGTCGGATATTGTGCTATGTGGAACGTTAAAAAGCCGTGCAGCCTGACGTGCACTTAAGGGTTTCTTTTGATTTTTTTTAGAATTCTCAATTGCCTGAAGCGCTAGTTTGATTTTCTCCTCTTTTGAGTAGATTGGCATTATGGATGTTGTTTTCTAGCGTGTTGAATGTTTAAGTGGGTAGAGTGATGCGTGACTGACGCGAAAAATGGAGACGCGATCTGCACCAAAAACAAACCCGCCCACCCAAACTCTAAATATTTGGACTAGCACTACACCCCCACCACGACTCTAAATTGACTAAATCAATTGAAATTGAGCAATTGGGACCAGTTGGCACTAATTGGTGCCAATTTCAATTGATTCTTCTGCCCTGGGTGGGTGCTAGGGTTGGCTAAAGTTGGTGGAGTTGGTAAAACTGTCCGGGCATGTGATATGTCCGGCTGACTGGTAAACCACGTTATATATTTATAAGGACAGGTATATTGTACGATTATCTAGTACATGGACGTGTAATTGGACAATCTGTTGGAATGTTTTAGCCGAATCGAGTATACAATTCGGCTAGAATACCTGACACCTAGTCTACTGGCAGGGTTAATTTGCACCTTGATGCTCTGACTCTGGTGGACTTTACCCACTGTCTCATACTGAGAGTCAGTTTCCCTGTCATCCAATACGAGGCCGCGTCGTTATGCTTATCGGCACTTCAGCGACCCCATTGACGAACATCAATGATGGAATCTATTTGCTTTAATGTTGAGAACTGACAGCGTCCAGAGAAGAATCAAGAACCGTACATCAACTGAAAGCCGGTCAGCCATGTGCAGGGACAACAACAGGAAAGCAGCATCCACGTTCGAGCGGCAGTACGGTAGCGATGTGCCCGAGTCCACATGTTGCCACTTTCCTTTCACCGAATCCACTTTGGCGGATCCATGCTTCGCTGTCGACCAGACCTCGTCGGCTTCCTTCGGCGTCGGGACCATGGTATCAAGCGCCATCGAAAGGAACAACAGCTGCGTGGTGGAAGAGCTCGCAAGTAGCCTCGAGGAATCAAACTCCTACACAAGCGTTGCCTCTGCCTTTACACCACCTCGAAATGGCCTCGTAAATTCGGTATCTTCATTGGTGGGAGGCATGCGGCCATGGACGACGACCGTAGCCTCCTCCAATGGTAACCGCCATCATAACAGCAGCAGCAGCCCTCTATCTCCTCAAAACAAACCATGTGTGGCCACCCATGAGCAGCAGCCGTGCCCAAGCCCCGGAGAGGCATGCAACGCCATGGCTCTCCGGACGCTGAGGAACATCCACGTGGTAGCGGACGAGTGTTTGTCCAGCACGGACGACGGCGGGCAGGGGCAACAGCAGCTGCGGCCACGAGATCAGGCCCGTGAAACAGGCACAGTGCTGTCGCAGCTGGAAGACGGCCTGGCCGCGGCGACATCGATCCTCAGCTGCGGGCGCTGCGGCATGCGGCCGCAGCTGCAGCTCCTCGTGGCCACGATCCTGGAGATGCTCGTGCAGTGGTGCGGAGCCGTCGTGCGGAGCAGGACCCCGGCCACGACGGCCACGGACGCCCGGGCGTTCGCCCCGGATCCGTCATGTCGGGGACGAGGGGAGCTCGTCTGCGCGCAACCGGTCACGATCGGTGCTTACCAGCTCGACAGGGGACTCGAGGTGCCGGTGGTGGCCCACGTCGTTATGGAGAAGCTGCACAGGCTGGAAGGGCTGCTGGAGAGGCTGCTGGCGCGGATGGAGGAGTCGAACATGGCGGTTGGGTCGAAAAACGGGCACAGTCCGGCGACGTTCTCGCTGCGTGAGGTCGGCCTGCTGGAGATTATTCGGGAAAGGCTTGTGGATTGTTTAAGATGTCAGGTCGGTATGGTACGAGACGACGCGGTGCGTCTTCAGAGGAGTTCCGTCGGAGTGTAGCGTCAGCGTTGGTTTTCTCGTTGTTCTGGCTATTTCGCTAGGCGAAATCACACCATTTCCAGTTCGAATAGTCCTTTGCTTGTGTAGAATGGCATCTTTCATACATGTAAATATAAGGAAACATATGGCACCATCTAGAACTCAAAAGTAATTCCCATTCCAGGCCATGTCTTCTACCCCGAACAGACAGCTATCAAGGTCAATGCCCAGGTCCTGAAAGATATCCTGGAAGTCTGCGTTGGAAAACGGCTCGTTGCAGCCCGCGAGAGGATCAACGCTGGCCTGACCAGCACCGGAAACTAACTGCTGAGCCTCGGATATCTTTGCCGAAAGCGTCTCGAAAGTCGCAACACACTGCTGCACAGAGACGCTCAGGTGCGCATGTGCGCGCAGGGCCCGCATCGCCATCTGCCAAGACTGCGACACGGACTGCGTGAACAGGTCGTCGGCTTGCAGCATGGAAGCAAGCAAGACGGTCCCTGCCACATGGAGGTAGAACACGCGATGCCACCACATGATGCTGCCGAGATTGGCGCTTGAGTTGTGTTCCTGGTGGACGAGTTCTGTCATTTTCTGAGCGTTTTCAATGCAGAGGACGGCGCATTCCCGGAAGACCTTGTCCTTCAGGCCCTGTCCGGGCAACTGGCTTGAAGAACAAGATATTTAGGACAATGCACCACAACTTGGTCTATACATGCTCCTTTGCAAGCGTAGCATTGCTTCTTCAAAGTACACATAATGTTGAGGCTGTCTATGTTCCCAGACGTTGGTGTTGCTGAACCTCTATTGCGTCTGCTCCTGGGATTGAGCTTAAAGGATTGGACCGACACGGATTTGCGTGTTGTATGTTGTGCGCGCGGCATCAACCGGGAGCGAGTGATGTAATATATACAGTGCAACTTTACCGAGACCGATTCGATGCACGCCTCTATCGGCCAACACAAGCTCCAAGAAAGCCCTCCAAGTAAGCCTGCAGAGTGACACTACAGCCAGCATCTAAGCACACAGCTGTTAACTTTAATAAACCTCAAAATGGTCAAAGGATTTGGTCCACAGTCTTCTACAAGAAGATTGCCATTCACATATGCCGCCATGCAATGGTTGAAGCCTCACCCTGAGCTGATGGTGATTTTCATCGGCCCAGAAGAGGTTCCTTTTAGCGTGCACAAGAACTTTTTCTGCGCAAAGTCATCGTACTACCGCGAGAAATATGCCGGCAGGGCCGAGGATTCGTACATCGAGCGACTGCCTTAATGTCCCATCGAAGTGTTCGGCTTTGTTCAACATGTCCTGTACACTAGCGTGGTCATCCCTGATGAACTCCTCTTGCCATCATACGAGATTCTGGTCGGAGTTTGGAAGTTGGGACATGAGCTTCGCATAGATGGTCTTTGCAACCAACTTCTCGACGCAATGATAGTAGTGCGACGGGTTGGCGAAAATCTCATTTGGGTCAAGTTGAACCCTCTTCCTTTGGACAGTTCTGCTAGCTTCAATTTAACGTTCTAGCTCTTGATTTTTTTGTGAGGCGGAACCAGCTTGAAACTAACCCTTGCATGAGTCAACAAGACATGGCTGATTTCCTCTACAACTAATACCAGACCATATAAACAATTTATTAACTTATCCATGGAGCGCTTACTTGCCGGGGGGCCTCAAGGCGTCGTTTCTGTGGTATAACAGCGGGACGCCCGGTATCGAGGCGTCGTTTCTGTGGAACAACAGTAGGACACCCTGTATGGCCCCCTTGTTTGGCCAAGTGCGCCACCAGTTCTGCAGACTTCCAAGTAAGGGCGCCATAGGCCTTTGCGACATCGTTGTTCGCGTTCGAGGCAGTCTCGCAAGCCTCTGTGACAGCTTGGAACAGCCTCAACGCTGTAGGGTCGTCATGTCGTACTGGAGAGTCGGCTCGAACCACTTCCTCCACTTCCTCCGTTTCCTCGTCGTCCTCGTCCTCCACATCCTTCTCCACCTGCTCCAGTGTCTCCCTGTTGCGTGTATGGCCTCCTTCATGGGTGTCAGTCGCTCCCTGCATGCCTGGCGACCTCCGAACCCCTTCCCTCACGGTCTTGGCCACGAGGAGCTCCAGGTGTGATAGATCCCAAGGATGGTCCACCACCTGGCCCACCTTCAGGCCGGTCTTCTCCATCAGCCACCCTAATAAATAATGGTCTCCCCCCTTTTCGACGAGTCCCAGCAGGCGTAGCGAGCGCACAAGTCGGATGTATGAGTTCTGTGTCCTGCTTCGGTCCCATACCCGCTTGAGATTGACCTTGTTTGCAAACTGTCTGTCCTTGGCGGAGACGTAACGAGGCTTTGTGTCGGCATCGCTGTCAAAGAGGCTCATCGCAAATTGCCCCAGGCGTACCATTTGATCCTCGTCCTTCCCCTGCATCCATTTCGCTGTGACGACTTTCAGCTCGTGGAATCCCCAAATACTCCTCGTCGCCTGGCATTCCAGTTTAGAGGGGTTGAAATCCTGAATAACATCAAATATCGGCTTGTTTCTTTCATACACGAATGCTATAAGCAGGCTCTTGGGGTCTGTTGCACTTATGCCGGTCCCGAGGAATTCAAGAGCCCTCAAAATTCCCATGTACGAGTCCAGTGTGGAAGGAGCTTGTCGGCCCATAGTCAAGCTGTACACAAGGTCGACATGGTCTCTTGTCGTCTGCTTGAGCTTGTAGAAGCTTTGGAGCAAGGCTTCAGTATAGGTTCTGTAGTTCTCAACTCTGTCCCTTTTGGCATTCATGGCGGAGCACATTGTGGACTGGTTGCAAACGATGTGCGAAGCGTCGTGGTTTCTGTGAGTAAAGAATGGTGTGAATGGGAGTTTTGTCCTAACATGACCATGGACTGGGACTTTACGGCTTTATATAGACACTGGAGCTGTCTCGTTGAATGGGGTCCATGGTCGACCAACAGATTGTGGTTAGCCTCGTTGCAAGCCGCGATCGACGTGCCAGCACATCGCATCGGTTGAGGCCCATGGCCTGCGAGTACTTTTTCCACTTGGAAAGATGACAGAGGTCTTCGACCAACTGTGAGGGATCAGGCCGACGCGCCTTGCGTAGGCCCCCAATGGTAAACTTCCATTGACCGTCGGGTGCCATTGCTCAAGGCCCAAGCGACCCGGTACCGTGAGTGTGCGTCCGTGATACTGGTGCCTTGACGCCTGCGCAGTTGCAGTAGGATTGCACCCTTCATGAATCCTTTCGGCAACCACGCTTGCCCACCGCGTAGGAGACCAAGCGGCCGCCACTTTCATGGCGCCTGTGATGGCCTTGAGCGCCCAATGAACAAGAAAGAACGGAGGGCGATGAGTAGCCCCAACCTGACGCTCTCAGCTTCCAAGAATCTGGCAAAGGATTGGATGGACTGCCGGCCTTGTATCACCAACCATGATCAGTTGGCCAAGGTGACCCGAAGCTTGATGTCATGCACGTCCCATAGCTTCCCCCTTCCTTTTCTACCTAGCAGACAACTTCTGCTTTCGCCACTGCTGTGCCACGGCGCTCGCGCTGCGGCCCAAATCAGCCCCTATCCGACCATCCTTCCACCCCTTCTGCTTCAGCTGGGCAAGTCGACGCCGTTCCCTCGATGACCACTGGCGAAGACGATGCCCACTCCTCTTCCGACGTGCTGGGTTCCTCCTGCCACCGCTGCCACTGCCGCTGCCACTGCCGCTGCCGCTTCCGCCACCGCTGCCGCTGCTTTCATCGCCCTCATCCTGACCCTCGTCCTCTTCCTCATTCTCCCCATCGTCATCCTTATCGCCATCGCTGTCCAGTGTAGCAAAGTCAATGGGGAAGTCAAGGAGAGCCTTAGACAGGGAAGCCTTAGGCAGGGAAAGACAGTTGTCGAGAAGGATCGGCGGTCCTGCCCTCTTGGTTGGCGGTCCTGCCCCGACTTGACATTCGCTTGTAGGTACGAGTTCTTGGCTAGTCACTAGACTGGCGGCCGCGTTGACGTTCCTTTGACCTCTGATGTATCACGCCGACTTGCCTCCCCTCGCACCTTGTTTCATTACCTTCGTCGCCGTAAATCTCGACTGCTGGTCTTGCAACGCCACGGGTAATGGAGGTGCTGGTGCCTCTGCTATCCTTCGGCACGAGCTTCGGGGTAGGCTTTTGGCGGCGCCAGACCGAGTCACAACGTTCTGTAGCGCCTCTTGACGGGCCGTAATCCGAGCACTGCGACGAAGCGGTTGGGTAGTTGTTGAAGACTGAGGTGCATTCCTTGTGCTCTCCCTTCGCTGCAGATGATCACTAGAGGGCTTGCTCCCCTTCGAATGTGGTCTTTCTGTAGTTCTCACTGCACGTTCGCCATCTGGTCTTCCAACCTCAGCAGTTCCAGACTCCTGTGAGTCCCCAGCCGATCCTGCATCAGCACCGTCAGATGCCTCATTGTGAAAGCCCAGGTCGTCGCCGCCGCGTCTAAACCGCTTGGAAGGCGGTCCATTATCAGCAGTATCGTCGCGGCTACGCTTTGGTTTCGCTCCTTGGTAACCGGAACCGCCCTTGCGGCCTGGCGTCGGGCCAGGCTCACCAGCATCCCGCTTCTGCTTCTTGATGATTCGATCGTGGGTAGCCTCATCGTCGCCATCATGTCCGAATCTCTTCGTGCCACGTACGGCGTTCGGGCTGGTCTCGGCCACGCTGGATCCGTTCAACTCGGCCTCTATGAGCGGGACTTGCTGCAAAGCCATGGAAAGGCAGGGCCCTCTCGACCAAAACGGCAAAATGGTCCCACGCCATTTAGCTCAGCAATGGTTGAGATCCCCATCTACGCCCCTGCTCCCAGCTCCCTCCCACCACCCATTTTTCTCCGATATGGCACAAGGCAGGGGCTCATCTCCCCATTGATCACAGCTTGGTCAAAGAATATGCGAATACCATACACGTTGGTCAACATGCAAGGCAGAGTTTTGAAGAAAGTAACATGAAGTACTTCGTAAAATACAATAATATGTGTATAAAGTACAGTACTTGTCAGAAGTATATCTTGGCGGGATAACTAAACCGATTCGGACCACGAGAATTGTTTGTCGTACTGTACTATCAAAGATTTCACTCTGTTCCTCATGCACACTTCCACAAATTTTTCACGCACGTCTTAATGACCAAGGAGACGTCGGGAGGTCGCGAAAGGACCGTCCTCGGTCACTGACGAGCAGGGCCACCCCAGCATCCCCTGGAATGGTTCTGGGCTTCCTTCTGCGCCTTGGACGCGACGAAGACAGGGTACCATGAGGCAGAATCAGTATCACAAGTCTAACAAGGCAGTTTCCCGGAAATACCAGCTTACAGGGTTGGACCAACTGTACACTGCGCCGCGATGCGATTTGTGCATACACGCTGGGATCGACAAGGTTTGTCGGAGGGCGAGACATTCACGAGGACACATCGCCAAGGACGGCTCGACACCATATGCCTCATGATAGGTTAACACGGTGTATCCTAGGTGGTGTGGGTTGCATGACAGGCTCAACCCGGGCTGTTTACCGCGATTGTGCCTCGAGAGGTTGTCTTGACTATGCATTGATAAACGTTGTACAGTATCGCGCGGCGTTGCCTGATTCTTTCTGGGAGCATTGTTTTATTGGCCATTTTCCATCCTATCGACAATTTGACGGCTTCACCTCCATTGTTTATCGTTTTTGTCTTTTTCGCCTTTTTCAGTAGGTTCGAGTTTATGATTCTGCAGTCGAATGGTGTTGTCAAAACTATCAATCTTTACGATATCTTCTAACAGACTTTTCTATCTACTTTCAGGGCCAACATCTTCAGTCTGTGGCTATAAAGCAGACTTTACAATCCAAGTAAAGTCTATATATACACCGAATAACACCTCTGGTTTGACAGGCTAGACCTTTTATCTTTCTTTTGACTCCACAATATGATTTTACCGTGGACTTGTCGCCCCTTTGTCATATGTGTTACCTGGACCGCTGGGCCCATAGGAGCACAAGCTAATGCATTATTAAAGATGAGTCACTGCCAACTATTAAATGCAACGTTGTATTCTGTACTAAACACAGCTGGGTCTCAACCTCTATTTCTGTTTTTGCACAACCAATTCATTTTCAACTTTCGAAAAACGAACTACATGTCCTCCAGTTGGAGGTGAGTCCACTAAAAATGTGCAGACTTCATCCTGCCCAACTTGCTCCTGCCTCCATGGTGAAGCACCAGAAAGGGTATGAGCTAGAGAACATTGCACCTCCCGCAGACTGCCGTCATTCCCACACCTATAGTCGGTTCCCCATCCACCACACTGCGAAACCCATTCTCAAAGATCAGTGTTTCGACCATGAGGCGGGGGCCATGGCGCGACAGGCACTTTGTCTTACCGGGGTCTTCGATGATGATACCAGCGCCGATGAGTTAGATTCTTATGAGCGCTTCGACAGATTGATGCTTGCAAAATCCATCTGCCGTGGTTTTTACGAATTAAACACGTCTCTGAACGAAAAGAGTGTGCCTGACACTAAGGCAGGTCCTGTGCAGGTCCAAAGGCAACACAGGACCTGGAACGGACGCATCTCTAAGCGGAATGGCTCTCAAAAAGTTCAAAGGTGTTATTTCACCCAAAACGCAGGCCCAAAGAGAGGGAGACTACGCCCGTGCCAGGAGAAACAAACTGACATCAAAGTCGGGGACTGTATTGTTGTTAAGGGATAGAAAAGGAAGGAAATAAATTAAGCAGTTCTTGCAGTTTATCTCTATTAAAGGGGTTCATTGTGCTGGCACGTGGCTTTAGGACGCCCTATATTATGAATATTTATCAGGAGCTGCAAATAAATAAAATAGGTATCTAGTTTGAGACCGTTCGACATTTCGGGCGTAGGTAGCTCCGCACTGATGTGTCTGTTGATAAAGTCGGGGTCTGTCGTTATAGGCCTGTGTACGGAGCGATCCAGGAATAAAAGGGAGTGCATGTGCGGGAGCCCACGCTTCTGGTACTCAATGGACCAGCAGTATGCGGTAACCTTGCCAATACAATGAGTTCTGTACGATATCCCGACGCATTGCCTTCACCTTCATACGGAACACGAGCACAAGGATATCCGGCCGGTCCATTGGGTTCTGGCCGGGACAGATTCGAAATGCGTCCGGAAACACCGATCGAGCTCAGAAGCCTCCTTCTCGGCTTTGTTGCGCTCGTTGAAGAGGTCCTGAATCATGGATTCAATATGGTTGATGTCCTCCTGAGAATCCGCCTTCTCGCGCTTGCTCTGCAGGGTGGTGATCTTCTGATAGTTCTTTTTGACCTCGGGCACGAACGTAACGAGGTCGTAAACGAACTTGCCGGCCTCGAACATGCGCAGCACTCCTTTCTAAGCGCGCCGAGCTTTCTCGAGAGCCAGCTCATCCCCAAACTGAGCGCGTTGCAAATTGCGTGCAAACAGGAGAATGTCGTCTGGGACCTCGCGGCACTTATCGAAACCCCTTACGTCCGAGAAAATGAGAACGGAAAACAACGACCTTATGGATGGTTTCACCGAGTGAACTACTAAGCGACCCATAGTCCTGATTCCTTGGGAACCTTGTTGAATTTGCACTCGAAGGTATTCAACATTCGTTCCGTTGGTTCCAGCGGCCTCCAATATCCCGTAACATCGCACTAGGACATATCGGATGTACCTGACAAAATATACGCGTAGCTAATGTGGTGTTAAACCTGGGAACAATTGCATTCTTGGATGTGCCTTAAGCGTGCCCTTCATTCGACCCCTCCGCAGCCTACGCTATTGATCTAGCACCTACTTCAAACTCACTCTAAACGTTCGACCCTGGTACCTTCTTATCACGAGTCACTGCCAACAATGGAGTGGTTCTTATATATATCTTATTTTTCCTTCAAATTAAGCACGAGGTCGCAGACGAGGTCACAAACTAGGTTATAGACATTCTGCTAATAGAGATCATAGAGAAGATTACGCACCGAGTAGTATCCTAGTATACACTTTATTATAATTCTCAGCATCTCCTAGGGATAAATAATGTAACAGTAAGAATTTTATATATAAGGGGTATCATAAAGTCAAGACGCCCTAGGATGGCTGCAATTAGGTCTCGCCCTTTCCTCCCTTGCCCACAGGTTAGCACACCTAATAGCTTGGAGAGATGACCGGTGGATCTCTTCTAGACCAGGTGCACGCCAAGAAAGAAGACAACAGTGGTCGATACATGGGCACCTTGAACTCCTCATGATAACCTCTGTCGCTTCCTCGAAGGCGATAGTGAATGCAAACGCTTCTCCCCATCGTGGGCATGAGACCCGGATTTGAGTCCATCGCGTCTGTCATCAATAACCACAGGGAAAGGTTGCCCCTTGACGGTCCAGCTCGTGCTGCCACCCCATGCCAGACCGTCATCGTCAGGCGAGTATGGAGACTCAGTAAGGCCAGGTATTCTTTTCCCGTGCCGCGTACGTTTCAGAGAGCGGCCCCGGGGTGTATCCTCGTCGTCTGCCGTGTCTGTCTCGCCATAGGTCGAAGCCCAGCCTCCGTCGTCTTGTTCGCTGCTGCTGCTGCCGCGTTCTTGATTGCTGCTGCTGCGGGTACGCTTTGACCCTTGTGAACTCTGTGAGGTTGTACGCCGTTTTGTAAAGCTTCTGCTGGGCTTCCTAAATTGGTGGTCGGGGGATGTCGGGTTCCCCTTGGTGATGTACTGTATGGGTACTGCCTCCATGTCTAACTGGATACACCTCCGTTGCCAACCGTCATACTTGAAAAAAGTACATATGTGGAAGATGGCGTGGGCGAAATTGGCGAAGATGTACTCGGGTGTGACACCTTGGAGTGGTTCGAGGGAGCGCAGGTGGTAGAGGTCGAGGAGTTCGTGACCAGCGTCGGGTTTGAGCACGTAAGAGACGAGAGCGACCTGAATGGATGTGTAGGTGGAGTCTTCTTCTGGCCGTGTTTGCGACTGTGGCTGCGGCCCTGAGTAGGTAGCGACCCCGGTAACGTCGTTGCTGGCGCTTCGGTAGGGACGAGGGACGAAGACCAGATGTCCTTGGTCGGCAATGCTATGAATGTCTTTGGTCATCTGGAACTTGTTGAATGGTTGGTTGACCCAGTTGATGTTATCCTGGCCAACCTGATTTTGAAACCTATCCATCGAGTTCCTGTCGAACCAGAGTGACTGGGCCAAGGGGATCAAGTGTGCAGCCTCCAGGGCCATTTGTCGACCGGTGACCACACAGCGCCGTGGCAGAGGCTGTGTGGATCGTGAAGGGGGGATCGTGAACGACCGCCAGTATGATGGAAGGGTATCAGGAAACTGCCATGATTCGAAATCGGCCACGATGGGATATTTTAGATCGGACTGATATGCGGGATGATGGAAGTAGTAGCGGCTGTTGACTAGGATGCACTCAGGGTTATCAGAGACCCGGGGCCCATCAGCTTCGTTGGCAGTCAGATACCCATCCCAGGCGTTGTTGGCAAGAATGGCGCACGCGATCCGAGCGGTGTCGTGGTGGACACCGAATCTTTTGGTGGGCGTCGGCGCTGCGGCGTCCGGTTCGATCGCAGAGAGTCGAAAGAGGATGTTGTGAGGGTAGTCATAACCAGGATGACAGAACTCGATGGCCCGGTGGTCGCGTTGCGCATGCTTTTCTTCTCGCTCTTTCCAAGATGGCGTGCCTGCAACTCGTACGGAAGACAGCACGGTGCACTGTGATTCCATTGTGTTGTCTGTTGCGTTGAATGGAGATGGCCGGATGAAGATCTGGGAGGTTGGGCACAGCGACGCAGGGCATCTGGGCCTTAGGGGCTTGGGCGCCTGGCGGCCAAGCCCCACCCGATTGGCTCACGAGCCGCGCCCCTGGGGACCATATCTGCCCGGCTATTCACGGCTGAACGCGGACAGTCAGGTTTCGGCTTTGAATCTGTCAGATTATCACCCTTTTAGGTATATGGGACGTGTAATTATGGTCCAATTGATGGGGTGGTCACTGTGTGTATTGTGATGATGTCTTGTCTTGGTTCTCTAGCGCGACCCCTCCCGTTGGGGGCTGGTTTTGTCATGACGGACATATTGATGCCTCAGGCACACACCTCTTGGCTACCCGTCACATCTGACAGATGTAGCTACATGGGTTAATCCTGCATTTGGTTTCGGATCTCGAATCTAATTATTTTATCTTCTTTACAACCTTTGAAATACCTGGTGGCCGCTTGACGGAGATTCTGGCCACTGGTGGATGTCTGGTGTTGCGAACCCCGCATCAGACGTCATTGTCGTCATGGAAGGCGAACAGGATGTTCCGGGCGGGGGATGTCATCGTCCCCTGCGTAAAAGGACCAGAACGACGAGGGCGTTGGAATCCGAGCAGCAAAAAGGTGCTATGGAATGGCAGGAAGAGGAGAGCAGTGAGGGAACTCCGAGTCATACCCGAGCTAAGAAACAGGCCGCGCCTAAGGCAGCTGGTAGCATGAGCGAGGTTGCCCAGAGCCTAAAACGACTCCTGGAACAAGATTTCAATAAGAGAATGGAATCGATGAAGGCAGAATTTCAGCTCGAGTTTGCTAAGCTTAGGGACCGCATGGCTGAGGAAGTTACTAGGACTACGGCCCAGATGGCACAAGAATTATCGCAAGTCCGACAGCAGCTTACCCAGGTTTGCGACAAGCTGGAGCAGACCCGACTACAGCTGGATACACTGAGTAAGGCTCAGGCACCACGATCGCCGGGCCGGACATATGCAGACGCGGCCAGAATGACACCCGTTAGTACTCCCATCCAATCTCCATCTACGGCCCGATCGGCGACTCCAAAGCCGGTGTTCTGCACAGTGGACACATCCAGGGTGCCCGAGGATCACATTGGAGACGCTACACCGGCAATGATTCGCAAAACCGTTGAACAGGAAATGCGAATGTCCAGCGACCAGCCGAGTTGGCGATGTGTTGCAGTCACCAAAGATGGACGGAATACCAACCGCCTGAGGGTGATTGGTAGGAACGAGGAAGAACTGAAGAGGATCAAGGCGATCATCGAGGCCAAGAAGGCTCCAGGTGCAAGAGTGCTCCGAGACCAACTGTACCCAGTCAAAGTTGACAATATCAACCGTGCTGCCGTTCTCGACCAGGAAGGCAAGGTCCTTCCTGGAGCGATGGACGCTTTGGGCCAAGAGAATGAAGTTCAAATTGCCAAGATGGCCTGGTTGAGTCGAAAGGACAACGCGAAAGCATATGGATCCATGGTGGTATACCTCACCAAGAACAGCGATGCCAGGAGACTCCTACAAGAACGCTACTTCCTTGCAGCGGGTGAATCGGCGTACACTAGCGTGTTCGAGCGGAGAGCCGGACCGATACAATGCTACAACTGCCAGGAGCTCGGCCACAAGGCTTTCTCGTGCAGCAAGAATCGGGTATGTGCGAGGTGCGCTGCCGAAGACCACCATCATAGTGAGTGCCAGACGCAGGTACCCAAGTGCGTACCCTGTGGTGGACCGCACGAGTCGTTCAGTCGCAGCTGCCCGAAACTCTACCCTACTCGGCATGAGTAGAATATTCCAGGTCATCCAACTGAATGTAAGAAAACAGGACACGGTACACGAGAGCCTAATGAACGATACGCGACTCCAGGATTTTGCAGTTGTGGCAGTCCAAGAACCACAGGCATGGAAAAGTGACGGCAAACTATTAACAGTCCCGATGGGGCATCCCAGATGGATTAAAATGGTCCCTACGATTTGGAGAGATGGCAGATGGCCGATCCGGAGCATGTTGTGGGTGAATAGGGACTTGGGGGCCGACCAAGTACCAATACAGTCCTCGGACTTGACAGCAGCAGCCATACGACTTCCGGACCGAATAATGTTGGTTGTGTCAGTGTATGTGCCGGGACGCAAGCCCCAGGCTCTTCGAAACACATGCCATACCCTGCACCAGGTGATCCTCGACCTCAGGAGCAGGTCAGGGATGGCGGTGGACGTCATTCTGGCCGGAGATTTTAATCAGCACGACCGGCTATGGGGAGGAGACGACGTGGCCTTGGCAAGGCAAGGCGAGGCCGAACCGATTATCGACGTCATGAACGAGCACGGCCTATGCAGCCTCCTCCCGAGAGGCACAAAGACATGGCAAGGCCCCGACAAGGAAAGCACAATCGACCTGATGCTGGCGACGGCAAAACTGGCAGACGAAATGGTGACGTGCTCCATACACCCGACAGAACACGGATCGGACCACCGGGCGATCCAAACGACGTTCGATCTCGCGATGCCTGATCGGATTGTCACGGAAAGACTGTCGTTCAAGAACGCACCATGGACAACAATCAGAACCAGGGTGAAGAAAAATCTCCGAGAGCTCCCCTGGACTGTCGGTGTGCAGGAGCAGACAGACCAGTTAATGAGGGTCGTCCTCGAGGCGATCCACGATCTGACACCCCGAGCACAACCAGTACCGTACGCGAAGCGCTGGTGGACGAAGGATTTGACAGGACTTCGGCGGGTGTACACATTCTGGCGAAATCAGGCCAGGGCACAGCGGCGAGCAGGCCAAGTGAGGCCCGACCTGGAAAGACGGGCCAAGGAAGCATCCAAGGAGTACCATGATGCCATCCGGAAACAGAAAAAACTGCACTGGGACGACTTCCTGGCAGAAGATGTCAACATATGGAAGGCGGCCAAGTACTTAAAACCAGAAACAGGTGTTATGGACGACAGGGTGCCCCCTCTGAAGAGGGAAGACGGTTCCACCACGGAAGATACGGTGGAGCAGGCAGAGGAGCTGCTCAGCACGTTCTTCCCCCCGTTGCCGGCTAAGATTGACGATGAAGGCGAGCGACCGCAACGGACGGAAGTGCACATGCCAGACCTCACCATGGAGGAAGTTGAAGAAAAAGTGCTAGCAGCGAAACCTTGGAAAGCACCTGGAGAGGATGGTCTGCCAGCAATGGTGTGGAAACAGCTTTGGCCAGTGGTTAGATACCGTGTCTTGCACCTTTTCGACACTTCCCTCAGGGACGGTGTGGTACCCCACCAGTGGAGGAGTGCGAAGATCATCCCGCTAAAGAAAGCAGACAAGGGAGACTACACAGTGGCCAAGGCATGGAGACCGATATCCCTGCTGTCAACACTGGGCAAGATACTCGAGGCAGCCGTTGCAGAGCGGGTATCCTATGTAGTGGAAAGCTATGGACTGCTGCCTGCAAACCACTTCGGGGCAAGGAAGCGAAGGTCAGCCGAACAAGCACTGATACTGCTGCAGGAGCAGATCTACAAGGCATGGAGGGCCGGCAGGGTGCTCAGTCTGATCAGTTTCGACGTCAAGGGTGCTTACAACGGAGTGTTCAAAGAACGACTACTGGAGAGGCTGAAGGCGAGAGGCATACCTGGTGGACTGGTGAGATGGATTGACGCCTTCTGCTCTGGACGCATGGCCACCGTGGTGGTAAATGGGTACAAGTCACAGCTACGGGAGTTGCCACAGGCAGGTCTCCCGCAAGGATCACCACTGTCGCCGGTGTTGTTCCTGTTCTTCAATGCAGATTTGGTGCAGAGAAGAATCAACGCAAGAGGTGGTTCGATGGCATTCGTGGACGACTACTCAGCCTGGGTGGTGGGACCAACAGCGGAGGAGAATCGAGCCGGCATCCAATCAATTATAGACGAAGCACGGGGCTGGGAAAGACGGAGCGGTGCGACGTTCAACGGAGACAAGACGACCATCGTGCATTTCACGCGAAACGCCGCGCGTACCAGCGACAAAGCGTTCATGATCAAAGGAAAAGTAGTCAAGCCCAAGGCGAGCGCCAAGATCCTGGGAGTGGTCATGGACGCGAAACTGCGGTACAAGGAACACATAGCTAGAGCCGCCGCAAAAGGGCTCTCGGCTGCTATGTGTCTGAGAAGACTGAAGATGCTGTCACCGCGGACTGCGAGACAACTGTTCGTAGCAACAGTAGCTCCCACCATGGACTATGCGTCCAGCGTGTGGGCGCACTCATGTGGCATTAGAGAAGCTGCCTGGCTGGACAAGGCACAGATGGTCGGAGCACAGGCGATCACGGGGGCTTTCCGGACCGTCGCAACGGCGGTGGCAGAGGCCGAAGCTAGCATCCAACCGGTGCAAGAACGGCATGCGCAAGCGGCAACAAGGTTTTGGATCAACCTCCGGACCCTTCCCAGGACACACCCGTTGGCGACACTGAAAGTGAAAGTGTGTCGCCGATTCGTATCGCCGATGCAGAGGATTGCTCAAGTACAAGGGGAAACAGCCACTGAACGAATGGAGATCATTCGGGAGCACGCGTTACCGCCATGGAGGAACCGTATCCCGGTGTCGTGCGACCCTGACCGGGAGAGAGCGGTGGAAGAAGCAAAGAGGGTGAATGGCATAGTTATTGCCACCTGCTCCTCGCAGAGAAGGGGCATGGTAGGCATGGGAGGTGTCGTACGAGATACGGCGATCAACAAAGATGACGAGGTAGTGGCCAGCTACTCCATCACTCTCGGGTTGACGGAGGAGCTGAACCTATACATCGCCGAGTTGGGAGCTATAGAGATGGTATTGAGATGTATGCCGTCTGGACTCTGCTGGCGGGATGTGACTGTCATGACGAGCAGCCGCTCCGCACTAGAAGCCATACGGCGGCCACGACAACAATCCGGCCAACAGATCATACGGCAAATATACGACCATATGAAGCGTCTCGAAGACGAGGGCCACTCTCTCCGGATGTTGTGGGTTCCAGCAGGAGAAGAGGATTTTGCGCTGGGACCAAAAGCCAAAGCAGCAGCGCGGAAGGCCACAGAAGGAGAATGCAGACCAGATGTGCCACCACATCTTGCAAGATCCACAAGGATAAGACTAGCGATAACCAAGCAGCGGCAAACAAGAACACTACCAGAAAGAGTCGGGAAATGCTCGAAGCAGATAGATACGGCACTGCCAGGCAAGCATACCCGTACTCTATATGACCCGCTGAAGAGGAAGGAAGCAGACGTACTATCACAGCTCCGCACCGGAATGGTGAGACTTAACAGCTTTCTATGCAAGATAGGAACGGTGGAATCGGACACTTGCGAATGCGGGCTAGCATCAGAGACAGTGGAACACTTCCTATTCCGCTGTGCAAAATGGACCGCGCAACGGGAAGGCATGTTGCGATGCTCACAGGCAAAGATGGGAAACCTATCATACTTCCTGGGGGGAAAGGCGGCGTCTGACGGTGACAAATGGACACCAGACATGCGGGCAGTACGGGCGACGATCAAATTTGCCATTGCAACGGGGAGGCTTGACATGGACCAGAAGCCTCAGGCACACTAACTATTCAGATTGAATCCTACTAACATCATACAGTCTCATTTTGGCAGACCGTGCTTCAGCTGCTGAGGATAGGATGCTGAACACTTGGAGAAATTGGCCTTCAAGCAGGCCTGTCACTGCATATACATCAGATTGGACCAGTCAGTAGAGTGAAATTGTGGGGCTTCGGGTGATTATGGAAGAACCGTACGAAACGAAAATAGCTTAGCGCAAAGGCCCTCTGGGGTGTGTCCCCCCGGGCGAAATAAAATCCATCCATCCATCCTCAGTAACTGTATGTGTGTCGATATCAGCCAACAGCATCCAGCACCGAGCACATGAAAGCCGTGCTACACTATTACCATAACTAATATAACTTTTCACACTGTCGTAGGGCATGGGACAAGGTTAACTGTATTCTTGGCGTTATAAACCCACATACGTTGCAGCAGAGGGTTCTACAATCTCCTTGAGCCCTGAAGGTAGTGAGCGTTGCACATGCATAGTTAGCGCCCTCCTTTCTGGCCAGAAGTCTAACAGGAAAAGAAACAGTAAATGCACAAACGACACAGTAATAAGAATCAGCACATCAAAAAGGCCATCTTCGCTTCGCCATTATCTTCTTTTTTGCCATTTCTTGGTCCCCAGTGTTGGATGTATAGACCCAAGCTCAGACTTTCTCATCGTAACTAGCTGACCATTCCCTCATCCTTAAACATACCGATACCGGCCGACTTATACGAGCTTTCAAAGGCTCATTCAAATCACTACTCAAAACCGTTTCTGTACTTAAGGTACTAGTACAGGGAGACCTACGGTGCATCAATGTCACGTCAAGGACTAAAAGGTGCCTCACCTAATTCGGAACGGTCCTGCTTTAGAAAGAGTATGTACTTGATAGTGGTCTCTGGAGTGGCCCCAGCCTTTTTTGAATGCTCGAACGAGGCAATACTCTTATTTCGATCCCGTATCCCGAGCCCAGAGGTCCATTCAGCTTTCCCAGTAAGCACGCGTCGCTCGAATGGTGTTCCGGCGATTAAAACTGAGTGGTCTCTAGGGTGTGAAATACCGCCTCTACGGGTGTCAACTCGAACCAATGGCAGCTTGCTAATAAATAGATTACACCTAAGTTTAGCCTCCTAGATCGATGACTTCTGCTTCCACGCCCTCTCTAGGAACGGCCTAAACTTAAGGACCTCGATATCTGAGAAGCTCTCGTTCGCAGTCTTATCGGAGCCCTTCTGCGTCGGCAGGTTGAACCACCCTTTGGCGAAGCCAAGGCTCCAGACTGACAAGATACCATCCAGGAGCGGCTTCGGGGCAACGGCGTACCGGGGCACATTTGCGGGCAGCTCGGTGATTTTGGAATTCTCTAGATCCTCGATCGTGTCGTAGGTAACATCAAATTTTTTACCTGCGGTTAATGGTTAGCAACGCACGCGGGATACCTAGGTAGATTAAGCCAGCCATACCTCGGACATCCTCGGCGATTCGGAGAGCTTCGTTCCAGGAGAGAGTATCGCCGACAATCCACGACTTGGAGGGCCAGGCGGGTAGGTCCAGGCTGGCGGTGACGAACTTCGCGATTGTCTCTGAATGTGTAAGGGTGACGGGAGTCTCGCCGTCAACGGGGATGCCGGCGCGGTGGTTCTCTAGATCGAGGACAACGGCGAGGGGCAGCACGGGGATAGGCTCGGCGGGGAAGCCGTAATAGTCCATGAGGAAGCCGATGATGAAGCGTGTGTGCTCCATGCCAGTGGTCTGGAGCTTTTCAAAGGCCTGCACCTTGTACATGGTCGATTTGTATTCACCCAAACCCGGAACGGGGCTGGGGAAGCCGCTGGTAGGACGTCAGACCCGATGCGAGAAGGGCCAGGAAACACACGGTCGACTCACCTCTTTATGGCGGCGACGTAGTCGACGGCGAACTCACTCGGAGCAAACCGCTTCACCGTACCAGAGCGCTCGGCGCCATCGATTAGGTTCATTTGCGAGATGTGCGTGTCCTCGAAGAGGATACCGATGGTTGAGAGCACAACCTCGACATTGTTGCTGCGGAGGACGCCAGCGATGTTGTCAATGTCCGAGTAGTCCACCTCCAGAGTCTGGATCTTTGTTTTATCTCCTGAATCGCTTTTGCCCTAAGGGATATTCGCTACCGCGTCAGCACCATCCTGCCCATGATCACCACGCCCGCCGGCCAGGACCGACCTTTCTCGATAGCACCAAGACCTCGTGCTTGCCGGAAGCGGCGATCGTTTCTGTGATGACTCGCCCGAGTCCTCCGGACCCACCGGCAATGGCTACTCTGACCATGATGGAATGTCGTCGCGTGGCTGTTTTGCTCTTCAGGAAAAACAGATGCGGGATCTGGCCCTTCTTTTAGCCATTCACTTTGGAATGTGCGTCTCTTGGAGGAATACCGAGGAGAGCCTCGGCTACTAGTGGGGCTTTACTCTGGAGTTTGACTTGCCTTGAATACTACTGTGGTTGACTTGCAACCATGTCATTGGTTGTTTGCGAGTCAAGTACCTCGGTAGATCGAAGCATCAGCCTGCATAGCTGTCAGACCACATTTGCGCCCAGAAATGGTAATATGACTGTGAGCCGAGGTTCACGGATGAATTGAGGGCTGCCTTCCTTCACCTGCACACGAATTAGTCGCGCTCTTCTGCATGTGCTATTCGTCTAGAATAGTCTATGGATGGAAACTGCCGAACAGCACTATGGTTCTGAAACTCTGTAATCTGATTGGTCAGGCGCCACGGGTGTACACAGGCCGTATAGAGGGTATAGTATCTTAGACTACAACTATAGTTTAGCTCTAGAAATAGTAAAAGCTGATTAGCTAAGACTTAGGGAAAGTTTAATTGGTTAGAATTCTAGAGAGGCTTTTCCTCTCCTCCCCTACCCTCTTTTTCTGTGACGGCAGCCACGGTCCAGCAAGCCCTGGCCGTCACAAGGCCCTAACCCTAAGCCCCACAGTCGCGTCAAGACTTTTACGCAGTCCAGGGGATCGCATGAGCTTCGCTCTCCCTTTTTCCTTCTTTCTCTTTAGCTTAGAATATTCGTTGATAGCGCCAATAGACCCAGCTCCCATGCTGCATCTCGTGCTGGCCGTGACACTATTCTAAGCTCGCCAATTCCCTCGCTGACCGAGCGATCAATAAATACGGGACCCAACCCTCACGTCGACGCGACCGACGAAAAAGACCTCGCCCAAGACCCAAGACCCGAGACCCGCGTGTTACCACATGCCAAGAAGAGTGACTGGGGATCGACGAGTCGACAGTCAGCTCGACTCAATCCGATCGGAAACCCAGCACAGTCTGAGACAGCAGAAGACAACGCGTTTCTCGGGGAGCCAGACTCAGAGCTCCCTCAGATCAGACCAGTCCAGATATAAGGACCCCAGAAGACCAAGAGGAGGACAACAGCAACTTGTTCCAATCCACCCTTGAAGCAGCTAGTATAGCTGAAGAAGACCAGACCGTCCTGCCGTCTGTAGAGCCGACAGAGACCCAAGACCTAAGACCCGCGTGTTACTACATGCCCAAGAAGAAAGACTGGGGATCGACGAGTCGACAGTCAGCTCGACTCAATCCGATCGAAAACCCAGCACAGCCCGAGACAGCGGAAGACAGCGCGTCTCTCGGGGAGCCAGATTCAGAGCTCACATCAGACCAGAGCGGTCCAGAAACAAAGACCCCAGAAGACCAAGAAGAGGACAACGACGATTCGTTCCAGTCCACTCTTGAAGCAGCCGGCGAGGCTGAAGAAGAAGATCAGACCATTCCGTAGACAGTCGAGTCGGCAGAAACCCTCAGACCAAGACCCAGCAGAACAACTTCCAAAGAGAAGCGATGTCTAAACTACGGCAACGACCAAGGCCACCAAGATGAGCTTGCAATGCTCAGGGCGAGGATTGCAGAGCTCGAGGCCCAGGAAAGAACCCCGAGCCCGCCTCGACGGCAAACGCGAACCCACCGTGGAAAGCGCTTTGGTGGCAGCTTTTTTCAGACCGATGGGCATGGCCCGCCCTGGCCGGTGTTTGAGAAGTATATGGGAAACAGATGGAAAGAACCCAAGTTACGACCGCAAGGAGAAGCCCCTCGCAAGGACCCCTCCGTCCTTTAAGGGCGACAAAACAAACCTTTGACAACTGGATTCGGAGCTAGCCGACAGTTCGAGGAAGACAAGCCTTGTTTCCGAACCGAGCAAAGTCGGATGAGACACCTGATGAACCTGCTTGAAGGCAATGCGGAAAGAGCACTGGAAACGCGGTACCAGTCTGAGACACGACCGTTCTCCTGTGGTCGCAGAGATGATTCAAGAGCTGGAAACCGTTTAACCACGACCCGAACCAAGCCTCAGCAGCCAGAGAGGCCCTGAAGACTCACGAGTACGACCCAGCCAAACGCCACGACATCCATGAATTCATCGCCAAGTTTAACTCACTAGCCCGTAAAGCTAGATCCCAGAAGAAGACTGGAAGCGAACCTGTGGGACCATATTCCTCCGACACTCGACCACCACCTGTTAAGATACAGCAAAGACCCAAATGTCACATACGAAGAGTTCTGTCAGTGTGTGGCCGACGCTGCTTACAGCAGTCAGCGAGCGTATGAGAAACGCCAGGCAAAGCAACACACCCGGTCGAAGGATGGTACGGAGAAGGTGCAAACTCGCGAGAACGACAAGCGCCAGTACAAGAACCCCAGGAA